>VHKM01000596.1:0-700511 GCA_007210695.1 Neogobius melanostomus | reverse complement strand
AACAAAAATCATTAAGGCAGAAAGACTGAAATTCAAGTTTGTTTCCAACTTGAGGAAGTGTGAGTGCATGACAATAAAAGACACATGAAATGAAAAGCACACAATTGAAGGACAGGAGGATGAAGCAGATAGCAGCGCAGTGGAAGCAGAGTGATAGTCGTAGCAGAGATAAAAGCAACAGAGATCAGGAAAGGTGCACAGGCAGAAAGCCAGGGGACACTCCGGAGGGCGTCTGGGCTGGCTGCCGGTTGAAAAGCACATCAAGCAGCTGGTCACTCCGTGCTATTTGCTATATTGGCCTTAAAGCACCGCAGAGATGAAAGCTTAACACAACCCTTAACCGGCACCTCCTCTGACACACACAGAGCCCATATGCCATCCACTGAGCACATGCACCTGCACTTCCGCGGCTAAAAGGCCACTGTAATTATCACCTAATAGATCTTTGGCCCAGCACTGGGCCCAGACCACTTCGGAAAATCAGAGTAGATGCTCATGCCTGTACACACAATGTTGTTCAGATTAAGATTTTGATGACCATGTAAGTTAATGCGTTTTGCTTTTTAAATAAGGATCTATAACATTTGAACAGGTTTATTGTAAACTCTGAAATTTTCATGTGGATAGGACATTTATGAGATGTTTGTATTTATGTTTTATTGAGTCTAGATGACCTTTTCTTTTTAGTGCACTTTCTTTAAAAAATAGACTTGCAGAGTATTGTGCACACATGTGGGAAATTGCAGGAAGCACATTCAACGATCTGGAGGACATTTATAGGGCACAGATCCGGAAAAGGGCCAGACCGATCTCCTCTGAGGTTATGTTGTTCCCAAAGAGATTTAAGAACTTTGTATACGTAGATGCAAGTATTTTAAACCAGGCTTTGTAATAGCATTATTAATGTCTTTTTTTTATACTCTTATTATTTGAG
Source organism: Neogobius melanostomus (assembly GCA_007210695.1). NCBI lineage: Eukaryota > Metazoa > Chordata > Actinopteri > Gobiiformes > Gobiidae > Neogobius > Neogobius melanostomus. Next base: position 699,577 of record VHKM01000596.1, on the reverse strand, counting down.
AATGTGCAGACCAGTCCTATCTGGGTTTGTGTCTGACACAAAAAATAAACCTCTTCTAAAACTAAATGGCCATTATGTCTCACGCTGTGTAACAAGTGTTAATATGGATGAAATTAATAGTAACGGTGATAACAAGGACACTATAAATGTTGGTGTTGTATTTATGTTGTGTGTTACTGTAAGGCAAACACAAATATTTGACACACGGTCTACATACAATAGATGCACATCGTTTAATAGTTTCCATTCATCACAATGCTTCGTTAGGAAGACCAAACATTATGCAGCCAGTACTGTAAGACAGATTGCTTGTTTTCAGTGTGAGGGGCACTTTGTAGATTAGATCCATCATTGACCTCATCAGGAATACAGAGTAAACAAATTGGCTGAAAATGGTGCATGTTTGTCATTAGCAGACACATGTGCCCTATTTTCCAGCCCTTTGTGGCTAAGGCTTTGATGCTACTCACAATACAGAGAAACACAGCCACCCGCTCCACTGAGGATGCACAGCGACTTGTATCAAGGCAAACAAATCGATAAGGACTCCACTGTGTTCCATTATCCACCGGAAAAGTTAACCAGCAGCAGCTCGAGCGCACAGCCGCGCTGAGCGGTGAGGGGGAGGAGGAACAAAACAATATGAATTTACTATTCGAGAGTTGGACCTTACACTGGCTTTTTATTGATTTGCAACAAGTTTGGTGATAACTATTAGTCTTTAAAATGCTGAAGCACAGGGAATTTTGAAAAAACTGCCAAACCCAAAGACTGCTTTTGGCTTCAGTGTGAACTTTACTGCTGCGTATGAACTGTTGTCCCACTTTGTTTGGTCTCAAAGTTTGCTACTACTGTAAATGTCAATAGTTCTGCACCAACAGTGTGATACAACTTTAGTTGTAAAGCAATGGGCTTAAAGAAGCTCAGTGTAACTTTTCACTTTGGCAATACAACCAAAATACTGAGGTTCAAACTCACATTTTTAGTACCAATTATTGTACCACAAATTGGAAGCTTTACTTCACTGGCAAGGACCACGCTACAACAGAAGATGCGATGAACAATTTATTAAAGGTGAGATGATGATGATCACAGGGTGAGACTATGGGTGGGGGCTCCATCTCAGTCGTGTACCCAAGTCTTCAGGACCTCCCTCGGAGCCGAACAATCAACGTTGAAAGATAAAATTGACATATAGGGAGGGAGGGTGGGATTGACAGGTTCAGACAGACATTGTTGAATGGGCATGGCTGGTACAAGTAGTTAATCCGGGTAATTAGAGGCATGGCTAGCTGTGAGTGAAATGGGTTGGTTGCTCCTGAACCTAGACAATAAAATATCAACTCAATGACTTATTTGTTTTCATACAACTACTGTATTTACTGTATACAGCACTGGAGTAGGTATCCTGGGTGAAGTGTCTTGATATTACATTTGCACTGATATCAATGTGGGATTGCACCGGCTTAAATCGTTCGGGAGAGGACAATCTTTTGACACTGTATTTGCTGCTGATTGGATCAAGCACACAGTCGCAAAAATGTTATGTGTGTTTGTAAGTTTGTAGCAGCATACCTTGTGTTATCTGTCGTCCCAGCATTGCTAATTAATATAGAAGTGTTTCTTGATGTCATCAAATGTTACACCCGCCCTCTCACAGCAATACTGCCACATGATTGGCTTATTTGGCCCAAACCACTGGCGGTTCGGTTTTCAAACACTTCGGTGGGAGCAGCACAAAATGGATTTTTGTGCATTTGTGAACAAATATTGTGAGAATTCAGCTTGCAGGCAAGGTCAGAAACATCTTGCCTAAGAACACTAAACACTATGAACCATTTTGAGTGGGAACCATTCCACAAATGCACCTTAACTTTAACCTATTGTACCCCTTCTGCTTCCAATATGTGATAGAAACATGGATTGTAAACAAATTGTGAAAATACTTTTATGGCGGCATATGGGTTTTAGCCCTGCTGTTCCACTTGCAGTATATTTTTAGATCCAAACTGCATGCTGTGTCTAGCATCTAAGTGAAGTAAATCTGACTTTATGGTGGCGCGACCTGTGTGCATAAGGTCATCACTAATCAGCCGGAGCAGTAGCGACATAATCTCTGCCACCTTTGCCTTGCTCTCTCATTACCTTTGCTTCTCTCCACGTACTTTTTTCAAAACGCATACACACGCAGTCTCTCGCTGCTCTCAAATCATCGCTGGTGTTACTATTTTTACCAGTCTAACAAGGTTGCTTGGTCACAGAGGCACGAAATGTTGAGTGCAGCAGAGAGGCAGACACATTACTTCTGACTGTGGATGTGGCTCCTCTTACAGTGAAGGGCCCTGAGGCAGGAGACTGGGGGAGATGGAGAGAGGAGGAGAGCTAAGGACAATGAAAAGGGAGAGATGCTTTAGTCCAAATCTGAAACTTTAAGATGAAAAGACAAAGCCCAGAGCTCAGAAAAAGTTCAAGGTGTAGATGAAAGTTGTGTGACATTTAAAGGAGAAACTTTGAGGTACTTAGTGTATTAAAGGTTCTTGAGGTGGATGATATATAAAGCGGTATGCACATGATCTTTATACTTTCATATTGCAGGGTCTAAATAAAGAATAAATGCATTGTGTTTCTACCATCTGGAAGCCCTTTGGACAATTTGCTGATACAGTTGTAGGTTTTGCAATTATTTTAGTTTTCATGTATTTACTTATTTAGATAATTTACCTCTTAACCCCCACCTGAACCAGACACATTTTCTCTAGTTTGCTATTACCCAAATTTAAAAACATCTTGAAAAAAGTGTCTAAATAGCGATGAAAACGAAGATGAAAACACAACAAATAGTGATGAAAATGTGACAAAAAAGCTGCAAAAGAACATGCAGATGATCAGCGCAATATACAGAGGAATGTGTGAACAAACTCTGGATAGGATTTACATCAAGCTGCATTACAATAAGTCTTTTTTATAAATGACACTGTTCTATCAAGATTGTTCAGTCTGTTGTTATGTTAAAGTGGGTATGGAAAACAAAGTTAAGCAATTCAGTGCAAATGTCTGTGTGCACACTATTGTTGCCAGCAGAAGGCTCATGGACTGGATTGAAGGCGTTTAATATAAGGCTTAAACAATAGCCATGAGGTGTGCTTTGTGATGAAAACAATAGGGGAAGGACACCACATTGTGGCACAACTGTTTTACAATACATCTTTTATTTTTTGGAAGCAGTGTGTGCAGCCTTTGGAAATCCAATATCTCCCTATTTACATTGAGGTCACACACGAGCCGTTTGATACAATCCATCGGCTTCAGTGAAATATGAAAATCTCTGAAGCTCTGAAGAGAAGGAGTACATGTCAATGCCACAAAGTCATTTTCTGTCTGTCACATACCCACGCCCATTTACACCCATTTAAGTGAGCTTTACATTGTGTCCCGTCAGCAGACAGAGGCACAAGGGTTCGCGTCTGGGGATAAATTATTCAGAGATTTAATGAAGTCGCGCTGGGCTAAGTTTGCTCAGTAAAACGGTGCAACCCCAGCTCAGGGAGGTCACTCAGAGGCCGGGACAAACAGGAACAGGCTCCGGTCAGGCTATATCAATATTAATAGACGTTTAGCTGCAAGTGGTGGTTCAGCAGAGGTTAATGTTAGTGACAAGGTGCTCCTCATGACATTTCCACTGTGAGCGTTTAATATATACTATATTATACGCTCACAAGATGTCTTGGTGTAGATTCTCTTTGGATTTAAATATATTTTTCCTATTCCTATCTATTTATCTAGTGCCAAGCTTTGCAGCACAGTGGCGCAGCGGTTAGCGCTTGTGCTTCACAGTTAGAAGGTCCCGGGTTCAATTCGCACCTGGACGGGGCCTTCCTGTGTGGATTTCGCATGTTCTCCCCGTAGGCTGCGGGTACCCCGGTTTCTCCTATCACTAAAAACATGTACAATAGGTTAATCCTTCAGCCAGGTGTTTCTGACGATTACGCGGGCTCCACATCTGGAGATGGGTCCCAGAGCGCCGACCTACGCTGGCTGCTCATTGCTCCTACAGTTCGCCCAGTAGCACTGAGGATGAATCTAATGCAGAGACAAATTTCTCTACAGGCATTAATAAAGTATAACTTAACAAAACTTAAAATCAGTACTTAAGCCAGGGAAGTGTTGTTTTAAAGACTTGTTTTTGTAAACATACTTTATTATCCCATTCAACCAGTGCCTTAGGGCAACCTTTCGGGAGCAGGGCATGACCAGGGGACCCGTCTCCAGATCTTAGAGGGACTGGATGCAAGTTGGTCATTTTTATACTCACTACTGCCACCTCAGGTCTTAGGTGTATCTGCAGTCACTATATTAAGCTTGTGCATGACGGCAGTGACCATGCAGGATTTTAGAGGCAGTTGTGGTGTCTGGGCTCATTCTACACATTAGGACATACTGGAACATGTAGGGGAGGAAAATACATAATATTAACATTTTTAAACACTGTATAGTCCCTTTAAAGGAACAGATTTTTACATACTGAGATATGTTCTTACCTGAGCTTAGATGAGGTTATGCGTACCTGTCTGCAGTGGCATTTCTAGGGGGTGGCCAGGGGTGGCATGGGCCACCCTGGATTTCTGCTGGGCCACCCCACTCAGGGAGGCTGAGTAAGCATGAAGAAAAATATTTGTGGCAGTGTTTCCTCATTAGCACACCCCTCCCCTACCTGCATAATCATCAGAAGTCTTTTGTTATGCACTGCTAATCACTGATTGTTAAGCTTCCATATAGAATACAAAATAAACTGAATATATAATGCACATTACTGTTACTAAGAAAAAAATAACGCTGACTGGCATTTTGTAGGTAACAAAATCCAACCCATTTTATTGTGGTGGTAGCATTAGTTAGTGGTGGCACAGCTTGGATTATTGTTAGTTGGTCCAGCAAGGAGATTTTGTCTCACTAATATTAAATGGCATTTGTTTCAAAATTGTTGTGTTGCTTTTGCCTGCTTGTTGTTTTAAGTTTTTATTCAGCACATAACATAAAATACATTAAATTGGCCTCTCCCAGTATATTCCTATGGCTCCAAATGGGGTGAAGTTGGAAGCTACCAAGCTCTTCCACGGGCACGCACAAAGACCAGAACCTGTCTGGTCTTTGTGTATCAACTCGTCTAAGCTCAGGTAAGAACATATCTCAGTATGGAAAAACAGTCGCCTGTTCCTTTAAGCAAGGATCAGTCAAGGTTTTTTCATCTGCATCCATGATTGGTTAAACCAGGAAGGTCCAGAGTAAACCCCCTAGAACATGCAAAATCCACACAGAAAGGCTCATTTTGCCTTGGAATCGAACCAAGGACCTTCTTGCTGTAAAGTGAGAATACCGATTTAATGGTACTCAAAATATATATAATTGAAGTGAAGTGAATTAATAACTGTTGTGTTGATTAAATTCATGTAAATCGCACTGTTCTATTCTTGAGAATCTTGTAACTTTCAGCTCCTGATCATGACTCATATCATCCTTTAAAAGCTCAATTTCTGTATTATTTGTTTTTTTTTTGTAATTCTGTCTTTTTATTACTCTTTTTGCATGAGGAGGTTTACCCCTGATGTATTTGCACTACAGGCCTCATTACATTTTTTAAATGAGGGCAGATTATGTGTAATTATGTTTCTCAAATTCAATTATCTAAGAGACATGGAATCTGGGGCTCTCACTCTTCACTCTCTTCATTACCCTCTCTTTAAAGTTACCATCACTTTGGCCTGTTTGGACAAGTTAAACAGACGCTCACTTTATGAAATGCATTTAAATTCATATTAGAACCTGAAGGATCCTATAGTCTGCTTAAACTCGCACTTACATTTTAACTTAAACTTAATTGCTAAGTGGAGGGTTTCAGATGGCTCTCCATTTGAAAAGAAGTGGCTGGCCGGCTGATCAAATAATACGAAATACACTCCTTTGAAAAACACAAAATCTCCAGCTTTTTACTTTACTTTTTATGTATTTGACTATTATGACAAAAACATAAACTTTTGAATACATAGTCTTTTTTTTGTGTTAAATTCTTGTTATCTTTGCAAAGTTAATCCGACGCACATACAGTACACCTTGGTTGCAAAATGCTAATGTTAAGACGTTTTTGATGCTTTCTCAAATCAGTACTGCTCCTTTGACCAACTTGTTTTTCCTTATCCGTTTGGCCTTTTGAAGCTGTACCCGTGTGTACCGGCCCCTGTGTTCCTCTGGAGGGACTCTGCAGCTGATAACATGCTCCGTGTTTCTCCAGGATAAGAGCGATGTGAGAAAAGCTCCCCAACTCTGTACACAGCAGGTCTCTGGAAACACACGCTCAGACATATGGGCTTCCGCAGTGTTTCTGCAACTATTTACAACAAGCTATATGGATATTTGACTTTCAGAGTACGATTGCAGCAAGAAGTATTACTACAACTACATAACAAAAATGTGGATGAAGTGGAATACGGATTAGCCAGAACCAGGTCCATGCTATGACAAGTGGACCTGAATCAAGACTTAACCAAACCAGCAAAACTAAACCACTAAAATTACCGTACTTTCTGGACTATAAATCGCTCCGGGTATAAGTCGCACCAGCCAAAAAATGCATAATGAAGAAGAAAAAAACATATAAGTTGCTCTGGAGTGTAAGTCACACCAGCCATGGCAACTACCTGGGCACTGAGGTACTGTAGTTGAGAACTAGTTCCTCTAGCTGCGGCCATCGAGCTTTTAGCCCGTGATTAGCTTTTTTTGTTTTCTCCATTGCCGTAAGAGTAACCTCTGCTTTTTGCCAGTCCCTCACAAGTTTCTCGCTCAGTCCAAACTGTCTTTCTGGTGCTTGATTCCCGTTTTTTTCATCTTCAGTGGTATAGGAGTAGTAAATACTTGTACTCAAGTCCAGCGTGCCCTCTCCCGGCTGTCAGTGTGAAAATAAGAAGCATGAAATTATATATTTTGATATATAAGTTGCACCTATAAGTCTCACCCCAGCCAAACTATGAAAAAAGTGAGACTTATAGTCTGGAAAATATGGTACTTAACCTGATTAAACCAGACTTAAACCATTTGTAAATCGGATCTAAACTACGACAACTTTTTGTTTGTCAAAATCCCCAACCAGAGGAATAATATAGGCTTAAAATGAAACTAAATTTGCATCAACAGTGAAAAAGGCTGCAGCAGCTCATATACTGGACACTGTACATCAGCGCTCTTCACCCATCACACTCTGCTGACCTGTCCAGTAAAGAATATGGGCAAAAATTGATAAAACTAATAAACAAACGCATACAATATTAAAAACACAATTATAGATAAAGGAAAATATAAGGAATTAGAGTCTGATATATCAAGTACAGCTGGACGTGTCTTGGTTTAGACAAAGAAAAAACGAGTGCCGCACAGCTCACGTTTGCTCCCACAATTTATTTTACTTGCACCAAGTCGTAAGTCGTAACATTTCGGGCGTCAAGCCAGCCCTTCCTCAGACATGAAGAAGAGTGGGGACACACCTGTTTAAATTCCATCTCTAATGAGGTCACATGATCTCAAAAGAAAAAAGAAAAAAATATTTGTAACACATACACACGCATACAGTGTGTGCGGACCCCAAGGATAAGTATTAACAAGTCCATCCATCCATCCATCCATTTTCTTCCGCTTTATCCGGGGCCGGGTCGCGGAGGCAGCAGTCTCAGCAGAGATGCCCAGACTTCCAGATCCACACACACCTCCTCCAGCTGTTCTGGGGGACCCCGAGACGACACCAGGCGAGCTCGGAGACATAGTCCCACCAGCGTGTCCTGGGCCTTCCACGAGGCCTCCTCCCAATAGGACATGCCTGGAGCACCTCCCGAGGGAGGCGGCCAGGAGGCATCCGGAACAGATGCCTTAGCCACCTCAGCTGGCTCCTTTCGACGTGAAGGAGCAGCGACTCTACTCCGAGCTCCTCCCGGGTAACTGAGCTCCTCACCCGATCTCGGAGGGTGCGCCCAGCCACCCTGCGAAGGAAACTCATTTCGGCCGCTTGTATCCGCGATCTTGTCCTTTCGGTCATTACCCAGATCTCATGACCATAGGTGAGGGTGGGAACGTAGATCGATCGGTAAATCGAGACCTTTGCCCCTTGACTCAGCTCCCTCTATTAACAAGTTGTACAGAATATTGTATAAAAGGACATCAAAGGTACCTTTGTTACACTTGAGTAGTTAAGAAGCAATGCATAACAACAGAGAAGTATCGTCATACAGCAAGGCTTATATTAGGTGTATCCAGACTCATAACGAGTAAGCAAGTGTGATGGTAAAAAAGAAAGGAAAAGCCACACTCAAATGTATGGCGCAAAAACGTAGTATTTACATATTATATACAATATTTACATATTGAATGTTTTTGTTTTTTGGGTGAAGTTGCACTGCGTGCAATGACCGCACCTGTAGTTGCCCGATGCAGCGTTTTGCAAGAAGTGAGGAGTTGTGAGGGTGGGCAATTGAGCTTTCACCAACATTGTGCTCAAGTTGGGAGGTCTTTTGTACACAATGCGAGGTGGAAGAGAGAGGTCCTTTAAATTTGGGTCAGAACGTATGACATGCCAGTGTTGATCTGTTCCATTTGTTTGCCAATAGGTGAATATTGGATGATACAGTTTATGCTGGACAGCGTTTTTTGGTGCTTTTATGTGCTAGACATTCATTTTGAGAGATTGAGTCAAATTTGTTGCGTGCCTCTTTAATCCATTCTTTTCTATATCCCCTTTGTTCAAAGCGTTTCTCTAAGACATCTGCCTGAGTTTGGTAGTCCGAGTTGGAACTGCAGATACGTGGTGGTGGTTTAGACAGCCAACATTTCGAGATTCATCCTAATCTCCCCCCTTTACCATCCTGTGGGAAGCCATGTCACTATCTTGTATCTGGAAACGTTGGCCGTCCAAACCACCTGAATTTCTTAGCATTCTCGTGTACCAGTGCTTCAGTGCTGCAGATATAGTCATATGCCGTCCAAGACACATTTTGATAACAAGTTAACAACACAGTGAAAGGCATGTAGATTCAAAATGCATTTACTGTGAACAGTTTTTTTATTTTTTTTATGAATTACATAATGCTTGATAAAGGGAGATTTTTTTTATCAAGTAACACAAAAGAAGTGCTTTCAAAAGGCCAACCTGGAAACGGCCAGTTCTTCTTTGAAACAGTGTGTTCTTTTCCCTCCGTTGTCGAGCGGTTATAAAACTCCTCAAATGTTACACAGTCTCTTTGCTCTCGTCTCCTCTCTGCCTGTGAACAGAGTCGTAGCAGCAGTCATCCTGGTTAGTCCTGTCAGATCACACTGGGAGTAAAGAGGCGTCCCGCGTTCTCCTGGGGTTAGCTCAGTCAAGGACACCTGCCTGCTCTGTCTGCTGCCGTGTGTGCACCTCATTACGTAAGACTCAATCCCCCCCCCTCTCGTCCCGCGTTGCGTCGTCAAGTAGTCAAGGTGCTTCTTATTTAAATCTATCAAGCTTAACTCTCCCCTCATCATCCAAAACGACAGTGTATAAATTGTAGAACATTTTAGACCCATAATCTTTGAACACATGCAAACCCACGACATCATAATAAGGCAATTGGTTCTTCATGGGGTTCTTTCTCGGGATTCTCAGAATAAGATGGAAATCAGACCATCGAGGACGCAACAGCTGGTTAGAACCCATTCAAAAATGCTCCCCATTAGCACCTCCTCTGTTTGTGCATTTCTGTCTGGGAAACAAAAAGCTTGGTGCTAATTAAAATGAGCGCCTTTTGCCGCGGGGGATCATACGTATTGTTGCGGTGACGATCCAGCCCACTTGGTCCCCTAAGCAACACAACTGCAGCTAATGAGAAGGGAAAGACAGGCGCCCAGAAAATCACAAGCTTCTCATATTTAAACTCTATCTTTTGCTTCTTCATTTTAGTATTAGGGCTTTTGTTTCCGTGCCCTTTGTCTTTGTGCCTTGACCTAAGCCACGGTCTCGCTCTCTCTCTCACTAATTTGTCGGTGGCATCCCAGCAATGCTTTGATTATGGCTTCTACAATCCAATTATTTCTATTTCTGGCTTTGAACATCGCCTCACTTCTCATTTATGGAGATGTGTCTGTCCCTAACCCTCCTCCGTCTGCATCCTTATGTTTACCACAATTAAAATCTCCCCCTACTTCTCACTTCTCTTCTACTGCCGCTCACTGTCCTTGATAAGAGGGATTCAGCGCATTCATCAGGCGCTCAGGTATCTTTAGAATGAGTGAGAACAAGGGCGTTTAGAATCTCATATGCAACATTTATCTGTCTGTGATTACTGTTTGCTGGCTGAATAGCATTTTAATAATTGTGTGATTCAATTGCAACGTTCAAATTGGATTAGCATGGCACACAGACATAATATTAGAACTATTGACTAATACGGAGCGCCATATGCAATAAAATGTGATGTCATTTATTTTTGCTATACATTAAAATTGTTGGCTTTTTATACATATGCAAAACCTTGTGCCACAAATGCCTTGACAATTTACTATCCAAGAAGCTTTAAATATGGAAAGAAAAAAAATCTGACTCTTTTTTTCAAATGTACAACTGTACAAAAAACATTAGTACACTGCATGCAAAACATTCACTTTTGGGTTATGTTGATCACTAAACATGTAACTTGGACCGAAAGAAATTGTCCAATCTACGCATTATTCTATATTATTATTTCAATGAATACATTTTGCTCCATAGATTTTAATTGAAAAGTGTAACTACAAAAGCAAGTATTTCAAAATGGTACAGCAAACACTTAATAGAGATGTCTATAAATTGTATTTCTCCCTGATCGCCTGCAGTGTCTTAACTTTAAGAACAGTTTAAAAGATCAGCTTTGTTCATACCCCACGCATCACAACCAAGGACACGTCTCAAGAGCTGCAACTTTTGATGATCACTTGGGATACAATTTGGACAATATTGAAGGCCTGATCTTCTAAATTACTTACATATTGGGCCAGATCTTGTGCCTTGTGCACGAGGGTACACAGGCTTCTAGCGAACTGAGATTTTCCGAGTGGCGGAGCTATGCGCTATCGCCTTTGCCACTTGCGAGAGGGCGTTGCAAGAGGAGGTGACTGCTCTGGGAGCACCGCTGACATTCATTTCCTTGTTTACATCGTGCTGCCTTGTGTTCTTCCTTAAGTCTTAGGCTCTCACAGGTCAAACTAAAAACTTTATTAACCCATCATGAGCTAAACAATGTTGATGTTTTGAGAGAGAAAGAGCTACAGCCACTGTGGCGTGAATCGGCCAAGTGTAAACGCGAAACAACCCCTCTCCCTCGTTCCTTCCCAGCCACTGAGTCGATCTGGTTGGAGGAAAAGGTGTCTCTCCACCCCAGTACTTCCCGCTTAAATAAGCTAAGTCTGGAGTGGCAAGATCACAAAGTGCACCCCTACAGTACTAAGCGCAAAATGTTACGCTATAGTCTGTGTTTTGAAACACAAGATCGGGCCCATTGTCTCAAACACACTTAAATAAGCATTTGCTATTGATTCTTTGAATTAAACCAACACCTGGTTCATCTAGAACGGACAGCCATTGTAGAAGCCCACATGTTATTCTACAAATGGTGGGAGCGTGTAATTGCTCTGTCAATTTGAGAAGGTCAGCTGCCTCGCAGGAGGATCCCTCTCCTCGACTCTGTTGTTTGCCAAGGCATTGCTGAAGGACCACGTCAGGACAATGCAGAGATCCAGTATTATGGTTTAGTCATGAAATGCTTTCTGATTTAGAGATTTCAGTCTGAGGTCCTACAAAATATGAGTTTGGACTTATGTAAGTTGATTAGTTATAATATTGTTTTGCAAAATACGCACATATGTGTTTTTCATTCTGACCGAAACCCTCGACGTTTCGATCTGAGTGTCAAACCAAATTATAGCCAATTTTATAACTCAACGCTGAAAGTCATTTTGCTTTTGTTGCCATGCTTTGACATAATCTTCATGCCTCTATTAGTATTAATATTTTAACTTCAAAACATCAATAATTTCATCCGCCATTAATAACCTGGAGCTCATTCTCAGATGATATTCCAGCATAGCAACACCTACTTTGAGTTATTATTTGTTGAGTCCAGAACATCATGTGCATTGCCCATAGATTCAAAATAGTAAATGCTTTGGATTAATAGCTTTTCATTGATCAATAGAGTGATGAAACTTTCCTTTATGTATTCCATCCAACTCATGAAAGCTCATTAAAATAATAAAGATTCAGGATACGCACATAAAAGCCAGTTAACGGCATAATGACAAGGCAGAGTGGCTTGATAAGGTAAGAAATCTTTTATTTTTTCAAACAAAGTATTAACTTTTCTGAACACACAGAGTTGTTGGTGCATTGGTGACTTCATGTCTTTGTGCTATTTTGGACTGAGGTGGGATATGGAGAATGTGTGGGGCTGACCAGACGCACCGCCGCAGCAGACATCATGATGAGGTGTGAAGATACACAGTCTGTAAATCTACTTATATGACTCACAACCTGAGAGCTGTTGGAACTGCACGGACGACTCTGAGGAAAAGAGAGCGACAATAAAGTTATTTCTGAGCTTGGCATAAATCATCTCATCTTCAATGAATTAGTTTACTCTCGTCCAAAATATTTTGACAGACAAATTAGTTGCACGGTAGAAACGGTTGAAAATGTGATGATGGTTCAATACACATTTATGGGAGGGATTTCTTAAATCTACAAATGTTGATCCTGACCATTATTTGGTAGCAACTGGATCCACTAAACTGTCAATTTAATCTTCTGTTTCTACATGACTTCACGTTCATGTTTTTGAATATCGTCAACACTTTGGACACTTTGACCTCAGTTCATGCTGATTAGTTACCACCATAAAATTCTTACCTGGCAACCACAACCTCACTTTTAGACTATAAAAGTATAACCGCTATATTTGGCTCTGGAACAACGCAGCCTATTTGGAGCAAAGATGTGTAAAATGTGCAAAGATATTGGTGTTTGCAGCAAGAAATCAACATCTGATACAACAAGAAGTTTTGTTTTTATTTTATGGGACATACCGTGCATAACTGGGGCTTATTAACCTGCTTTTGGCCACCGAGCATTGATTTTTCATGTTTTAACATTTAGAGTTAAGTCTGGTCTTTTAGGGATCTCAGCAGAAGGAAATACCCATGATAATAACATGATGTGCATATGTTGTAGAGAGCATCCCTCATGACTGAGGGCCCTCGTCTGGTAGCCTGGAATAGACTACCAGACGAGGTAGTCTCTGGTAAGAGTCCGCATCAACTTGATTTCTACAGCGTAACATACGCAAGCAAACAGGAAGCGGAGTAAACCAATCAGCAAGGGCAGTCAGTGGCATTATTAATGTTTTGCGTTAATATTCAAATATAATTATGAATCACAAAAGTCACCTACTGCCGATGTGTTTGGTCATTTACCGCTGATTAGAAAAAAGCCTCGGCTCTCCCTGGCGCCGTCCGTAGATTGTTACCGAGGGGACTTCTGCATCCCAAGCGTAACGCTGCTCACAAACAACATGTGACCGCAAATAAACAATTCTGATTGCACAGATCCGTTTGAGTTCGGCAGAAGAAGCTACAGCCAGCTCGCTGCCCAGACTGATATCCCCGTGTATAAAATATACAGAGGGTATCATTCTGGATGCCAGGCTACTCGTCTGGATGGTAACAACTGGGTTTTCAAACAAGACAATGCTACAGTTCACATTGCCCACAAGACAAAGGACTTCTTCCAGGAGAATAACATCACTCTTTTGGAACATCCTGTGCGTTCCCCTGATCTAAATCCAATTGAGAACCTTTGAGGATGGATGGCAAGGGAAGGGAAGTCCTAAACGTTTGATCAGCTGCAAAACAGCCTTTTTCAGTTTAATTGTTGTTTTCAATAAAGGGTTTATTCAAAACTTCTGTTGTTGCATATTGAAGTTGGAACCTTGATAAGATCCAAGCATGCACATTTTTTTCCAATTTTTCAACTGGTTTTAAACATAAATCAGGACTGTATTGTTGTTTGGTCTATGTTTGACCACTATGGTCTTTGCCTATACATAATAAGTAAAAACGTTGTTGATAAGGTCAATAAGGTTTAATGCAACGAATCAAACTTGGTCGTTTGACTTTTTCCTGAATGGTGCGTGGGCGAAGAGTTTGCACCAAACTGTGAATGACGTCAGCCTCCTCTCACACACAGTCGGCTGAATCAGAATGGTTTTTGATTTTGGTAGAAAGGCTCCACAATAAAGACCTCATGAGTCACACATTTTAGATGCACACAGTTATTATACAGATATTTTTAATCAAGATCTTATAAGTCCAACGTTTAAAGTAGCTTCGCCCTATTTGTGTTAAAAATCTGTCCTTGAATTGACAGCTGATGTGTCCTGACTCAACAGATGGCACTGCTTCACCAAGTAATTACTAAAGCCTTATTTATAAACGAGACACAATATGTAATTCATTAATAATGGATGATTAAAAAATCATTTAGCAGCAAGTTGGTTAATCTGACTAGTCACCCAGATGAGCAACTCCCATGATGCCAATTAATCATCATGATGTATGTGGGAAAATTACTTCTGGAAATGCATCTTCTTCAGCTGGAAACAGTCTTCAAAATAGACATTGGATACATTTCCAAATGTCAAACAAGGCTTTAGCACACACTGTATGATTTGGTGAAGAAGGCTGTTTTGTCGGGGGTGCAGATTTTTGCTACAGCTCTGTTGGGATCAAGTGAAGTGTCACTCAGGGGCCTCTGGGGCCCTTTTAATCCTGCTGTTCTGCCTTGTAATGTGAATATTATATTTTAAAATGGGCTGGAGCCTCCTATCACTCCAACAGAATAATTTAGACCGGTGTCGCCTGCAGCAGTGCATCCCCTGCAAATCAGTCTCAGTGGATAAGCTGCATTTATTCAAATGCAGCATTAATCCCAACAACGTAGAATATTACTTATGCCTCAAATATATAGGACGTCTTGATATGTCTTGGACTTTTCATTTTCTATCAGCCATTGCCAATGTATCGTTTTTTTTTAAATTATAATTAAAATATTTCAAAAGATTTGATGATGCAAAATCATGCAGAATACACTTGATTTTGTTTATTTGTTTCTATGTCTTGAAGCTCCAGCAAGGAACTGGAACTGGAACTGGAAGTTAGCTCCAGTTTTCAGCTTCTGCATATCCTTGAGGTTTTCCCTGGCCGAGAATAAGGGGATCTTTCTTTTATTATATTTGTCTGTTTCACTGTTTGATGTCTACGTCATTGCTGGTTTCCAAACTGTTCCTTTTCGATTTGGGAAGCTCAGGTAAAGTGTGATATGGGCTATATGCTACTATAGCCAACTAAAACACCTCGATTTGACTAGGCTATACGTGGTGCTCGCGGACTCGAGCCTTCGTTTCGTCGTCCGTCTCTCTCCTCTCTGTCCACACGGTGGCCCTGTGCCTCTCCTCTTCAACGCTCCTCGCCGCGTCCCCGCCGTAAGCTCCCTCCTCTCTCCTCCAGCGCACCCACCTCCTGCTACATCCCTCCGCTACACTTCCACTCGTGTTGGCGTCGCGCTGCGCAGAGCCACAGAGCACAGCCCGGTGCGAACATGGTCGGCGGCTTGTGCGCTCGCAGGTTGGCCCGGCGCTCGCGGTCTGCCCTGATAGCAGCCCTCACGGTGTTGCTGGTACAGACGCTCATCGTGTGGAACTTCAGCAGCCTCGACTCCGACCAAGAGCGGGAGGACCGTGGATCCAGTGTGCGCGAGAAGAGGGACCGGCTCTCGGGCAACAAAGCCGCTGGCAGCGACTATTTCCAGCCCGGGCACCATCAGCAGCAGCATCTATCTCCTCCTGGAAGAGGGGCGTCTCGACATATACAGCAGCCGGTAGGAAACGAGCCATTCCCGCCTACATCCTCACATTTCTAACGCCGTGTGCTCGTTATAAAGCGGTTTGCAGAAGATGAATGGTTGGCAGACAGGTCACAACATTTACGCACTGCTTAAACGCTTAAGCTCACGTTCAGGCCTTCAATGAATTGTTGTCACAGTTGAACGCGGGCACGTTTGCATTTGGTCGCTGTAGACAGATGCAGTTGCCGTTTAGGAAAGATGCTGAGACGGTGCCGTTCAGCTCAATGAAGACGTGAGCCACGCAGCGCCTCAGAAGAGAGCACACTCCAGAATCAAATACCACAGCTCAGTATGAAATGTGAACTCGGCGTGTAGTTCACTGTGGGGCACAGTGATCGCCCGGTATGGGCTAAATATCAGTGGATTTTGGGGTTTCCTTTGTTGTTACCCCCATAGCCAATTCGACAAAAAACAAGAACTGCCAGCAGACGTGCCTTGCCAATGTACTGTAAAACAGAAAACAGAACCCAATTCCCAAACTGTTTTTGATGGTTAAACTAATAAGAGTTATCTGCCAGATGTTACTGCCCTAATCAAATAATTGACAGTGGCAGCACTTGCAGCTAAGACAGAGGGTTAAAAGCAAGCAACCGAACTTTCAGATCTAGTTTTAAACCAATAGTCTTTAATTGTTTTTGTGAGACTCCTAATACTTGTTCTTGTCCATGATGTTACATGGTCTTCTCAGAGCATCTATAAACAAACAAAAAATACTATCTTTTCTTTTTTTTAGTTTAGAAATGCTTGAGTTTGAAAAGGAATAATGTCTTTCAAAAAGTATTTTTTCTTAAGACCAAGTCTAAATCCTGACTGATTCACAAGAAACCTGTGTGTCACTCCACACAGGTTTCTTGTGAATCAGTCAGTCCTTTCTTTCATGGCACTACACTGAGCGGCTTTTGTTGGACAGAATGTGATTAATTTCCACTACCTGATTCCTGAAATTAAAAACTTGAGATTCCTGTCTCGCTTGGTCTCTCATGCATTGAAAGGTGTCCTACAGGAATTGCACGCAGTTATTTTTTGGCGACTCCTACCGCGTTTTTCCTTTCAAAAAGGTGCCGGCCATTGAAGTAAAATGCAGGGTCCAGTAGCTACCAGCAGTAAGTCATTTTACCGGTGGCATGATACCACACCATCCTTTTGCCTTCTGTAATGATGGCACTCATTTTACTCTGTCGACAAGTAATAAGTATTTGTAGCTATACTACACACGACTGTGCTGAGTCTCGATTAGTGACAGGTCCAACTGCCTGAAGGACAGCTTTATCCACCAGTCTGTCAGGAGGCTGAACACACATCTTCCCTCCCTCTGCAGGCCCCTATTGTGTTGTGTACATATGTATTTCATAATCCCTGTTTACCATTGACTTTTTGCATCAATGGATTGAGAATAAACGAAATTGTAATTCTCTGCATTTCTTTACCTGTGTGACAATAAAGTTGATTAAGTGTTCGGGAAGTTTTCTCAAACAATAGTTCTGTGATGACGATGCTTTTCGTTGTGAGGGAAGACAAAAGCCAAGGCACTCTCCCTGCGTTAAAATGTTCTCTTTCATTTTCTCTTAAAACACTTTTTTTCAAGTTGGTAATGAATAAATATTCATTATGGGTATTTATTCTGTAAAGTTGTCATGGTATTTTATACCTTTTGACTTCCTATAGTGTGGAATATAGGCTATCATTGCACCTTTTTGCACACACCTGTATGTCCACACTAAATTAAATCAACCGCCCGACAGTTGGTGAATCCACAATGCAATCAGATGCGATGGTGGGACATTAGCCAATTTACATGATGACACTTCAGGGTATTGTCCCTAATTGTTTCTGAATTGAAGTATTCCTCATCGGCCTGCACATTAGTAAGTTGTACAGTTACTGGGGCTGGTGTTTTCATAGGAGATCAGTTGTGCCGGTACCTATTCATGCGGCGTCAACAGTGATTTGTTCGAAGTCGCTCAGTATTAACACACACAGAGGATGTTCGAGGCTGACCTTTGCTGGAGGGCTTTCATCCCTTTGGCTCTGGGTGCTTCAGACGAACTGTAGAGTACTCCACTCGCCGGTTAAGACTGGGCTGCCTGTCAGTCAGATTGTCACTTCCCTGCAACCTGTTCCCTGAGATCACAAATATCACCACTGAACACTTAATTACTGCTGTTTCAATGTGGACAAGGTGGATGTCCCTTGCTTTGAGCTGTCTTGCGTCAGGACATATAAACATATCAAGATGAAGTTTTTTTTCATATATAATATATTTTCTTATATACAGTCTATATGTTTACTGAAGGTTTTTTTTTTAATCAAAATGCTGTACCCGGTCTCTCAGATCCCTATTTCACTGCGTTGCAAAAAAGAAAAAGAGCCAAAAATAGGTGTCATGTCCAGAACAGATTGGCAGAATGATCTGTGATCTTGCAGTGTTGATGAAATACCCATACTGAATGAATGAGACAATGTATATAGGTGTAGTAGTAGTTGTTTTTTCTGTAGCCTAATACACGACTAATACATAATAATATTTATATAAGGACCCTGTTCCAAGTGTAACCCCCTAAGGCCCATAGTTGCTGTGCCAAGAACCTGTGACCTAGAATGTGTGTAAGGATGAGTTGTATTTGTCATTGCAAAAGTATTTTACTATACATCACAACAGATGCTGTCAAAATGGACACTAATGGTGTTAATACCCACAGCCGCAGTTATGAGAGGAGTTCAAACCGAAGTCCATTATTTATTTTTATTACAGTGTCACAGATTGTGAGTGTTTATTGCAGAGGTCATGTGAAAAGTCTCTTTGACCAGGCAAAATGTGCCACGCCTATCAGAACAAGCAAGGAAACACAATGCGCCTAACAATGATACATGGGAAAGATGTCTGTGTGGTGGGAATATTGTGCAGCTCAGTGGATGTGTCACCGTGGCAGGCTGGAACTACTGTTGCCATCCGTGGTCATCTTCTGCTGTGTCTCATGAGGAAAAAGCTTCTTTGTGATTGCCCGCATTTTCCATTTTTCCCCTTTAATCAGCCCGTTCACAGCTGCATCCACTTCATACTGTTACATGGATCTAACAATTTTATTTATGTATTATTTATGCTTCCACATGCGTTCATGGGGAATGGTCTGCAACATTTGTATTTGATTCATTGTTTCGAACGTTTTTGAAAGATGAATTAGAAATCAGTGCAGAATGGCCTGTAGAAAGAAGATTCATTTGTATCTGCACCCTATATGCCAAATTAAGTAGGAATACTTGTGAATTTTTTTTTACCATTAAATCCTTTATTATTCTTTTTTAATCAAATAAATAAATACATTGTTTCATCCATTTTTATTTTTTATTTTATTCAACATCTAATACTAAGAACCAACCCACCCAGAGAAGCGTCTGGCTCGTGCTCCACATCTGGTTGTCAGCATTTTTTTTTTTTTCATGAGCCTTTAGTCTCGTGTAGCTGTAATGTTCTCAGCGGGTGTCCTGCTACCTCACGCTGCATAAAGAGTTTCCCTGTTAGTCATGGTCATACACGTAACATTACCTCAGATCTACACTCTTTCCGTACCCACGACTCCTGGCATCACCATTTTCCCCAAATGAGTTTCCTACGGGCAGAAGACGCCACACAGGAGACATTTCCTCTCTGTTCTGCCTCAACGCCAGCGACCGTGGTGTTAATGTTAAGCGACATGCGAAAAAACACAAAATTACTATGTCCTGTTTTTCATACGTATTGTTTCCCACTGTGGCACACTTGGCATACAGAGGTATGTGACAAAATAGGAAGGCAAAGCATTTGTAATTGGTTGCATGACATAAAAGCACGATGACTTTAATAGGGGACAGTACGATAATTTATGTGCAAAGGGTACCTGCAGCAGTAGAATAAATGCATTAGAAATTATAGCATTTATAACAATAGTTAAAGGTCAAGGTATATATTTATTGTCCGCTTAGGGAATAGTAACAGTAACATGGAGATAGTAGCAATTGCCACATAAAGGAAGATAGTTTGTAAACTTTAAACATGTCCTGACAGTACTTTTACTTGAGTACAGTTTTGATTACTTGCACAACCGCAGTTTTTGATACAGAACTTAATTTACCCTTTTGTACCCAACAATATCATTGTATATTTATCTTGTTTGCCCGCAGCAATCAGCTAAGTGAGTAATTCATAGTTGGCGTCTTCTAAAAAAGGATGTATCAGAGGAGAATGTTTCCAAAGTTTGTAATTAGGATCTGAGTCATCTTTAACCCTTTCTAGTTCGCTCCTCTGCCATCTAACTGTGATGCATTGTGGATAGAAGATTTTGTTTTTGTTTTCTCTCTTGAAAAGCTGCTGATATTTCCATGTCAGTATCTTTACATTGTTTTCTGTTGTTCTTATGGTCATCTTTGCTGAGGATGATACAGTAAGTTTCAAGTAGCATTGGTTGTTGTTGACTGAACGATTTTGGAAAACTAGGTTTCATGCAGAAGACATGTATTAGTACCTGGGATAATTGCAGCCTTGCGTCCTGCTACTTGTGTACATTAAAATTTCAATTTGATCCAGTCCAAATGAATACTGCCATCCAACTCACCACATAGGGTTGGTAAAGAAGCAGGGTTTGTTTTAAATATGACAGCACTTTTTTGACGTCTATTTTTGATCCATTTCCTATTTGATATCTATTCCAGTAAATGTAAATAACAGTGTCTCGTCTGCGAAAACTCAAAGATATCCCTGAAGAGGTGTAATCAATGCGCTCTTATCCCGCTGTAATCAAATGCACTGAGCTGTACATGTGTTTCACATTGAGCAGCTTTTGGGAAATATATTGTTGCTACCGGTACATTCCCAAACCACAACCTCCCCACAATGTGATTCATCCCACTGTGTCCAGGACTTCAGTGCTGAGTCACACAAGCACACACACACCACACACACACACACACAATTATGTACAGTGGAAAGGTGCCGTTTCTCCATGTACACCCACATATATCAGGATATTTATAATACATCCATGTATTTAGAAATGTTATGTGTCCAGGCCGAGGTGCAAAGTATGGGTATTGTTAAGATATGAGTTGATACAGATCTGCTGAAGTTTGCAAAAAAAAACATTTTAAGGTCCTCTGATGTGAGAATAAAGTATCTATCTATTAGTGCTACTACCATCTCTCACTTGTGGCCATATCACCTCAACTATGTCCGATCCCATCCGATCCTGGAAGCTAAGCAGGGCAGGGCCTGGTTGGCACTTGGATGGGACACCAGGAATTCGGGTAAATGCAGTGTGTGAGTGAGTGATTGGTGATGGTTGGAGGGGCCGTTTGGCACAGATTGACAGTCTTGCTCCTGTCATTCTAACGCTCAAAACTGTAAAACAACTTTGAGCGACATGCAAGACTAATGCATTATTATTATTATTACTTATCCAGGGCCAGGTTTTGTGGGCAACTGTATGAAGTAGAGACTCTTGACGTCCATCACTTTAGACACCTCCACTGTTAAAATGTTGTATAATCTGCCTGGTTTACTATAAGTGTTACAGACAGAATAGATATTGAATGCTAAAGTGGTGCAAAAAACAGACAGTTGAGATTATTGTCTCATAAATGTGATCATTTATCTAATGATAATGAGTTGTAACATGCTATAAAACCCCTGTGCTTTCTTTAATTAATACTTTCAATTTAGCACCTGGCTTACTAAACCCAGCCCAGTGATTAAAACACAATTATTACATAGATAGAATGTGAATAAAACACTGGGGGAAATCATAGAACAACACTTTTACAGTGGACTTCAAAAAGTTCAAATTTCAACATTAAATTTCACAGTTCTTAGTTTATCTCTTATGGTTATGCATAAGAGATTGTCCTGCAAACAGTTAGTCACGGGCCTCTAATGTTGATAGTCAGCCTAAGATCAGTGATTCAGACAATAGAAGGTTAAGGTATTGCTATGCGATATGATGATAAAGATCAAATTGTGGTTTGAAATGTCAATTTGGAGAAATTGTCATATTTTGGGATGATACCAGTAACAATACTTGGTTTATGACAGAGGCATGCTGGCCATAGGGAGAGTCGGGAGGTTCCGTGGGCCGTGGCACTGTTTAGGGCCGGGCCGCCCCCACGAGGGGGAAATGTGTCAAAATCAGAAAAGATTTTCGCATCTAACTTTTCATCCTTGTGGCGGGGAGATACCTTTGACGTTGAACTAACTCAGAGGTGTGTTTAAGGGTGTTTAAGTGGAACACCCCTTCGCTTTAGTTGAAGTTGGTGCAGTCCAATCCAGCCGAGACAAGTGTCCGTGCGAGTAAAGAGAGAAAAAGGCAGTGAAAGGTAGAAAAGTGGCCAAATAAATATTTGTATCTTCATAACTTGGTGCTGATTGTGGAGTTGTATCAGGCTCAGACTGTGTGTGCAGCGGCCCATGTAAAAAGAGCGTAAAAAAAAAAGCTTGAACCGGGGACCTCCTGCACCAGAGACTAGCGCTCCATCACTGAGCTATAAACCCACAGAAAAGTGGGCCGCTCTTCTCTAAATTCCCAGTCCGAAATGAGGTCCCAGCATGCCACTGGTTTATGATATGATAAATATGGAATTTAGATATAAATATGCTTCTAGATAATGAATAATGTATCCATTATCTAGAAGCATATATATTCCAAAATGTAATGCATAACATTTTTTATCATTTGTTTGAGCTGAAACAACCAAGTAACTTTCTTCCGGGCTTTCTCAGGACCCACAAGGCATCAAAACTTGCTATCTAAAGTACCAAATTGGTATAATTTTTACCTATTATAGAACCTTTAAAAAATATATATATATACCATACTGGTAGCGTTTAACAGTCCTAGTCATATCATGGTGTTTTTGTTTATTTTTTCCTGTTAGCTCTAAGCTCAAACAGACATTTCCCCCTCATATGCCTCTTACTGGTCAGACATGCTCTGAGTGAGTGACATGCCAAATAAATCACAGTGAAGTGTGAATTTTCATAAACATGGCAACAGGGTCATCATGGCTTGTCGCCCGAATCCAGTGAACATGAAAAGTGCCGCGTGCGTGGAGGCAGGTGATCTGGTGTAGTGACCCACCCTGGAAATTAAAACTCAAAAGATTTCCAAATGAAATAGTATATCTAAGAGCTATTATTATGAATACTAAACCCTTTATACACTTGCACTGTTCTCTATCACCTCAGTGCATTGTATTAGGTCCATTGAAGATGCCAGTCAAGATGTAATTGGCACTTAAATTGGCACTCCCCTCATAGAAAATCATCTGAGAGTGTTCGTCAGTGCTGAACACACACCTTGGGATGTACATAATTATAGTGCAGGGCAACACAGGAGATGCAGCATGTAATTTCTACATTTCAGATGTCCAAATCATTACGTCAGGAAAATTTGCATTCTAAAACCAGTAATGAGTGAAAGTAAAGAGGAACCTGTCCATCAGTCTGTTTTTGCAGATCAGTTGAAAGAAAGTCTCTTTGAAGTGAAGTGTAATATTTATACATGACAGTGTTTCAAAGTAACAACTTACCACTGCTTTGTACGAGCAGGTGATGAAAGGCTATATGCAGAGATGTGAATGATTTTATATAAATTGCCATGGCTAAATGGCTTATAGTTTCTGCAGAAGTTCTCTTGTGGGTTGTCCCGTTCTGTGTCTGTCAAAGGTGCTCAATGGAAGAAACCATGGGTGCTTAATGCTTATGTGCTTGTAAATAACCTTGCAGACTGGGCTTAAGTACGTCTGGTCTATCGAGAAAAAACATATGCAGCTATTTCTGTCTTTTTTTGTTGTTGTTGCATGCATTTGCATATTGTCCTAGTCTAGTATCCATAGCAGCTTAAACACTTCCAAACATCTTTGTTGGCACCTCACTGATAAAATTGTCCACAAGTACAACCTACAGTATGCAAAGCTCTGACGGCTCTTTGCTGACTTTGTGTGATTTAGGGTGAACATTTCCACAGGTGTACGGATGCTTGAAATACTACACATATACAGTAATGTAGAAGGAGGAAACGACTAATGTGTGACTCATACAATTCTGTCAAGTATTGTGACAAGATGCTTTCAGAGCAACTTCTCTTATTACATTATGTTTAATAGGCCAAATGTGTGTCTGAGTTTATGCGTAATATGCAAACAGGAAGCTTGGTTTTAACACTTGCCGTGGACATGAGCTACTTAAGAAATGTAGAAAGTGTAATGGCATTAGTTTGGTTCATTATTTGTATACATGTACTGTATATGATTTGATTGTGACAACTGTTACTTATCAAACATTATATAATTAAAATTAATTAACAGTAATCTTTACTTTAAGTACTCCTTTGGTTACTTTACATAAGTGAAAGTTCCTATTGTTTTGGTTTCCAACTGTATCTGTTTACTTCCAAAGACATATCTTTTTTTTTTCCCTAATAAAACCGGTGCTTAGAAACAAATGCACGAATATATTGAATAATGTGTTTATCATTGTCTCCTGTACACCCTGGAGCTGTGTTTCTAGTGGAGTGAAACATTACTTCTGACAGTTTTATGTAAATTTTTGGGCATCAAAAGAATTACCAAGTGTCTCAGTGAGATGTGCTTTCCAGTCTTAACTCAGATATTGTTGCTTGTACCTTTTGAATTCATTTAAATGCTGCCTGTATTCATTTTATCTTTAAGACACTGCATTCAACGTTTTGTTTTTGTGAAATAAACATTAATTTGCAGGTGATTATGGTGGAGGTCAGAATAATAAAAAGTGGTAAAGCCATTTAGATTCTCAGTTTCTTCTATATGTATTCATCCTGTACTTGATCTTGAGGAATCTATATCTATTCTCTCTATAAGTCAGGATGCACAGTGTTTCGTGGGAAAAGCACTTTGCTCAAGGACGCAGCCTGAACAGAGCTGTAAGAGCTGGACAAATATAACCATGGCGTTTTTTTTTTTTTTTTTTTTTTCATCATCAGGTCTACTGTACCTCCAATCCTGTGTTCATGTTGCACCTGGTTTACAGTTGGGAGAAGTACAATGGAGTAGAAAGCATTCACTTTTATTTGACCTGAGGTTTCTTGAAAAAGTCTATGTTGTTATTGTTTAAAATCCATATTAGTAAGAGTTATTACAGTAAAAGTAACATTGAATTGAAAATTGATTGATATAACGATATTGCGCAGCTCTAAAAGCAAGGAAACATGTTTACTGACCTGCTCTAACTGTAGTTTTAACCTCGTTATTTCTGTCTTTTATTTAGACATATTTGTCACTTGTCTGAGTGCATCAGCATCTCATCCCTTCACAAGTGGTTAGACAAATCTGGCTCTTTCTAAAAGTATATTTAGAGTGAAGTGCATGTCTGAGAGGGGCTTAAGGAACACTCCACTTATCCTCACATTCTCCCGCCTTAGCCTGCCTGTCTGTGTCTGTCTCTCTTGTGCTCGGCGGGGGACCATCATCTCGCGCTGATCTCTGCATTGTCTCGGCTAAAACCTCACCATCACCGTCAATTGAAATGAAAAAATATATATTAAAAAAAACGCACCAAACATGTTCGTGGACAGCTTGCCTCGCCCCAATTTCTGTCCCTCCTCTCCTCCCGTCAGCGCTACAGATGGTTTCATTCGCGAGCACATTAATAACACGTTATCCAGATGAATGAAGCTATATAATACCTCGCGTTGCCAATAATCCCAAAGGTAAGAGGCTTAGCGCAACCAAAGAGATGAAGATGCACTGTGAATTAGTCCAGATTCCATGCTGATATTTTGGCCTAAAATGCCTTGAGCCAACGCACATTTGGTCGAGACCGTGGCCATATGGAGAGGGGTTATTAGACCAATCGCTCAACTCCTGCGCTGTTTCAGGGTTATCTCTTTAAATAGATCTCCAGTCTTAAGACGCATTCTTGGATTCAAATGCATGTATTTAACATAGAAAAGGAGTATAAACATGCCACAATAGTAGACCGAGAGGATTATAGCTCTATATCTGCTCTCAACTTGAATGAACTAATAATGAGACAAAGTCATAATGAAGACTGCAGTGTTTTATTTAATTTTCTTCAATGTAGCTCTTACATTTTTAATCATTCTTTTCAGATGGTCTTTTTGAAGTTTTTGACTCTTTTAGATTACCACTTTTTTAGTCGAAGTTTGGAAATGACGACAGCTCATACCCTGATATCGTCCTTCTGGAAGTTTGTTCTCTTATGTAGAAGGTCAGCGTCTTGTCAAAAGTCGTTTCTACTTTGGTTAAATGTGCATAACATACAGTAGTGTTCAAAATAATAGCAGTCCAACATGACTAACCAGATTAATCACAGTTTTTGGTATAAATCATAGAACTACATAGTCAACAATTTACCAGAAGGTGCAGTAGATTCTTAGAAACACAGACAGACCCAGCATTCATGATATGCATGCTCTTACTTCTGTGTAGTTGAATATTCAATTGAAAGGGGTGTGTTCAAAATAATAGCAGTGGGAGTTCAATTAGTGAGGTCAATCATTCTGTGCAAAACAGGTTTGAATCAGGTGGCTCTTATTTAAGGAAGTCAGCGCATGTTGTGCAAGTATTTCACATTGAAATCCTGAGGAAAAATGGGTCGTGCAAGACATTGTTAGGAGAACAGCGTTCTATAATTAAAAGGTTGATTGGAGGGGGTAAAAGTTATACAAGAAGTGCAGAAAATCATTGGCTGTTAAGCCAAAATGATCTCCAACGCTTTAAAATGGAAAGCAATACCAGAGACACGCGAAAGAAAATGGAAGACTACCATTCGAATGGATCGAACAATAGCCAGAACTGCAAAGGCTCAGCCAATGATCAGCTCCAGGATGATCAAAGACAGTCTGAAGTTACCTGTGAGTACTGTGACAGTTAGAAGACGCCTGTGTGAAGCTAATTTATTTGCAAGAAGCCCCCGCAAAGTCCCACTGTTACAAAAAGACATGTGCTGAAGAGGATACAATTTGCCAAAGAACACATGAACTGGC
The DNA here is from genome assembly GCA_007210695.1 of Neogobius melanostomus. Lineage (NCBI taxonomy): Eukaryota > Metazoa > Chordata > Actinopteri > Gobiiformes > Gobiidae > Neogobius > Neogobius melanostomus. The sequence goes on along the minus strand of VHKM01000596.1, from coordinate 672,583 downwards.
CTAAAGAGAAACGGAGAAACATTTTGTGGACTGATAAAAGTAAGATTGTTCTTTTTGGGTCCAAGGGCTGCAGACAGTTTGTCAGACGACCCCCAAACTCTGAATTCAAGCCACAGTCCACTCTGAAGACAGTGAAGCATAGTGGGGCAAGCATCATGATAATAATAATAATAATAATGCCTTACACTTGTATTGCGCTTTACAAGCCTGTATTACCAAGTTTCTCAAAGCGCTACACTGTCGTCATTATTCAATCACTCCATACTCGGTGGTGGTAAGCTACTGTTGTAGCCACAGCTGCTCTGGGGTAGACTGACGGAAGCGGATGATATGAGCATGCTTCTCTAACGGGGCCCATTTATTGCATACCAGGGATCATGGGTTAGTTTGGATATATCAAAATACTTGAAGACGTCATGTTGCCTTAAGCTGAAGAGGAAATAGCCCTTAAAAGCCCTTAAAATGGGTGTTTCAACAAGACAACGACCCCAAACACACCAGTAAGCGAGCAAAATCTTGGTTCCAGACCAAGAAAATTAATCTTAAGGAGTGGCCTGCCCAATTCCCGGACCTTAATCCCATAGAAAACTTGTGGGGTGACATAAAAATGCAGTGTCTGAGGCAAAACCAAGAAATGCAAATGAATTGTGGAATGTTGTCAAAGCATCTTGGGCTGGAATACCTGTTGACAAGTGCCAGAAGTTGGTTGACTCTATGCAACACAGATGTGCAGCAGTTCTGAAAAACCGTGGTCATACAACTAAATATTAGTTTATTGACTCACTAGAAAGCTAAATCCTATGGGGAAAAATGTTTATACAAGAAATATTTGAGTTTGTTAAGACAAATGCAGACACTGCTATTTTTTTGGACAGCTAAATGTTCATTTTTTTCTAGTTTTTTTGTAAAGTAGTTCAAGAAATTATACATTTCTCTTCATGTTTTATAATGTTGTATTGTTTTACATGTTTAATTAAATGTATTTATTTAATAAAACATACATGTTTTATTAAATAAAAACTATTATGAAGATTTTGTGCTTAAGTAATGTTTTGAACACACTGCTATTATTTGACCACAACTGTACACATGTGACTGAAAAACAATTCTGTGGATCTGCACTTTTGCACATTTCAGTCTGAGAAGATACAAATTATGCTGTGTTGTCTGTCGCATGTATTTTTTTTTCGTTACAGTGATAATTTTCTATTATTTATTTTTTTTTCTCTCTCTTTGTTAACATCTTCCATTTTATTCTTTTAAGTCGCTAGTGGAAACCTGCGACAGGATTGACTGTAAACAATTCAAAAGCTCCTTATTTATTTTATTTGAGAGATAAAGAAGGAACAATGCATATTAATGACCATTTAACAAATGTAAATATGCCAGATTATAGCCTTAGGCTACTTTCCATCTGCAGACCCCCTGGCAGGTTGATGTTACAGAAACATAAAAACACAAACTATACAAAAGTTGCTATGTACACAGACTATATACAGGACATGTACAGAGACAGCTGAACACAGACAATAAACATGTGAGACAGAATATGACATACAACGGGAAAGAACTTGAAACAATGTATTGCACAACCTCCTATTGCACAGAGTCCCAGGTATTTTAGCCTTAGAGCACCCCTTGCGATAATTGCAATCGGTTATAGATTTTTATCACTGTTTGGTTAAACCTGCTGCTACAGTGAGTTACTATTACGTTTGTATGTCTTACCTAAAATAAGCGACATGTTCACTTTGATTAGATAAAACTATATGGTTGTGGTCATGAGTCATAAAGTAAAGTACCCTGCTTCATCCAATCACTCCCAGAAACCGTATTTTACTTACGGTGCCTACTCATCAAACCCTAGATGTGGTAAAACCATTCTGTTTAAATGCGGATCATAGGATCATACCATCTTCCTTTCATGGTTTTTTATTTATTTATTTTTTTATCATCTCTCGTTTGTTCCTACTCCTACGTTTACCAGTATCCAGTGTGGTCCTCTGAGCTGCAGCACTCTGCGTGAATAGACTTGTGCGGGGGATCTTTAGACAGTGTGGAGTGTGTTAGGCCCTTAACTGTAATGGTCACATCAAACTGGAAAACACTCGACAAGCTCCCGATCCGGAGGAAGCGCGCAGCTGATTGGCCGCTTTAGCGCAATAGCTGCAGCACTCACATTGACATGCACAACGCACTGATCCTTGTGTACAACATATAGACTCGCTCAAACATGCCATCCCTCCCACACAGTTTAATGACAAATGCGCTACATCCGTCTCCCAGCTTGGTCTAATCTGCCCACTCCCAGTCATTTTAATAGGAGCCGCTTTACGACAAGAGGGAGAAAAGCGCCTGGAAAAGTGTGTGGCAGTTCTACGGACAGCATGATGACCGAAAAAAGATACCGTCCATCACAGAACCATTTTCGTCTTCTTCTCCCATAGCGCAAGAAGGCACAGAACTGACAGTGGTGTTTTGAGGCGAAGCGCAAAAGCCAGCAGCCCAGAAGACTTGTCTTATCTGTGATTAATAGAGAATGAGCGAGAAAAGAGAACAGGAGATGGAGGCAAGCGCTTAGTGAAGAAATGTTTGGAGGAAGAGGGAAAAAAAGAAAAAAGATAAATGTCTCATCCCCTTCTACAAATCCGACATAGACTAAAATCCCAGCGTAATCCTGAGGGGAACCCGGGTTTTGGGCTGCAGGCGTGTGAGTGGAGCTGGCGGGAAAACACAGCGCGGTTTGGAGATGGATTCTGGAAACTAACCTGAGAACAAACTCCCACTGGGTCTGAGCGGATAAGAGTGTTCATTCTCACCCTCTGTTGGAGTTTTAGGGGTTTAAATGGTTAAGTTCATAGCAAGATCCTGGGTTTTGTAGAGCAGGTCAAAAGAATTGGTTTAAGATCCTATAATACTATTGCTTAAAGGCAGTGGTTCTCAAATGACTCTATTTCAACTTAAAATTTAAAAGACTCAATCCTAAAGCTGACAGTCAAAACAATTTATCAACACAATTTATTTTAAATGGTTGTGAAACCCACTGTAGGGTCTGGCTCAGCAGCTTTAATCTTTAGTCTTTTCTAACTTAAACTAAATGATGTATGGAAAACAGTTTTAATAAACAATTTGATTACGGCTGACAGCTATAACAGGACATGATTTGTCCTGTAAGAATGCCATTGAAGCTGTGTGGACTGAACACAGAAAAGCACCACTTCATAACATCGGCATGTAGAACAGTGTTTTTATCTCGAAAACTGAAAAATGACTGGTGGTGAGTGGGAAATGCAGTCAAAAAAAGTTGAGGAGGCACTCAGTGGTTATCAAAAAGTAAAAGTCCTTTATTAAGGCATGGACAAAATAAAGTTAAATAACGCCAATGCGTTTCGACTGATGTGTCTTCGTCAGGGCAGTTTTGTGAATGAATTACTTAAATACCCAAATAGCTCACGTGAGGGGTGTCACATGACCCACAAGAAACAAAAAAGAAAAACATGTATACAACCACACAAGCAAGGACCTGAAGTGATCACTTCTGAACATATAACATGCCAAGAAACGTGGTGAAAATACACATGTAGAGGAAATACATGTACAGAAAAAACAGCTAAATATTGCGTAGTAAAACAGTCATGTTTCTTGGCATGTTATAATTTTGTCATCTACATACAGTGCCTTGCGAAAGTACTAATACACCTTGAACTTTTGCACATTTTGTCATGTTTACAACCCTAAATGTAAAGATTTTATTTTGAATTTTTTACTGAAAGTTCACACACAAGTAACAGACAACTGTGAAGTGAAAGCAAAATGATACATGATTCTGTTATTTTTCAAAAATAGAAAAGTGAAAATTGGGGCGTGCATAAGTATTCATACAGCATGAATTAATACTTTGTGGAACCCCCTTTTGCTGCATTTGTGAACGGCAGTTTTCAGGTCTTTCCACACATTTTCAATAGGATTTAGGTCAGGACTTTGACTGGGCCATTCTAACACATTAATATGTTTGTTTTTAAACCATTCCATTGTAGATTTATCTTTGTGTTTAGGGTCATTGTCCTGCTGGAAGGTGAATCTCCGCTCCAGCCTTAATTCTCTTGCTGACTCCAGCAGATTTTCCTCCAAAATGTCTCTTTTTTTGGCTCCATCCATCTTCCCAACTATTCTTACAATCTTCCCAGTCCCCGCTGAGGAAAAGCAGCCCCATAGCATGATGCTCCCCCCACCATATTTGACACTGGGGATGGTGCACTCAGGACGATGAGCAGTGTTAGATTTGCACCATGCAACGTTTTGCATTTGGCCCAAAAAGTTCAATTTTTGTCTCATCTGACGAAAGCACCTTCTTCCACATGGTAGCTGTGTCCTCCATATGACTTCTAGCAAACTTCAAACGGGATTTCTTATGGCCTCCTTTCAATAATGGCTTTCTTCTTGCCACTCGTCCATGAAGGCCAGATTTGTGTAGAGTACGACTTATAGTTGTCCCATGTACAGATTCCCCCAGCTCAGCGGCAGTACGTCGCAGCTCCTCCAGAGTTACCTTGGGGCACTTGGTTGGGGCAATTTAATGCACTCAGAAAATGCTGTATGAATACTTATGCACGCCCCACTTTTCACTTTTCTATTTTTTGTAAAATAACAGAATCATGTATCATTTTGCTTTCACTTCACAGTTGTCTGTTACTTGTGTGTGAACTTTCAGTAAAAAATTCAAAAAATCATTACGTTTAGGGTTGTAAACATGACAAAATGTGCAAAAGTTCAAGGTGTATTAGTACTTTCGCAAGGCACTGTATCTGAGCCAGTGACTGGGTTTGTTTCCTGGGTATGAGACTAAGGCATTCCTCTCCATTTCCTCCATGTAGAGGTTAGCCACTATGGGTGAAACTGGAGAGCCCATTGCACAGCCGTGGATCTGTCTGTAGAACTTACCTCTGAACTGGAAAAATGTTGTGTTGAGTCAAATCTCCAGTAGTTGGCAAATGTGGTCAGGCATGAGCTGGGTCCATTCAGCTAGAGTGCTAGAGTCACTGGACTTTCCTACACTAAATATTCTTGGCTACATTAATATTATCAACTCCCAAAGTGACCTGTTCATTACAAATATGTTGTTATTTCATAAACTAAAATAGAACTACAAACACTTGGCTGCTTCAGCAGTGACCAATTTTATTGTGATCTAATCATAGTTTCTGTTTTTGCATTGATTAGTTCTCATTAGCATTAGCATAATCCCCTAACATTAGCATACTGTTGCAAGCCGCAGAATTTTGCACGGTGATCGAAAATACAGTTGCGGAAGTTAAAACTAACCTTCAAACCTGCATCAAAATGAGGTATGGCATGCCCATAGTCAGATTTAGTTGGGGAAAGTTTTTTTTTAAAGTGGTGAGATCCAAAATTGGTATCGGTTCAGTATCAGATATTTGTAGCCGATGACCAAAATCGTTTTTTTTCCCGTATCGGCTCCGATATCCGATACCAGTATCCCTAGGCCTACCAAAAAACTCTTTATCATGACAAAACCCACAGGTGCCGTTTGTGCAGCACTTTAAAAGCTTGAATTAGACAGGTCTGAATCACGGCAAGGTCATAGTTATCCAATTACTGCTTTTATGCCAAGTACAGTAGATTATGAATACAGAGTGCGTCGTATATGTGTTTTTTCAAGGGCGATGTCTGGTGTGAATATATTACCTGGCTGTTGGGGCAGTGCAGTTGAGCGGAGGCAGTGAGTGCCTTGAAGCAGGATCATATAAGTCCTCTGGAGACTGCAGTAATGAAGTAGTATTGCATGCATCTGTCAGCACCTATTTGCTGGTTTTAGTTGTGGAAGTCCAAATGTAATGCCTAAATCAGTGTGGATGTTCATCATGATTATACAGCAGCTTAGTTGTTTTTGTAATGTAGCAAGATACAACCTGGAATGTTCTGCAGACTGGCTTAAAGTAAACCACATCATAGCTACAGGCAGAAACCTAAGGAGCGTCAGTCTTAGAGATGGTATTTCTACATTAGCTGTCTGCTACTGTCATTGTCCTTCCAGTATCCCTCCACTCTTCTCTGTACAGTCAGCCTGGAGCAGCAGGTAAATCTATATGGACTTGTATCTTCATTGCTCTCATATGGAGCATTGGGCCGTCTGACTGCGATTCTGCCGGTGCTCGAAACGCTGCGGGCCACTTCAAATCAGTCTGAATGAGATCTCCCACTGAGCCCTCACTGTCGGGGACAAATCACGGCATAATTGAATGCTGTACTGATATGTTTCCCTCACGATTTCTCATATAAGGGTCTGAGTTACCATCGCGCTGCCATCACATGTAAAAACGCTAATGCCTCTTGGTTTTGATGTTACTTTACTTATTTTGTATTCACCACCATCTGAAAAAACCTTTTTACTTAGTACAAAACAAGCAAAACAAGTGTGTTTGAGCTATAGGAGAAATGAAAAAGTCGGTGGTGCTTGGTGTTGGTGTGCGAGCTATATAGTCACAGATTTGCTCGATTTGTTTTAACAATTTTGCAAAAAATAAAGTTCACTAGAAACATCATGATGGTGCTGTGATTCTTACAGGGATTCGCAAAAAACAAAAGTTGTTTTCGAGCTAAAATTATTTTTGTAAAATATTTTCCTCATGAAGATGAAAGGTCAACTAAAAAACGACTTATTTTTAAAACTTCTCTCTGTGCAAATGGAAAAGGGTAAACTAATCTTTAAATTCTACATTAATATATATATGCCTTGTGTGCGTGTTCATGTAGAAAGCTACTGTAGTGGAAGTGCTGTTTACACACGGCTTTTAGTGCTTTAACAATCCTCATGAGAACCCCCTTTCCATAGACTCGTCCCATTAGGAAAATCATTGACTGCTTACTGGTGTCAGTGCTCTGTCTGTGTGTGCGTCTGTGTGGAGATTTAAACAAACAAAAATGCTGCCCTGTTTTCTATATACATATTGCAGTATCTGAGTTTGTGGAGTGCTGAGAGAAATGTTGGCTTGGCTAGAGGCTATTCGATTACCATTATACACACTTTAAAGGCACTATACGGAGTTTAAAAATGTTAAAATTGTGTATTTTCCTCCCTCTATGTGTTCCAGCAATGTCCTAATATGTAGAATAAGCCCAGACCTATTCACCTCAACTCCCTCTGAAATCTTGCACTGTCACTCAAAATGTTGTTAATTCGGGTCCGAAGTGCCGTCATGCACGAGCTTAATATAGAGACTGCAGTTACGCGTAAGACCTGAGGTGGCAGTAGTGAGTATAAAAATGACCAACTTGCATCTAGTCCCTTTCAAGGGACAATACGGAGTTTAGAAAATGTAATTATGTGTTTTCCTTGCCCTATATGTTCGAGCAATGTCCTAATGTGTAGAATGAGCCCAGACCTGTTCACCACAACTGCCTCAAAAATCCTGCACTGTCACTCTAAAAGCTGAGAATTTGGGTCCGAAGAGCCGTCATGCATGAGCTTAATATAGAAATTGCAGTTACGCGTAAGACCTGAGGTGGCAGTAGCGAGTATAAAAATGACCAACTTGCATCTTGTTCCTTTAAGTTGGTAAGGTCATTGACCAGCATCCAGTACATTGTGATCTATTAGTAGATTGCAAAGGTAGAGGCTGTAGATCGTGGCCACTGTTGAGTGACCCATCTAAAACTTGTTTCTCTTTGACTGACATAAAGAACGACCCGCTAGACATGCATCATGACTTGCACCATGTGCCAAACACGGCTACTATGCTCACGCTGAGCAGAGGGCAACACTGTTGCAGGAGAGGGTAGCATCATTATAGAAGATGAGGAGAAAGCCTCATCTGAAGGAAAGGGGTTGTAATGGAAGCCTGTTTGACAAGTTTGAAGCAGTAGATGATGGTGTATGAGTTGAATACCAAATGTATGTGTAAAAAACTTTAACCTTTTAACCCTCACCTGAACCGAGCACATTTTCTCCAGTTTGGTTTTACCCAAATTTAAAAATGTATTGGAAAAAAGTATCAAATAGGGACAAAAACAAGAAGAAAATGAGGGTGAAAACATATTAAAAAGGCCACAAAAGAGCAACAAAAAAGCAGCAAAAATATGACAAAAACTCAACAAAAAAGATGAAAAAGAATGTGAAAAAAGTGACGACATCCCGGCAACAACGGTTGGAAAAAGATCCCATAAGAATAAGCCACCGTTTTAAATACTGAGATATGTTCTTACCATAGCTTAGATGAGTGGTGTGTAGCTGTCTGGTCTTTACGCGTGCCCTCAGTCACGCAAACAGAGCACAGACAGCCTTACCATATAGCCTCTCCTTCTCTCATCTATGGACCAAACGGAAGAGAAGTTAGAAGCAACCAAGCTCTTCCATGTTTCCCCTATTTAAATACGTTTACGTAAGTAGTTACACGATCCAAGTATAGTTACACAAAATTAAAACATGTCGACTCCTTGAGATCAGTTTTGTGGGTCTTATCTTTCAAATATTGCTGTAAGCTGCAGTCCAGAAGCTTCTAGTTTTGGGTAAAGCCAAACTGGAGAAAATGCACTTAGTTAAGGCGGGTGGTAAGAGGTTAAATAAAATTACTTTGTTTTTTTCTCTTTTGTTGTTAGTGCTGACTTGAGTTTGACAAGCCCCTCGCCTGAAGTCATGAAGCTCCTGTCCATGTGTATTCAGTATCTATTGAAAGTATATTGTATTGTTAAAACAGTGTCAGAGAGTTCATTAATATTGGCAGCCCACACATAACTATTACCTATATAGAGCTCGTGCACAATTGGCCGAACTGCTGAGAAAGAGATAGTCAAGGCTATTATAATTGAGCCGGGGCATGTCTGCTTGCTTTGCACTCAGTCTATTTGCCTAAAAGACACAAATGACTGCAATTTAACAGCAATAGAGGGGCCCCCGTAATGAGTTGATAACTATTTTCCTGATGTGTGTTGCTCTGAGGTGAGAAAGAATAATCAAAGCAATAGCACTGTATTATCCCTGGCATTCTTCCCACTGGCAGCAATACAGATTAATAGGCAGGTGGTTTATTAGCTTCTCCAAAACAAATTCCCTCCTTTTTCTTGCTTATTTTTCCTTATTTTACTCTAATGGGGTCAGCTTATTGCTTGCGTACTGGAAGTGAAAGGTTTTCTGCACAGGCGACTACAGTGCGTACAGTTAGTGCATTTGTATTCTGTGCAGAGTCCAGTGTGCTACTGTGTGGATAAATAAATGAAGTGTGCTGAGTTGAGAATGGCCTGCATTACGTGATTGATTTGGTTTAGGAAATGCGACCTTTACAAACATGTCCTTAAATGCATGTAATTCTTTATTTTAGTTTAGCGGTTCATATTTGATTCTTCTCTGAAAGTAAACAGAAATCACAAATCCAATTGCAATTGTTCGAAAAATTATTGTTCAGCCCCACTCCTCGTTGTCTCAGCCTGCAGCGCTCTGGTGATTCACCGGACATTGGTCACGTGACTGTTTCCGGGCCGGTCCACTCCAGCTGTGAGTGTGAGCTGCAGCTGGACCCTGTTTACATACTTTAGACTTGCTCAGAGGCAGCAAGGGCAGAGGGGCAGGGTGTGTATGTTAGTCTGTTATAGTGTGAGTGAGGAGAGCATGTGTAGTACAAATGAGTGTCCATATGTGTGTTTGGTGCCTGCTGCCTCACCCTGGGCCCTCTGTCTGCACCAGTGCCCCACTGAGGCTCCCAGGGGCTACACAACATTAGATTCGTGGAACATGCTGACGGACTGATGCTCGGGCTAACTGCTCTTTTTGTGGATGGCACTGACCACAACATGCTGAATACCAAGCGATAGCTGCAAGCCTTTTGTTTCCCACACAAACAATATGACATCATTGGCTAATATCTGAATTTCAGCTGAGCCCAGCTTGAGGAAAATGCCTAAATCCAGCCCCAAATCTGGATCAGGCCCTAATCCTGGTCTCTTAGGGATCCGAGAGTCGCCTGGAGTCTGGATCGCGTCCACTGCCCCGGTCCTCTGCGCCCTCACAGCTTCAGTGTAGCCAGGCCAGGACAGCTGTTTCACACAGAGCAAAAAGAGGAAAATAGCTTTAATTTAGCCAATAATGCCTGCGAGAGTGCATCTGCTCTGTCAGAGTGATTAGCACAGCAGAAGCTGTCTTTACTGTGGTGACAAGTCCATATGGTTCCCGTATGTACCGCTAAGCATTATAGTTGATCTATCACTTTGTTTTCCCATTTGTTTTACATTGTAATTAAACACGTAAATTCTTTCCACAATACAGCAGTGATAATGAGCTCATGAGTGTTATTTAGAGCACGTTAGGTTGATCTCAGACACTATTTAGTTGTGGTGAGTAAAACTGACATCTCATTGGTGAAAAGTGAATGTATTTGTTGTTCTGCTGAGCAGTTTGTTGACTGAGCTTGGATTGTGGTTATCCTTCAGCCTGGCAGTGCATCGCACCAGGCTGATGCATGTGTCCTAATGCAGCCAAAAACACATACTCTGACCATAAACCCAGTGAACCGCGGCCCTGTGCTGCTGAGGAAAGGTACTTTCTGGCATCACCGTAACAGAGGCTCTTCTGTGTGCCCACTCCAGTCTCCTTTCTCTCAGAGGACTGGGTTTGGTGTGCCAAACAGTGCACTGCTGTAGTGCAGTTACGTTAATAATCTGAGCTCCAGCACTTGCCAGACCTAACCACATAATGACAGTCTCATCTGGTCAGATCTCCTCTGTCCAAAGCAGGGGTTGATCCTCTAGTAGAGAGAGCTCTGTGTAACCCTCGGCGCCTGAGACCGCAAGGCTCCTCTCATCACTGCAGCGGCACGTACAGCTGACTCTCAGCTTATCGCTCTCAGAAGGTCATGGATTAGCAATCCTTGGGCCTTGTAGCTATGAAGTCAGTCTCAAATTCATCGCAATGGATCAGAGTCAATAAGGCAGCCTGCAATGTGAAGTGCTCCAAGCTGTGGGAGGAAACTGTACACACGGGTGATTGGTCTCTGTTGTACTGGTGTTTTTTTGAGACATAAATTAGAAAATAATTTCATTTAAACATTTCATCTGTGAATCCGAAGGAATGTTTAATGTATTCCAATGGCACCAGGTAAATCTGGTCATGTGCACATAGTAATTGTTTGGTTCACAAATGTTTGTGCATACATTTCTAGAGATGACTTATGTGTCCCATAGTCATATCCTGTGACAGGATATCCAACAGGAAGTCCTGAAATACTTCCAGTAGTGCGCTGTTTTTCTACTCAAACAGAAACAAACAGAAACCTCCCAGTCTTTGTTTTCCTGAAAGTGCCACATCAAAGGATCCTAACACAACAGTGAACAATGAGAGCTTCTGAGGAAGTGGATTAGTGTGTCAATCAGATTCATAATTTGTTGTTTTCATGTGGCTTTACTACCTTTATCTGTGTCAGGATCTCAAGGCCTTACACCAGTTTGTTCCAAAGAGACAAACTGATGTGTGGGGAAATGGTTGCAGGCATTTGTTAGTGCTTGTATGATATCAATGGTTGGTGAGCCCACACGACCAGGGTTGGGCCCAGGGTTGCCAGGTGGAATTTGGCGGCTTTTTTTTGGCAGAAATAAAAATGTAATTTTTTGCCATGCTGTTTTCAATGTAAAATAGGCTATTTTTACCTCATTTCTTGATAAAAATCACTATTTTGATTGACAAAATCGCATATCCAAGGCTATGATAGCTGCTTTTTTAGTACGCACGTATCTCATTATTGCAAGAGCACATGGACTAAAATTCCAGCCGCATTGTATGTCCACAGAGTTTTGGGCGTTTTTTCAGATATTCTGTCGAGACCTGGCAACCCTGGGCAGGCCACATCGTCCATTCAGTAAAGGCCCAAACCCCAAGTACTCACACACTCGCCCCAATTTCAGGCCTGGCTTCAGGGTGGGGCCCAGTCGATCAACAGGCCCTTACGTGTGGTCATGAGATCTGTGTCAAGACCGAAAGGACAAGATCACGGATATTTCTAGTCCAAATGAGTTTCCTCTACAGGGTGGCTGTGCATACCCTGAGAGATAGAGTGAGGAGCTCAGTCAGACGGGAGGAGCTCGGAGTAGAGCCGCTGCTCCTTTGCGTCAAGAGGTGCCAGCTGAGGTGGCTTCCGGGAAGTGGAAGAAGTGTAGGTGGATGGTGAAGTCATCTCTGCTCAAACAGCTGCCTTTTCTGCGACCCGGCCGCGGATACTCTACCTTGAACTTTTGCACATTTTGTCATGTTTACAACCATAAACATAAAGATTTTATTTTGAAATGTTTTACTGAAAGTTCACACACAAGTAACAGACAACTGTGAAGTGAAAGCAAAATGATACATGATTCTGTTATTTTTCAAAAAATAGAAAACCGAAAAGTCAGGCGTGCACAAGTATTCACACAGCATGACTTAATACTTTGTGGAACGCCCTTTTTCTGCAATAACAGCAGCAAGTCTTTTGGGGTGTGACTACAAGATTTGCACATCTATCCCATTCCTCTTTACAAAACAACTCAAGCTCTGTCAAATTAGAAGGAGAGCGTTTGTGAACAGCAGTTTTCAGGTCTTTCCACAGATTTTCAATAGGATTTAGGTCAGGACTTTGACTGGGCCATTCTAACACATTAATATGTTTGTTTTTAAACCATTCCATTGTAGATTTAGCTTTGTGTTTAGGGTCATTGTCCTGCTGGAAGGTGAATCTCCGCCCCAGCCTCAATTCTCTTGCTGACTCCAGCAGGTTTTCCTCCAAAATGTCTCTGTATTTGGCTCCATCCATCTTCCCAACTATTCTTACAATCTCCCCAGTCCCCGTTGAGGAAAAGCAGCCCCATAGCAGATGCACCCCCACCATATTTGACACTGGGGATGGTGCACTCAGGACGATGAGCAGTGTTAGGTTTGTGCCATACATAACGTTTTGCATTTGGGCCAAAAAGTTCAATTTTTGTCTCATCTGACCAAAGCACCTTCTTCCACATGGTAGCTGTGTCCTCCATATGACTTCTAGCAAACTTCAAACGGGATTTCTTATGGCCTCCTTTCAATAATGGCTTTCTTCTTGCCACTCGTCCATCAAGGCCCGATTTGTGTAGAGTACGACTTATAGTTGTCCATGTACAGATTCCCCCAGCTCAGCGGCAGTACGTCGCAGCTCCTCCAGAGTTATCTTGGGGCACTTGGTTGCATTTCTTACCAGTGCTCTCCTTGTTCGGTCTGTTAGTTTAGGTGGACGGCCGTGTCTGGGTAAGTTCGCAGTGGTGCTATACTCTTTCCATTTCCAAATGATGGATTGAACAGTGCTCCGTGAGATGTTCAAATCTTGGGAAATCTTTGTATAACTTAACGCTGCTTTAAACTTCTCCACAGCTTTATCCCTGACCTCTCTGGTGTGCTCCTTGGCCTTCATGATGTTGTTGAGTGACCAATACACTCTGACCATAGCTCTGAGGCCCTCACAGGACAGCTGGAATTATACTGAGAGTAGATTACACACAGGTGGCCTCTATTTAATGGTTAGGCAAGGTGTGAACATTCTGCAGTCATTAGGAATGTTATAAAGGCAATTTAATGCGGTATGAATACTTGTGCATGCCCCACTTTTCACTTTTCTATGTTTTGAAAAATAACAGAATCATGTATCATTTTGCTTTCACTTCACAATTCAAAATAAAATCTTTATGTTTATGGTTGTAAACATGAAAAAATGTGCAAAAGTTCAAGGTGTATTAGTACTTTCGAGAGGCACTGTATGTATCACGCTATATAAACTCTTACCATTGATGCCCTAACCCTGCTTGGCTTTGGTCCAGTGGCACTCAGCAGTCACCTCTGAGCGTGGAGCTTGTAGCAGCCCACACGGATCGTAAAGAACAGAGCTGCACTCACCACATCACACTCGGCTCTTTAAGCACTTAAATCATTCAAATGCCCTGCTGTTCCTACGCAAAACATGCACCAGATTCTGCCTCGTCAGTGACTTTGGAGAAAAGTCATTATCCTCCTCCTGTTTGTTGTGTGCATTTGAGAGCAGCACAAACAAAACATGATTAGACAGACGTTTAAATAAATCATAGCTGGGTAGTAAAATGCTAAATAACTGTGCTTTAATACAGAATACTGATTGCAAAAGGAAAATTTGGAAAATCTTTGCCAAAGTGATTTGTCATGGTTTCAGAGCACTGCTTAGATGCAAGGGGTGCTGCGCCATTTTCGGATAAGGACCAAAAAAATCTATCGTCTAAATGAGTCACTGACAGATAATAATAATAATACATCGGTTTTATATAGCGCTTTTCTGGACACTCAAAGACGCTTTACATTGCACTATTCATTCACTCCATACCTGGTGGTGGTAAGCTACTATTGTAGCCACAGCTACCCTGGGGTAGACTGATGGAAGCGGTCTCCCATCCAAGTACTGACCAGGCCCTTCACTGCTTAGCTTCCAAGGTCTGACTGGATCTTGTTATTTTAGTATTTTGTGATGCAATAACCATATCACAAGAAGACACAGCAAAATCCATGAGGTCTTCCATCTGACTGAGATTTACATATTTTATGCCAACCCAGCCTAAAACACAAATGCATGGAAACAAAATGTTATTAGAAAAAAAAGTTGCTTAATTTTTTTACATTTTACAAACTCCTCTAGTTTTAATCTGCATGTTCTGCATGTACTGTACACGAGTTTTATTTTATAGGTTTTACAAATATTTAAAAACCCGCCATAGCAATTCATATGTATACTACTAAATATCTTTTTAGAATACTGGTTGTGCGCACACTGCAGAGATACATCCTCCTTTAAAGCCAAGCATTTATTCAATTGAGCCATTCAATTATGCATTTACCTCTGCTGTATTTACTGCCGTGGTGGGATTCGCTCAGGCAGCTACTACTATACATCATTAGTGAGATAAACCGCTGAGCCCAAACTGACAAGTGCGAAAGAAAGAGAATGAGAGGGAGAAAATGACAAACATGATGAAATAAAAGTTTTTTGCAATAACAGAGCGCGTGGGAAGAGATTTAGAGTGACCTAATTAAAGCGCTGCAATGCTGGTTGGAGTAAATGAAGGAAATGTCAGTTAGGCTGAGCCGGAGGAGCGCAGATTAAGACGCAGCCGCTCAAATGCCGTCTGATTCCCCCCTCGCGTTATCGCCGCCATAGAACCGCAGGCCAAACTGAAAAGACAATGTGGATTTGTGAAGGCCTGAGAAATTATTTAAGAACATTTTGCAGATAGTGACTCCAACCTGTGCAGAAATAAAAAGACTACTAAAGTGACAACCAGTTTGCTATTAATTGTGTTTAGGTGTTTTTTCCATCTTGGAGCATTTAGCAAATCTTTAACCATATATTCAGTAACCCTCCTCAGCACTTTTGCTCATTATCTCCAATACTTCGAAACCTGAACTGGTAAATAAATAGATATCTCTCGAAAAGAACTACAAAATCTTCTCTACCTCCGGCTCTGGCCTCTTCTCTTTCTATCCTCGAAACGTTTTGCATATTTTTTCCTCAATCCCTGCATTAATAATGACGCACAGCTCTATAATCAACTTGAGATATTACAGACTATGATCCTTGCAAGCTGCCACCAGGTGTCCCAGATCTATTCATCCTATTGGGAGCCTCCATATGGGGCCCTGTCTCACTGCAGGCAGCTTGTACTCTGCAGATGACAGCTATACAGCACCGTGTCTATACTGGCAACATCCTGGAGCCAAATAAACGGACGAGCGCTGTGATTGGAAAAGGGAAAGGAGGGGAAGCCGTAGTGGGGCGGGGCATCGGGTGTAGAGATCTGCGTTCGTTAAGGATGACTAAGTGACGTGTTGACAAGAGGCAGATAAGGCAGTGCTGTGGAACAAAGATGAAACAGAGCACCATCTTGATCTTCTGACGCCAAGAAAGTCCCACATCTTTGATTTCGCTCGTCTTTGAAGTGTGTGGAAATAACTCCATGTGGCACGCATGGATTTGACTATGGATGAGGAAAAGGATGCCGTCTGTTGCAGCAGCGGGGGCTATGGGTGATGCTGCCGAGTGCTGTGTGTGTTTGGGGGGGTGCAATGACTGACACGGCTGTATATGGTGTTTCCTGTGAGCTGTCTGAGGTGTTTGTTCTTGTACACTCTCGTTGTTACCGTCTTCCAGCTGAACAACATTGATAAATCTAGTGGTTTTATTGTAATAATAGCTCTTACAGCTGTTGTGGGCATGAAGTGGGCTCTCAATCAGGACAATGACATGTGGTTAATCCTGAAAGCGTGGCAATTATCCTTCTGTAGTTTATGTTGTATACCAATTATGTATTAGATTGTGTATCATTTACAACATTCATTTTTTGTTATTTGTTATTTTATGGCGTTATTCATTCATTCGACTTCATATGTATTCACCATTTCACAACACCAGCAATGGGGCTAACAACTCCAACAGCATGTGTTTATATACTGTATATGTACAGGTGAAACTCGGAAAATTAGAATATCGTGAAAAAGTTCATTTATTTCTGTAATTCCACTTAAAATGTGAAACTAATATACGATATAGACTTATGGCATGCAAAGTGACATATGTCCAGCCTTTGTTTGTAGAATATTGTGAAAAGGGACTATATTGTCGGCTCAAAGTGTCACCCTGTCGTCAGCTAATGAATCCAAAACTCCTGCAAAGGGTCCTGAGACTTTAAATGGTCTCAGTGGTTCAGTAGAATTCACCACCATGGGAAAGACTGCTGACCTGACAGTTGTGCAGAAAACCATAATTGAAAGGATCAAAAGGTAATAGCAAAAGAAGCTGGATGTTCTCAAAGTGCTGTATCAAAGCACATTAATAGAAAGTTAAGTGGAAGAAAAGTGCGGAAGAAAGGTGCACGAGCCGCAGGGATGACCACAGTCTGGAGCGGATTGTCAGGAAAAGGCCAGTCAAAAGTGTGTGGGACCTTCACAAGGAGTGGACTGAGGCTGGAGTCAGTGCATCAAGAGCCACCACACACAGACGGATCCTGGACATGGGCTTCAGATGTCGTATTCCTCTTGTTAAGCCGCTCCTGAACTACAAACAACGTCAGAAGCGTCTTGTGTGGGCTAAAGAATGAAAGACCTGGTCTGTTGCTCAGTGGTCCAAAGTTCTCTTTTCTGATGAGAGCAAATTTTGCATCTCATTTGGAAACCAAGGTGCCAGAGTCTGGAGGACGAATGGAGAATCACACAATCCAAGATGTTTGAAGGCCAGTGTGAAGTTTCCACAGTCTGTGATGATTTGGGGAGCCATGTCTTCTGCTGGTGTTGGTCCACTGTGCTTTATTAAGTACAGAGTCAACGCAACCATCTACCAGGAGATTTTAGAGCACTTCATGCTTCTTTCAGCAGATAAGCTTTATGCTTTATGAAGACGTTGACTTCATTTTCCAGCAGGACTTGGCACCTGAAATTTTGATTTGGGGGTTTTTACAAGCTGTAAGCCATAATTTTCAAATTAAAACAAAATAAAGGCTTGACATATGTCACTTTGCATGCCATGAGTCTATATCATATATTAGTTTCACATTTTAAGTTGAATTACAGAAATAAATGAACCTTTTCACGATATTCTAATTTTCCGAGTTTCCCCTGTATATAAGCAAAGGCCGACTGAGACTGATGATTCCCTGGTATGAGGGCTACGCAATTATGGGAAAATATCAAATTGCAATTTTCTTACAATAAGTGGTGGCTGTTCTTTGTCTTTTTAAAATGAAGATAAAGTTTCCACATTTTAATCATGTCCAGGAGCATGAATATTTGAGGCAACACCACATTATGAACTGCTAAACTAATAGAATACAATCCCATATTTTTATCAGACTAAAGATAGACATTTTATACATCATTAGAGATTAGATTAGATATTTTGTACAACTTTATATTGATCAGATTAGTGCAGACCTAATTGTGACCATTCAAATTGCATCTCCAATTAAATTTCAATTAATCTCTCATTTTAGCAAGCCAACGTAGGCCTTTAGTTTGCATGAAAACAAACCATAGAACAATAAAATGTAGATCTGCTGAATGTGAAGTGATGTTTTGGCAAGAGTTTTCAGCAGCATTTTCAAAATCATCAGCCTTAAATGTCCCCTGCCCTGCTGCTGTGTGGGGCAGTGTTGCCTCTCTCTCTGCTACTTGTGCTTGTCTGACAATGGCTATGGGGCTACACCCGACTTAAGCTGTCGCTGCTGTAATAACCACAGATTTATGTATGAAGCCGCTCGTATCAAAGCAGCGTGAACATGAGCCTGCAGCAGGTGAGCTCTGACTGGACTGACAGGAACCACATTGTTCAGCACCTGTTGTTTCATGGGGTTTAATTAGGGCTTATAAAGACAGGCTACGTCTGACAGGCAGCGAAGTGTTGATAGCCTTTCAGTCTGTGCCAGTATGACAAATATATATAATATTTTCATTCTGTTTCAACAATCATAACTTTGCACTTTGATTCAGCTCTATTTGTTTGTGTCCAGGTGCCAGTATGGTACAAAAAAAGAACAGCAATAATGTTATAATATTTGGATGCTGGGGTTAAAAACAGTGCTCCAGTTATCTGTGTAAGCTCTCAGTCGTACAGGAGTTGTCCATCTTCAATGAAGGTACTTGAGTCATCTTCTGTACTCAGTAGTTGAAGTCTTCGAACGTTTCGCCTCTCATCCAAAAGGCTTCGTCAGCGGACTAAAGTCCCGCTCAGCCGCAGCTTAGATAAAGACCACGAGGAGGAGTTGGGGTTGGCCCGGCTCCTCCCCTCTAATAAAAAGAAGCTATTTTTGTCAAGAAAGAAAATCCCTCCATGAACCGGAATGGTGGGCTCAGATTTAATCTTCTCACTCTACTCCAATCTCCTTCGGGGACAGCCGACAGGGCACAGCCAGTCCAAGGAGACGGCATCCCGGCCAACAAAAGAACAATAGGCAGGTAATTAGCAGTGATCAGCCATGAATAGGACAGATAATGGGCAGTGATCATCTATGAATAGGACAGGACTGACCGATACTGGGGTGAGCAGGTCGTTAGAGACGCTCTACTTCAAAGGTTGTTTACCCACAGGTGAGAGTAGCTGTGATTAGAGGGGAGGAGCCGGGTCAACCCCAACTCCTCCTCGTGGTCTTTATCTAAGCTGCAGGCTGAGCGGGACTTTAGTCCGCTGACGAAGCCTTTTGGATGAGAGGCAAAACGTTCGAGACTTCAACTACTGAGTACAGAAGATGACTAAGTACCTTATTGAAAGTGCTCCAGTTACTTGACACAATTAAAGGAAAGAAATTACTAGTTACTACTTATGGGGGATTAATACAGCAAAGGCACCAAAAAGTACCATATATTTTAAGGTCCTGAATGATACTGGAAAAACTGGGTTGTACGCATTTTGGCACCTTCAAACGGTTTTCTCTGCTCTGTTTTAAAAAGGACCAAACACATTGATGGTACTTAATGATAATACAATTACCGTATGTATTTCCAAACAGATTTCCAAAATAAATCCATGGCTAGATGGTAGATGGCTGGAATCTACAGCATTAACTGTGGATACACAAACCGTATCCATTACAGTTACTGAGCTGAAACAAGCATACACATTAAACAATAACTGCATATTATTGGGCAGTGAAGGGAGGCCAAAGGAAATCACTACTGCACCCGAAATCTTTATTTGTATTCCCAGTCTGTCCTTTTTTTGTTTTTTCAACTTGCTCTCTCTCTCTGTGTAATTCGCTTCTCTTCCTCTCTTCCTCCCCATTGCCTCGCACTTCTCCCCCTGTCTGCCTGCATATATGTATGTGTGTGTCTTTTCTCAGTGACATTTCCATGCCAGGTGTGACAAATGGCAGGCACAGAAGAAACATTTATTCCCTGTGGTGAGCTTAATTAGCCTATCAGCTAAGCCTTGGCACGAGCTTGTTTTGGGAACCACTCACACACACATGCACGGCCACACACACGCCCACACCACACACGCACGCACGCACGCACACACACACACACACACACACACACACACACACACACACACACACACACACACAGTTTTAACCAGTCAAAAGCCAGTGCCTCTATAGAAGACATATGACACATATGTGAACTGCAATGATAGGGATAATAAATTAATTTAATTCTTGCCCCCACTGCAAATGTTCTGTATTGATCTGCCCTTTGTTATGCCTGTTTTATTTTTTATCACTGATTATTAAGCGATTATTACATAGCCTTGTAACTGATGGCATTTCATTTCATGCTTCAATTTGTGAACAAAACCAAGGCTTGACAAAAGAAAGCCTCCTTAAAGAAACACTGTCTTAAAAATCAACCAAAGTGATGGAATATAACATGAGAATCAATTGATCGGATACTCAAAAAGTCAAAGGGCCCAATCTTGTGTCTCAAAACGCAGACTATAGCGTAACATTTTGAGCTTAGTAGGAGCGCACTTTGTGATCTTGCCACTCAGGCTTAGTGCATTTAAGTGGGAAGTACGTGAGGTTGGAGACACACTTTTTTCCTCCAACCAGAAGGACGAGGGAGAGAGGTTGTGGGGGAGTCCGGGGTGAACATGTGCATTTGTTTTGTTTGGCGTTTACAGCCACAGCGGACGGCTGTAGCTCTTTCTCTCTCAAGACATGTTTAGCTCATGATGGGTTAATAAAGTTTTTAGTTTGACCTGTGAGAGCCTAAGGTTTAAGGAAGAACACGAGGCAGTGCGATGTAAATGAGGAAATGAATGTCAGCGGTGCTCCCATCAGAGCAGTCACCTCCTCTTGTGACGCCCTTTCACAAGTGGCGAAGGCGCAAAGCACATCCGCCACTCGGACAATCTAAATTTGCCAGAAGCGTGCACCCCCGTGCCCCAGGCACAAGATCTGGCCCAAAGAGTCAAAAATAATCTTGGTTGGTACCAAGATTGGTGGTCAACTGTGAAAAGTGACGCAAAAATTAGGGCTCTTCTCGCTTCTACAGTAGTTTTCATTGAAGCACTACTGTAGTTCTATGTATATAGCACTGTTTTGTTTTTGTATTCTTCATTTCTGAATGAGAAAAATAAATGAAATTAATTGAAAATAAATAAAAATTATAAATACTATAATGACAGGCTGCAAACACCCTTTCTTGGCCATCTTTGTAATTTGTTCTTTGAGGCTGATCCAGGCCTTGGCGCAGACCTGCACACCCCGCTGTGGCAGAGGAAATGAAAGGCACAAGTGTTGCTTGTGCGTCCCTCCTCTCTCTACGGGGGATACAAGCTTTGATGATACACCGGTGGTCCACAACAGGGGTATTTAGGTGCCCTTTTAAAGACCCACAACATGGAGGTGAGCACTGTAATTTGACCAGATTAGGGACCGGTCTAGGGTGTGGCTCGGTTCAGGCTGCGCTGCTGGAGACAATAGCGTTTGATGTTATGGGGAGAAGATGTTTGCGAAGATTTGATGGGATTATCCAGTGTTAGATTGGTGTTTGTTTGGTATTTACATAGTTGGGCTGCAGGACTTGGAAAAAAATATCTGACTGTGCAGGTACTTTTGAGAAAAAACTCAAAAGTACCTGTATTACAACTACAATTGGGAGAAATGTGTAGAAGAAGAAAAAAAGTACCCCCTCCCCCAACTAGGAACAATAGGCCAATTAACTGTTGTCTTATTGCACTCCAGAAAAAAGTCTTGTATTCCATTCATAGACATAAAAGACTGCTATTCCTCATAAATAGGAATACATTTTATAAACACTGTTTTCGTATTTTTATGTAGGTTTCTTTATCTGAAAGCGAAAAGGGATGAACATTTTAAGCTGTAATTCAGCAAATACTGAAATGCATCATCTCTTCAAAAGTGGAGTGTTTTTGTTAACTGTTATTATGTTTTTGCCAGCAGTAGCATGCTTTTAGTCCATTAACACAGATACAAAGCATTAGCATGTGACCTATTGTTGAAAATGACAATCCACTTTGTCCAATCACTGCATACCATTAGCTACAAGCTGCTTGTCGGCTGCCAGCAGATTAAGAGTCATGATCGAGAACAAGGGAAAGTGGCGCTTCACTGACCACTAAACAACACATACAGTACCCTCCATTAACAAGCCATGTGATGCTGGATAGAGAATGGCTGTCACTAAATATTGCAATAGTGATTTGATTTGCAATTTATGTTTTAAAATCATGCACATTTTATACATATCCACAATCCACGGGTGGCTCGGTGGCGCAGCTTTTAGCACTCGTGCTTCACAACTAGAAGCTCCTGGGTTCGATCCCCTTTCTATTTGGAGCTTGCATGCTCCCCCCGCGTCTGCGTTGGTTTACTCCGGTTTCCCCTACTACTAAAACATGTACAATAGGTTAATTCTCCAGCCATTGTTTCTAACTATTAGCCTGGCTTCACATCTTAAGGTGGGTTCCCGGGTGCAGGCCTACTGCGGCTGCCCACTGCTCCTCCAGGTTGCCCCAGCGGCATTGAGGAATTGTGGAATTGTTTTATCTTTGTTGAGGCGTCTGATGTCAGCTGGCAGTGATGATGATGCTACTTGAAGCTGGTTTTCCAAGTTTGGGTCAGTCTTGTGAAAGCTGCTTGCTGGGCACCCAAACTTCGACGAAGAGCATTAGTTTTATCCACATACTAGGCACACTGGCTTGCTTTCACTTTGACAAAGAAGAAATTATATGTCAATTTTTCCTGACCTTCCTTTTCTTAGCGGTTGCCATGATGCAGCACCTGTCAATGAAGTCAATCACTTAAAATCACATGACCCTTACCTATACTATATTAAATATGAAAAATGCCTTGGGGAGCCTGGTCAAATGGTCTCATATATGGCCCTGAGGTTCCCCACCCCTGGCCTAGAGGTTTATATTGTACATTGTGCAGTCTTCAAGCGCTTATTGCAACCATTAAATTTGCGATTTTGTTGCGATCAATTGTGACATATAGAAAGCTATGCATTTCAGCTTAGCTTAATAAAACATTGCCTATATTTCTTAGTGAAGTGACTACAATAAAACTCAAGATGGGTGTTGTATTCATTGACAGTGGATTCAAAGTATACTGTCAATGGTTGTATTTTGTGTTCAGGAATTTGACGCACTCAAAGCCTTTGTTTATTCCCCCAACTAGCGCACTGCAGTGAGAAGCAGTGGTCTTTTTTTTAATAATAATGTCTTCAACAGTCATGGAAAATCATTTATCTCGCTGTATCCATATCTGTAGCCTTTGTCTATCTTTGTTGGTTCTTATATCAATAACAAATATTTCAAGTACAAAGCATCTTTATCTGTTGTTATTCCTGTTTCTAGTACAATATACTGTATACCATTGTGGTCTTTCTCTTGTAAATAGTGCTATAAGAGTTGGTTGCAGTGTTATGTTGTTGACAAAGCCCAAATGGAAGATTGCAGCTGTTTGGACATGAGCCATGCGTTGTTTGTTGGCGTTGTATAAATGCAAATACAAGCAGCATGAGGCAAGTTTCAAATGAATTGATTATAATCATTTGGAAAATTATATCCCCGACAAACACATTAAATGAATGTAAATGCAGCCAATGGACCATTGACATGTTGGGAAAGCAATTTTTACACAATTCCTGCTTCAGTAAACATTTGTGCTGCACTCTGACAGATTTGCACTTCTAATTCTCCCGGTGGATACACAAGCAACAACCGTCTCTGCGGGCTGTACGTGACAGACAAGACACGATTAGAGCCCCGAGACCCCCTCACGTCCCACTGGAGATGACTGCAGCTTAGAAGGGCTTGGCTTCGTTTTATGCATACATTAACTTTTCTGTTTGTCTCATTTGTACAATTCCCAGGAATCTCATGAAAATGTTTGCAGGGCCACCAATGGATTGGGGACTCGAAATCAAATTTGACTAACTGCCTGTGCGGATAAAACAATTACACTCCCCTGATAGGCCCAGTGCAGAACGGGAATTACTGTCCTCTGCAGCCAGTAGAGGAGATCGTTTTACAATCTACCGCTTCGTCAACTAAAGCCAAAGTGAATCCAAATATTAAGGTGTTCAAATTAGTGTAAGTATTTTAGACTAGTTATTCCCACTGGGTTGGATTTTCTCTTTGTGGCAGAGCGGTTTAGCCAGTCTGTGTTTAAGCATCTGATGGTTAAGGTGTGCTTTATTTTATGTCTGGGTGATCAAGCATGTATTACCAAGTTGCTCACTAATTTTCTTCCATAGTGATTGTAGAGATGTTGTGCAAAAATGATTTTCTTTTTTTATGCCGGGCCACGGCAGTAATATTTATTCCGTTAGCATGTCACCATGTGTGAAAACCAACATGCCCTAAGGTTTCTGTGGTCGCTCCCCTCTCCACACTCTTCCTGGACACTCTGCTCTCACGTACTCTCACACTTATGAATATTTGATCCGGTCTTAAGAATACATTGTGGGTGCCCTGGTGGTCTCAGGGCTGCAGTACTGACCGTGAACAACACTATTCACTATGTCCCGTGTGGTCATCCTGTATTCCTCTATTGCCTGTCTAAGCCTTGAGCAGTTTTTGTGTTCTGCATGTTCACGATCTCTTGTCAGCGTAACCTCGACCTCGACCACGCTGTTTTGCTTGTTATCTGAGCTTACTTCTGTTGCTATGGTTACTGCTCTTATGACCTAAAGTGTCAAAACTACTACTAATATTAAGAATAATTGGCGCTTGAGAGCTATGGCCAGAAGCAAGTACAACCGCTGCAGTACTACCATGGTTACTGCTATTTCTACCAATATTACAGCCACTCCTTTCCCAGATAAATGGTACCGTGATGCTTCGTGACATAGGCCCCATGTTGTTTGTGTGAGTCATCAGGCCAGCGGAAAACCATAACCTCATTACAGTGTGTAATTAATAGGTGCTTTGGCTCTCCACTACTGGAGCCGATCATGTAGCAGAAATACTGTCTATCAAAAGGAATCAAGCAAATAGTAGCACTTTTGGAGCCTTAATGAGTGTAACAACACACTATTAGTTTTATGGAAATTCTGAGTGAAGTAATTGCATGTTCACTTACTGGTTTAGGGTTGGACAAAAGTAGATGTTTAACCCTAGATGTGTAATAATGCTGAGCATTACAATATGGGCTACATCTTTTGTAAAAAGCAACATTTTACTGCTTTCATAGTGGAGATTATATTGTTGACTGGGACACTCACTGGAAATCCCTAATCGGTTGGGGGCGCTTTGAGCAAATCAATTTAAGAAATGTACTTCAGTGGTCGTCAATATCTCCATATTCTCAACCGACTGGTTTGGTTTCAGTTCAGCTGCTTTAATTAAAGAAAAGTAATTTTTATGACCTCTGTGGTCAATGTGGATTTTTTCACTTCTCACTTTTTGTTCTCAAAAATGGACTTCTGGAAACTTCTGGGGAAGTGCAACCAAATCATTTTATTGTAAGTTTCACTATTCACTATCTTCCTGAGGTCCAATGTCAGTGAGATTGTTGGAAGACTTCAGCTTTGGTGGCCTCTGTGTTGGGGTCATGTAGGGTCACAGCTTGTTACAAGAAGCTGTGTTAATGTTGTCAACTAAATGTTTAGTCATGATTTTAGTCAAATTGGACTAAAACTAAAGTGAACGTTTTGTATGAGACTAAAACTATGACTAAAATGTCCAGATTTTTTTCGTCGACTAAAATATGACAAAATAAAATTAAAAAGAAGAGACTAAAATCATCCAAACTTCCAATGATGGTTTGAAAGAGCCTCAAATCATTTAAATTCGCTGTCAAAGGAACAGCTTTGTTCATGTTCATGTCAATCTATATTTATGAAGTGCTTTTCCTACATTTCATGTAACACAAAGTGCTTTACAGATTTAAAAACATTCCCTCACACCCACCTCCTCACGCGAATACCAACGCATTGTCACAATCACACTCGCCCCATCCACCTCCCCAGAGACACACCACACAAGCAAGCACGAAACTCCATGAAGCAGATTATATATATGATTATATATGATTATGATAAATGTAAAATCGACTAAATTTAAGACAATTTAGTCGATTTTACATTTATCATAATCATAATCATATATACATTTACATGCAATTTTAGTTGACCAAAACTAGACTAAAATTGAAGAAAATTATTTGATTAACACTGACATTAACACTGACATGAAGTATATACCGCCCTTCCCCACCACAATGCTAACTGGATTTACATTAGGCTCCTATATTTAAACAAAGGTGGAAGTCAGCAAGTCCATAAATAAAAGACAATTTTTTAATTCAAATTTTGTCCCCATCTTGCTTCATTTCAGTATTTTACCTATACTTTTACTTGTAATTCAAGTAATATGACTTAGAACCAAATTTCCAACTCTCTCTACTCAAAAGAGGGGAGGTATGTGGGATTTTCCCACCGGGGTGTTTCTGTTTGGCCTGCTCCTTACCCCCCTGTGCTACTACCCCCGCTCACTCTATTCTTGTTATTATTCCTAACCCCAGTCGTGGGAGGGCCCCAGTAAAAAGTTTGTGTTTCCCGCAGTCTCCTATAGATCAGCTGGTCCTAACACATAGAAGGGTCCCTGTGTAGCTTTCCTATTCAGCGGCAGCCCATGATGTCAGGGGGAAATCTCCTTCATCTCTCTCCCTCTCCCTAAGCTTTTTTTTTTTTTCTCTTTTCATGGCCGTGGTGAATGGAATTGCATGGCTGTGCAGTTCAATCACTGTCAAGTGCAAAGAAAAGGGGTCTCTTGTGCAAAATTTCATGATTCACAATTGATTAAATAGGGGTGTCATTTCGTGGCTGAACAGTGTAGGGAAGGGGTGTGGGGAGCGGTGGAGGTTTTGTGCCCTGGTGAGATATAGTGCAGAAATAGCCTGGTGGGGCCCTTACTGTGCTGGAGATGTTAAAATAAGGAGGAGCTCCAAGGGAAGACAATGGCACTGTGTTCACAACTGTTGGTTAGTCCTTCACAGACAGAGTAAATGTCCCTGCCTATATAAGCATCCACTTGACTGATTTTCCACCGACAGCTGGTTAGGATTACCCTGAGGTGTGATACCAAAGTTAATTTAGTTAGTCGGGTGTATCTTCTGAATTGGCAAGACTTCATTAACAGGTTTATGCATGGTAACCACAGGTGCAAACAAACATGCCAGAACACAAATGACCGCGAGTAATATGGAAGCCTTTAAGTAGAATTATGCTTCTAAAAGATGATGCCCTTAACAGTATCTGCAACACAAGTGTTAGCGTGTGACTGAGTGGTGAAGTTATAAGGTATATACACTGCATGGCAACTCTTCCGCCCTAGCTTCAACAGTTACTGAATGTCTCTTTCCTGCTCTTTATCCCAATACTTCTGAACCTCTAAGTGACGCTCGACCAAAAATATATTTAAAAAAAGGACATGCTTCAATAGTAGCAGCTGTGCCTTTTACCCACTTATAATTTGCCATTTACCAAAAATAATCAACCTGTTGTACGGTACATCTCTTGGATCTCTGAGTAAATCCTTTTTCGTCCTTCTCTTTCTTTCACCCAGAATCCCATTTATTCAAACCTATAGACTAAATATTAAGCAGTTTTCACATATATCTCGGATTTATTATGTCACATGAGGGGATACGCTAACCCTTTTTATGTAACCCTGGAATACGTAACCCTGGTTTATGTTCAGTCTTTACTAAAACCTGTTATACCTTGTCACTTTTGCACATACAAACACGACAGTTCATTTAGTGAATGGCCCTTTACATGTTAGTGACTAATAATCCTCATAATCTCAGTGCAGACTTTGAACAGACTCGCTTCAGTCCAGCACATGGTGGACCTCTGGGATTTCAGTTTTCAAACACTGTTGGTCCACACTCACAGTAAATCTGAGAGGGTTATTCAAGGCTGTTTCTCAACTCTGTTTCTCCTTAATCCAATTTAGGCTAAAGTCCCCACTGGGAATAAACGTGATATGCACTGTACTTATGGCTTTCACATTTCCAGTAACAGCACAGAAAATAGGAGTTCATTATGAGACACACTAAAATACATACTTTTTTGAAAAGTAAATGACCAATGAATTGAAGCAATTAAGCAAATGACAGACTCATCCTCCAATACTGACTTATCCATGATCTCAATCAACCATAATTTACAAAAATAGTTAATACATTATGTTACACATAATTTGTTGCTGACCTGAGCGGTATTTCATAATATTTAGCCAAGATTAATTCCTTAATATTGTGGGTCAATATTCCCTGTCTGAAAGACAATATTGACAAATATGTTTTTCTACAAAAGTTCATGTTAAGGATTTTTTTTTTTTTTTTTTTTTAAACAACTGCATTACAAGATATTTAGGAGAACATTCAGGAGATTCAAACAGTATGGCAGCACATTTGCATGTGGAGCACTGCTTTGTTGAAAAATGAACTATTTCTTACTTCTTTGTTATTTATTATAAGAACAGAAGTCTGGGCTTTTTGTCTCGCTGCCCAGAATAAATCCATGAATTCAATTAGCCACATTTCTGCAGCAAAGGAAAGTCCAGTGAAAGTGGAAATTTGGTGGATGTGTAGAGTTTATTAAAATGTTAAGTCCTTTAACGCAACAGATGATGCTTTATGGGGAACTTTTTACGACTGCAGACTGCTCTTTTCGAGGCTGAAACTGTGCAGTGGTTTGGGCTCTGTCTATGGGTGTCTAAGTAGCTCTTACTAAGAGACATAAAGACACTGTGCCTTTCAGAGCTCTAACTGGGGCGTCCTGTCGCATGGCCCACAACAAGGGGCTTGTGTGCACCAAACCAGGACTGTTCTTTCAGGAGCACCACTAATCGGCTGTTTGTACATGAACACACGTACACTGCTACGATACATGTGACTAGCATTCCTGCAGTTAGCCTCAGGAACAGCGAGATTGAAGAGTACGTCCAAATGAAGGAAAAGAAAATAAACAAACATTTTGACAGAATATATATACTGTATATATATATATATATATATAGACACATAGTGTTGGGTAACGTTACTTTCAAAAGTAACTCGTTAGTTAGATCGTTACTCCTCTGGAAAAGTAGCTTGTTACGTTACTGCGCTACTTTATTATGAAGGTGACGCGTTGGAGTACTCATGCGTTACCAATAATAAACATCTATATATAGCCTTCATTTATCAATAATTTTTTTTCCGATGAGAAATGATCTGTTTCACAAACTGAGTTGCCCAAAAAAGCTAGCTCGCGCATACAGACCGATAGCAGTGGGAGCGCTGATGGGGGAGCGCTGATGCGTGTTTTTAAATAGCCCAGCCCTCATGGGCTTACAAGACACATTTCAAAACAGAATTCAGATGGCTGCCAAAATAAAATCACAGAAACTGTACAATCAATCATAACAGAACAACATTCACATCACACAGGAGGATATAAATTAATTTGTCTACTATCGTTAACCTGCCGCTAACACCTGCTTCTCAAAAACTTTCTAATTTAAAATTCAAAGCTAAAGCCAAAACCTCTTGCATGTTTATAAAAAAAACTGGTAAAACTGCTGTAATATCCATAGGCTATAATATATAATGATATATATTATATAAAATATAATAATACAAAAGACTGTATCGGATCGGTATTGGATCGGTATCGGCCAGATATCTCCATTTTAAGTTTTTTTTTTTTTTTTTGCGTTTTAGATATTTATTACTGTATGTATGTATGGATGGATGGAAACTGAAGTTGTGTGGATTTCAAGTGACTTAATATTTTTATGGCACTGAAACAAATCTGGTAATAAAAACACTTCCATGTAAACAGTAATGTCCAAGCATAACTCTTTACATCTGTTTTTGCAAATGTCCCACTGAGATTGAGAATCTGTTTTTCAGGGGAGTCCTGGTCCCAGAGGGGAACCTATTGCACATGTTTTAGTGGTAGGGGAAACCGGAGTACCCTGAGGAAACCTACACAGACACGGGGAGAACATGCAAACTCCACACAGAAAGGCTCCGTCCAGGAGAGAATCGAACCCGGGACCTTCTAGCTGTGAGGCACGAGTGCTAACCGCTGCACCACCATGCCGCCCGATATATAAGTATATTTGACCCATCCTTCGATGCCACTGGGGCAACCAGTAAGGAGAATTCACCTGTTGTGCATGTTTTTGATTGATGGGGCTATACACTGATACATTCATCACATGTCGATCTGGAGTCCTTCCATGTTGGTGGGACTGAGCATGTCCTCATAGCTGAGAAGCTGGAGCGCTTGCCACTAAGCAGCCCAAACTCTTTCATTAATATTGCTCTCCAGACATGTTTTACTTTTTTATTTTTAAAAACAACTTTGTTGAAAATAAAGACATTATTGATCTTTAGTGAATCAGCAATGCACTTCCTGGAAGTATTACCTCCAAATGTTTTAGCTGTTTCTTAGTGTGTACGGTAGGTGTTTGTAACATTGAGTTGCGGATCCTGTGCCTGGTTCTCACCTCCAGGAGGTGTTTCTTGAGTCTTGAGTAGCTGTGAGCCACTCCGTCCGTTTGTCCTTTTCTGTATCGCAGCAGGTGTCACTGTGCTCTGAGTGAGAGGGTTCATTCCACTGCATTAATCTGAGCTTATTAGCCACATGTCCACCATGCTGCAGCAGGTGACTCAGCACCGACTACACTTTATTGGGTGCTGCTGAGTCACTGTACTATACAGGGTCAGACAATGGTGATACTGTAGGTCTTTGTGGTCGGTTGGGAGATTAAAAACATATATATATCACAATTTTTCTTAGAGCCAGGATCACAATATTGATTCACGATTCATATGCACTTTACTATGCAGCTTTACATTTTGAGGAACCTAAAGCAGCA
This sequence comes from Neogobius melanostomus, assembly GCA_007210695.1. Lineage (NCBI taxonomy): Eukaryota > Metazoa > Chordata > Actinopteri > Gobiiformes > Gobiidae > Neogobius > Neogobius melanostomus. Next base: position 641,723 of record VHKM01000596.1, on the reverse strand, counting down.
TGCTCCTTCTGAGAGACCCAGTCCGACCAATAGGAGAATAGCACATGCTTAAAATATTGTGAGGGTAGTGGCGTATTAGTCCATTCCCTAACACTGCCAATGTATTATCAGACCTTTTTTTATTGTTTTTATTTTACAAATTGTATAGGCGCCTATAACTAGTGCTGCTCTAATGCTGAACTACATAGGAGCATTGATCCTATGGCCACTTGAATGAAAGAATCTGCACTGGGTAAATTAAGTAAGTTAAGCTCCTTAAAGAGGGGATGGTCTGGACTCTCCATTATACGTTGGGTTTTACATATGACTCTTTGACTGATGTCATGCAGTGAGGCCGCTGTAAGCCAATAATTTTTCTTTGACCAACTTTGTCAAATGATTTTTTTTTTTGTCACAGAAATACCATCAATCCAAGACATAAACTGTAACTTAATAAAACACTCCTCATGCCCAGGAGCTGATATTCCTGCAATACCACCCTTGGTGGCCAGGGGCGACTCCAAAAGACACTTTGTAAAACGGATTCCAATGGAGTCTTTGCACCTCACAAACACTGCTTAAAAGCCTGGCTCCAAAGAGTTTCTTTTTTTCTAAAAATGTGTATGACCCATGTGACAATGCTGGGCAAGGTATCATATTTTTAACCATGCTAGTTTTTGTGCTGTAAAAATAAAAAGTGGAGACTTGTCCTCCCGCCTCACTCGAGCGGGGCTTCCAGGCTTTTTTTCCTTTTTTGGAACATATTCTGCAGGAAGAGACTGAGCAGCCTTTATGGATTTTCTCTCGAATACAGTAATTAATGTAAATGGGGAGGAATGAGCACAAGATGTCTATCAATATACAGTCTATGGTTTTCCCACTTTATGTAAGTTTATCATGAGGAGTTTTCTATGTTACCATTTTTACCTTGTTTTTGTATGCGCATGAAAACTCTTTCTACAGCAGTAAGCGTTGACTGAAACATGCTGCTGCCACACAGCCCCTTATCAGCAACCGGCCCCTCAGGAACGTTGTGTTTTAGAGGGAGCGGGCCGAGAGGGACCAGGTGAAACTGATATGGCATCTACCACAACAGTAGATGATGGCATTAGGGGGTGGGACGCTCAAGCAGCCCTTTCCTTTTGCGAGAGCCTGGGATGATACGGAGAATGAGGAGGCGGAGGTGGGGGCGGGCGAGGTGAACTGTGCAGGTGGTGAGAGTGAGATATGTGCCTGCTGAAGGGAAAAAAAGTGAGGGGGGGCAGGTTAAATACCCCACCCCCCCTGTGTAGAGGAAATGAGGAAGCAGCTTTGTGTTTGAGGAATGGACCCATCCATTCCCAGCGGGGCGATCTCCCTTTAGGCCTCTCCCTAAATGCACCTTTCACTGATGGATGATACAGGCATTTACTATACTGTGCCTTTTCCTCCGTTGTCAGCAGAGATAGGCCAAGCAAGCAGTCCCTCCACCACCACCTCTCGCCCCTTCCCTTGGACTACCCAGGAAAACACATCCACGGACACAATCAATAGTTCCCCCAAGCTCCCTGCCCTATCTCCAACGGCCACTGGCGCTAATCATCTTGTAGTCCACCCCTGCTCAGCGCAAACCTAGATTGAAGGTGCACACTCAGGTGAGCATAGGAAGCGGGTGGTGGGGTAATGGGTGATTGGTTGCGGTGGGATGTCGGGGATTACAGTGTAAAAACTGTTTATCCATTAAGAATTGTCTTTGAGCAAAGGACAAATATTACAATTTCCTCTTCATAAGATCAAGAGACTGATTGATATCTGCAGTTATTTATTTGGATCCACGACCTTCAGGGGATTAGTACCACTTAAAAAAGTAGTAAATTAATCTCTTCTGGAGTTGCAGCAGCTAAAATATTAGAGGTGGTTTGACCTTTTGTTTTATTTCTTCAATTGGCAGTACAGCTAATTACTGAAAAGGCAAGTACATTTATCATTATTATTGTGGTAAATCACTGTAAATAAAAATATGGTTTAGCTCTGTTCTGTAGCTTGGTTTAAAAGCTGCCAAATAAATCATTGTTTGGCAAATTTTCTTCTGATTACTTTTTTTTCTACGTATTGTTTATACTATTTTTCATAGTTTAAATTTGTTGTAGTAGTGTTGGTAAGGGGCATTTTTCTAAAAACCTAGATTAAATTAACCACCTGCTGGATGACACCTATTTGGAATTGATGACATGTCCTTTAGTACTTTGTAAAAGCATACTTTTATATAAAGCGCATTTATCAATGGTGAACTTGCAGGTTATAGTTGTTCGCATTACCGTGACTGTTAAAGGGGGGGTATTATGTAAAATCGAGCTTTATATCATGTTATTATGTCATTCCCTCATTAAACACATGCCTGGAGTGTTGCCTTGGCTCATTCACATATTTTTGAGTAATCAGTAAAACTTAGACGGCAGTCATTTTAGTGTAGCTATGCCTCAGTCCTCCTAGGAACGCCCCACCTCCTGGAGACGCCTCTGGACCTTTTGTCACCAGCCAGCCACCAACCACTGCTCCTCAGCTCAGCAGAGCCCCTCCCCGCACAGTGTTGTTGTTTAAATGCCACAGCAGTGTGCTGAAGGGGGCGTGTCGGAAAGCTTCTTAAAGAGACAGAGGCCTATTTCAAGACGTTCAGTACAGCCATTTTGAGAGAGCAATTTTATTCAAGGCAGTTATTTTAATTTACTGCATATACAGACCAACAGAAGGTTACGTCATCATTGTAGTATGCTATAGACTGGTGCTATGTGATTGAAAAAACATAATACCCCTCTTTAAGCTCTTCTTTGCTACATTGAAAGTTGTGAAACCTACCTATAAACATCCCTGTGAAGAATCGCCATGTTTGACTCACACCATTTACATTATTAACACTGAATCGAGAGAGAATCCATATTGGCAGATCTGACTCTTACAGAGCATGTTTCTAAAGAGCAAAGAGGTGATATCTTCGCTCAGCCCTCCTAGGGCAGGCAGTGCGGCAACGCGCCTCCACTGTTGTGCCAGACCAGTCAATCAGCCTGGCCTCATTAATATGCAAAACTTTAAAAAGCTAAGGAGTGTAAACCCATATGGTTAGAAAAAAACGCATCAGAGTGGTCACAGGAGGAAACTCCAGCTTTAGAAAACAGAAATAGTAGAGCGAGATTTAAATAATAAAGTCCCCATAGGATTTCATGTTGTTCACGCTTTCTGGAGTCATACTTAGTCACTAGGGGGCAGTATCGCAGTGATGCCAGCATTACAACCATTTTCTTTTTATCGATTGGCGCTTTGTTTGGACCACATCTACTTATCCCTCTTTTATTGTTCATAAACAAAATAATCAGACAGGTACAGGTGCCTTGCTAGTTTCTTCTGATTACTCGATCAAGCTTTACATTTAGTATGGGGCTGTCTCCGGCTCCCAAAGATGTTTGTAGTGTGTAATTACTTGTAGCTTTATCCTGTACTTAGAGGTATGTGATATACAGCTTAATCAATGTGGATTTGTTCCACTATAGCGACTTGGGAAATATTGTGTTGCAGCATTAGCTCACTTGGGCATTTTTCCAATTAAATCATTTCTACAATCCGCCCAACAGGGAAGTGTCGGATTCGTCCGGGAAAACTCACTCACTGTCTCAATCCATTTCCCTCAAAATCTCAAACAAACACAAGTGAATTTTAGCAATGTGATTTCTGGCACATACTATGCGCTCACCCAAACTTATTTTACCTCCGTGAACATGACGAGCAGCTCGGGGATTAGACTGCTAAATCATTCCCTTTGAAAGTCGGCGTGTGGGGATTTCTTTTTAGGTGATCACTGGTATAAGCAGCTGTTACAAGCCGGATTAGCGCGTTCTGCCATTCACACAACATGCTCTGTTTAAACTGGCAGGAAGCAGGAAAGACGAGAGTGGCAGAGAGAGACAAAAGTTTGGGCAGAAAGGTTTACTACCAGATCAGTCATTCTGAAGCTCGTCACACTGAATACTAATTTGAATATGACTGGAACTTCACTGCAAGTAATCGGGGCTAGTCCATTTTGAGACTTTATTGTACCTATATGTGGACAATAAAGTAAAGTATAGTCAAATATACCCCACATTTTGAGAAGTCCCGCATTACACAATGGGTGATGCAAAGGTTGAAGAAGGAATACCATAGTTACAGGGCAAGCAAAGAGGGCGCACAAAACCAGCTGGGAGCCTTGGAAGCCGCTAACAATGCCCGTATTGTTGTGTTTGTTTTGTTCCTGGCCTCTATAATATCATCCCTCTCTTGTCTGTGTGAAAGTGTGTCAGCCACTGCCTTTGTAATTGCGCTGGTACAAGGTGTTTGCAGAGAGGGCAGCCCGAAGGCTTGATAACAGGCCTATAGCTTTGGGGTCTGCACAGTCAAACATTTCCACGCTGAGTGCTTCCCTGTTCTACCATCACCGCTCCACTCATTTCATTCGCACGTACCGTCTATTGCACTTGTAACACTATGGCTTTCCCCTCGCCGCGCTTCTGTCTCGTAAAATGGAGAAACGCATTGTGGAAAGCTGTGATTTAAGAGTGCCATCTCCCCCCTAGTGTCACTTTGTCGTTCGCTCTTCTATTGTAAGGTGTTTCCTCCATTTGATGCACTGTTGCACATTTTCGCCGCCGTAACCACTTTTTTTCCAACTCGTGTCTCGTGTCACTGCTCCATTGCCGCACACTCATTGCGTCCAATTCCCTCTCCCTTGTGTTTCTCCTTGTGCTTTCAGTTTATTCTGGCATAAAGATTGTACACTTTCTCACACGCACACGCACACACACATTTTTTGACATCTTCCCTCTGACAAGCCGCAGCGCCGCAATTTCCCCTTGCACATCACATAAACTCATATTCTGTCCTTTATCCCTTCTTGGTAATCTATTTACGGACTGCTGGGCCCATTTGAGGCTGAATTTAATTGAAACCGGGGCTAATCTGATGATGGCTTGAAGTGGCAGGGACCCGAGCATTGCCTCACCTCCCGGTTTATAAGCTGCACCTTGTAAGCGCTCAAACTCAATACCTCGCTACTTCATTTCATGGCTCACGGTTCGATGCGGAGCTGCCCGCGCATACATGCCACATTGATTGTTAATCCGACATTTGATATGCACCACGCTTGCTCCGTTCTGATCTTGTTTTCTTGTTTGTTCTCCCCCTCCCTCCCTCCTCCCCCAACACTTCCCCTTTCACTGCAGGATGGGTATTACTCGCATCGGCCGAAAGAGAAAGTGGACAGCAACAATGAGAACTCCGTGCCCAAAGACTTTGAAAACATAGACAATAGTAATTTTGGGGCACGGTCGCAGCCCCATAGACAGACAGTGGGCGCTCCTGGGAGTAAGCAGCAGAGAGCTCATTTCCAGGAGCGGGCCCATGCGCAGCAGCAGGCCTGGCGGGACAGCTCGCCCAGCATCAGCCGCGCATCCAACGAGGTGCTCCCTGTGGGGCAATCGCAGCATCTCTCAATGGGCTTCAACAACTCCTCTCACCAAGTCGGCCCGCACCACCGCAGTGTCCCAGCGCAGACGTCCCCGCACAGGCACGCTCACCCGCACAGGAGGCAGGAGACGGCGGCAGCAGCGCCCCTGGATGTCACCTACGAGCAGCCCCCAAATGTGAGATCAACGGGAAAGAGGCGATCTCCGCCCTGTCCCGAGCCAAGAGCAAGGAGTGCAGGCAGCAGATCGCAGAGGTGTACTGCAGGCACAAGGAGGGCCAGCTGATGCCTGACAAGGTCACGCGCTACTGTCCCATCGAAGGTGAGTGCGGCATCATAATGAATGTGATTGATTATTTGATCTGACCTAATTGAAATGCTTATGTTTGGAGATAAGAGTGGAGCTGTTTGTATTCTGTGGAGCAGAGTCAGACACTTGGTCAATAGCTACGAGGCAGTTCAGTGTGAAATTACTGTATTCTAGTATGTGTTGTTTCTTAATTGCTCTTCATTTTAACCCTAAATTATAACATTGTTTCAAGGTAATGCTTTTGAGGAATGTGTTCTTAGTTGTTTAAGAATGGCACTACACACAAGCACAAGTAAAAGAGAGCAAAAGATTTTTTTTTAAAGAGCAGAGAGGCACTTGGAAGTATTGGCAACACTTTCCTAGGATCATTTAAAAAAATGGTACTAGCTGGAACTGAACTAGTAGTCAGGGGTAAACATTCATTTATGCACATACATGTTAGTATTCCTTGTATAAAACACAACGCAGACTGTCATCTTGTCCGTGTGATGGCATTTCTGTTGTTTCATTTGAACCTTTTCTTGTATCGCTATAACAACGGATTAAAAGAGCTTTCTTACCACTGAAAATATTCGTAGTGAATGTTCTGCAATTATAGGGGCGTATGTGTCTTCTGTATATTATATAATTGCTTAGGTAATTTGCTGCTGGAGAAAATATGGGTTGAAAGGGATTCTTGTTTGGTTTAAATGAGTTTCCCATTTTCATTTATTTTGTCAAAATGGCCACACAACAGAAGATTTCTTTACTCAAAAAGGCTCAAAGAAACACATGGGTGCTTTTATTCTGTCCACAAAGGCTCAGTATAATGCCATCAGTTTCCTATGTTTGGAAGCCTGGCACATGTACACACACACACACACAGTAGACAATGGCGGCTGGGGACTGAAAGCTATTACACATACTGTCAGTCCTAGCCCACAGTTATTTTACCATAACTCAAGCCGGACCAGTGACCTAGTAACTTTTGTGCATTCCCTCTTGTCCCAGGAGCAGTAGCATGATTCGTCAGCACCTAAACTCTTGTCATCTCACTGTGCAACTCTGCCCCACTCAAACTGACAGCCTGATCAGAAGAGACACAGAAATTGAAAAAGGGCTTTCCCCTGGTGCCTGGGCTGTAACAACACGACAGCTAAATTAAGACAGCTTTTCTATCTTGCACCGCCTGCCTGCTGCCTGCCAATGCATTATCTCCCTCTTTGCCTTTGCTTTTCCCTTCCCAATTTGAGTCGTAACTTTGTTAGCGCAAAATTGTCCGATTTGATTCGATCGCAGCTCTGTCCTTGAGGCCTGGGCCGCATTAACAATTATATTAGTGCTGATATTTGCAAGCAGGCTGCATGTTACAGCATTTCCTCCGCTGTGTGCTAACTTGGCTAATTATGTGTTGAGTGGGAAGAAGCAGGAGAAGCAAGCCGTCAGTCACCCTGACCCTGTGCGCATTAAGCATTAACCTTCTGGCCAGACTTTTTGCTTGTTGCTCGCACTAAGGCGACCGACCTAACGGGATTCACACCCACTGCAAAGCCAGTGTCCAGTGGGATTACTTATTCCATTCATATAATACACTTGTGAGTTTCTGTTGTCGTTTCTATGGAAGGTTTCTATTGTAGTGAATCTATATGTGAAATGAATGAGCATCCATTGTTGGCTTGTGAAGTATGACTCTTTTTTTGTTTCAGAACCACATTATCACCAACATGTGAGATAATGTGCAAGGACTGAACCATCTGACAAATTGCAATATCAATGTAGTGTGTATAGATCTTGATCTTATAAAAGGACAAAAAATGAATAGATTATTGGATATTACATTTTACATTTTTCTTCTGGTATCCACATGGGAATTCCTATAGTTGGATGATTGAGATCCCTTATATTTTTGATTCAGGCTGAAATATGGCTGAGATGGCCGGGTGACTGAGCTGTGTCACATGATCGAGTAGAAGTGTTGGCAATCAGTCAGTATTTTTGCTCTGACGGAGAGATCTGGATGCATACCCGTCGTTATAGGCGGGCCATAGGGGGCCGTGCCCGTACCCCAAGATGCTTGTGCCCCCCCCAGACAGTGGTGTAGTCTACGTGATATGCAGGTATACGGCGTATAACCACTAGAAGGCCTGCAGAATTACCGTATAACCAACACAAATTGGGCAAAGATACGTATCACTAATTTGCGCAGTGTTATTTTTGCGCTTTCTGCCCGATTAGAGACCAGCCCAAACTCCACTACAAGTAGCTATTTCCTCCCCTGAAACCGAGAGGGGACATTTCATCCCTCTATCTCTCTTTCTCTGTCTCTTTCTCTGTCTCTACAGAAACAGGTCCCTCTCTCGTGCGCTCATGCATAATTTGCGCACGGCTCCCGTGTTGTCTGCTCACAAAATAAAACCCGACCGGAGAATAGCTGATAACGATAGAGGCTTATTAACAGTCACGTATGTCTCACGCTCAGCTCAGCGACTCTGTCATAGACACTTTCCCTGTTCATCCCCCGCTCTGAGAGTCCACCGTCCCTTTCTCCGTCCCTCTGCAGCGGCTCGTGAGCATCTTTGGGCAAAGGTAGTGACAGGTGCGGCTGGTAACGAGCAATCTGTATTTTACTACAAAGCGCTGAAGTCCGCGGAAAAGACCCGGCGTATTTGTTCGAAGTGTGCGTTTTACTGCTGAAGGCTTGAAAAAGACTGAAAAGTGGATGCGCCCACAGCACTGAGCTACGCGCTCTCCTGTTTATTCAAAACATGGTCCAAAAACAGTAGAGTGTATGTATAGTAATTGTGCCCCCTCATGGATTTCATATGCCCCCCTTAAGACTGACGTCTGGCGACGGGACTGTCTGGATGGGTCTTGAAACTAACTGCTTTATTGACATTATGCTTAAAAAACTGCTTCATATTTTACTTGACAAGATGTCACTTGGTTCCCATTTGAATCCATCTCAATGCTTTAGTCATATCTTGTAAAATTGACTGAACATTATGCTAAATATGCATAATACTACTTCTACTGTGTTCTAATGAAAATGTTATATTTGACTCTCTTTACTTGAGTACAGATTATGTGTATTCAAGTTACCGAAGGAGGAAAATCTGCAGTGGTCACACATGACGTATAAAGAGAGTGATTTTGTGGCACTGGCAGATGCAACAGAAGCTGTTTAAAAGACTTATTGCTATGATCACCACAATAAACAGCATTGGGTTCAAATACAGGCCTCAGCGCAGGTACAACGCCCCACATAGCACAAAGAGCAGCACAAAAACACACAAGCTAGACCGACCTGTCAATAAAATGGAGGTTCGCACACACCGCAACGCTCATTAGTTCAGCTAGCTAGCATCGCACACTCTTTCAAAGCGCTTTGTGGAGCGACTGGCCAATTATCCGTGTGCAAAGCAAACCTTCTTAGCTGGCCACCAATTACCATTCAATCTGATATGGCCCACAGCAGATCTCCTCCTGTGCTGTTTCTCTTTCTCGTTCGCACACAAACACACTAAACCACAGAGTACAAATGACTGACAGAGATTCAACTCGGTAAAGCATGTCATTAACCTTTTCCTAACTGTTAAAGCAATGGTTAATAGACAAGCATGTCTTTGAGGCGAGACACGGTTAAGAGTAATAGCCCGAACTAACAGAAAATATGAATACTTCTGTACAGTATCAGCATATAGATGAATAGACTATAATTTGCCTGTATAACTTGAATTGTGATATGTAAGTAGTATTCGTTGTGAACAAAAACACTGTACTCAATTTAATTAAACATGTTTTGCAAACTTACAGTATAAGCAACATTTGTAGAAAAAAGAGACCATGAACCATTTTTATTGATCATGAACCCAAAAACAGGCTATGGGATGTTAGCATTACGATAAATCCCCCTGAAAAAGTGTGAAACAAATTTCTGTGAACAAATATTTGGACAGCATTGGGAAGGTTGCGAATGAGTTTGGACTATTGCTAATTGTTTAAACCTTACTTGCTCTGTGGTCACTGTCTGAAAACGGAAAAGTTGAGAGTAGAAGCTTTATGTATGGGCCTGATATTGCATTGAGTGATTTTGTTTGAAGACAGTGGCTCAGGCGGTGAAATGGTCATTTTCTAAACAGGAGGTTGGTGGTTCCATCTCAACTCTGGCCATAATTATAGGCCCCTACGGGGATACAGGGACCGAGCGTACTTAGAACTATTTCAATTTGAAAAAAGGGGGAAATGGACATGAAATGAACTGCACCATCCTTGAGGTAGAGGTTACACGGACGACTACTGAAAGGTCCAAGACAAAAAAAGGTCGGGAACCACTGCCATAGGGTACTTTTGTGTTGTCTCGGGGCATTTCACCAATGTTGCCCAGGTATGATGAATGTAGTCTGTTATGTGAGGTGATGATCAGAGAGAGTGTTGACACAGATTGGCAGCCATCAGGCATTGTTAACTACATTTGAAGCTTACCGCCGCCAAGTGGGAAATATAAATGCATTATGCAAGTGTTTGGAGTATGTCCAAACACTCTGTGTTACCCTGAGAAATTGCTTTTTTAGATAGATAGATAGATAGATAGATAGATTTTTATTAAAGAACTTGTGTTTGATCTGAAATGTGTCAATCACAAAGTAAAACAATAAATACACCATTAGGAAAAAAAACGGTTAAGATCTGTGAAACAATCTAAAAGCTTGAGGGGAAAAGTATGTATTTTTGTGTCACTCTTCTTGGCTGCAAATGGTCTTTGGCATCTGAGCTGGGACCCCATTATGAAACTAACCTCTTTGTGAACCTTTTTTCTTTTTTACCTCGAGTGTTGTTACTTTAATGACTGGGACTTGAGGGTGTGGATTCACACTGAGCCCATGGGCACCGTTACCTCGAGGGAATAAACACTTGCAGTCTTCCTGTAGATTATGTCGACATAGTTAGCCTCTTGGGAACAAAAGTTAAAATTACACTCATTAATCTGCTTATGGGACATTATGTGAACAAGCCTCTTGTGAGTCCATTGCCACAATTAGCAACAATTTGAAAACAAACAATGCCAGTAATAATGCCATGGCTTTGATGGTCCAAGGCACTTTTGGGAAATGTTTGTCTATTCCTTGCAGTGGTTTAGGGTGGCATGAACTTGCACCGAGGAAAGATTTTTGAGGTTAGCAGTGGCTCTCTGGAGATTATGAGAATAGTTTGTGAGAATAGTGATTTGAATCAGGATGGGCTGACTGTCCATGGCACTACTTGACTGCTGGCTCAGAGCTACTGTATGTTGTCACTTTGAGAAACTTTGAGAAACTCAATGGTGTGCAACACAGGGGCGTTTAATGTGGTTTAATCAGACATGAAACATCTCTCTCTATAATCTGTATTCATTGTTACTATAAATTGCTAATTTATTTTGCATTTTCTTCTCCATTTCACAACCTTATCTTTTGTCTATTAACACTTGAACATGCTAAAAGACCTGCAGTATTGAAGATGTTCTCACCCAGCAGTCACCCCTTGTCAAACTCAGATCTGTTCTCAGTACCATGATGAATAGAAAGTGTAATGTTTAATTAGGGTGTATAATTTCTCTAATTAAATTTACCACCTTATTATAGCAATAATGAGTGTTGTTATAATGTCAGCCTTCTGTCTCACTCAGGTAAGGCCAATGCTAATGTCCTGTGGGATGAGGACTCTGCTGAGAGTTTTCCATCTAAACCAGTGAGAATCGCCTTCGTAATGGTGGTCCACGGACGAGCCTCACGACAACTACATCGCCTTTTTAAAGCCATCTACCACAGTTCACACTACTACTACTTACATGTGGATCAGGTAAGTCCCATGTCCAACCTTTATATGAATCCAAACCATGAAATGGATTGATGAAATGAAAGGATAGAGGGAAATCAGTTCTATCGAATCGTCTTGTGTTCCAGCGCTCCAACTACCTACACAGACAGGTGTTGGCCCTGGCGTCCCACTATCCCAACGTGAGGGTGACTCCGTGGCGCATGTCCACCATTTGGGGCGGGGCCAGTCTTCTCACCATGTACCTCCGCAGCATGGCCGACCTGCTGGCCATGAGAGACTGGAGCTGGGACTTCTTCATCAACCTGAGTGCAGCCGACTACCCCATCAGGTGCTCACACGTGGCTGCTATCAGCCTGTGTCTCTCAAGGAGGTGTTTTAGCAGCATGTGTTGATACCAAATAACTGCACTTTTCCTCCCAAAGGCAGATTTCTATTGTGTAAAATAATAGCAGAGCTTTCTGAGCCAATATGGAGAAATTCAATACAGGCTGGTCAGGGCTCCTGTGGTTAGCTGCAAGCTTTAAATAAAGAGTCACTCCAAAGCAAACAGATCAATGAAGCAGAGCCTCTGCTTTTCTCCAACACTGTCCATTCACTCCTCCCCAACCCTGTTTCCTTTTCTCAGCTCCACTCAATGGGCTACATGCTGAACTGATTACAGTTTAATTGCTGAGGGTCAATACATATTGACTGTGCATGCCCACTGTGTACTGTACCGTCCCAGACTCGTCATGCTCCAAACCTCGGCTTTAAAATGCGCCAAGAGGTAATTAAAAGTGTGAGCTGGACATGAAGTCATGGAAATAGCCTTTTGGATGTGTACCTTTTTATGTGGGTTTACTGTCCTCGTGGGAGTTCAGGGTCTGCTGGCTTTTTGATGTAGCTCCACAGCAGCCAATTAAAAAGCTCCTGTTAAGGAGAGAGTTATCTCCTCTGCACAGCCAGATGTCCACCAGTTGAATTGGACAGACTGTAATGGCCACTGGGTGAAAGTGGCTCCACAGCTGGAGCCTCTGTTCTCAGTTGTACTGTGTCTTCTCCATATCAGTGAACATGATGTGTGTTCATGTGCAGTCTGCTCACTACCTGTCTGCTTACATAATTATGTTCAATTCCAGACCCCACTACCTGTCTGCTTGCATGTGTGCAATACCAGACCTCTACCTGTCTGCTTACATGTGTGCAATACCAGACCTCTACCTGTCTGCTTACATGTGTGCAATACCAGACCTCTACCTGTCTGCTTACATGTGTGCAATACCAGCCCACTACCTGTCTGCTTACATGTGTGCAATACCAGAACTCTACCTGTCCGCTTACATGTGTGCAATACCAGAACTCTACCTGTCCGCTTACATGTGTGCAATACCAGCCCACTACCTGTCCGCTTACATGTGTGCAATACCAGCCCACTACCTGTCTGCTTACATGTGTGCAATACCAGACCTCTACCTGTCTGCTTACATGTGTGCAATACCAGAACTCTACCTGTCCGCTTACATGTGTGCAATACCAGCCCACTACCTGTCTGCTTACATGTGTGCAATACCAGCCCACTACCTGTCCGCTTACATGTGTGCAATACCAGACCTCTACCTGTCTGCTTACATGTGTGCAATACCAGAACTCTACCTGTCCACTTACATGTGTGCAATACCAGAACTCTACCTGTCCGCTTACATGTGTGAAATACCAGACCTCTACCTGTCCGCTTACATGTGTGCAATACCAGACCTCTACCTGTCCGCTTACATGTGTGCAATACCAGACCTCTACCTGTCCACTTACATGTGTGAAATACCAGACCTCTACCTGTCCACTTACATGTGTGCAATACCAGACCTCTACCTGTCCGCTTACATGTGTGCAATACCAGAACTCTACCTGTCTGCTTCCATGTGTGCAATACCAGCCCACTACCTGTCCGCTTACATGTGTGCAATACCAGCCCACTACCTGTCTGCTTACATGTGTGCAATACCAGACCTCTACCTGTCCGCTTACATGTGTGCAATACCAGCCCACTACCTGTCTGCTTACATGTGTGCAATACCAGCCCACTACCTGTCCGCTTACATGTGTGCAATACCAGACCTCTACCTGTCCGCTTACATGTGTGCAATACCAGCCCACTACCTGTCTGCTTACATGTGTGCAATACCAGCCCACTACCTGTCTGCTTACATGTGTGCAATACCAGAACTCTACCTGTCCGCTTACATGTGTGCAATACCAGCCCACTACCTGTCTGCTTACATGTGTGCAATACCAGCCCACTACCTGTCTGCTTACATGTGTGCAATACCAGAACTCTACCTGTCCGCTTACATGTGTGCAATACCAGACCTCTACCTGTCCGCTTACATGTGTGCAATACCAGCCCACTACCTGTCTGCTTACATGTGTGCAATACCAGCCCACTACCTGTCCGCTTACATGTGTGCAATACCAGACCTCTACCTGTCCGCTTACATGTGTGCAATACCAGACCTCTACCTGTCCGCTTACATGTGTGCAATACCAGACCTCTACCTGTCGCTTACATGTGTGCAATACCAGAACTCTACCTGTCTGCTTACATGTGTGCAATACCAGAACTCTACCTGTCCGCTTACATGTGTGAAATACCAGACCTCTACCTGTCCGCTTACATGTGTGCAATACCAGACCTCTACCTGTCCGCTTACATGTGTGCAATACCAGACCTCTACCTGTCCGCTTACATGTGTGCAATACCAGAACTCTACCTGTCCGCTTACATGTGTGCAATACCAGACCTCTACCTGTCCGCTTACATGTGTGAAATACCAGACCTCTACCTGTCTGCTTACATGTGTGCAATACCAGACCTCTACCTGTCCGCTTACATGTGTGCAATACCAGACCTCTACCTGTCCGCTTACATGTGTGCAATACCAGACCTCTACCTGTCTGCTTAGATGTGAGCAATACTGATGCATGTGTGTCCCAGCTATAGAGCAGGGCAGCTACTGAAAATGCATGTTTGTACAGTATGGTGGTACTGTAAGCAAAAGGTACTATCTATGCTTTGCAAAGTGTATCTGGAGTCATGAAATTGGAAAATACAACTCGGCAATTGTTTTGTTGCTGACAACCTTTATGATCAGTCCTACTTCTTCTCTCAGTAAATAAGTATTACATTACCTTCACACAGGCTTTTACATTTCAGTCGGATTTCAGGGACGGAGTGGCACTAGTAAACATTTTCCACTTCATTACCACTTAATCAAGTTGAAGTTTTGTTACTATTAAGTGTAGTAAAAAATGTACAGTGAACACACACAGTGGTCCCAGGTCAGCGCCCCTGTTTCAGCCCACTCAGTTGGTGCATGAGGAATGTGGGGGATCCCGGCCCCTCGGCTCTGACTACCACTGTTGTTATCAGTGGGACTGGAGACAAGCATTATTTCCCCTCTAATTCCCTGATAATATCTGTACTGCCGCATGGCTGCCTCTCAAAGGCGGGCTGAGAGCGCCTCACACCAGCAGAGGGGCAGTGTCCAGGGAAAACTATCTGAGTCCAGAAGAACACCAGCTTTAATCAGCAGATTCCCCTCCTTTACCCCTTCCCTTTAAAGCCCTTCATAGACTCCAAAACAGTCTTTAAGGGTCTGAGCTGGTGAGACGATGATGCTACAGGCTCATACTGTATCTCTACAGTCTCTACACTTTGTCAGACACAGTTTAAAAGGTGCTGTGTCCAAAGTTGGTCATCATTTAGAGGAGCTGTACTTTGATGGGCTTAAAGGCCCTTTCATTTTTCCTGTGGTCTAACCAGTATGGAACGCTCTTGGAAAGCAATTATGTCAAATTCATACAAAATAAATAAAACAAATACTGTTTTAAGTGGCCCAATATATAACTTCTTGCGTTCATGCCCTGTTACTCACATCAGAGTACTATTGGACGGCATGGTAGCGCAGCTGTTAGCGCTCGTGCTTCACAGCTAGAAGGTCCGGGTTCGATTCTACGTTTTCCTCTTCTACTAAAAACATGTACAAGATGAATGATTTGTGTGTGTGTGGTGGTTGTCAGAGGGACCGTTGGCGCAGATGTGTGCAGTCGCGACAGCGTTTCTGTCAGTCTCCCCCAGGGGAAACTGAACACCACCGAGTATAGGGGAATGTACAATTATCTCATGTAAAGCTCTGTGTGACTTTGTCTGTGAAAGGTGCTATATTAAGTTCTTCTCTTCTACATGGTCACTTGGGCATGTTTGTGTATAACCAAGGGTTGACACTGGAAGCAGACCCAGTGGACAAGGACGGGACCACTCAGGTGGCAAATCTGGAGCTCCACATGAACTTCTCTTGTTCTGAGTGTCAGTGCGCTCCAGAGCATTTGTGCAATGTAGCAGATGCACCCTGGGCCAATGTGTGTGTCCAGGAAGTCGTGAAGTGTCTTGAGCAAATCATCAGTTAGGCTTTCTGGCTCAGGACCTCCTAAGATAAACCCCTAGGCTGTGAAATTGCTCCTTGAAGAGAAAATGACATTAATATGCACTGGTCCCTCCCCCCGCTGATCCCTGAGCATTTTTACCATGGCTCTGCTGCTCTTTTAGAACAGCCTCCCCAAGCCAGCATCAAAGGACTTCAGTGCGGATGATAATGTTCAACCCATTGACTGGGGCACAGCCTGCAGAGGAAAGCTTTTAGCCTGTCTGGCCCGTGTGTGAGGGAATAGACGGCCTTACAATGTAACGCCAGCATGCAGTCATTCAACAAAATCATAGATAGCGCGATCTTTTGTATAATCCTAAACACTTCTAACAGTGTGAAGGGACTAATGGGCTGGAGCGAGGGCTATGTCATTGATCTTGACATCTTGAAATAAGTGACATTTTATTGAAATAAGTACATTTGTCTTAGATTTGGGACGGTAATTTCAAGAAATCTGTCCATGGGGCAAGATATATACATTTACATCAAGATAAAACACCAACAACAGTTTTATTTCAAGATTTTTTCATCTAGTTTTGAGTGCTGTGATTTCTTTTATCTTAATTTAAGTCTCAAACGAATAACAAAGTACTTATTTCAAGATTTACTTTTTGCAGTGCACAGTTTTTTCTTTACATTCACATGAAAGAACGACAACCAAACAGTCAAAACTGCTCTTATTTGGGCCTGTGTGTTTTTGAATAGGTGAAACATTGCATATGCCACATTGTGTCTGGTGTGCCTGATCAGCCAACCAATGTACTGTTTTTAAAATCCCTGCACTTAATAATAATAAATGGTCTCAATTTATATAGCGCTTTTCTACCTTCATTAGGCTCAAAGCGCTTTACAGAAAGGAACCAGTCACCCATTCGCACTCTCATTCATACACCATTGTATTCAGGCACTGGGGCAATGTGGGTCAAGTGTTTTGCCCAAGGACACAACTCCAGTGTACATCTTCAGGAGCTGGGATTCGAACCCTCGGCCTTCCGATTATGATACGACCCGCTCTACCACCTGCACCACTATAATGTGTAAAAATGTACAAAAGATGTACAGGTGCCACTAAATTCAAGAAAGGCATATTCTGAGTAATTGCACGTAGATTTTTGTTTTGGAGGATAGTTAGAAGTTTGGAGGTTTTAAGAATTCCCCATGGGACCAATAAAGTGAGGCTAATAACTTGCGCCACTGACCTCTCTAAGCACCAACCTCTCAATCACAAACATTAGCCTTTCGATTGAAGACAATAAAGCTAACTTTGGCTATGATCAAGACACATACTTTTAGTATCTCTTGGCTATGCATACTGAGTTATGTATTTACAGCCTGGTTTAGAAATAAAGCAGGTTTGATCTCTTTTTTCTGGCAGCTCCACTGCACCTGTGCTGGATGTTACAACAAAATCAATATTTCATTCCCAGCTCAGCTCCACCATATGTTCCCCAGTCTGACTCAGTCGTTTGTCCCGTTTCAGGACCAATAACCAGCTGGTTGCCTTCCTGTCCAAATACAGAGAGATGAACTTCATCAAGTCCCATGGCAGGGATAACGCCAGGTGAGACGCGCCTCCAAACCTCATTTTCATTTGCCCTCTAAAATACCCCCACCCTACCCCTCCTCTCTCTCCCTCTCTCTCATGGTGCAGCCAGTGTGATTGGTCACTGAATCATAATACAATTATGTCCCATCTGTGGCTTTATTAATTAACCTTGGTGATGGGGTGAGAGGGAGAGGTGAGAGCCAGAACTTCCCTCTCTGCTGTTACTGTCCCGCTGCTCTGCCATTACTGACTGTGAAGGAGCCAAAATGCAGTTCCTACGGGAAACTAGATACTTAGTTACTGTTTTAGAAACAAGTAGACATTTAGAAGTGCAAGAAGTGAGAGAAGCAGCCGTATAGGTATTGTTGCTATATTAGTAATACCTGTGAAACCATGTTGCTGCTTACTTTAACTTTATTTGAACATTGTGTTGAAGAAACAATTACCTTTTTGGAGCACTCACTTTGTAACACCACGACTATTTGCTTTTCAAATATTATTCAGGTTTGTGTTTGAAGGTCGGTGAGCTTCTGTCCCATGTGAGAACACAGTCTGACCCCCTCACCCGAACATGACTCATATTATCTATTATGCATGTTGTTATCTCCATGGAAACTGTTTATGCATTATTAAGGGTGAGATGGAAGACTTGATACTATGCAACGCGGGTTGTAAGTACATCAAGGTGTGTTTTCATTTAGGCACGCTATAGAAATGAATAAAGTAGAAATGCACTGATGAGATTAGAAGCACTCAGAAGGAGCCAATGTATTTGACACTATCTTGTAATCTTAATATAATATCCAGACATGAACTCTAACCAGGGATATTCAGGTTCATGGGTAATTGATCTAGTCTGCTGATCTATCCTATGACAAAGTACTTAAATATTAATTTGTTCCTTTGCTGACCTCTTGTGACCAGCCAGCTGCTTCGTTCTGTTTCAAAGCAGAAGCCTCTAGGGCTCAGCACCAGCAAATTATTTACGCCGATAAGTTTGAATCCAATCATAGGTGCAAATTTGTGACGTGTCACTCAAATGCGGAAGACTCTCTTAAATCCTGTATCGTTTTATTCTTATTGATTCTTTTTAGATGCCATCATTCTCGCGTTTTGATTTGGACAGTCCGTGCATTTTTTTATTTTGGGTGTTCGGCCTCCACCAGTGTAATCATTTTGGTAACCATCGTCCTAATTTAACTTCAAAATACAGCACTGAAACCTTATTTGAATGTGTTTTACCTGCAGGTTTATCCGTAAGCAGGGTCTGGACCGCCTGTTTTATGAGTGTGACACACACATGTGGAGACTGGGCGACCGCAAGATCCCGGAGGGCATCTCGGTGGACGGAGGCTCGGACTGGTTCTTGCTAAATCGTATGTTTGTGGAGTATGTCATCAACTCTCAGGACGACCTAGTCACCAACATGAAGCGTTTCTACGCCTACACTCTGCTGCCTGCCGAGGTACTCCACTCAATAGCAAAAAACATTGTGTCACAGCGGAAGAAGCACATTACCATAGTTTAGTCCCATTTTCAATTACTGTATATTGAGTAGGGTCACAATCTACTGTTCAAAATATAGAAAAACTGTAAAAACAAAAGAGCGTTATTTTATATAAAGATATTAGTAATACCTGGACATTATATGAATAGTTACCCAAAAGGAAAAGCTTTTTTTTATTTATAATAAATTGCATACCTCCTTAAACAAAAGTAAAAGTAATTTTATGAACCTACTGTACATATTGTAGCTTGGGTGAATCAGCTGTTTTCCACAATTTAATTGAGTTGAATACACTTATTATATCCAGTGCACATTTTGGCTGTTCCAAAAAGAGCTCCTTATTTCTCTGCCTGTGCCATTTCTGTTTATCTTGAAAATGAACGGAGGCCAACAAAACTGTAACGTGAAAGCATGGTGTAAATCCCCCCTTTTCAGCCAAATACAAGGATTGGATGAGAATTGAATTGGGCGAATGGGATGTTTATCATGAGCCTTTCTGTGCTGCTACTCCATTTCCTCTGGTGAATTGGATGGTGGGCAAAACCTATAAAAGGCTTTGCAATTTTCTGATTTTACTGCTTCTCACTTCAGCTTTTTTTTTTCCTTGTGTGTTTCCCCTCCACTACAGTCATTTTTCCACACTGTGCTGGAGAATAGCGTCTACTGTGAGAGCATGGTGGACAACAACCTGCGCATCACCAACTGGAACCGCAAACTGGGCTGTAAATGCCAGTACAAGCACATCGTGGACTGGTGCGGCTGCTCCCCGAACGACTTCAAACCGGCTGACTTCCATCGCTTTCAGGTGAATAGATTGCTCCAGAGAAACCTCGTTGCTGATAATTGGATAGTGCTTATTTGTGAATTTGTGAAATACTGTAGAAGTGCTGTCGTGTCACTAATAGAGTCATTACTGGTAACGTCGATACTGTCAAAATAGGACAATCAAATAGCCATCGTACTTTAATGGTTGCTACGCCCAAATCGCAAAGCACAAAGACTGCAGTTGTTTTGGTGATGTGGAGTGCTGTGAATACGACTAAATAATTTGTCTCCATTGGGATTTACTATGTATGAGCCATTCTAACCTCCTAGATGCTCTGACATGCATGTGATTTTTACAGCAGTTTAGCACTTCATATTCTCAATCTAATCACAATTACGCAATCAAAATTATACTAATTAAAAGCAACCTGCGCAAATACTTGAATTTTGGCAACTAACAGTAGCATTTTTCCATCACCCGCCTTTTTATATTCAATAAACCCATATTTGTGAAAGGTTCTTGTTTTTTTTTTGGTGTGTGGGCATTTCAAAGTGAGCAGACTTTTGATCCCAGCATTTTCACATAGCGGCTCAGTCCTGAGAGCACTGACGACAGCGGTAGCCTCTCTGTCCTTCACACCGCAGTGAAAGGCTGACCTCACTGCTCCGTGCCCAGGCGCGTGTTCCCGCTGTCTGGCTGCAGTCTGGCCGTGAGCAGTGCCAGCACATTACCACAGGTCCCTGGCATCACCGCTCCCGAGTCTGTGGTATCAGAAAAGTCCAAGACCTTGAACAAAAGCAGTCGCTTCCAACCAGCCAGCCCGGTGCCCGCCAGACCCCAAGTATTAATGGGGCTTAATATCCCAATTTCTCTTTGAACCTTTGCACTAGGAAGATAGACCGACTAAAGCGCTCTTTAATTTGGTTTGCAGATGAGACGAATAATTACGGTGCAACTATCTGGGTTCTCACATAATGCTTTTGGAGAGTGCAGCTCAGGACAGGGGTGACACAGAAGAGTATAGTAAACTGCAGCACTTTGCAATGCATCAGTAGAAAAATAAAAAAGGTTCACAATGAATTATCTTCCTCTATAAATTATTGATTTAATGTAATTTATTAACGTGAAAAGAAACTGTTCCCCTATAAGCGCGCCTAGATTCAATGATTTAGAATAGGTTTTGAACTGAATCACCTTTCCCAGTCGCACGTGTTTTCATAATATGGGTTGGGGTGCGACTGATACTCAAGTGTAACCTATATATAAAAATATATAATTTCATGTTTGTTATATTCACACTGACAGCCGCTAGAGGGCGCTCTAGGCTTGTGTACCAGTATCTGCTACTCCTGTACCACTGAAGATTTAATAAACGGTCATCAAGCACGAGAAAAAAAGTGTGGAGTGAGCAAGAATCTTGTGAGGGACTGGCAAAAAGTGGAGGTTACTCTTACTGCAATGAAGAAAACAAAAAAAGCTAATCGTGGCTAAAAGCTCGATGGCCGCAGCTAGATGAATGAGTTCACAAATAAGAGCTTCAGCAACATGTTGGCAGGAGAGGTCAATGGTGCTGTTACGCCTCCATGCCCAGCTAGTGCTAAGTCTTATACTCCGGAGCGACTTACATATGTTTTTTCTTCTTCATTATGCATTTTTTGGCTGGTGCGACTTATACACCGGAGCGACTTATAGTCCAGAAAATACAGTATATGGCTGATTGGATTATGGCTGGACCCAAGTTTAATTTGCACAAACTTTTGTTATCACATAATCACCGAAATGGATTTAATTTTTGGTATTTTCTGCTATTGTGTTTGAGGTATGCAGACTTTCAACAATCTCAGTTCTGCTACATTGGAAGACTCGAAACTTGGCAGAATCCCACCGATTTCATACTCTTTTTTTCTTTTGAAGAGAGTATGTCGTGGTAAACTGTTCCAATTATCTGAAAAGCGTCTTTTTGTGTGCCCTGAAAAAGTTGTGGAAATTTTATGATGTGCTGTCAACCACAACCAACAGCGTGGTGTGGGCAGTCTTTGCAGCAGCTGACAAAGAGGGATCAGTCCTATAGTCACAAGATTTGCTTGTGTTTTCGAATACTTGTAGTTATTTTGGAATGAGTACTTCTTTGTCTTCTGCTTGTAAAATGATTTAGTACAGTTTGGCATTTTAACCTTTTTAACTCTGTTCCCCACTCACTTCCTTGTATGTCTTTTTTATTCAGCAAACTGTCCGTCCCACCTTCTTTGCCCGGAAGTTTGAAGCCAGCGTGAACCAGGAGATTGTAAACCAGTTGGACTCGTATCTGTACGGCCCTCTGCCCCATGGGACCCTAGGCCTAAACTCCTACTGGGAGAACATCTATGACGAGCCTGACGGGGTGTCGAGTCTGTCGGACACTCAGCTCACCTACTACCACTCCTTCTCCCGGCTGGGGCTGTCCCGCGCCGCTGCCTCTCTACAAGGGAACCCGAATGACCACAGCTGCAGGTTGGTCCTCCGAATATAGCTTTTTGTGGGCGTGTTATATCTAATTTACCTTTTGAAAAGGCGTGTGTTACAGTAATAGGCCCCCAAATGTGACAAAGAGAGAATGCAGTGTGAGTAAAAACAAAAAACACAAAATGACTCCACTTTTGCACTTGCTACTCGTTTTGCACATGAGCAAACGCTTGGTAATAAATGACCCCTTAAAGATGTATTATGCGACTTTTTGTGTGAAAAAAACAAGTTGATATTTGTGCGTATTTTACCTTGTAGTGACCCATCATCTAAACTTTTTTTTCCACATAAAAGTTGCATAATGCGCCTTTAATGTACTGCCAAATCCAAATTTCCCCCTTGCCAACCTTGTCTGGACTCCTTAGATACATTTGTGACGTATCATTGCACACACCAGAGTAAACACATCTTCATCAAGCGTCAAAAAGCAAGGAAGAAAAGTCAAGAAAACAACACAAAATGATGAAAACAAGATTTTAAAAAAAACCTACTTAAACCAGACAATAAAGAGACGAAAACACGTCAAAAAAGGGGCAAAAACGCGGCAACAACGCAACACAAAAGCCACGATCAGTTTTGTAGGTCTGAGCTTTCAAATAAGACGTTACACTGGCCTATAGGCTGTAAGCTTTTAGATTTGGGGGAAACTGAACTGGACAAAATGCGCTCGGTTAAAGCGAGAGTTAACAGGTTAAACATTTTGAATGTTATAAAATAGGTTTATAAGATGCTCAACACTAGCATTTGTGGGCAGTGGGGAGGCCTGAACCCAATGTATGTCTTTACCATTTGGACAAATTACTGGTGCTCACCTACTCCACTACCCCGCCTTTGACCGGGGCACTATTATCCTGAAGGCCGCGCCTACATGTATGTCAGCATGAGAGGTCAACACGCTCTGAAAACCATTTGTGTTTGCTCCAAACGCAAGCGTGATCGTATGTCATAGCAGCCGCATGACAATAGCTCTCTCCAATCAGCCGCGGGAAGCATAATATAGACCTATTCATTTTGAAACAAGATACGGCTCTGTCAGTTTAGCCCAGGGAATCAGGATAATGACTTCATACATACTTTAAACCAGGCAGCTAATAGGTATGTGACCTTTAGTGTGCTGACAGTTATGAAACAAGGTGTAGTTATAAAATTTGCACAGTTGGAAAAGGAAAAAAAAACCTGCCCAGACTTGCACTCCGACGCTAGTTGAGGGGTAGATTCTGTGAGACACATTTAGTAATAATAAAACATATTGCAGAGGAGTTAATTGTGTTCAGTTACAAAGCTCATGAACACCTAAATTATCAAGAACAAAATACTTGCACTAGCCTGGCCTTAGCCATCCGTAAACTCCGGTCAATATTATAATTTCTCTACATGTACGTCTGGGTCTGATCTCAGTGGCCGCGTTACATCATTTGAATTTCAATCTACCATTCAGCGAGAGGGGGAGGCGGGTGTTGTAGGTGACGTTAAGCATTTGCGCCGCATTTGCGCCGCATTTGCTGGTTGTAGTTCAGCAATGGCGGCGGATACGAAGGTAATGGAAGCTTTTCAATCCGTTCTGGCTCCCAAGAGTTATGATAGCTGCTTCACTCACTCGAGCGCATTACATACGTCACGACCAAGCGCTAGCGAAGATCAGGGCCAATCGTTTCAAAGGAGTTCACCCCTCCCACCTGATAGCGGAGCTCAATTGCGAAGATCCAGACCCTTGTTCCTTAACGAATTGAGTACAAGGGTCTGGTAAAACCAGGCTATACTTGCACCAACATAATACTTTACAAATGCTAGTGTTGTTCCGACTGAAAAATAGACTAGTGAACTGGTTTAGGTACTGGCGGACACCAATACCTGAAAAATCAGTGGCATTTGCTGATTTTACCCCATTTGGTGGTCAATCCCTGAAGTACAGCTTGACAGCACATTTTAGGTTCATTTACTTAGCTGTCACAAATTTTTGTCGGTTTATTCAACCTTAAGACCTCTGAACTATGCCTATATTTAGTGCTTTGTATGTGGCAGAACAAACATTTAAAGTCATTTTATGAGTCCACAATAATTACATCTTCATTTCACAAGATCCCGAAGGCGCCTGTAACAAAACATAGAAATAAAAAAATACCCCCAAAAAATTGTTGGGTGAGGCTGAAAGCTATTTTGAAGAGAAACAATTAGCTGAATACAATACGCTGGCTGCAGCGAGAGGAAAAATAAAGTCTGAAAAGTGCTGCGCTGTGACTTAATCCAACCACTCACTGCTTTATGAGGCTAATAATTAAATACATGAGATATGTGGCATGACTACACAGAGACTGCTTTATTGATCTGCAGCGGCCATTACCAAAACCCAGCCGTAAAGAAGAAAGAGACTTTTTAATTTGAAGTTAACTATCTTTTTGCTACACCCATATGTTGCGTGTGTGGCCCTTTTTCCGGCGCGCATGCAGAATTTAGATGTGTCAGCCGCAGATGGACTGAGTGGCCTTGCTGTGAGACAGGAGTGAGGGGCCGGACTTGGCTTTTCTCGCGGCCCGTTGTGACTTGATTGGAAAGGCTGCAAAGTAGAAGCCTGGTTGAATAGAGCTTCTGTGCAGGATACACCCAGTGTTCCTCTCTCTCACTGCCTTAACACTGGCGGCTGCGCTGGGGCTTTAGGAGAAGTCAGGGAGATTGATGCCTAAAACCAGAGGTGGGTAGCAATGAGTTACTCAATAGGTTGTGTTCACGTGACATCCTACATTTCTTTAGAGCCTGTTGTTAAAAATTTAGATGGAGGGGAAGTCAGATATCTGTGGAAGAATTTGCCTTTTAGCAACATACAGGTTGCTAATGTTTTGAACTGGTTTAACTAATTACTAGATCTATTAAGCAATCTGTCTGTCTTATTATCCATCCACATTAAGCTCCTTTAAAGTGGCAGGTTTGTAGACCTAATCCTGAACTAAAAGATGATCATGGGATCAACATTTGTGCCACTATTTATTTTAAATTACCCATAGCCATAATTACCCATATTGAAATCATAAAATTTAAAAGAACTTTATCTTTTTCTTTTATAATAGTAACTTTTTTAGATTTTTAGATTTGAGTTTAGTAGCAATTACTTTGAAGGGACCAAAGGAGGGTCAGTTTCTCGGTACTTAAGCTGTAGTACTTCTTTTTTTTTTTTTTACTGTAGTAATCCTTTGGCTCACTCCTTTTTGCTTCTACATGAGTCAAATTATTTTTAAGTAACAATATTCATACTTGAGTAATTATTTTGGCTATTCTACCTCTCAAAAGAGACAATTCTCCGTTACACAACATATGGCAAAACAGTTAAAAGAAGAAAATGCAGACCAAATAGGGCAAAATGCATGCACTGGAAATGAGAACAAGAGACAGACTGCTCGCTGCTATCCTTGTGGGTGTAAATATTTGCTGTTCTGCTTGTCAGGGTAGCATTTACCGGGCCGAGCTGACTCCTGGGCCTTTAGAGGAATACTGATGAGGCTATAGGCACCGGGGAGCAGAGAGGGTCTGTGTGTGTGTGGAGACGGATCTCATACTGAGGTCTCGAGAAGGCTGGAGGAGGGACAGAGAAACTGTGCAGTTGTTTCTGATGCTATCTTTATTGAAAGTTTGAAATACTGTTGCACAAGATGAAGTGTAAAGTAGCCTAGTTTTGTCGATAGTTCAAGTTTAATTTGCAAATTCTTACCTCGTACCCAGACGTAAGATATGCAGAGAGAACATGCAAAGACTGCAATGAAAAACCTTGTCTGTTGAAACCATGACCTTCTTGCTAAGAGCCAGAGTGCTACTTTGCAGATGTTCAAGCCTCATAATTTGCAGCAACATACAGAGATAAAGAAGAGTTGCCATGTTCCCCCTTGAAGTTATTTTACTTCAAAATGATATGCGTTGTTCAGGTAGAAGTAAAAAAGTATATTGTAATAAAACCATTTAAACTACTCGAATCAAAAGTTTAGTAACATGCCAATAACATCCTCTGGCAACAGTGACCTCTGACAAACCCTGAACCCATGGACACAATCTTTAATTTTCTGTTCCTCGTCGACGCCTGTGGTCCCGCCCGCCATTTATCATATTTAACCATCCATTCCGCTTCAGGGCCCGAGCACATGTTCAGGCCACCGCTGCAAATTAAAATAGTAATTAGAACGAAGGGAGGTTCTCATTAACGGACTTTGAGGTTCAACAGTACAGTAATAACTTAACCGCCGACAATTACTTTGCTTTAATTTACACAAAAACACATGCGATCATTAAAAAAGAGGCGACCTAAGCAACAAGCTCATCCCATTCATCAGCGCGATAAGAGCCACACATGTGTTTGTTTTATATTAGGCACATAATCATAATGTTGAGGTGTGGAAAAGTCAAAGTCAGCATTTTTGTCCATTACACTACACGCAATATACAATACATAGAAGCATTACTCTTAAGCTCTTGGTGCAAACAGTATATAGAGCCACATATAAAAATATGTAGACAGTATATACACAATGGGAAAGAGGGTTTTGAGGTTTCAATTAAAGGCCAAGTGAAAAATACTGTTTGGTGTTTGCATTAAATGATTGGTTTGAGTATTTTAAGGGAGTGTAAAGTGCTTTAGGACAACACTTGTAAGCACATAGCACTATCTTGTTGAACTATGAGACCCTAAATTTGAGTTAGGGCACTTTTGCGATGTACAAGTGGCGATAACACAGCCTGGAGACAGTCCAGGGTCCCCCCCAAATGCATTCAAATGTTTTTTTTATTAGTATTTTAAGTGTACAGGTGAAACTAATATGTCAAGCCTTTGGTTGTTAAATTTGGATGATTATGGCTTACAGGCCATTTTCAAAATATTCTAATTTTATGAGATTTTTCATTTGGGGTTTTTACAAACTGAGCCATAATAATCAAACTTATAACAAATAAAGGCTATATATATCGAGTCATCTATTAGTTTCATAGTTTAACCTCTTAACCTCCACCTGAACCGAGTGCATTTTCTCCAGTTTGGCTTTACCCAAATCTAAAAAGTTTCTTGAAAAAAGCGTAAAAGAAAACTGATGAAAATGTGACAAAAATACGACACAAAAAAAGAGAGACAAAAACGTGGCAACAAAAAAATTAAGATCAGTTTTGTAGGTCTTAGCTTTCAAATGAGGGCGTTGCAATGGCCGATAGTCTGTAAACTCCAGTCAAGAAACTTTTAGATTTTGGTAAAGCCGGACCGGAGAAAATGTGCTTCAGGTGGAGGGTAAGAGGTTAAGTTGAATAACGAATGAAATGAATGCACTTTTTAATGATATTCAAATTTTATGAGTTTCACCTGTATGAGCAGAATTTGGAATGTTTTGCGCATGTCATCCTTTCTTAGTCATTTGTGTTGATTTTTACCATTTAAGTTGCTTAAATAATATCTCTATGACGTGATCCTCTTACCAGGCAAAGCTCTGCCCCCCAGGTTGGGAACCACTTTGTAGAGCAAGTTGAGCAACAGCTAGTTCATCAGCTTCATCAGCATGGTCCACACATGTCTTTGACCAATTGGTATTCTACAAAAGGTCACTGAATTAATGACCAGCATGTCGCACAATCATGAGCCACTGTAACCTTCACTCGTAGCATAAATTAGCATCAGGCGCATTAGCATGTGCAAGGTCTGACTAGCTTTATCCAGATGAATCAAGATATGCTGCTCACCTTACACCGCTGGGCCCTAAAAGCGGCGCAGTGGGTAGGTCAACACGGATCAGGTTAGCTAACGACTATGTTTTTTCTCCCCTGTCCTTGTGTGTGCTGCCAGGTACTTCCCGATGGGACATCCCATATCGGTGCATCTTTACTTCCAGGAGGACCAGTTTCAGGGCTACCTGGTCAGACACCACGCCACCAACCTGGCAACCAGCAAACTGGAAACCATGGAGACCTGGGTGGCTCCTAAGAAAAACTTCAAGCTCACCCTGGCTCCCAGCAGCACATTCAGCAGGCTGCAGTTCGCTGAGGTGAGTCAGCACATTGGACCCCGTGTTGTTTTCATTTACATTTACCTCTCTCTCGCGCTTGCTTGGCGTCACTTGCAAAACAATCACTCAGGCGTTGCCAGTGTGAGGAAATGAGTTCCATTAAAAGTGTAAGCACCACATTGCAGAAACATAGCCCATAGTATATAATTAGGGGTGAGATATACAGCCCATTGCAGTCGTGACCTTACATTCACTGCTTTAGCGCCCTTGCCCAGACCAGTAGCTTCTCATTTTCAGACAATTAAACGGGAGACTGTAATGGCCCTGTAAATGTAAATTGACTGGATATATTGGAGTTTATGGGGACGAGCACGCGTGTGTAGATTATTTGTTGTCTGCTAATAGGACTCCATCTCACCTTCACACTCCCATGCCTCCCCTGATTGTCTTGTTATGTTAATCTGTGTTTCTGTTTACCATGATGCCTGTTTAGGACACAACGACCTGCTTTGACGTGACAGCCAGCCGCCAAGTGTCTGTCTAAAAAGAACAAAATGTGAATACTAATCAGGGCTGCACAATATATCACCAAATTATACTTATTGCAATATTAAGCCATGCAAAGCTTCGCAAGAATCCACTATATATAACAAAATGACATAGATCTTTTTTGCTAGCACTGCCTAAAACAAAAATAAAAGTGATAACTAACTACAAAATGTGGAAAAGTTCAGTTTAAGTCATGATTTTCCTAATTTAGTTCCATTTAAGCTGTATTTTGGTCCTGATTTTGGATGAGGGCGCACACTGGTGTTTTGATCACATTTCTGCGGCGTGTAGAACCCCTCGCAGTGCCCTTCAATACCAGAGCCAGCGGTGTGTTCTCTTTCTCTTGGGACACGCCCAATCTTTAACTCACAGTGGACTAAAGTGTGTAGTTTGTCCTGTAAACAATGCAGCCTAAATGAAGGAATACTTGAGGATGTTAATGATGAGGAAGATGAGGAGAGGGAGTTTGTTTGCACGCAAGATGTCCCTCTCTTCTGTGTTAACACTGTTGCTGTGCCAGGCGGAAGATCGGGCCCTAAGTCTTGTTTTTACGTGTTTTCATTATTTTAACTTCATCTTACTGTGTTGAAATGGTTAAGTAATGTATTGCAATAATATTGACGCAATATTCAAGACCATTATCAAAGATTGTCATTTTTTTTCTCATAGTGTGTAGCAATAACGCTGGTCAAAATTGATCCATTATGCATTGATTTTCGGAAACATAAAAGCTATAACATAATGCGCCGTCGCCTCTGTTTTTCTTTGAGTTTTTTTCCCAGCATGTGCTATGAGCTGAGTTTGACCTTTCAGTGGTTTTACAAAGTGCAAAATGCTTTTACTAACATAGCTGCACTGATGTCAGGCCCATGAAACCCTGAGTGACAGTGAAGTGATTTGAGCCGTAGCTGTTATCAGGATGCTCAGTCTAAGAAAGGCCTCTCTGTCGGCTGCTGTATAGAGGCTGTCACTCACTCACTTTGTCCATGTGTCATTTAAAGCTCAAAGACTTTAAATAAGACGCTGCAATAGCTTTATCCCTTTGTCCCCGTTGCAGATATCTCCCATTATGCTCGGGCAATATGTGGTTTGGTAGATAAACCATATGGTTGGCTTTAACAATGTGTCCCCTGCCCTCCTTTAGATGTAAAGCGGCACAGTTATGTCTTTTTAAACTCCTCTATAGAAGCCTCCCAGCTGCCTGTAAAGGACTTTTTATGACATGATTTAGTGGAGAACGGCTTCCGCCCGCACTGTTAAAATTAGTGTTTCACCCTGAGACAGACTTGACATTGAGAGATACCGCATTTTACCCTGCACCGGATGAGTCTTCTTCTGACTGATGCTTTTGTCCTCGGTACTAAATGTATACACAAATTGAGATCAAAGATGAGAATAGATGACTGACAAGAAATGATAGCGTCATTCAAAAATATATTTGGCAAAAATTACCATGTTACAGCATTTGTTCCCTCTTCAAAAACATCCTTGGAGTTGTTTTTGAGCCATCCATGCATGTGTGAGTAAACTTTGAATCCTCCACTATTCTAGCTTAGCTTATACAATGCTCCTTCCCACAATGTTAACCCAGCAAAGCAGAAAGAGGTTTTTCAATTCCTCATCTGTACTATGTTGTTTTCAAGTTGAGCACATTTCGTATCAACAACTGCACTGACTGGTTGTTGATACTCATTAACAATAGAGGCCATTGAACAAATTGAGGGCAGCTTTTGAGGATGAAGATGGGAGGAGCGAGCGCAAACCTTTGATACCGGAACAGTTTAAGAGGCATTCTGCTGCTAGAGATCATTAGTTGCTGACGAAGCCGATTGAGATGAGCTGCGAAACAACACTGTCAATTTGAAAACAACCCAGATGACAAATGAAAACCGTCTTGCACTCCGTTACGTAAACAAAAAAACTTGAAAAAGACTTGAAAAATGAGCTTTAGCTTTGCATCTTTTTCCCCTGGTGCTTTTTCTAGCGTTGCGTCCATTACAATCGCAATGAAATCAAGATTCAAACAATATGAAGAAAAAAAAAGAAAAAGACGCAATCATGAGCGTTCTATGCTAATATTGCCCCACATGCTTGAACTGCAGTTACTTGGATCCGTTATATAAGACCCAGAGTTGCTATAATTTAATTGACCCTTCTTGTATTTACACTGTGAACACCAAAGGACAGCGGAAAGGTCAGGTATAATTTTAGACGCACTAGGTCACATCCAGCCCACAAGCCGTTATTACTTAATGTAGATGTTTTTAATAGGCACACACATAATGTTACTTGCGTCATAACTTAATGTTTGTTTACATTATTTTGTTTGCTATTACAATCGTTAAATATAATGGCCCGTAGGCATTACTGGACAGGTTAGCTGGTGAAAGAAGATGAAGACTGGAGATAGACATTCGGCAAATTTGACCTGCATTCTTGCTTTTGTACTTAGATTTTTCTTTGTCCTTTCTTTAAAACATGTCCGTAACTCTTGAACAGTGCCGTAGGTGTGACAGTCTCTTTGCGGGTTCCTCCGTTGTGTACATGGCGTCCTTTGGGACTCCTTCTGCGCCGCATTGAACACCTGTGTGTGATTACCCCACACAGAAGTGCCACTAATAAATGCCAATAGTGTCTGGAGGGCTGTTTGCTGTTTACAGCCACGGTCACAGCCCACGGCCTCGTATGGGCTGGGTCTGTCCGTGCGGCCGCCTGATTAAAAATCCCTGTAGTGTTTAATAGAGGTGTCAGACCCAAGGCGCCAGTGTCTCTCTCCCGGGGGGCAGAGGGCAGCAGAGGTTACGGGGTCACAGGGAAGCACTGGGAAAGAGCTCAGTATTAAGATGGGTGCATTTTATGTGGTGTATTAAATCAGGTGGAGAGAGTGGTATAGGGCTAAAACACAGAACTGTAAAATGTATAATGTAGGACCCATTAGCTCTCATGCAGGATATGGTTTTGTGAGGGGGGTCCGTTTATAGTTATAGCTATACTAAACAGTAACACTATAAGGTTAAAACATGGACATAGCATTACAAGGCAGAAAATGAGGAAGATGATTTAATGTCTGCAAAGGGACTCTTGTGGGGGCATTTGTTGTATTCTTTCCTCTGGCTTTTTGCCTCCTTGGGTGTTACTACTGTCCATTATTGTTTAGTGATTTGCCTATTGTTTTAGCACAGATTAGACGAGATGCAATCTTGTCCGTTTTTCCGCTCTAAAATTGGCCCAAAGAGTTTATTGGTAAACTGCAAGTATTGCTTTTGAGATATATAACTGTTTCAGAAGAAGAAGACCTTTCACAGACATGGTCACAAAGCGCTTTACATGAGAGCATACTGTACGTGATACGTTCATGGGTTCACTGCGTGTATTTTCAAAGAGTTACTCTACGTTTCTTTGTAGAGGACAGACTAAAATATATATCAGTATACTGTATCAATCCATATATACTGCACAGTTAATCAAATTTTAAAGGAATTGGAATTAAATCTTAATTATCAACATGGTTCTTTTCAGGTGTATAGCTGCTGGTGGGTCGGGAGTCCGCCTTATCATGATCAACGCTTGAATAAATAGAATGTACTGTATTTTATAACTAAGTTAGTTGTAAAAACTTGTAATTTTAAGCTTAAATGTGTATTTTCTTTTGGTTCTGGATTGTTGTGGTGGGTTGAAGGTGGGGTCTAGGCTATACCAGTTTGGCACCACTGTGTTCAAAGACTCCTAAGTTGTCTCCTTACTGTGTCATATAATAATCCATCACACTTTGTACTCCCATTCTCTTAACTATATTTATTGAAGAGAGTGCAGTTCATTGTGGTTTGTTGGGTTAACTGCATGTACGCCTGCGGCCTGGTGGAAGCAGGAGGCGGCTACCCACTCGTCTGGCCCGAATACTCCGCTCCTGCGCGCCCACTGCAGACTCAACCTTGACACCAGCGGAGTATAATTAGTTTTTTCTCGGCCGATGTGTGATGCCGGATGAACTACGGGCAGTGTAGTCTCTGGGGACGCTCTCCACCCTCCGAACGCCAACATCCTCAGTGTTTTTTTTCTCTCAACTACCTCTGCTTCCCTCCTCGCGGATTACACTGTGAATCCTATGTCGATACACGCTTCATTTTATCAGCTTTAAAACAAGGCTGCTGCCAATCAATTGTGAATGTGCTGGCCAGCGAGGCAGCCTTGAATACGGTAATGAGCTGTACACAAGACAAGCGAGTTGATTAGCAATTCGAAAATTAAAGACCAGTGTCCATAGGTCGCAAATGGCAGCCGTCGGTCCAGTAATTGAGATTAAAATGCGTTTTACGGAGGGCTCAGAAACGCGTTCCTTTCCGCCTGTCTTGTTTATGCAGGCTATTTATACAGGACGCGGCAATCTCTATTCTCCAAGGATGTTATAGAGAGGCCGTTCCAGTCAGGCATCGATCGTACACAAGGGTGAAGCTGTGTTAATCAGCTGCATTGTAAAGACTGAGCATCCTCTAAAGCCTCCATGCCACTCACACACCGCCAACTGCACGGGCATCAGTCACTGTCGGGACGCCCCATGTCTGTCGTTGATCTCTATCCAGCCACATCATGAGCGCCTGGTTCTCAGTTCAGCGCTACATCTTTAAGAAGAACCAGGCATTTTGTCAAGATATCTAATTTGGGGATAATTTCAAAGACAAGACTCCTCTTTTTTATTTTATTTTTATATTTGAAGATTTTACCTTCCGCTACAACAGCACCTGGGGACCAGTCTCTGAATCTTGGACTGTACTTAATTTTGGGTTGATGGGGAAACTCGCTCAGACATAGGGCGAACGCAGAAACGTCTCACCCGATCGAGGAATTGAACACAAACACAATTGTTCTATATTTTTAAGCGCTTTGTGGCAAAATGCTTGTCTCGGGTTGAATTCAGTCTGGTTGTGCATTTTGTTATACTGAAGTTATTATGATTTCAAATTCTTTCTTTTAACCTCTTAACCCCCGCCTTAACCAAGTGCATTTTATCCAGTTCAGCTTTACCCGAATCCTAAAGCTTCTGGATTAGAGTCTTTAGGCCAGTGTAAACGCCTCATTTGAAAGCTAAGACCTACAAAACTCACGTGGTTGCCGTGTTGTCATTATTTTTTACTTTTACTTTACTTTTCTTCTGTCTTATTTGTCGCTTTTTGTGGCTTTTTTGTAAAGTTTTCGTCACATTTTTGTCACTTTTTTCATTGGTTTTTTGTTGCTTTTTTGTGGCTTTATTGTTGCAGTTTTGTCTTTTGTGTAAGTCACATGACATAACATCAGTGAGCTTTGGGAGCTCTTTTGCAGCTTTTTTGTCACATTTTCATTAGTTTTTTGTCGCTTTTGTGTTGCTCTTTTTGGTTCTCATCTTCGTTTTCGTCACTATTTAGACACTTTTTTCACGAAGCTTTTCAATTTGGGTAATAGCAAGCTGGAGGAAATGCGCTCGGTTCAGGTGGGGGTTAAGGGGTTAATGTTGAATACAGGCTTCGTTAGGAATTAATGCATTTTACAGCTCTTGGACATGCACAACTCTATCCTTTCTGGGTTTAAATCCATCAACATGAGTTCAGTTGTCCAACCTTGAGCACCTTTCTTCCTTATGCCCCATGTCGAATAATATTTTGCTAAAACATTTGCTTTTGCATATCACATCCACAGTTGTAGCACTTATATAATATACAAGTGGGAGAGAGGTGGAGGGGGAGTATAGCACTTTTTCATGGAATATGCGAGCTATAGATAAATCCCTGAGATAATTGAGGCCTTGTATTGGTTAAGTTAATTGTCTTCTCTGCAGTGCTTAATTATTCACTGTGGGCTGTGTTGAGCACTCAAATGATTTCCCAGCCTTTCACAGACTCGGCTTTTGATGTTTGTGCTTACCTCATTCTGTCACTCAATCGCCGCTTCCTGTTTTCTTCTCTCCCCCTTTCTCCTTCCTGTCAGGTCGGCACCGAGTGGGATGCCAAGGAGCGGATGTTCAGGAATTTCGGCGGCCTGATGGGGCCCATGGACGAGACCGTGGGCATGCAGAAGTGGAACAAAGGCCCAAACGTGACAGTGACGGTGGTGTGGGTAGATCCGACCAACGTTATAGCCGCGACCTACGACATTTTGATAGACGCCAGCGCTGAGTTCACACATTACCGGCCGCCGCTGAACCAGCCGCTCCGTCCCGGCGTGTGGAGCATCAGGATCCTGCACCACTGGAGTCCTGTGGCCGAGCTGCGCTTCCTCATAGCCCCGCTGGCATACAACAAGCACCAGCCCATAAGACGAGGTGAGGACGAGAGAGGCAAAACTTTCAGCATGAAGCACTTGGCTTTCATCATGCGAAATGTACTTAAGATCCTTATCAAAACATACCTTAAATCGTGTTTTGTTTCATGTTCGCACGTTTCAGAGATCCTGCACATTCAGTCCGTCTCCCTTTTCCGCATACACAATGCTAGCTCACACGCCGGGAGACATCACACGGAGATTTCTATGAGGTTTCTCTGAGTTTTTACAGTCTATGCGCCATCACTAAACCAATATTGCTCCTGCTGAAAGTCTCTTCCCAGCGCTGATTAGATTGTGTTTCTGCACTGTTGCCTTTGGGAGCACACGAGAGGACATGCGTGTTGTTTAGCTGCATTTCAGATCATCTTAAAGTCAGGACTATTTTGTAGACACACACATTACTGTAAGTTGGTCTACACAAATGTCTAAAGTAGTAGGAAAAGCCTGAATAAAGCATGATAGGATCTTTAATGTCATGAAGCTTCCACATTTAAGTGTCAATAACATTAAGCAGTTGCAGCTGGTGCTTAAAGAGGGGGTATTATGCTTTTTTCAATCACATAGCACCAGTCCATAGCATACTACAATGATGACGTAACCTTCTGTTGGTCTGTATATGCAGTAAATTAAAATAACTGCCTTGAATAAAATCGCTCTCTCAAAATGGCTGTACTGAACGTCTTGAAATAGGCCTCTGTCTCTTTAAGAAGCTTTCCGACACGCCCCCTTCAGCACACTGCTGTGGCATTTAAACAACAACACTGTGCGGGGAGGGGGCTCTGCTGAGCTGAGGAGCAGTGGTTGGTGGCTTGGCTGGTGACGAAAGGTCCAGAGGCGTCTCCAGGAGGTGGGGGCGTTCCTAGGAGGACTGAGGCATAGCTACACCTAAAATGGCTGCCGTCTAAGTTTTTACTGATTACTCAAAAATATGTGAATGAGCCAACACTCCAGGCATGTGTTTAATGAGGGAATGACATAATAACATGATATAAAGCTTGAAAAAGTCGATTTTACATAATACCCCCCCTTTAACTTGTGCTACTGCAGTATGGGTCAAAAATATTTCCTCCAGACTTTCAGTGAAGATTACGTCACTAGCAATAACACAACATGGTTACAGTCACCCCAACAATGCACTGTGCGACCCAATAGGGACTCTTTGTAATAAGCCCATATCTGAGAAGCGTATAATGTTTTCCTTGTTGCTTGTGGACACTGAGTCGCAGAGGAATGCACACTGCACTTTTGTAATTTTTGAGGTCTTTGTGGTTTGTGTGATATTTTGTTGTCTCACATGAGAGGGGCGGCTTCCTGAATTATTACACCATTATTAAGTTGGTACCGCTGTGACAAAGGCTGGAGGAGAAGATTGTGAGTTTTTAAACCAGCAGAGCATCGTCGACTGAAGTTGGCGGCGCATACAATAAATCCATTACAGGCAGAATCAGTTCGGATAACATCAGCCGAGTCCATAGACGTGTCTTTAATTTGTTTAGTGGATACTGAAATATCATATGTCATATTGTGGAAAATGTCATGTCTCTTGCATTGGACATTTGATCCCTGGGAAATTAGACTGAACCTTGTTGTAAAAATATTGAAAAACTACCTATACATATGCAGATGATGTTAACTCTTGTTTGGTACCAACAGTTTTAGAGTAACACAATTTCAAAAGTGGGTAGCGTTGACAAAACTTACTTAAAGCCTGCGGTAGTTGAGCATAAATTGCTGCCCCAACTCGCTTCTTGCTCTCACAATACCTCCCACTAGACAGCCAGCCTTTTTAGATTTTAATATATTGTGTGTTATGTTACGTTTGTCTATTGTTAGATAGCAGATCTTATTAACCAGGGGAGGAGGCCAATTGAAAATGGGATAATGCCGCTTTAGTCAAGACTTATTCAGCTAAAATAAAGACGAATCTCTGGTTAAGCTCATAGAAATTAATTACCAGCATTATTGGCCCATTATCTAATCTAAAACAATAAAGCAGCAGTCTGAACACACACGTGTACGCAGGCATCCTTGTAACTGCAGTGATGTCCTTTCTCATCAAGCCCGAGGCCCCTGAGAGCCGCGTTGTTTGTCATCGAGTCAACCTTAATAACCTGCAGAGCCGCTCATACATATTAAACAGTGTGTTGAACAACAGCACACTTAGCTCTCCAAAAACAATGACACAATTAAATCAATCAGGCAGTGGGGATAACGGGCACCGCGACATTGTTCCGGTTCGTAAGCTGTCCATCGGTTACCAAAGTCACTCGAGGGTTGGTAATGCTAAAGCGGCATAATCGCGCCTTTCACGTTTGATAATCTCTCAATGACAAAGAGAAGCAACAAATGAAGTGTCAGTTTTGTCTTTAACCTGTGTCTCTGAGGGTTTGGGGTTTGAGCTGGTCTTCAGTCACACTGAGGAGGAGATGAAGTCTAAATTAACATAAATTTACCTAATTTTTCCTATTTTGAAACCCCCAAAAACATCCCGATTGTTTGTAGGAATGAGTTCATCAGCACATTTCCTAGCTTTCAGGGAGGGAGTGACCGGGTATTCTTTACAATATCGGCCTATACCAGGCTACTTCCGGGTTTACAATCCCTTATGAAATGCTTGATTATTATATGATATATTCTTATATCCAGAGGCATTCACTTCATAAGATAATGGGCCTCATTCATGAACATCTTCTTAAGAAACTTCTTAAAATCCATCCTTGCGATGGCAGTGTCAGGAAACTGCGCCAGATTCACGATACATTCTTAAGTAGGGAAAATCCTTCGCAACTGTGTTCTCAAGTTTGTGAATCCCAACTTGCAAGCGTGTGTGTGAGGACTAATTAGCATATGTCACCGCCTCTGATTCACCATATAAGGACAAAAAGTGCTGCACGCAAAAGGCAGCCAAAGGAGGAAATGAATGACCAAACATGAATCTAAAACTGATAATAACCAACCAAACCCCAAATTAATCGGCACCATGCGGTCAAAGACCCACCTAAACCTTTGGGCACGCGAATTAGCTCTCATTACAAAATGTTTAAATAGATATAACACCTCGGGAACATAAGGTCGCAGGATCGAGGCCCACGTTCGTCTTTATCAAATAACATTTATGCAGCGCATTTAATGCTGCATTCAAAAGTTTTAGCAGTAATACATTATTTGGTACATTAATAAAAGTAGGCTACAAGTGATATTACCATATTACTTGTATATATATGATATTGATATTATTTCTGTATAAAGGCATCTGTAATTTATGATGAGTATATTTACATACTGGAATTAATACATGATTTAACATGTACAAATATATGACTCAGAATTTCGAGTCCCATCAGGAGCATGATTGTGAACAGAACTTGGGATTTTCTGTGCGAGTCCTCCAGACTGTTCTTACGATTTGTTCTTACAGAGGAACGTTTTCAGCTAAGAAGTTTTGTGAATGCCAAAAATCTTCCTAAGAAGGCCTGAAGAACAAATGTGTACATAAGAATGTGTTGTGAATGTTCGTGAATGAGGCCCATTGTTTGCAAAGACATTAAACATTATCATGCGTTTGAATTACATTACATAAAGCTGACTGTAACCTCATAGGGGATATTGTGGACAGGTGTGAAATAGTAGCTCCAGATTAATCATTTCACTGTTCCAGCACAAATGACTGATTCCAGATAATTGTGTGTTAATGAAAAGAGTAATTATGAAACCTTTACCTCCTACACACAGCACCTTCAACTGATCATTACTTTAAATATAGAGCCGCATTATTATCGAGAGGTAATAAACTGCACTAAAAGAATAATTAGTGAATGGTGAATATCTAGTTGCTTTACTCAAGAACCTACATTATGCTAAATTCTTGGTACTTTTAACTATTATAATGTTGTTTCCACATCAAAAACATTCCCTGATTATAAGTGGTATATATGCACAGGCATTTTACCTCAAGTTGTTTATTCTAATTGCTTCATTCCAAGGATCATCAAAACGTGGGGGTTGTAATGTCCAGGAGACATGGAGGTGTGGCAGGGATGTCCTACCCTAAACCTACATCTTATTCAAAAAGGCCTAATTATGAAACAAAATTACCATTATCATGCAGTTTCCCCTGGTGGTGTTTGTATCATTATCCTATGTGAGAATGTTGGGATGCCTTCCTCCTCCTCTATAATTATTGCAGCATTTCCTGTAACATTTTGCGCCAGTGGACATGGCCTAACCAACGCACCAAGTCCACATTTGATAACAGAGGCTTTGAGGCAGCTGATTGACAGCGTCTTTTTGTCACCAGCCTATGAAAAGAGGCGGTGTGTGCTCACATGAGGACTAGAGAAAGTCTGAAATGTAAGTTAGAGAGGCAGTGTGGAATTTGCAACCACATCAGAGAGAGGGGGAGACATCCTATTGAGTTTGAAGGAGAGAAACCTCCATTTTATATAACAGCAATGGAATGACTCAAAGTATGCAACTGTTCTGTTGTTTAAAGCAATAATCAGAGTAATCAAGTAAGTTCAAAACTCTCACAGCATTGTTCTCCATTTTCTGTGTCTCCAGAGGACTCCCTGAAGCTGCATAACGGCCCGGCGAAGAACAGCTACATGGAGCAGAGTTTCCACGGCCTGAACCCGGTGCTCAACATCCCCGTGAGCCTGGAGCTGGTGGAGCAGTCCAAGAGAAACGCGGCTCTGAGCGGGACAGATCTGGAGCACTGGGTGGACAGTCTGGTGGGGGACATGTGGGAGGCCGTGGACGTGTGTGCCGTGGGTCTCAGCGCCTGTCCCGTCATGCAGGCCTGTCCCAAGAACCGCTGGAGCTCTTCGAGTCCAGACCCCAAATCCCACCTGGGACAACCGCGTGCAGACGGACGCATCAGGTAGCAGCAGTGCCTCCACTGGGACAGGAGGCTGAGGATTGTTGCAGTTATTTATTTTAAAAGGTTCAGGGACGGATCTGTGCACTTCCTGTCTCCAGAGGAAGTGGATTATGGTCTTGGTAAAGTAGAGTCATGCATCAGCCCGCTCCTGGGACTGTCCTGCTGGAGAATTATGCTGGCATTGCTTTTTCAGTTTGTTTATTTGTCTCAACATGGCTGAGTTTTACTGTGATCAAACATAAAAATGTACAGCCTTTATTTTTTCTCGGGATGGATTGAAGTAAGCTCCTAAGCCCAATGCAAGGTCAACACTGCAGCGGTCGTCCTGCTGCAAAAGGCCTTAGTTTATTATATTGTTTATGAGAACGGGGTACTGAGTGCAATGTGCCTCCAGTGTTGTGTCAGCACAAACTAAATGAGATATTTAAATGTTTTAATGTGCTGTGCTGCAGAGTTGCAAAGATGTTAAAATCATTTTAAACACAGTTGTTTGGCACCACACTCTTAAAAGTGTGTTGTAAACCCACAGCAGCTCAGCGTGTTTCAGTTCAGTGCCTGATCAGAGCTGTTGTGTTAAATGAAAATGACAAATGCAAATACAGAGGCCTTCCAAGAATAATTAATTCAGTTTGGAGTGTAATAGAAATCTAATGTAGATATTTTAGCATTTCAAGTCCTAATCGCTTCATTTGTCATATTTGGAGACTAAGCGTTCAGAGCGTAGGTGTCCTTAATAAATCCCACATGTTATGACAGGCAGAGGATGAGCAACAAACTGTTTTTTGTTACACAACTGCCTCAAACTTGAATCTCAAGCTGACCTTAAACTCTGTATTAGTTCTGTGTCATTTTTACCTTTCTTCCAGTTGTTTCAAAGACACTTGATGTTGTACATAATTATGGAGGGAGTCTCAAATTTGTGTGAATGATGAAAGTCCATGAGTATTTATTTATAAATTTATATGGAAACTGAGAAGTTTAGTCAG
Organism: Neogobius melanostomus; assembly: GCA_007210695.1. Lineage (NCBI taxonomy): Eukaryota > Metazoa > Chordata > Actinopteri > Gobiiformes > Gobiidae > Neogobius > Neogobius melanostomus. The sequence goes on along the minus strand of VHKM01000596.1, from coordinate 600,716 downwards.
TGACTAAATAAGTGCATTGCTGCCTTGGCAGCATGATAAATATTTTTTTGTAATGAAAGTCGCCTTTATTTACAAAGGCTCACAGCCTGTACTTTCTATGGCCGCACCTGTGTGTCAGTCTGTGTTCTGTCTCAATAGATCTTCTTGTTTCTCTTTGGCCTGTGAGGTCAATGGTCAGCTACCTAACGTCACCAAACCGAGAAGATGAAGGAACAGTTATATACAGTGCACACTGGACACTTTCTGAACTTAAATGTTTGTCTGAGTGAAAGTAGCGTTTCATGCTGTGACAATAATGTGCAACTGACACGAGAACTGTGTCCTGACTGGAAATGAATTAGTTCACGCTATGGCACCTTTCTGATTGAATTTACATTTGAAGTACCTTTCCATCAAGACTTTCGGGACATTCTGGGATTGGCTGTGTAACAAGCACATGATGAGATCTATATTTGTTTTAGCCTAAATCATTGCCACCTGAAGTCCATTAGCCATGCTGTGTGTGACTGTCAGCGGTGTTTATCCACCAGTGAGAACTCTAGTAAAGCCTAATTAAATACATTACAGTTCATTAATGTCAAGTTCACCTTGTGTGTGTTAGATGTGTTGGTTACCACTGCCTCTCCTCCCTCGGATCCACCGTCTGTGGATAGACAATGAGTAACATGCAGTGCCACTTTACCACACAGTACACATACATCATGGCAGAGACCGTTGAGAATGGTGCATTATTAATGTGAAAGTCCTATTTTGTAACAAAATGTGTAACAATTCTGAAAATGTACATAAATATTTTGTAATGGATAATTGTTTCAAACTGGTATTGTACATGTAAATACAGATGTGGTTTTAAAAAAAAATATTCAGAGATTTTTTGCAGTGTCAATAATTGGACACAAAGAATAAATTAAATCAATGGTGTTTATTGATGAATTACATAATAATCTTTAAGTGTTTTGGACGGCGCCTGTTCTTTGCCTCAGAGAAAATACCAGATTGTTGTTATTTGTGCTGGAATGTAACGTTGAGCAACTGTTGCACAAACTTCTCACATCTCCTGTTTCTTTATTCCTTCTTTACGTTTTGTTCTCGGGAGGCTCTGTGTGCCTTAGCTGACTTTAGAACCTTCTCTGTCTTTAACATAACGTGTGTTTTCTTTTGTTTTGACCTTGTCTGAAGATCTGCCTTTGATTCGCTGGTACTGCAACACCAAAAGATGTCTGCTGTTGTGTACATAATCATCAGGCCTTCTGTCTTCACCACCTGTTTTGATTCCATGCCTTTTCTGAAGATTTGTTTTTTTGTTGTACTTGACTGGCTTATTTTATGTTTCCCTGACTGCTTTTTGAAAATAAAAGCTGAGAAATTTGATGTGTTGCTTGTGTTATCTAAAGATACTCTGTCACTTATGGTCAAATGTGAAAATGCAACGGCAAAGTAAACTAAAAGGTACATAAATAATTAGTTAAATTTCTCAACTCATGTGTTAGGTCAGACCTAAGCCTGGTTAAATTGAGTTATACCATGGTCTGGGTTAATACTCAATTCTGATTGGCTAACTGGCGTGCGTTAAAACTTTATAACGCACAATCTGACAACAGTTAAATCATGTCCGCTGCAGCTGTTTCCATAGTAACAACAAACATTTGAGGTGGAACTAGTTTGAGGTAAAACAGCTTAAAACATAAAACAACTTAAAACAACTTAAAAAAAAAAAAAGCAAACGGGCCACAATGAACAGTTTCAGTTTGTGTGACCATGGTATAAGCGGATTAAACAACTTGGAGCTGTGCTGGACAGTTTTAATGCACTTACTTAATCCTTACTTAGAAAGAGCATCCAGCAGAATGTCTTAGCCCTGTGGTTCTCAACTGGTGGGTCAGGACCCTAAAGTGGGTCGTGGCACCATTTTCAGTGGGTCGCAATCTATGCTAGGATCCCCTGAAACAGGAGAAAAACATGGCTCTACTGTTTAAATTTTTAAAAAAAAGAGAGACTGGTGCCAAACTGTTTTGATCATAATTTCTGCTTTATGGAGCTCAATCGTAGAGAGAAATAACATATTCAGTTCGTCTCAGTTGAGAACCACTGCCTTAGCCAGCATCCTAAACAGCAGTGGAAAAAACGATAGCATTGCTGTTTACATACTGAATGCTTTATAGGAATTAATTTACTTTTTGATGCAACCTCCAGGAAATAAAACTGAGTGTCAACCACATATTTTCCACTTAGCTATTACTAAAACACTAATTTTTGCAGTTTATATTTTAACAAGTTCAATAAGAAAATATGGAAAGAAGAACACTTCCACACTTTTCTCTTTCCTCCTGACCAAACTGCTTATCATCGCTAAGTGTGGGCATTGCTAGTTGCTCCCATATGTTTTTCTACTGAATTGCTCTCTCTGATTTCCACCCCACACCCACGACACTGCAGCTCTTTAATGCTTCAGAGAAAGCAGCTCTCCCAGAGACTGATGGTTGTCCATAAAATGGACACTCCAAAGCATCACATGATGCTATAAATTCACGTTCACTTAGGAAATATCACTGAAGGGGCTGAATCACACTGGTATTTTCCTCATCACCATCTCTGAAGCATTTCATATTAAGAGTAAGGTATAGGATTTGTGTTAGTATTAGTTGACATCAATTGTAATGTTCATTTATTCACAATCAAAAATAGATGTATTTATTTTGTTATTGTTTTGGTTCTTTGGCCCATTCTCGAAGCTCACAAAGTGTACTTGTGAATGTACATTTTAGTCTTATACATAAATTAGAATTACAAAAATAAAAATAGTGGAACTCGCGCCACAGCCTGAGAAACACTGCTATAAATCATTGAAATAGGCAATAGTCATCACTCATATCTTTTTCATGATTGGAGCCGTGGTGCACTGCGAGTATTTCACAACTATGATCAAAGAGACTCTGCAGTGAAACCGCATTAAATCTACTGTCCCAAAAGACTAATTAATCCGGGCTCATGCGACTATGCTATTCGTAAACGCAATGACTAGATAATGGGAAGTAGCGTGCAGCTTTTACTAGACCCGTTTTGGAATCTGCAGAGAGGATCCGTAGGAAACATGCCGTTGGGTTTGTTCAACTAGGGAATGAGATGCTAAAAGCTCTCCTGCTGTCACTTGATGGAAATTAGCAGGATTAATAGCAGATAAACAGCGATGATGGGCTTAAGCTTTTAACTCACGATTGTCGTTAAACGTTACACTGGATGAATTATTGCTCCTGTAATTGAGTGTGTGACTACAGGGGCCAGTTATTACACCGTTTACATAGGCAAATCTCCAGCATGGGAGAGGGCTGCTGTGTTGTTACAGCTGTCCATATTGTTGAGCTAGTGTCTACTGCCTTTTCAATAAATAATGTATTGTTAAACTTTTACATGTACATTTATCATCTAGAGCCATTTTCATAAATCCATAACTGTATAAAAATGGCAATCTCTATCTCAGAGCCTAAACCATTTTTTTTTATACTATAGGCCAAAATGCGGTCTGCCATGGTGAGATATGCCAGCTTGACAAACAAAATTACACAAAAACCCAACAATATAGTGCACAATGGCAAACTTATAATGCAATGTTTAAGGAAGAGCATTTGTCGCCGAAAAATGAAGCTACTGTATGTCCTTTGACAACAGCAAAGTGCGTGAATAGCATTTCTCTTTTACACTGTCCACACTTTCTCCATCACTCACCATTTGAAAACAATGCAGACTCTATCCCTGCGCTGTAGTGTAGTGGCCAACTCAAGTGTCCATCCAAGAAAGTATCGAGTGTCCATCTGGGCTCTGTGGCAGCAGATGGACCGACTCCGAAGCTGCTTCCTGTTCAGAGAGTGTCTCAAGTGCCCCCAAGATTTACTGTAACTACTGTATATTTCAAATAGGACAGAGCAGACATATTTGGCCTTTTAAAAGCACGTGGTCCTAAACATTTTCAGCTTAATTGTTGTTTTTGATAAAAGTTTTATTTAAAAAAAAATAAACTGTCTCACTGCCATTTCTTCTTGTTGCATGTTGAAGTTCTACTTGGAACCTTGAAAAGAGCCGACCATGCAAAATGTGATTTTTGCCATCTTTCAACTGGTCTTAAAGGAACAGGCCACCGTTTTTCCATTCTGAGATTTGTTCTTACCTGAGCTTAGACAAGTTGATGCGAACCTGCACATGCGCTCAGTCACGCAAAAGAGAGAATTCTATAGGAGTGAAGATATTACTGCGCAGACGTCGAAGTGCTCCTAAGGTGTTATTACGCCTTACAATATAGTACCCCTTTTATCCGCTTTGAAAATCGACATGTTTAATTTTTGTAACTATATAAAGGCCAGGCTAGTTCGCTTCCAACTTCATCCCGTTTGACCCCATAGAGGGGTATTTGGTCTTTCTGCTTGACTGAGGACACCAGACAGGTATGCCTCAACTCGTCTAAGCAAAGGCAAGAACATATCAGTATGGAAAAACGGTGGTGTCGCCGTACTCTTTACTATATGGACAGAAGACAGAGGCTCGATCTATTAAAATCAATCATGGTTTTATTCCCTCATAATACAATCTAAAACACAAGTTATGCGAGCGCTACATCTCCCTAGCAGCATCTTAGTAGACCAATGGGGAAGAGAGAATGCCTCCCACTGAGCAACCCAAAAGAACATGGAGGAGTAGGCGTGTCCTTGTCGTCGAACCAATCAGTGCTCTTGAAATGTTCTTGTCACTTCCTCAGCACAATCTGACTCCACCTATTCAGACGTCTTCTCAAAACCTCCCTTCACTGCCCCCAGTGGCTCCAATGGTAAAGACAATAACAATGGGGCAGTAAAATGGAAGCTGTCCGCTTAGTTGTAAACCCCAGTTTCAAATGAACCTTAAAGCACAGATCACATCAACACAGTTTTATATAATCACTAAAGCCTAGTATGATAAAATATATGTATAGAAATATTTCCACAGTGGCCTATTCTGTGTATAAAATGGTGGCAATCGAAGCAAAATGATTTGGCACTTTCTCTGCTAACACAAAAATCTCCTGTCTCCAGAGTGTTTCATTAACTGCATATAAAAACTGTTAAAACATCAGTTCATACCTACAGACAGGTTTCGAAATGCATGTGATTCTTGCATTAGTCTTCTGTCAAATGTTAATGTTCCTTGATGCAGGTAAACTATTTTAACTTAATATTTGTATTCAAACATACATGAGCTATCATTGCTATTGGAATGCTTGTCCCAGAAAAATAATCGCAAATGTTTGTTTTGAGTGGGTGTGTGGGTTTTTGTTTTTTCAAAACTGTGAAGCCGGTACCTGAATATAACCTGAATCCTGACTATTACATAAATCCTGAATATAACCTGAATCCTGACTTTTACATACTTACCACTGTATATAGTATCATTTTCTTAGTTATAATGATTAAACGATGTGTGTCCTATGTTTGACCTCCTGATGATTTACATCAGGAGGTCATGTAAAGTCAAAATGCCCTTTCTTAGACTTTTATAAAACCAAACTGCATGAAAAAATCTATTGAGTCAGAGACTATGACAGCCCAAGGGTATAGGCATGTATTCTTTCATCAACTACACTGAATATGTGACCAGCTCCTCTGACTTCCCCTGCCGCGGCTTGTTGGCATCCCATTCCACTGTTACGCATTTCGAACAATTCTTGCCTGTGAATTTCTGGCACCGCTGAAAATCTGTGTGACTTCAGAAAAATGTTCTCACAGGGAGCTTAGACATTCAAGCCGAGATGAGAATCGACCAGATACAAAGCACAGAGGAACATTTTAGAGCCACTATCAGGCGCTAAAAAGATTTAAATTGGATGGAAATGGTCAGGCTTTGATCACATGCAGTTCCCTAATGACACTTATCTCCACCATCGTCACTGCAGCAGACACTATAATGACATCATCCTTCAGAGCCAACAAGCTGCGCCTCTGGTGAGTCCAGGCTTCACCAAAAGATCTTAAACGCGACGCATTATTGCGGTTTATCACCTCCACGACACAGTGAACTGATTTGAACTCTCACACTAATTTAAAACCATTGATCATGTGATGCCCTGAGCTGTGTTTCTCAAACTGTGGTACGATGGTGGTACTTGAGCTACTTCAAGGGGTGCTCTGGGCCATCAGGCAAGGCAAGGCAAGTTTATTTGTAGAGCACAATTCATACACAAGGCAATTCAAAGTGCGTCACAGTTGCATAAAATTACAAGAAAACAAATACAATCAATCAATAAAACATCAACATAAAAATGTATCAATTACAGTAAAAGGCAAGAGTGCAGATAAAATACTTTCAGTTTTCATATGCACACGTAAAAAGAACTGTTTTCAGCCTGGATTTGAACATTGTCAGAGTTGAGGCCTGTCTCACATCCTCATGAAGACTGTTCCAGATTTTAGCTGCATGAAACTGAAACGCAGCCTCACCGTGTTTATTATTGACTGTGGGAACCACCAGGAGACCCCTCCCTGAAGTTCTCAGGGCCCGAGATGGTTCATACGGCTCTAACATGTCAGAGATGTACTTTGGTGCTAAACCATGTACTGCAGCTCTAACAGCTCGTTTAGAAAGGCCAGTGAGCAGGCCGTTACAGTAGTCTAACCTGCTGGAGACAAATGCATGGATGAGTCTCTCTAAGTCTGGTTTTGACACTATTCCTCTGATCTTAGCAATGTTTTTCAGATGGTGAAAAGCTGATGATGTTATTGCTTTGATGTGGCTGTCAGCAATTTCATACTTTTTTTCATTTGAATTGAGATTAGTTCATTTATCATTTGGTAAGGCATGTAAGTCAGGCGCGTTTTTCTAATTTAGGCATCATTTACACCCAGTTTAGACATTATTTAGTCCAATTTGGGTTTATTTCTGCTTTAGTCCCTACATGGTCTTGTTTATTTATCTTTCTAAAAGGTTGCATGATACCCCCTGCAGGTAAACATGCCACTTCAGATTGAGGAGAGAGGCGAAACATCCTCAACACTGAAAGAACAAAGATGACTGCTTGAGAACCTATCAATAATAAGAGATAAGATATGATAATCCTTTATTGATCTCACAATGGAGAAATTGACTTGTTATATTCAGCTCTCAAGAAACACTCGGGGTGAGCAAAATAAACAGGAAATGTGCAGTCAAATAGTAAATAGAGGTATCTTATGTACAATGAGTAATAACAAAGGGGCAAAAATAAACAATAATATAATAAAAATGAGAACAGACTATTAAAAAAAGTAGAATATCAAAGTCGGCATTGGCAGTGCACAATGTACAGTCCTAGTACAGCTTGTCGATAAAGTGACGCTGATACAGGGAATATTGCACGTAGTTGTGCATAGTGATTATTGCATGTTACTTTACAGTAGTTTTGTACAGTCTGACAGCAGTGGGGATGAAGGCCTTGCGGTAGCGCTCCTTCTTGCACTGAAGGTGTCTCAGTCTTCCACTAAATGAGCTGCTTAGCTCCTCTACTGTCCCGTGCAGTGGGTGCGAGGTGTTGTCCATGATGGAGGTGAGCTTGGCTAACACCCTCCAGTCACTCACCTCCTTCACAGAGTCCAGGGGGCAGCCCAGGACAGGCCAGGACTTGTTCAGAGCGGGACAAGAATAGTGTGTACTCTTTTTATGACTCTGTGTACAGAGTCATAAAAAGACCTGAGCAGAGGCCTGCTCACTCTGAAGGACCTCAGTCTCCTTAGAAGGTGGAGGCGACTTTGGCCCTTCTTGTATAGGGCGTTGGTGTTGTGGGTCCAGTCCAGTTTATTATTGAGGTGAACACCCATGTACTTGAAACTGTCCACCTCCTCAATGTCCTCCCCCTGGATGTTCAGCGGTGTGTGCGGTAGTGACTTGCTCCTAAAGTCGAGTCGTCGGAGAACTTCTGCAGATGACAGCTGTCCGTGTTGTATGTGAAGTCCGACATGTAGATGGTGAAAAGAAACGGTGAGAGGACAGTGCCCTGAGGGGAAAACTCCTAGCCTGGAAAAATCCAGACTCACCGCTGGACCAGCGTGTGAGTCTGGTAAGGGTCCGCATCAACTTGATTTCTACAGCGTAACTTGCACAACATAACAGGAAGCGGAGTAAACCAATCAGCGAAGGGCAGTCAGTGGCGTTATTAGCGGTTTTGCATTAATACAGTTGTTTTGTGGATGCAAAACAACTTTCTTCAACTAAACTCAGACAAAACTGAGAGAATTGTTTTTGGCCCACAGACACAAAGACAAAGTGTTATCAGTCGCCTTGAGTCTCTCGCTCTGAAACCAAAAAATCAAGTTAGAAATCTAAGAGTAATCATGGTCTCAGACCTGAACTTAAACAGCCACATCAAAGCAATAACATCATCAGCTTTTCACCATCTGAAAAACATTGCTAAGATCAGAGGAATAGTGTCAAAACCTGACTTAGAGAGACTCATACATGCATTTGTCTCCAGCAGGTTAGACTACTGTAACGGCCTGCTCACTAATAATAATAATAATAATAATAATACATCGAACTTGTATAGCGCTTTTTTGGACACTCAAAGACGCTTTACATGGGGAAAAACAAAACAAAACAAAAAAGGGGTTTACGGAAAAGCTAGTTTGAACAGGTGGGTTTTGAGTACTGATTTGAAGGTAGGTAGTGAGTCAAAGTTTCTAATGGGCTGTGGGAGTGAGTTCCAAAGGGTGGGGGCGGCGATGGCAAAGGCTCGGTCCCCCAGGGTCCGGCGGTTAGTGCGGATGATAGGGGTGAGGCGGTTGGTGCCGGCTGAGCGGAGGTGGCGGGTGGGCTGGTGTTGTTGCAGGAGCTCAGAGAGGTAGGGCGGGGCCAGGTTATGGAGGGACTTGTAGGTGAGGAGTAGGAGCTTGTACTGAATCCGATATTGAACGGAGAGCCAGTGGAGCTGTTGAAGGACCAGGGTAATGTGTTCTCTGGACCGGGTGTGGGTGAGGAGGCGGGCAGCAGAGTTCTGGATGTATTGCAGTTTTTGGAGATGAGTGGTGGGAAGTCCATAGAGGAGGCTATTGCAGTAGTCGAGTCTGGAAGTGATGAATGCATGGATGAGGATTTCTGTTGTTGACTGGGTAAGGGAGGGGCGGAGGCGGGCAATGTTGCGGAGGTGGAAGAAGGATGTTTTAGTGATGTGGTTAATGTGTGTTTGGTATGAGAGGGTGGAGGCCATTATGATGCCGAGGTTGCGTACAGAGGGGGAGGGGGTGACATTGTGACCGTCGATGAGGAGGGTAAAGTTCTGGACAGAGGAGAGGAGAGATTTGGGGCCGGTGATGAGGAGTTCAGTTTTATTGCTGTTGAGTTTGAGAAAGTTATTGTCCATCCAGGTTTTGATGTCGGAGATGCAGTCAGTGATGGTGGAGAGGATAACCGGGGTGATGGATTTGGTGGAGATGTAGAGTTGGGTATCGTCGGCATAGCAGTGAAAGTTGAGTCCATGGTGGCGGATGATCCGACCGAGGGGAAGCATGTAGATGGTAAATAGGAGGGGGCCGAGCACGGAACCTTGGGGACGCCGTGGGTGACAGGGGAAGTGTGGGAGTTGCAGTTGTTGACAGAGACAAAGTGGTGACGGTCGGAGAGGTATGAGGTGAACCAGAGGAGTGCTGTGCCGGAGATGCCGATTGATTGTAGACGGTGGAGGAGGATGGTATGGTTTATTGTGTCAAAAGCTGCGGAGAGGTCGAGGAGCAGGAGGATGGATATGGAACCAGAGTCAGCGGCGACGAGGAGATCATTTGTAACTTTAAGAAGTGCTGTTTCTGTGCTGTGGTGTGAACGGAATCCGGATTGACATTTTTCGAAAAGATGGGAGGAGTGGAGATGTTGGTGGAGTTGAGTTATGACGGCGCGTTCCAGAATTTTTGAAAGTAACGGGAGATTGGAGATGGGTCTGAAGTTGTCCAGGTTGTCAGGGTTGAGGCCGGGTTTTTTCAGGAGGGGAGTGATGGAGGCAAGTTTGAGCGGGGATTGGACAGATCCAGAGGTAAGGGAAGTGTTGATGATGCTGGTGATGAGAGGGATTAGAGTTGGTATGCAGGTTTTAAGGAGGGAAGATGGGATAGGGTCAAGCTGGCAGTTGGAGAATTTCATGGTTGTGAGAAGTTTGGTGGTTTCGGAGGGAGACAGAGGAGAGAAGGGGGGAAGGCAATGGAATGTGAGTGGAGCGAGTTCATGTTCGGAGGGAGGAGAAGCGGAGGAAGTGGATGCAAGTGAACAGTGTATGGTATGGATTTTAGTATGGTAGGAAGACAGGAAGTTATTGCATTTGTCAGTAGTGAATGTGGAGGTTATATTGTCCTTGGGTTTGGTCAGTTTTGCAAAAGTGGAGAATAGTGTGCGGGGGTTGGAAGAATTTGAGTGGATGAGTTGTGAGTAGAAGTTGGACCGGGCAGTTTTGAGGGCGGAGTTATATGTGGTTACAGCTTGTTTGTAGGCTTGGGCATGGACAATGAGACCGGATTTTTTATGGAGCCTTTCAAGTTGTCTTTTTTGTTTTTTGAGATTGTGGAGATCTGGGGTGAACCAAGGGGCGGAGGTGGAGAAGGAGACTGAGGCAGTTTTGAGGGGGCTATTTGGTTGAGGCAGGAGGAGAGTGTGTGGTTGTAGAGGTTGACGAGATCAGAGGCAGTTGGATCTGAGGGAAGCAAAGAGCTGGTGAAGGCATGGGATATGGATGCAGAGAGAGCGATGGGACTGATTGATTTCAGGTTTCGGAATGTAATTGTTCTTGAGTGTTTGGCAGTGGGAGAGGGGGTAATAATGTCCAGGGTGATGGCCAGATGATCAGAAATTGTGAGGTCGGTCAATGACAGGTTATGTATGGTGAGGGAGGGTGTGGAACAAACCAGGTCCAGGATGTGTCCATGATTGTGTGGCCTTTCTAAACAAGCTGTTAGAGCTGCAGTACATCCAGAACGCTGCTGCTCGAGTCCTGACAAGAACCAGGAAATACGACCATTTTAGTCCAGTGCTCCGGTCTCTGCACTGGCTGCCTGTCACTCAGAGAATAGAATTTAAAAGAGCTCTGCTTGTGTACAAGTCTTTTCATGGTTTAGCACCAAAGTACATCTCTGACATGTTAGAGCCGTATGAACCAACTCGGGCCCTGAGAACTTCAGGGAGGCGTCTCCTGGTGGTTCCCAGAGTCAATAATAAACACAATGAGGCTGCGTTTCAGTTTCATGCAGCTAAAATCTGGAACAGTCTTCATGAGGATGTGAGACAGGCCTCAACTCTGACAATGTTCAAATCCAGGCTGAAAACAGCTCTTTTTACCCGTGTATATGAAAACTGAAAGTATTTTATCTGCACTCTTGCCTTTTACTGTCATTGATTAACTTTATGTTGATGTTTTATTGATTGATTTTATCCGTTTTCTTGCAATTTTATGCAACTGTGAAGCACTTTGAATTGCCTTGTGTATGAATTGTGCTCTACAAATAAACTTGCCTTGCCTTGCCAATATTCAAACTGAATTATGAATCACAAAACTCACCTACTGCCGATGTGTTTTTGGTCATTTACCGCTGATTAGAAAAAAAACCTCGGCTCTCCCTGGCGCCGCCCGTAGATTGTTATCGAGGGGACTGCCGCATCCCAAGCGTGACGATACTCGTGAGCAACACGTGACCGCAATTAAACGATTGTGATTGCACGATCCGTTTGAATTCGGCAGGAGGAGCAACACCCAGCTCCCTGCCCAGACTGATATGTATGTATAAAATATTCTGGATGCTAGGCTAGCAAACTCCTGTACAACTGAGAGCTTACAAAAGCAAATGTAACTGGATTTGACTTTGACATAACACTTAACCAGGTCACATCCTTGTAAATGAGAGCTATCTTAAAGGGCATTATTTGGTTACTTAATTTTTTAATTATAAACTAAATAGTACAGTTAACATTTAGATATTTAGCACAATACATTTTCCATTTTACTACCAAATTCAAACTCCAAACAATGACCTGCTCCTGCCAGAGAAGACTGATGACCTGTCAATATGTACAAAATCACAAACTGCAAACAGCCATAGCTTTAATCATGGTTCAATTTGAACACTTTATACTAACCAACAGTTCAATTAGTGGTAGGAATGATTATAGATTGTTTAGTTTGCTTAGCAGTCAAATGCCTATTTCTAAGACCCCCTAAACGACATATACTTTATAAAGGCAAATGCATTTCCTGGCAGACGGAGTAAAGGTAGGGCAGGCGTGTGAGTGGGTGCTAAATATTTCAGTAACAAGTCGTAGAGAAAGAAGGTTAAGGAGAGAGGCCTGAACGCTGCACACAGTGGGAGCATCGGCGAGAGGTGACATGTCTGTGAGGGTGTTACATGAGGAAGTGTCTGAAAACATAAGCACTCGGACGTATAAAAACAGCAGCTAAAGTTAGGAGCTAAAATGGGCCAACGATTTCACAATACACCTGCTGCTACAAGGTGAGAGAGAGGGAGAGCAGCTGAAAGATTACAAAAGCCACCGTCGAGGAAAAACCAGCAGAGAGAAATCCGAGTTCATACACAGTGTTCATGCATTTATTTATGTGGAGATGAGGAAAGAGGGACTGTGGCCTGGTGATAGTGTGCTTCAAACAGGCATGAAATAAACACAGTTTGACAAGGATCTGGTTTAAAGCGCATGTAGTTTCTATGAAGCCTGTTGAAGTCAGGGCAAATCAAGTATATCTTTTCTTCTTCAAATCTCTGCAAACTGTGAAGGTAGCTCTGGCAACAGGAAGGAGGGTTTTCCTTAGATTAGAATTGAGGGATTGAATGATATAAAGTATCATAATAATACGCCTAGCATATCCGTGAACTAACATCAGCTAAAAACAATACAAAGGGGAAAAAAGAAGAACATCTCCATAAATCTCCATGAATGTATAATTATAATTGAGAAAACCTGCTGTAGACTTATGTGACATTCGCAAAATATAAAGATATGGAACGATGAAAAGAATCTTATGAAACACCTGCGAGCGTAACCACGACGACCACGAGCGAGCAATCAGCTGATGCCAATCTCTCTGATGATCAGCTCCGGAGGAAACACACCGTTTATGAAGCGTTTGCTTTGCATATGGTAAAATATGCCACAGGTTGTGTTTGTCAGAACACATTTACATAATCAACACTCATCGGATTTTTCTGAGTGCATTTAAGTCTCTCTCCACACAACCTGCCCTTGCCAAAAAGAAAGTAGGCTATTAGTTCAGTCTTTCCCAACCTGGGGTACTCATGGACTTGAGCAGGGGGAACTATTTCAGCACACTATTGCAACATTATTTTGAATAGAAAATGCTATATTTTGTGGTTGTTTGTATAGTACATTTAAGGGATGCCTTCCTAAATAAACTGCAACACCCTTGAGTTAGAGGGTACACGGACTGAAGGGTCCAAGGGTCCGCAAGACAAAAAATGTTGGGAACCACTGCTCTAGTTTATATTAACATAAGAATATAAGGGTTTCAGTGGCTGAGTGGTTAGCACCAAAACACACACCATTGGACCAGTCGGTCATCGTTTAAGGTTAAGGTGTGTCTAGATAGATAGATAGATAGATAGATAGATAGATACTTTATTGTCAAATCTGAGGATCTGAAATTTGTTTCGCAAGGTTCAGCAGCTCCGTATCAAAACAAAATACAAAGACATACAGACATAAGACATTTATGACATACTTTGATTTTATGACTTTGGCTCCTCATTTTGTTTCAGAATGGCTAAAATTGCACTCAGTATGGATCCTTCCTTTAATCACAGATCTGCATTTGATCGATTAAGTTTTTCAAGTTCACCGCCAGTGGTGAGTATTCGTTTTGAGTGAATTTTTAGAGTTTCTATAGTGCTTTAATCCAAAGTGCTTTACAGCAAGGAACCACTCACCCATTCACACTCTCATTCATACGCCAATGTATACACTTTTGTGTGCGCAAAACATGCTAAAAAAATAATGCTGCAATTTCCATATTCTGGAGAACATTTGTGACATAAAGACAGGAATAGTTCTGTAGCCCTGTGCCTAATGATCAATAAAAAAAAAAAACATCACAAATAAATGTCCAATCTTAAATATGTGTCATTTTTGTCTGAAGATAACATGGTGCAAGTGAAACCATCTCCTGTGAGAAGCCGCAGAGACAGCGGAGAGGAGACAGCTCCCAGCAGAGGCCTAAAACAACAGTGTCTCTCTGACGGGTGATACACACTGACCAGGCGCCGACCAACCAACCATGAGAAAGAGCCAGTCCCTCCTGAGCAACCTGTCACCGAGCGGCATCCACAGCAGCAGAGGAGAGAGGGAGGCGAGGGGAAAGAAGAGAGAATCGCAAAGGTCAATGGGTCACGGAAAATAGTGAGAATGCAAGGAAATGCTGCGTAGAGTGTTTTAAAAATAAGCAAAAACTGCACAGATGTGAGGATAAAATATTAACCAAGAAGACAAGCTGTGACAATCAGGGCATGACATTAACATGACTTTACACACAAAATGTATTAGTTATGAAGTCTTTGCTTTTTAATATAAGACTCATTTGTTCATAATTTAGAATAGTATAGTTGTCTCAGTAACGTTACATGGCCAGAATCAAAGTATTATCAATATTTGGCATATACGGCTGAGTAAATGCAACTCGTCTATAAGAGCAGGTCATAGATCAGGCAATTGGAGGCGAGTAAATCACGAGAGCAGACTGTGGAGATTTGAAAAGGCCAGTTAAGCCAACGCTCTCAATTATTCATTTAAAATCAATACGAGCCGAATGCAGCCGAGTGGAGATTAAAGAAAGTGCATCGGGGTGGAAGAGCAGGAATTTCGACTCGCCTCAGTGCAAATCTGTGATCATCATTGCCTCCATCCGTAATATTTTTCTGCTAAATTTGAAGGACAGGATTATTTGAATTTGAAGTCACGCTGTCCTTCTGCCTGGTTTACTGCCAGTGCTTGAGGCTGACAATCGTGACACAAATCAAAGTGAAAAATGTGTTTCTCAATGACTTTCCTGGCTGTGAAACAGAGCTGTAAGAAAATAACAGTTAAAATGCATCAGGCAAGAGGAAACTCAACGTTCAGCTTTATTTTTTAATTTTTTTAACGCTGGTTGTTAAGGAGGACAGCTGCTGATTATATCATTTAACACACTTAAGATAGCCTAAAATGTATTAGTAACGACATCAAGCACGAGCCACAGTGTGTATGACTCAAAGAAAGCACCCATCATTTCTTTATTTTAGGATATTTTATATTTTAGTTTTCTTTCTTTCTTTTATTTTTATTTAACTTTTATTTAACCAGGAAAGTCCTATTCAGATTTCAAGGGAGTCCTGGCCAAGAGGCAGCAAAAGATACAGTTACAGTGTTACAATTTCAATACTCAAAATAGAATTCCATACACATGCTTTCTTTCTTTCTGTAAATTGCTAACATTTTACATATTCTTTCCTCATGTTTATCAATAATTCCAGTCCGGCTCTGATAATTTATTTTTATTTATGCAGTGCTTTTGGACACCATGGCAAGTGTTTTACATTTTGTAATTTGAAATATATTTTATGCATAATATGCATGAAAACAGGTGAGGTCATTTGTCTCTGAGCTTCTTGCAGATTAGATAACACAAAAAAGCAATCAACGCCAGCTATGAGCAAGAAATTATGTAATTAAATTAGAAGGGCATCACCTCATGACATCAGCGGGTGGTGGCGGAGTGTTTGGAGCTTTTCAGAAGAATAGGCTGGATTACTGAATAAAACAAAGCACAATGTTTTTTCATGAGCGAATGACAATTTGAAACCCAGCCTGATTTTGGTTTTGTACATACATTTACACATTGATTTCTGCGGTGCATTTTGCGGTGTATTTCAATTTAGAAGAATAAACGTTTAAGGAGTAGCATCCTAGTGTTGGCAGAACTTGACACTGCAAGTATTTCTTTTGTGCTTATTGGCCGGAGGGTTGGAGCGGGATTGGACTCCTAAATGTCACGAGGAGCGTTGGCAGTGGTGCTTAAGTGTGGTGACATTCCAGCTCCTCCTCTCTGGTCCCGAGTCAGGGCTGTCCGCCTCCTGCACTGACATTTACTGGTGCTGTCCATGTGCCACTCACTGCCGCAAATGTCACTGTAGGGAGATTCATGGCTCTGAATACTGACTACAGGAGCGGGCATGTGACCAGGTGTGTGTGACCAGGTGGACAAATTCATTTAGAGATTGGCTGATAGTGCGTCCTGTAACTTATTCAGTGCCACATTTCAGTGAGCAGTGGTAAACATACAACACTCATATAGTCGCTGTAAAACATTTTCTTTTAAATCAGACCTGTGTGTGGTTTTTTTTATCCATACCTAATAGTTTCTGCAGTCTGCCTCAGAGTTAATTATATGACCAACACTGTTTCACTGTTTCTTCAGAAAGTGAGCAGTTGGAAATGTCAGGTATGGGGAAATAACACACAGGTCTGATTTAAAAGAGACCTTTTTACATACAGTGGGTTCACTGTATGTAAAAAGTCAGTCATTCCAGGCATGCTATTGTATGAGCTCCAACCAAAGTGAATCTACAATATAACTTGGTGAGAACAGGGACCAAACCAAAGACGTAGGGGCGTAAGACACAAAGTCAACTTTTTCTTGCAGGTTCAATGTCACAGATGTGCAGCACATAATTCTACAGCGGTGATATCCTGTGAGACACGGAGCACATCTCAAGGGCATTGTTTTTCTCTCTTTATGGGCTGCATGAAAAACGCCCTCTCTCCTGCTGCGCCCCAGTACGCCTGGTGTGACCCACATAAAGCAGATCACAGGAGCGTGGTCTCCTCTGCTCTGTTTGTACACACATCATGTCACAGCATGCTGCGTGTTGTTATGACCTGGTGCGGACATCAGCCTCCTGTGCTGCTCCTCTGCTCTTCTGGTTCTCATTGCACCAGGGATCGTTGTGAAGAAAGACATTGATGTCGTCATCATGAAAATGCATATTGGTTACAGTAATTTTGTTTTAGATTTGTAATATGAAATATTGATCATTTCAGTTAATTTTGGCTTATGAAGCTTTCTCTGCAAATGCCAATAGAATACACCTTTTCTGAAAGTCAGTCACAGGACCTGGTAAAAATAATATAGACGATAATAACATAGTAGATTAAAGGAAATCATACTGAACAGCACTGACTCTTGCAGTAAGAATACAACAGAGAAACAAGTCTCCAATATCCACATTAATGTTATTGAGTGGATGCTGTGGGTTACAGCTGCATCAAAACAACTGGAAGTTATTTGTTCACTGAAGGCAGCACAGCTGGAGAGCCGTGTGACTCATATGACATCATTATTAAACAGCTTATACTAGAGGAGTAAATCAAGCTTTAATCAAGGAGACTCTTTATGAGAACACATCTGTGTGTGCGTAGCCCAAACCATGATATACCACTTGCTTTGCCAGTTTGGTAAAAATCAGGACAAACTGTTACTTAAGGTAGTTCACTTCATCAGACTGTGATGATTTACTATAACTCTTTCAACATATAAAAAGTCAGTACAGTGTCTCTACATTGTTTTTAGTGAATTAAAATAAAACATTTCTCCAGAGCTGCTCTGTCCCGCGATCTCTCGCTGCTTTTTCAGTCCCAGAGTTGTGCTGCTCTGGACCAGTCATGATGAATGTGGGACAGGGCCCAGCCTCAGCTCCTGCCATTACCCCGTTACAATTTATTACCCTTTATCTGTGGCGCAATTAACCCCAGCCCCTGAAATAGGGACTTATCAGTCCTTCATTACTAGGACCTGCCCATGTCCCCATCCCTCTCTGTCACCTCTCTCTCACACCTCACTTCTCCTTTAGCACAGGGCTCTCTCCTCAGATCCTTTTAATCCCTCATGCTTCTTTGTTCCCTGTCACATGCAAGCTTACTTTTTCAAGATCCAACGGCCAAGTCAAAGGAATAAAAACACTTAAAGTGTCATTAAAACCAGCATGTCCTTTCCTTTGATCAGGGCTAACAGCAACTCGACTGTCAAACAAACTGAACCATTTTGATGAGCACTGTGGATGTATGTTGCCATTTAGAATGATATTACGCAACATTGGCATCCTTTTGTAGCTCCCTGATTGCCAAAATAAATCATCTGCCTCCCACTGTGTGCAGACTAAAGGTATTTTTGATCCTCTTTACCAATAATTCCATCCACCTACTGTAGATTATCCAAACATTGTGACTCAAACGTAACACTTTTCCTTTCAAATTAGACTTGTTATCTACAGCTTCTCGTCCTTACTGTACAATGTCTTAATTTGATAAAACAAGGTCTATTCACTCTATGAGACCTCTTTTTTGGAAGCACAGCCAAACATAATTGATTAACACAACGACAATGCAAACTTGAACCTTTGACATCTCACACTCTGCATCGATTCACATGGGACTGGAAGAAGGAGATAAGTCGATTGTTCTGAATGTTAAAGTAATCGTGAGTCCAGTGTCTACAGAGGGTTTGCGGTGATGTCACCGAATAGCAACAGCCAATTTTGTTTCGACCTCACCTCATGATCACCGGCTGCCAGAGCACTATCACTAGCACTGCCAACACAGACATTTGTTTTCTACTTTTGTTTACGTCTAAGGAGTGTATGGATCACAAACACGAGAAAGCCGCATTTTAGAGAAATAACATTATCATAATATGAATGATGTGCATTGATTGATTCTTCTGTCTGGCTAATATGAGAGTGGAGCTCGGGGCCCTGCAGCAGTAATGTATTCTATAGGGGCTCTTTGTATAAATAATAGAACTAATCTGCCTACTTTATTGGTGCATGTCCTGGGGATATCCACCGAGATTGGACTGAGCCATCATCAGACAATAGCCCTCTATGTTCACCACACACCAGGTTGCCATTAAGACTTATTCAGCTAATCAGTGCCAGCCTGCTATGGCCATCAGCACTGGCAACCACTGTTGGCAGCTCACTGATTGTTTTTCTCTTTGTTTTGTTGTTGCAAAGATTATACTTCAATCTATAAACATCTATAGATATTTAGTTTAATTTAAGCGTATCTGAATATTGGTCAGGCATATGTCATGAGATTTTCAGCAGTAGCTCACTATTTTCATGCAAACTGGAGAATGGTATCAAGTTCACGGCCAATCAGCAAAGCACACTGCTGGAATTATGGCAATGAACAGCCTCCGTGTGGCCGCCCCAGGTCTCTGCAGTCAATAAAACGCCGCTTGTAAATATTACATAAAAAGTTGACTAATGAATGCAGGCCCTGTCCAGTGGCTGTGCATGTGTGGGTGTAGCTTTGGCAGGTGGATTTCAAATGCTGCCTCATAGTTTTACACAGTCTACATTTGTGTTACATAAGTAATAAATATTCAAAAGACTGGAAGGTCGCTGTTCTCGCCATAGGAATTGTTCTCGAGGAAGACACCACCTTGAAATCACCATGGTAACGTAGAATGACTGATGTGTGCTCTGTTCCTATTAGTAATTAACATGTAATGACCACAATAGCCATGGAAAAAGTAAACTGCTACCTATTTCTTTTTATGAACGTCACCACAGAAACAATTTTCCTTCATGGTCTTTGGCACGGGCAGAGTGTAAATCCTGTTAAATAAATAAATAAAAAGTGTGTAACATAAACAAAATACCCTCAGCTTTCTAACCCTCTGGTCCAGAGTTTCCTCAAACGAGCCACCACCCTCGACTGCCTATGCGACTGTGTATACATCCAAATCCATTTGACGTTGTGTAGTTTTAAGCTGGTCCTTGTGGAGAGACACATGAGGAAGAATGAGAAAAGCCAAGACTCCTGCAACGAACTGATAACACCATAAACCATTGCTCCCAGTCCTTCATCGTGCTCTCCCTGCGCCTCGTGTTTGACAGTAAGGGATTTTAACTGGAGAAAAAGCCACGAACGCGCTAATATGTATCGACCTGAAAAGTGTGATTCCCTCAAAGGATCTCTCTTCAATAAAAAACGCATTACGCACTTGCTGCGTCTTGTCAGCTCCTCTGTGCAGGCTACAGACAGACAAGGATCTCAGAGTGCATGCAGCCTGTTATTTGGATAAAAGGATAAAGTCGGCGAGGAGAGACTTCGACCCCCAGCGGGCCCCCCAGAGCAGCGGCGTGTTATTCCAAAAGAGATGTTTCCTCTAACATGCACTTTGAGAGATGTGCAGATGAAAAAATGTCTACAAAGTGTCAGCAACAACTGGACCAGTACATGAAAACTTTCTTGGAACATGATTTCTCTATAGAAAGGGAACCTGAGGGCACTACGACGGGATAATGATACCAGTCAGATTAAACAGTAATTAAGGCCATGTTGTGGTATATTAGTAAGATAAGGCTAAATCTGGCACCTATTCGCATCACCTGATCCTTCTCTGGTGCACTTAAGTTTATACACATAGTATTAACAACACTGTACCTCATGTTTGTCCAGGAACAAAAGTACTGTCACAGCTTTTCCCAACCAGGGGTAAACGGACCCCAAGCCCGAAGTAGGGAGTATTTGCAAATCTTAACATTAAAGGGAACCATAAAATATGTAGAAAATAAAGCACTGAAAAATGAATGGTAATTGTACATTACAGTTTTTGTTGTGCTCTGTCAAAAAGGACATAGATTGTAGTAAGGAAAATTTGCAAAAATCTTTACTCATTCTGAATTTCTCCATAAATTAACTGACAGCATAATGTTCGCTTGCTAGCGATCCCAAGCATTCACGGGTCCTTGGCCAAGATGCCATATTCATTATTCGAGAAAATGCACTTGGTTAAGGTGGAGTTTAGGAGGTTAACTGAGTGCATTTTCTCCAGTTCGGTTTTACCCAAATCTAAAAGCTCAATCTCGAGTGGAGAGCAACAGCAAACGCCTCATTTGAAAGCTAAGGCCTACTGATCCTGTCACATTTTTAATGCATTTTTGCCACTTCTTTGTTGTATTGTATTGTTGCTTTTCTGGCATGTCTTTTGTTACCTTTTTGTTGCTTTTTATGTCACTTTTTTGTGGCTTTTTTGTCACATATTTGTTGCGTTTTCATCCTCGTTTTTGTTGCTATATTGCCAAACTGTAGAAAACTGCTCGTTCGGGTGGGGGGTTAAGAGATTAAAAGGCACAAGACTTACTGAAGACAGCATGTTTTAACTAACCTCCAAAGCCAGCTTTTATGAACAAACCACAAGTTTAAACAAAGATTAGTTCAAGGATTACAGAGCTGGATGCGTTTGCCTCTCGAGTTATCCTCCCTGATTTATACTCATTAAACACAACAGAGATGTGTGATAGAGCGAGGAGAGCGGGAAGACAAAGTGACATAGAGAGAATTAGATTGCCTGACATCCGTTAATTGAGCGATCTCCTTTGTGCCCAGCCCAACCCGCCGAGTTTTAATTAGCAGCTAATCAAATCAATACGGAGGCCGCCAAGCAGAGAGGAATGTGCGGCGACGGCCAGACAGATCCTGGATCTGCGGCCTCTGACCTGTGACTTCCTTGGTAGTTTTCTCAAAGTTGAGTAATGAGGGTCAATACATAAGTGACCCCTGAGTGTTTAATATGATGCATTGTTTTATTATACAATTTTGATGTTAGTTTGTTTTCATCAATTGCATGTTGATCGAGTTCACTTATGAGAAACCTACACAGAATCAATAGTGTTTGTAAGCTAAGAAAAATATCTGAGCCGGAATATCTTTTACCAGTTTTCCCAAGAGCTCGGGTCATCAAGAAGTGTTTAAAAATTATTGTATGGAACATGGCCCTCAATGTACACATTATATGATATATTCTCTACATTACGCTTTTTGTATACGAGTATTTTCGCCCCATAGACTTTCAGATAACAGATAAGCCATGTGCGTTTTTTTTCTTAAGCCAGTGGGTGTAAGACGACACATCTGCTCCTCACAGACTTTGACTTTTTATCACGCTCATTTTCAGACAAATAGGTGGCAGCGTCTTCACAAACAGTGAACCCCCTGCTCAAGTGTTAATTACACTGATCCATCTCATGACGCGTTTCATAATTTTGTGCCTATTTGGGACACTTCTTTTTCGTTTAGCTTACCAATCCTGCGCCTCTTAAGGCTTGATCTTGACCTCTCCTTGGGCGCCCAGCTGGCCGTGACGTTGGGAGTGGATCACCCCAGGCCCCATGGCTCCTACAGCTGCGCTCTCTCCACTTCTGTCAAACACGCACATGTATAAACATGTGTGCATTAAAGCCACTCAGTAGTTATACTTGCTGTGTCTTTGCAATAGTCCTTCAGCTCCTCACGATTTCGCATCACAGGCTCAAAGCAGTCATTGTTCCCCTTGCCCACATAAAAAGTGATGTAATTGGTAGTATACTGATGTAATTTCAAATGGTGTCAGTAGGAAACTTACCAACACATCCCAAAAACATGCACACAAGTACAGTTCTCCACAAAATATGTAAACTCTGCAAAGCTTAAACACCCAATAGGCAGTCATCTAGACCAACATTACTGAATCTTGAAGCCTATACACGAGCAAAAGTATGTCTGAAAACTCTCTGTGGCTACAGTACGTGCACACAAAGTGGCATGTAAACAGCACAATCTGATATGCATTAATCGGATCTTTAACAAATCTTTAGCATGTGTTAGGAAAGAAAATACTACACAAAGAAAACTAATGAAGCCAAGACAATAAAGTGAATTAAAAAAATTCAACGATTAAAAACATAATTTTGATATTAGTTACAGCCATTAAATTAATAAAAAAATTGTTGAGGCAGAAAGTTGTGATATTTTTCAAATTTTAAATCAGAAAGCACTATGATAGAGCATAAATGTTTGGGGGTAGGCAGGATATGAGCCTTAAACTTTTGAGTTCTCAGTGCTTTGTTGTATCCACACAGGGGCGTCGGACTGGGGGATAAAGGGTACTGGTACCCAGGGCCCAGAGCAGGGTGGGGCCCTCAAAAGTGCTGCTATAAAAGCGCTCTGTATTGCACTTTGGTCTTCTAGAGGAATAGACGGGCATGATGCAACATATCGTAAAATGAATTGTCTAATATAAACTAGCGTTTTAAAGCATTTTAATGCCTATTTTAAAGTCTTTAATTTATTATACCAAGCAAAAATTGCCAGTGTCCCTAGTCCCTGTTTAGAATGATATTAATAAGGTCTATGTAAAACTAACAATTTCAACAGGTCTAATAAAAGTAGAATTTTCCACTACCAATTTAAACATCTATTGTGATAATGAAGGTTAAAACAGACCTTTACATTTTTGTAGCTGCGGCCAATCCAGATGACATTTAAAGTCCAACGTGTAAGTATACAGGATGTAAGTATACAGGATGTAAGTATACAGGATGTAAGTATACAGTTTGTGTAACAATGTAAGTTACAATGAAAAAGACATTTTCAAACTAAACTGTATCTGTTGAGATTGATTGATTGATTGATTTTTTATTTCGAGCTACACATTTTATTCCGATGATTATACAATTTGAATTGACTTGACAAATCACCATCAGGACACATGAAAACCAGGAGTTTTTGATTACCAGATTTCCAAAGTGTCTTGGAACATATTTCTTATTGGTTTATCTGATTTTGTAATTGTAACCAATGTCATCGTAGAAACTTCAAATATATCTGTGAAAGACAATTGTGTTTTTGGCTCAATGACCTGGACAGGGTCCATTCAACCATTTTCCTGCACAGAGCGGACAGGGTTATCTCAGAGGGAGATACTGCATCCTACTCAAAGCCTCTTAAGTCTACCTTGGTTCAGTTAGTTTTCAGATAATAAGGTCTATAACTCTCAACAGTAACCTAATCTCTTTATTTATGTATTTACACATTGAGATTATGGGAAATAGTTAAATGACTATATAAAGAAAAATAGATACATTGTGTGTCATAAAGGCCTATTGCGAACACCAGCTCATAAACAAGGTCACTGTGGCTGAAAAAACATGGCCATGAGTTCTCAGAATGCTTGGAGTCATGTTGAAAGTATAAGCAGATTTGAATTACAAAATCCCTTGCTAGCAGAAAAAAAGCCCTGTTTTATTTCAGGTATTTTCATAATCTTTGTAAACAGTGTGCTTGTGTTCAGAGGGCATAATTGAAAAACAGGCTTATTTCTTCTACTTCACCTTAAAGAGGATGATTCACCATCTGCAAATAATAAAGTAACTCGGATATTGGTCCAGACGGAGACAAGAGCCTGAAGGGAGAGAGAGTGCCAACTAAATTGTCAATCAAGTTTGTAATGCAGGAATGTATGTATGTTTAAATCAAATGTAAAAAAAAAAAAAAAAAAGGAGGAACAAATAATTTCACAATTACATTAATTATTTCTTTGGTCATTGCCTTTTGCAGGGGATGAATTGGAAATGCTTCTTACTTTACTTGATGCTTTCATGACATATGATCACGCTAATAAAATTATGCCTGTTGTCAACCACAATCATTTAAACTCAAGTAAACCTTGTCTTTGCTTGGTTTAGCTCAGAAGCCCCTTATGAGAGACCAACAGACCCGGTTAGAACCATGAGGCCATCCTGTGCACCACCTGCAGGAGGAGCCATAGGGGCTGGTGCAATGTGATTTGGGCAGCTCAAGCAGCTGCACCAACGACCCGGAAACGGACAAGTGGAAGAAGATGGATAGATGGATAGATGGATGGATTAGCTCGGGGTCACCACCCATTTGAAAATCTTTGAGAATACTTTCGACAGTATGCAGAGAAGTCTTACAAGGAAATAGAAAATGTAGTTATTATTTATTATTGTGAGATCTATGCTTCATGTTAAACCAAAAGTATTCTTCCTGTGAAACCTTTCACTGACAATGGAAATAAAACCTATTCTAAACCATTGGAACTGTTTTCTGATTAACTGCATAACCAAGAATAACAAGTTATGAATTATATGAAAATTATACGTACGAGTGGTTCAAAATTGCACAGTATAAATATGAGGTTACTTTGTGCTGCAGTAAGAAGGTAGGCCTAATTATATATTATAGTAATAATATATTCTCATTTTTAGCCTGAGCTGTAATCACTTGTGAGGCCATGCTTTACTGGAAGCACACTGTACATCATCCGCAACCAGCGCTGTAGGCTCAAGGTGATCTATGCCTGCTAAACGAAAGGCCTAATTAATAACAACACAGTCTGTTAGGCACCTTTTGGCCTCACACTTATTATATGTGGATTAGAAGCGGGTGTTTCTGCTTGTTAATTAACTCTTACTTAACACAGAGCATGGGAGAGCAGCAGCACCTGTCGCCTGCCTGCAGTGGGTGTCCCACAAACCCTAAAAGACAGAAAAAATAAGGATGATCTAATAGAAAACACATGAATCGAATAAACTTGTGTAATTATAAAATCTATCATACTCTTATGTTGAACCAGAACAAATGATTTGGTATCCAATAATGCAGCACATTTCGTATGTGTTTGTTTTCAAATCTGGATTGACGTGATTAAAAACAAAAGAAAAGAAAAATTGCTTACAAATTTTGTTTATATTCAAAGGAGGTAAATGTCGAAATGGTTTAGATAATATTGCAAACATATTGTTATCGCAATATTCAACACAATTCTACATTGTGTAGCTCAAATTACTAATGTAAAATAGAACATAAAGCTTGTGTTTTGGCTCCTAACTGGTTTGACATACTTTGTATCACTTTAAATGCAAATTGCAAAATCCAAACTGGTTTGTTTCCCAAGTCCTATGTTAGCCTTTATTTATTAGAGTGAGCACGTTAGATAATAAGACTTTGTCCCTCAATGTCCCACCAAATTGCTCAACATGGACCCCACTTTCTCAACTGTGGGAGGTGGTCACCATACTTTCAAGATACAAAGCACTTACAAAGAGCATTATCCATTCATTCTGCACTCTGTACTGACAGAGGGAAATGTAGCTGACAGTGGTGTCTTGCTCAAAGTCACAGCACGGATCGGCGCCAGGATCAATTTGCCAACCTGTCATTTATAAGACGACTGCTCAGGTGATAGTGTGACATATAACTCTTCCAAAAGACCTGCATTTACTCCAATGAACAGCATCACCCTACAGCAGCAGTCTCGTGGTACTTCCAAGTCCACCTGAGCAAGCAGACCCTAAGGAGCAGACGCCCTTGAGGACACCCAGAGACTGCAGGCCAAGAATGGATGGCTGCACTCACGCTATAAATTCACTGCTTCCTAACTATCTCATTCATCATATGCACACTACACGGCTGCCTCCCAGTATTCCTACCTCCCATAGTAAATAAGGCATAGGCAGAGATAGGACAAAGAGCGAAAACATGAGATAAGTCTATCACTGGAATAGCCATATGACAATGTGCAGCCCTCTAATTCACCTTGGATTGTATGAATCCATTGGTTTGCTCAGAGAGAACAACCTTCCTCTGGCACTCCACAAAAGATACATTTTTATACCCCGAGTTCCCAAGATTCTATGCATTTATAAACAGCATCTCTCAGGCCAGGAATAAATCCGATGACTGCAACAAGAGTCTGAGGCGAAGTATAATGCCACACATTATAAAAGTAGCTAAAACAAAGCAAAATGGACTAAAAGAGTTCTCTGTTGCTTCAAAGGTATAAATCCTAAACCAACAGGATATTGGGCTTAGGAAACTCAAAACTTCATGCTGCCTCCATGACATTACATTTTACTCGTATTTACAGAGGCTACAATGTCCAAGACAACTAATTGGAAAATTGTGCTTTGATACAATTTTTAAGTCCACAGAAACGAGTGAAATTTGGCCATAGGCTACATTCATAACCATTCAATTATAGAGTAGTTTAAAGCAATGTTACAAGATCGTTCAATCCTCCTGGCATTTGCTCTACAGGCACGATTATAATTTGAGAATTTCCTTTTGGATTAGCAAACGACCCATTATATTACAAAGAAAAGTGAGAATATAAATTTGATTTCATATCGACACAACCGTTTTATCTCTAAATCCAATACATTATTCTGGCTCTTGAAGATGTTTCACAGCACCACCACCAGGCAACATGAACCATGTTCCTGCTGCCATCAAGTGGCTTCAAAAGTAACTGCACAGTTAACACATTTTCAGATTTCTTAGCCTTTGCCTCCAAAGGCACCAGGCCTGCTCTGATTAAGGTGATTGGAGGTAGTCATGTCATTTCCACATTAGCAAACAGTAAACATCTCTTTGGTCAACAAGGACATTTTATTGGCAGAATTGAAGACCTTGGGCTTTAGGCCAATTGGTCCCGTAAAGAGTGTTCTCTGACCACGTACACGCTGTCGTATTGCCCGAACACCAAGGACAATCCCGTCAATTTTGCGGTTCATACTTTATACTCGGATTATCATTGCTGCAGGATGAGGCAGGGTCGGCCCAAGCCAATTTGGCGCCCTAGGCAAGATTGAACTTTTGCAAGTAGTTCTTTTATACAGTACTTTGTTTTACTTCTACTTGAGTAATGATGTAGGCCCTGTACTCTTTTAGCAAAAAGAACAAAACAAAATCTATGAATTTATCTTAACCTGACAAATGTTTACGTGACCAATGTTTATTTTGACGCATAAAACTAGTGTATTTTGTTAGCCTACTTCCTGATTGGATGAATGAGAATGTGTTTGAGAGTGCGCATGGGGACGACGGATGCAAATTAGCCCAGTTACAATCCGGTGTGGCTTGTTTACATGCATGAGACCCATGTATGTTCATTAATAAACCAATAAAAATATTTTTTTTTACCTTTGAAACTATTACACTTTTTACATTTTCTCAATTCATGTCACTACTTTTACGCCCAGTTACTTTAAGCGAGTAACATTTAAAGTAACATTACTGTTAAGTAGGCTAAATATTTCGACTACTTTACCCACCTCTGTGTTGACATTGAGAAATGTACAAAGTCAGATCAAAATGTTAATACTAAACCTTCAAATTCAGCTCAATTGCCCAAGCAGTGTTTAAAGCATTGGAAGACCATTAGCCCATCTGAAGAAATGAGTTTGGCTTCATCAGGAGCAAGTTCTTTTTCACTTTACAAAGCAGCGTGTAAGTGCGCCCGTCCAGGAGACAAAGATGCAGGCTGAATCTTAGAGCATTAGCGGCCGTTGCTGTTCATTCTCTAAACTGAGGTCAGATCACCTTGACACCCGACAGGAGAAACAGGCGTGCACAAAAGGTCTCAGCCAGTAGACCACTGGGACCTTTGAAACATTGTTAAAACTTCAAATAATCAATATTTTCAAGCATTTCACCCACAATTTTCATTGTTGAAAAATACCTTAAAAAAAAAAAATGAACGGGTGTTTGCAGTGAGCGGCTCACCTCCTCAAACCTGACCAACTTACTGAAGCGGGACATCTCTATGGAGATGTCGACAAAAGGCAGACAAATGAGATTTAAATAGAGCGGGTCCTTGTCCAAATCCATTCTTTGATTACCCACTGTAAAAATAGCATTTTGTTTGTGCCAAGCTGGTCTTTAGGAGCTTTTTTGTATTGCAACAGTCCATTCCAAAACGTTAGGCAGTGCCTTTAAGAGTGGACAGAATATTAAGGTTTTGACAGCAATAATTTGTTTTATCCAAGCACAACCATCATAAAACCTGTATTACTTTAGGGTCACGTCCCATAATCCTGCTCCATAAGCCCATAGACATGAATGCAATAATTGAGGCCAGCAGATTTCCTTGGTTTTTTATTTGCAGAGTACATGTTAGAAAAAGAATCCAAGGATTTTGCCTCCTGTGTGTTTCCGTCTAGCCTCTTCATGGTCCATGATGCCAGCTGAGGTGGTCAGCACTATGTATCTGTGGAAACAAAGCCAGTGATCACTTGTCATGCAGCCTTAATAGCTTTACAAAGTCTAATCTAAAAGATGAATAAAAGCATCTAAAACAGTGTTCTCAACTTTCAGGGCAAGTACACCTCACAACAATTTGACCAACAAAATACCAGGCCTAGATCAAGATAATCACCAAACTACTCTATAAAAGACCAACATTGGACTAAATCATGTCACCCAACTTAATTACTTAAGCATATATTAAATTAAATCAAATTAACTATCTATTAGGAACTTCATTTGCAGGGAAATTGACAGTGCAAACATAGCACATACAAATGTCAATTGTCAGATTAAAATAAAGCATAAAATTCCAGGTAACCAAGTAGCCCCTGAAGAAGCCCAAGTATCACCTGTGAAGCATTGTACTGCTCTAAACATTTTCAGTACAATGTATCAAGTTAACACAAATTTAGGATTGTTACCTCCACACCAATAAATAAACCATTTCACAATGCAAAAAATAAAATTGCCTTCGTTTGGTTTTGCAATAAATTAACTTCAGCCGATAGTAGAAGTGGGCAATACATCTTGGAAGAAAATACTGGGTGTAATGTTTCACTGTAGTGACCAAAATATATCTGACAAATCTAGATCAAAAGTACAGTATCACTACTAGGCAGGGCGATATGGCCTTAAATCTATATCATGATACATTTTACAATATAACTGACAATGGACAAATTACTTCAAAATCCCAGCCTTGCGCCTATTGTTAAGATTAATTCAGTGATATATTCTTTTTTTTAACGGCATACTAATTCTCACACATATGATCTACTCAAGCAGTTTACATCCTTCATTTCATTTTACTTTTCAAGCACCTGTCCCTGTGTTATATTGTGTCCACAACGATACAAAAATATAAAAAAATATCGTGATAACGATATGCGATACGGCCCACCCCTAATCACTACTTAATCCAGTGACAAAAAGTTAAATCACTGCAAATGCCGTCACCGATTTCAACAAGTCATGGATGCACATAAACAATGATATCCAAAAGCATTACATCCAGTCTTCAATAACATTACATGGATCAGATCATAAACCAAGTCGCAGCAAGCACCTAATATCACATAATACTGCCTCACTTAAATTTATCAAGGTTTGATGTTTTCTTTAACACACGGCAGTGGAGCAGAAGCAAGCAAACCAAGCCAGAGTTTGAACTGCCATGACACATCCATAAAATGCTTCACCATTTTATAACTTTAAGCGATTAAGAACAAAGATGGACCACGGTTAGGTCTGATGTCGTCAAATGACAAAACTTAGATGAAATTAAATCATTGTGGTATATTTCTTTCTCTCCATTAACAATCTGCTACATTAATAAAAAGGTGATAAAACGTCAATAAGCTACAACTTTAGCTTGGCCACTCATACATAGTACATTTACTCATCAGTTAATTAGAATTATCTGTGCACCTCACCAGGTTTTATACAGGCACAAGCAAATCTAATGTAATGCCCAAATACTACATTTTATTGCCACAAATCAAAAGTTCTTAAGATTTGCAAGGATTTCATCAAACAGTAGAGAATTGGATAAAACGGGCAACTTTAGAGCCAATTTCACTTTAATGTATTTTCAATGAACTTTTACAGTAAGACAGTAAGACATTGAGCAATGTCATAATTTTCCAATAAATTTAGATTTCATATCTTTGGGCTTTCTGTGACACTTTTGAATTTATCTAACTCTTGGACTGGAATGTTGGGTAAATAGGACGTTAGGTTTATGCTGAACCGATTCCATGTTTTTTTTTACATCTTTTTAGGGCTGAAACAACTAATCGATTATTGGAATAGTCGACCACCATTTAGTAATCGATTAATCGTCTTCTGGTTCACACGGACTCAAATAGAGCAAAAATGACATGAAAATGTAGTATTTTTGATGAAAACCTTTGTTTTTATAGTTAGGGTCTGTAGTGTTTTGTACATTGTAAATTTCATGAATATCCGTCTTTGTCTCATCCAATCAAAGAGCAGAATTAGCGTTAAGAGCCTCCAACAAACATTCACTTTAAGTTTACTCCAGGCAACACATCCTCAAGTGATGCCACTTTAGCTTTACGTGATAAAAACAAAAAAAATTCCTACACCATTCACAGCCAAGCGATTAATCGTAAAAACAAAACATAATCTATTACAAAATAATCGGTTGCAGCCCTACACCAAAACTAATAAAACCTCTACATAGAGAGAACATACACTGATAACTAGGGCTGAGCACCATTAAACGATGCCAGTATGGTCAGGTTTTTATGCCTTTTGTGTCCAGGGAGAGCTTTAAAAAAAGGTACTTGGTAGTTTTGCCTCAAATGAATGGTACACATTTAAAAGAATTAGTCTTTTATGAAATACATTATTATTGTTCAGTTTTCTGGTTCTAAATGACAAATATTTCAGTATTTGTATCGTAAGACTACACAAGTATCGTTAAAGTACCAGTATCCGAAAAAAATGTAACAGTCCCAGCCCTACTGAGAACAGTGATAAAGATCCAAAATCAAGATTAATTCAAGTAAAGCAAACCACCAGGCTGAGATGCTACCCAAGTTAAAAGCAAATGAAAAATTCTCACCCAAACTGTCTTGAGGGCAGCAAGTTGTTCTGCCACTTCTCCAGATCCTTTAACTGGAGATCAAAACGTGGGCTAATCACACCACACTGGGGGAAAGGACAATGTTAAGATGCAAAGAAATACAAAAATAAAAGTAGTGTGCAGTAGAACTACCAAGCTAGTTTGTATTGCAGATTCTTACCTTGTTCAGTCTGCCTGTGAGATTGACGACTATTTTTCCGGCTCTGTGGTCGTCGATAATCTCAAACTCACCAATGTAATCTGTAATAAACATTCACTTGCCTTTAGATCACAAATTTGAAGACTTGAGGGTAAACACCATACTTTAATTTACACGGTCTCTCCTCTGTAAAGTAGGAGTCCATCCACCACCATCAGTTTGGAACTTTATCAGACATAGATGACACTCACTGTGCTTCATCATGACGGTCAGGAAGCGCACAATGACCTTGGAGCAGGGCCTGATGAGAACCTGGCGTTTCCCACGCTTCTCAGCATTGTTGATGCTTTTCAAGGCATCTGCCAGAACGTTCATGCGCACCATGATGCCTGCAGACAAAGAGAACGATTAGTTATATTTCCATATATCCACTACAAGTCTAGTGATTTGACTGATGTGTTTGCAATAAAAAAAAAAATAAAAAAAAAAAAATGAGCCAGACGATGAATTTGCCTAACAAGGCAAATTCATCCTTTGCCTTTGTGTTAGGCAAAGGATGAATGTCCTACAGCACCTTCACTGTTATGAGTTTGCTCTGGTGGTAGCATTGGACTGCCATGTAGCTTATAGTTCACCAATTCAAATGCCTCAATCCAAACAAATTTGTATCAACCATTATTTCGGACAGACAACGAGTTTGCCAAGCGTGGAATAGCTTGAATTCAGAAGAAAGCAGGTCTCTTTGGACGCTCAATAGCTTCCATTAGCATTTTAGCAAGAAATTCACTGAAGACGTAACCAACGAGTCTGGCAACAGTTGAATAGTCCGTGTTACACAGGAAATTGTGTGCACATTGCTACGGGCATCATTACCACAGTGATATTCACGATATACGTTTTCAGCGCTCTAAAAGCTAACGCTAGTATAGGGGTCTCGAACGCACCAACTCAGGGGCCGAGAGAAGACGCTGCCTGGTGCAGTGTGAAAATAGACTTATCTTTGTTTATATTGTGATAATAATACCCCACAAGGACTCTCCAAAGCACGGACATCTGTCAGATTACTTTTATGTGCTGGAAAATACTTAGATGCTTGAGATATTTGATAGATTGAATGAAGCCGTGTTAAAAGACATCTTACCGGTTTTGCAATATGGCGGAAAGAGGAAGTAGCGTAAATTCGCAATGCACTTTGGGAAAGGGCCAGAGATCTTTTTAAAGGGAGATTCCGAGAGATGTCAACCGAACACAGTCTTTATAATAAATTATTATAAATGTGTTGTTAAACTGTTAGTTAATATAACGATACATAATTTTACATTTTCTAGTGCTTGACTTATGTTTTTAGTATTTTGCAGGATTTTTGAAAGACAACCAAATAAAATGTGTGTGATTACTGTTAGAGGTGGGACTCAATAAAAAGATTGTAATCAAGTTAATTATGGCCTTTGTAATTAAAGCCACACCATGTAAAATTTTGCCCAATAAACACAATTGAAATACAAGCAATTTTTTTTTACGACAGATATTTTCATAATTGAAAAATAAATCTAAAAACATGTGCCTTTGCTGTGGCTTGACTGGGAGTGGGTACGACTCTAGCTCGTCTCCATGAGGATTTTGACTTAAAGCAGCAGAATTTGAGATTTAAACAGGTCTTTAGGAGCATGTTTTGTACTGAGGGCAACAGTATAGTCCAAAATGTTACGCAGTGTGCCTTTAATGATTACAATTAATTACATTTAAGCATAATTTATTTAAGGTAGACTAAAGTTTAGATGATCTTTGTATTTCCGAACTTTTATTTGAAGTGGAGATGTGAGACATGTGTGATCATTTCAAGCACTTCAAAGACAATAGCAGTTTGATTTATTTTGGAGAATGATCTTTTTAAATAAGTTTATATATATACATATATATACATACACACTGGAGAGATGGGTAAGGATGGGTCAAATCCACAAAGTTCCCTACGGAGAAAATATAGTGCACCTCAACCTTAACCTAATATATTTTATTTTGTTTGTTAAATACCAAGTCAATATAATGCTATTTGTGTTGCATTTATGATTATTTCCCTTTTCAATTGAAAAAAAAGAAGAAAATCTCCACCAACACTGCTCATTAAAGTGACTTTTATTAGTGTAACTGTTAAAATTTTTAGCACAAGTAAGAATTTGCCGGTAATATTTTGCAGTTTGTCAGCCTAACCTATGACTATAGGTATAATTCATAGGGTTAAAACTGTTTTATAAAAGTTATGTTCCATAACTGTATGAGGCGGCTTTGCTTTTGATAATCCCAGGAAAATAGTCATTGTAGTGATGTATTAGATATAAGAAGTTCATCTA
Source organism: Neogobius melanostomus (assembly GCA_007210695.1). Lineage (NCBI taxonomy): Eukaryota > Metazoa > Chordata > Actinopteri > Gobiiformes > Gobiidae > Neogobius > Neogobius melanostomus. Next base: position 566,716 of record VHKM01000596.1, on the reverse strand, counting down.
GACCTTAGGTCTTTTTGGATGTATACAGTAGCTACATGTGAGTTGTCGGAATATGACAGGCAAGCATTAACCACTAGTAAATAACCTTAAAATCAAATTCTTTTATTTAGTTCAAACATGTCACTATGAGTAGTTACTGTTAAATACAACACTTTTAATAAAACACAATAATAAAAGCAAATCCCTGTGATGAAATCCACAAATACCACAGGTATCACCTATGTTATATCTTCACAAGCACCCTTAACATGCTCTGAGTCTAATGTTGCTGTGCATGTAATTGTAAAGAACATTTGAAACATTCAAAATGTAGGTGAGCAGGTGTTTACACAGAGCAGCAAAGATTTATAAGTTATATCGGTCTAGAGTCCAGTAGTGGCGTTACACCATTCAGGCAACCACCTTCAAAACGATCTTTGTCAGACCCCCACGGAGAATATTATGGAATGCATAGCAGCAACAAGTAACCAGATGTACGTACTATGTCTGTGGTTACAATCAATATTTAACATGTGTTAATACAACACCAAGCTTATGTAGGCCTACTATGTCTTCTCTTAAAGGCCCTATACCTGATTTGATTTATTTTATTTCAAACAATGAAAGGGGAAGCCCTTAAATAAAGTTAGTTGTGGTCCAAACTCATTCGGAACTTTCCTAATATATTTGTAGCTTCCAAATTCCTTACAGGGACAAGTTTATAGGCACATTCCACAACTTGCAGGGTCACTTTTCAGGGTCACTTTCAAAAAAATGCTAGAAAAACAGCCTGAAAGTTCATACATTTTATACAAATGTTCTATAATTTGATGCACGCTGTTTTCCCCACAAACGATCGAGTTTACAATATACTAAAGGAGGACAAAATACATTTCATTCAATTTCTAGAAGTAAAATCAGGTATAGCTCCTTTAAGTTCCTGCTTTTTCACTTAGCCACCATTGCTAACCATGCTAACCAAGGAATCAGCATCTTCTTGTGGATCTATGCCCAGACTCTGCAGGTCCAGGCCCATGGCTACCAGCATTTGCAACAGGGTGAGCTCTTGCTGAGTGGTCTGGTCTACCAAGGCTGGACATGTCGGGTTGCACTGGGGCCATTGACAGGTGTCCACTAAGTGAAATGGGCAGCCTCTGGCTGGAGTCCTGTTGTTACGTGTTGCCTCCAGATTCTTGTCCCAACATTGTAGGGCTCGGGGCAGAGAGGTGCCTTTTACTTGGAAAGTTATCCAGTTACTAAAAAGCAGAACAAGTTGTAAAATGGCAATAGTAAACAACTGTAAAACACATAGGTTAGAAAACTTTAAGTGACAGTCTGAAAGATTGCACAATGAGGAAAGAGAGAGAGAAATTTAAAAGTAAACAATCAAGCCCCGCCCCACCACTTCCCTCCTTGATTGGACCTGGAAGCCACTCCTTATTTGCAAAATAAGGTAACCTCCCCTTTCCCTCTTGATTAGGACCTGACAGGCCAGTTCCCAGAAAACATGTCTCATTGTTCAAAGTGATGGCACCAGGGATTATAATTAGTTACTGAGATCAGCAAAGGGGGACTTATAAATTTTTTTATATTCGGTCCATTAATCTATTACTTTTGTAAATATTCAAACTTACAAACTTTGACTTCAGAATGCTTCTGGAGAAATTATATCCTTACCTTTTAGTGAGCATCGTATGGGAGAGGCAGGATGGAGCAAACGCAGCCCTAGAACAGAAAATAGATGTATGATTTTGTATTATTATTTCACTTACTTTTATTACTACTGTCATAGCTACATTGTAAACATACGTGACATCACTGAGAGAGGTCTTTAGCTCCCGACCCAGGTTCTGTATGTACTGCCATTGTTCCTGTGACATTCGCTGGCTGCCCATATAAATGTTCTCAACTCTCAGCTGCTCCTCATCAAAAAGCCACTGCACCACAAACAAAGGGGCTACAAAAACAAGATATATACTCAGCATTATAATAGCTTGAACACATACATTTTTACCACAAAATGTTTTGAAGTTTGAATTTACATGTCATTGTAGAGTACAGTTTATGACCAAAGAAGCACTGCCACTCTTCTCCTTTCTTATAAAGCCGCCGACATCTCTCAGGAACAACTCCATTCCACAATCTGAGAATATAACCTTATCACTTTCATGTCCAAATAAACATCTATGTTGCTTGTTTTCTTTTAACTTCAATAACCATCTAATTAAAAAAGAGAGAATGGAGTGGACACCCCTCACCTGAGTCCAATCTTGATGGCGTCCTCAGGGGAACATGAAACTGTTGCGGGGCAGTTTGGGGATCTCTGTTGTTTACTTTCAAGAAACCAGCCTGAATCCACCAGGCCTCGAACCTGTGCCTCTGCCCCCATCTGCTCCAGCTGACTGGCCACTCTGTCAATGTTTAGTAAGACACCTGTCCCCCAGCGCTGTGGACAAGCAAAACTATTAAATAGCTTGAATTAGGTCAGTAATTAGTACAATGCTGCCCTTTATTGACAGTGATACTACAACAGGATTTTACCATGCCAAGGTTGGAACAGATGGTGCTTAAAAAGTGTTATGCCATTGTTCAGAGTTGACTGCAAATGTCTTAATTGCTCACATAAGTCAGAGTCCAAAAAGGTGTGACGTTATGGTCCTGCTCCTGTTGTTTGTGACTAAATAAAGGACACCTACAGTATGTTGTTGACAGCAGGGATTAACAGACATTCACCTTGAGCCAGCCAGCATGACAACCTTGGCCTGTTTTATTCCTTTAGGGATCAGGTCTTTGATTACTTCACGAATGATCAGGGACCCCATGAAGGTGTATTCAGCTGAGGGGAAGATAAGGTGTAGATAAGGCTTCCACAACTGAACAGTGATCTAAATTATAGATATTATTTTATTTGTCTTTTATTAAATGTTAGTATATTAATGATTGATCATCACAATAATGTATCACACAGATACAGTGTTGGGGAGTAACTGAATACATGTATTTAGAATACTCAACTTGAGAAACTTTATTCTCGTAGTTACTCTTTCATTTGAGGATAATTTGAATACAGTTACTTTCCTAGTATCAAAGTTAATTAATAATTAAATTTCATATTCATATTCATAAGTATATTAATAGCTCTATGTTATTTTGGGCTGTGGGCATTTGCAAAGTGCTTTCATGCATTCTGAATTAGTGGCAAATAAGTTGGTAACAGGCGGTGTAACAAGTGTAGCTGTATTTTTTTAATCATAAGCCGCTTTTATGCATGAATATTATGCAAATCAACATAATTGTATATCGGATTCGGTAACTAAATACAATTTCAAAGTATTCTCCCCAACACTGCACAGACATGGATCATGGTCTTCCTGTAATGAATGACCACTGCACTGAATTAAAAGCATACTTATATTTGCATATCGGTCTTTCTCCTTTTCTCTGCCTCTTGGTCTTGGCAGCGGGTTTGGAGCTGGCCCTGTACCACTCCACACATCACTCGAACAGTATGGAATAAATCTGTGAAGACAGAACTGTGTCATCTACAACACAGCCAGTTTCTGAAGGCATTGGGAAATTGAAAATTATATTTACACAATGTTAGCATTATGCCAGTGTGGATTTTCCTCGGTTTGAGAAGATAATATGCCACTCCCTGTAAACGTAGAGATTATAGTTAGGCCGCAACCGTGACGTTTGTTGAAAATGTATGTCAAAAAAGACAGTAACCTCTCTTTGTTTGGGGCCACGTGGATGAGCTCATTAGCCGTGGCATATTTTGGTACCTGAAATCACAGGTCTCTCTGCTGTAGCAGCACCATCCTCCTAAAAAAAGCACTAATATTAGATATTAGGCTGTCACATCCGGCACACTGGACTCTTTTAGGAGGTCCCTGTTTAGCTCATACAAAAGCTTGTGAGGTATGTTGTGGATGCACCTGCAGATAAACATAGTGACCACATCAGACACATTCATATAATATACCACAGAAAAAGTACCTTTGCTTTCAGTCGCTCATATTAATGTGGAATAATAATTTTTCCTTTCTTAAAGAGTAATACACAGGCAAGCCAATCACAAGATCGTATTACAGCTCACATCACTGTCATGTTTAGTGATGGACAAGACACCCATCAAAATTCCATGTGTGTGTGTGTATGTGTGTGTTGGTGGGGGGGGGGGGGGGCTGACATCTGAGACCAAATTAACCAGTTCAGTTTTTAAATACTCACCTTCCAGAAATAACAACCACCTACGGCTCCCTCTGAACTCTTTTAGGTAAAACCTGCAGCACCACAAACAAGCAGAACCATATAACTGATATATGACCATCCAAAAAAGTAACTCATTTCATAAAGAGTATTAAGTATAAAAGGTGTGAGGTGATGAGAGAGAGATGCAGAGTGTCTCACCCGGCTGCTGTTCCATCATTACATGTGACTTGGGTGTTTTTGAGGAAGTGCAGCCTCATCTCCTCTGTCTGTTGTCTGGTGCTGCCTGCTCCTGCAGTAGCTCCTGTAGCTCCTCTGTTCCCAGTGCCCCGGTCTCGGCTGGAGCCTGCAGGCGCAGTGCTTCTAGGAGCAAGATCTACCTCCGTGGAGGACTGGCCAATTTCTGCTCCATGTGTCTGTTTGGTGGACTTACCACTAGCTTTGGCATTGTTCTGGCGATTGTTCTGGCAAACAATTCCCCCAAGCAAAAGCAGAAAAGCTACACAGCCAAGTATCTTCATGTCTAAGAAAAAATAAACATATCATTGTTGTTTCACATGCCAGTGCTGACCCACACATTATTCAATATTTAATTTAAAATTTCAATGGACTTTGACTTCAACTTTTGTAGTAAAATATTAAAATTCTTGTTATGTGTAAACAGACCAACCACATGCATCTATGTTGAGTCCAGACTGACTTACCTGGAGTGAAGCAGTGGTGCTGGGTGGACAGTGCTGTGCTCAGGTGCAGAGTAGAGTGCTGGTGGTCAAAGAGAATAAGTCTGGCTTTTGATGAGGATTCAAACGGCGGTCAGCTTTATAGTGCCACCATATGGATCAGATTTCTGGCTGTTTTGTGCTGAAGCTTCTGCCAGGACCTTAGATAAGCAGCTGACGACACGCGGCAAGGGGAGGTCCTGATGTGAGAAGAAAGGATAACACAAATATCTTAGACATAGTTCACATCTTGTGCACACGCTCACCACAGGCTCTATCCCATTGGACTGTGGATTCAGCAGCAGCTCTTCAGCGTTCAGTGATGGCCAGTGATTTGATTTTAACATCTACAGGACTGGCATAACTGCATAGACCTTCTGCATGGTATGTGACCCCAGGGTCATTGGAGCACACACCTCAAACAGTCTTTGACACAGGAATGAAGAGGACGCAAGCTTTGGACTGGTCAAGAACCTGAGCAGGTGCATGACATCATGCGTGTGGCATCAGGCTCAACATGCAACATCACTGCTTTCACTTATGATTCAAAACCTTTCAAACTGACGATTTAACTGGTTGACCACAAGCATTTTCAAAGTGGATCTGCTTTAGTCTCATCGATGAAAACAAGTCAATCTAAAATATTATACAAGTGTCAATACTAGAATGTAAACATATCATTTCCATCTATCTTGAACTGACAGTGCAGTTTGCAATTGTAACAAAAATTGCGAACGAGGAGAATCTGACACTGATCCTCTGGGATGGCTGTAGGGTGACGCACCGCTGATCTCTGTAAGATCACAACCCCAGGACTGTAAAATTCTCATCAATGAAATGCACACCATCCCGACTTGTCAATCACAACAAATAATGATCTCTTGGAAAGCTGCAGCTCAAGGGCCCATATGGGGGTTCATAAGGCTGCAGGCCTCACACAAGGGAAACCATGATTGCAACACACAGATTAAACTTAAAAAACTGAAGCGTTTAGGGACTATGTGCCTACGTGTGTACCCCAAGTGCATCACTACAGTGAATTTGATCTACTGAGCTGAACATTTCTTCATTCCTTAAGTTGTCTTGAAGCATGCACTGCATCTGTCTTCCAAGAAACCAGTTCCACAGTCTGTTTTACAGATACCGCAAATATCTCAAAATCAAAACGTATCGCTGTAAATCAATCATTGTTTTACCTCAATATCACAAACATAAATGACATCGTTAGTATCATCTGAAGTGCTTTATAGCACGTATGTGATGATACTTCTATTTACGGCAGTAAAAATCTCACACTAATGCTTTGCACTGACCACAAAGAAACATTTTATATAACCAGAGGCAACATGTGCAATGGTCCCACGCAACAAGTTGAACTTCAGCCTGACAGGGCAACAACAGCTTGACCCCTTGAGTAGCATACAAGGCATTCTTCTCTTTGTTGTTATTTTTCACAGCCAACCTTCAAGGTCAGGACACCTAAAGCATGGGTGGTCCGTGCACTTCATCTGCTGTGCATGTGTGTCATCACTGGACTCAGGACTTACGGGCTCGGCCACAGAAAAGATTATTTGTCCGCTGACAGCTTCAAAGAAGGTCAACCCCAAGTCTGTTAAATGTTTGGTTCTTATTAGAATTACATACAATGTGGGAGACCCTGAGATGTTCCTGAAGAACATTATGTGTCCTCACTAAGACCTAAGGTTGTGCAGTGCTTTCAGAGCAGTCATGTTGCGTGTAATTTGACAATCTGAGAAAGCATCACTTTGAGTACAGGCTGTCAGCAGCAGCACAGGGCACAGCTGCACAGAGCAACCCATGATAGATAGGAGATAGACGAGGCATCTTCAGCAGCCACATGAAAACGAGCCTCCAGTGAGAGATATGTCATTTATCCTGAGTAATACCGCCACTGAATCAATAAAGACGACAGGGTGGTCTTAGAGGGATCAGTGCAAAGTACTATGCCACTACAGGAGGCTAGCAGGTGGGGCAGCCACAGCAAGCCTCAAACCAGGTGTTAAGAAGCCATGCATGTTAACCTTTGGCAAACTGTCTATACATCAGTTTGACAGACGGGGAGTGTGGCAGGGACAACTGTTAGATTTGGGGCATTGATGAAACAGAATTGACCAATTAGAGTTGAAAAGCAAACCATTTATGTGTATCTACGTTATACACCTCTTAAATTCTATTCACTTTATTATCCTACCCTTCCTGACCATGTTCAGACAAGGCAAGATTGTGATTATGTTTGTACCAATGTCGCATATGGACAAAAAACAACAACATTAAATGTATAAACATCTGTACTGGCAAAGCAAGGATTGAAACTTTCATTACTTTTTCAGTTCAGATAATCTGTCATAATTAGTCTATCTCGCCATCTCCTTTTGACTCAAGGTCTATCATTGATGAAGGAATTATCATGCAGGGATTGTTTTTAAAGACAGTGTCAGAATTCAGCACCAAAGTGGCCTTGGAGAGGTGTTGGATGAATCAACAAGCTGTCAGCTTAGTGATGGATACTACTGAGGGTCATGTCCTGCTCTCGACTCACCTAATACTCTAATACATTACAGTGTCACAATCTCATCACATACAGCTGAATTTAATAGAAAAGAAAAGTAGAGAAAAAAATTATCAGTGTCAAATTTCCACAAGAGTATATCCAGATTAAGCTTGTGGTGCACCTTGGTAATTACTATTTGTATCACTCTCAACAGCCTTGTTTAGGGTCAGTGCATGAGAGGCAGTAAGTCAGAGATTCCCAGTGAAGTGATGTCAGCCCTTTACATCATCTGTTGTCAGTATACAAGGTGAAGACACGCCGGCACACAGTCACAGCCCTCTCCAAGTACACACCCCCAATCAACCAAAATATTTGACATGCATGTAGCATGTATGTGAGCATGCGTATGCATTACACAGCAGTAATAAAAGCATCTAACCTAAGTACTTTCAGTAATAACCTTAACATGACCATCTAAGCCTCATTGCTTTTGAAGTATGACATAACATCACATCACACTACAGATATGTTTATGTATACACATAACACAGAACAGTTCAGCTTTACTATTAATAGCATTGGCTAAATGTATTTACCTCACATGTGGAGCGCTGACCTGGATAAGCAGGAGTGCATAAAAGCTACTCTGAGTCAATTTAAGCCAGTGGCCCCTCTCTTCTGAGAACCTCCATTTAAAGGTTTGGGGATGAACATTTAGCAATATGGGGCATATGAATCATGCATAGTATTGTGGTACCTATGTATGACACCCTTTGTGTTTGCTTTATCAGCCAGACACAGTCCCCTGTGGTGGGCACATTGTACAAACATAAGATGTACTATTTACATTCCCAGTTTCATATTCAGGTTAAGGCAAAATCTGGAACAAATCAGATTAATGAATCACCATCATCCGTTAAGGTTAGGTTTAAAACTATGTAGAACCTAACATCAGGTAAACCAGCTGTGTGGGACTTATATGCATATGATATACATGCCGATATACCTTAATGCCAGTGCTTTATGGGTGTCATACCATTAGAGGACACTCTACACAGGGGGCATCAAATGAATGGAGCGTGTAGAAACCTGAGCGCTTACCTCAGTGGGTATACATGCACCACCGCGTGTTACTTTGAGTCTCCATTTCATCCAGTTAAGATGTCAATCATGTCATGTCCCATTTCAGCACTTTAAATGATGAATCTGACATGCACACATTTCAAGAAGGAAATAGTGTTCTGTCTGCAAAAGGCAATAAAATAGACCGAGTCAAATACTTTATACATATATTTGCTGAATTACAAGACCGTGAATTCCCTTACAAATAACAAAATCAAATAAAGTCTTTTTAAAAAGTCTGCTTGGCCAAAGCCAAGAAAGAATACAACTTGCATCCGAAAGCTTTTATAGCTTATAAAGATTTGTTTTATTGGAAGTATCAAAATTTACAACCTCAATTCTTCACAGGAGTGGATTTTATAGCCTTTTTACATTCTTGTTGCCAGGTTCTCATGTTTCAGCAAATTCCTTCTGACACTATTCAAAGAACTTAAAGAATTTACAAAAAGGTTGAAAGTACAATGTGCAAACAGAAAGAGCAGAGTGGTGCTTTTTAACAGCCCAGTCCCGGATCTACGGGGACAAAAAATGGCGCATTGCAATTTGCAACTTAATTTTAAAATGTTTGCCCCCTTATCTCTATTTGCACCGTTATAAAACTCTGATACATACTCTGTCAGGTTGTTCTCGAGCCTGCGCTGTAAGTCACATTAGCCCAGCGATCAGTTTTATTCACTGATACATTTCATCCACCAAGATGGAGTTGTTGTACAGGTGTAATTTGTTGCCTTATTTAAACTGTTGCACCATACACTAAAAGCATCACCACTGTTACTCTACAGTACATCAAGTATATAACGTTTGCTAAATTTTAAAAGCTACATAACCACTGGCTCGTGTTACATTATATAACCATTTGCCTTATGAGCATTTGCAGTCTCACATTAAGATCAGTATATTCTACCCATGCCCATTATTGAGTTAGTTCGACACTGTTTAGTGATCTGAACAAACCTCCATTGCAACTAAAATAAAGTTCAGAGTGTCCAAACGTCAATGTGCTGCTATATATAGTTGTTTTTTGTAAACCTTTCCCAGTTAAGACATGAGACAGGTTAGTTTTATTTACACAGATTTTAATGCACTTAATTACATATAGAGATATTAATGTATACAAAATAAGTACTTTATGTAACTAGATCCGCTGAGAAACTGATATTGCAACTTTACAGCCCAGTTGTATTGCAGTTTTTAGGAGCCAGTACCCAGGTATCTATAACAGATTAAAAAAATACGGCTTCAACTTCAGTTTATAAAAACATGAAATGTGTGTATTTAAACTCACTGTTTCAGCATCATGCTCTAATCCTGTGTCGTGATGCTCCATTTCCTCATCTCTGAACTCTTTTATCATCTGCCCAAGAGACAGATTATCAGACTGGGAGAACAAATGTTTTAGCATCATTTAATCAGTTATGTAGAAAATGCAGACTCACTTGTAAAAGGTCAGTGTATCTCTCGGGGTCTTTCTCCATTAGTGCTCTGATCTGACTGTTATAATGTTCAGTGATGCTTTCCTCAACAGCCACTGTGCAGGCCATCGCCCCCTCCTTCCCCAGTAAGGCAGTAGATGCTCCTGCAGTTTAGATTTAAATGATGCATGTGCATTAAACCAAACATTAACCTATGAACTACTTGGGTAAGGACAAACCTAAAACAAATCCAGCAATATTCCACAAAGGAAGAAGCACCGTTGGACGAACTCTGTTCTCAGCAAGTACTTCGTTAAATCTGTCAAGGTGTTTCTTTTCTTGATTCCACATTTCCTGAAAAATAATGAAAAGCCATGAAAACACAAATACAATACAAATACAGTCACGATGTAACTACCCATTGCAACTCAGCAGTGCATTGCCAATGCCAACCTGTATTAGAGGTCCGGTCTGAGACCGTCCCAACACTGCCATCTGCCCCGCGTATATTCGGTTGGCCCCGTATTCGCCAGCGTGGTCCACGCGCAGCATCCGGGCCAACATCTCTCTCTCATCGCTGTCTCGTGGGGGCGGGATCACGCTGTAGCCCCTTGAGCTCACCAGAGGGGGACTATTTTATATTTTATGTTGAGGAAATGCAAAAAACCCACAGAAATTAGAAGAGGTGACCGACTTCACCAAATTCTTTATAGGTTGATGATTAAAAAAAACACATTTAACTAATTAGCTTTACTCGCTCTCAAATGGCGAGTCTTGTTTTTAGCAATAGCTAAGCTAACTGCGTTACAATCATAGATTTTTAGAGTAGAAATTAGGCTACACCTTACCTGTGTGTTTCAAACACTGTCGAATCGTGAGCGGACCATACATAATTCGTCCGGCGCATGTCGCTGTCTGCATGGCTATATGGTTCCAATGTTATAAAAGAACAAAAATGCGTTTGGCAACTGTCATTGAACTGTCAGGCTCGTAAGGCGCAGATGGATGACGTCGGGGCGGAGCGACCAATGGCAAATGGTCAAATCAACCAACATGCAGTTCTTCAAAGGTAAATAAAACAATAACAATATACTTTTCACGGAAAATAGAAACAGTCCAAAATTATTTAAACTTTTCTAATATTAAATTACTGACATGTGTTGTGTGCTACTAAGATGCTTTTCACTGCAGTTCAAAACAAAAATGAAACGTCAACATTTGGTCTCAAGATGGCAGTATTGAATGCATCATGTGTACAACATCTGGAAGACTTCAGGCCACAGTTCAACTTGGCAGAGGTCTCTCATGTATGAAATAGACAAGAGGTTACACACAGTAGCCTATTCAAAAATTAGTGTTAACAATAATTTGTTTAAATTCCTTTTTTTTATATACAGGTGATGAACTGGCAGGACTCAAAGACAAAGAAATCTGAGGAATGGCTGGTGTGATGATGCTGCCGACTGTGATAGTCCAGAGAGTGCTGCTCCCAGTGTTGGTTTGGTCTGAATGTGTTTGTGGTCAGACACTGGTTATGTGCTTCCCTATCTGTTTGTCTGGCTGTGGGTGGTTATCATGTGCGGTTACGGTATAGCTTACGTGCGCTTTTGTTGTTTTCCTTTCTGACTGAAATGAGGAATAGCTGAACACTCAGGTGTGAAGCTGGATAAATATCCAGACCACAACTATCATTTGCTGTTCAAGGTAGCAGCAAAACCTTGAAAATCACGTCACAATATATTTTCTTTTCTTTTTTCAAGTTATGATCAGTCAGAGGCAAATCACACTGCCTTGGGGCCCAAGCTTAAGGGATCCCCATGATGTGGCTGCCTTGATATAACAATAACAAGACCCAATAACCTAGTTACAGACTCATGGATGTATCTGCACTGCACTGTGTGGTGTGTCCACACTTAGACCCACTGCTATCACTTATCACTTAATCACTTATCACTTTATATGCCTACATCTGTTAATACAATCCCGCTGTTGTTCAATGTCAAATTGTTGTTGTCTATATGTCATATGTCACTTTATTTTATCTTATTTATTTAATATTTTTCACGCATGCCCTTAATAGCCTTATAGTTTTAAAGTTTTTTAGCTTTTTTTTATCTTAACTGTGTTATATGTTCTATGTCGCACGTTTGCACCGAGAAAAATTCCTAGTTTGTGAACCTGTTCTCAAACCATGGCAATAAAACCCATTCTGATTCTGATTCTGATTGAGCAATGATCTACTTAATATAACATAATTTTTGATAAATTATTGAATAATTATAGAAGCACACAATGACAGCTTTTGTCAACACTGACACTTTAGTGGCGACACAGTGGCGCAGCGATAAGCGCTTGTTTCACAGCAAAAAGGTTCCGGGTTTGATCCCTGAACAGGGCCTTACTGTGTGGAGTAAGCATGTTCTCCCAGTGTCTGCGTTGGTTTCCTCCGGGTACTTCGATTTACCCTACTACTAAAAACACATATGCCTACAGTGGGCCAGGATGAATGTGAGTGAATGTGTGCCTGAGAGTGCGAGTGGGGGATGAAAATATCCCTGTGCTACAATCCTGTTTACATGCATGGGTGTTCATTAACATGCACTGTCCCGACCAAAAAACAAAAAACAATAATACTAAACATAAATTTAGTACTTACATTTTAACTGTTGCTTCTTAATTGTATGTTTAGGGTTTGTTGTGTAATTTGAATTTGCACATATTTTTCCCGATATAGGGCCTGAAACTCTTGCAGAGGGCCCTTGTAGTGTATAGAAATGGATCTGGCCAGAGGAATTCTTCAATTAAGTGTTGCTGATGGTTTGTTTTGTAGAAGTCTAGACCTTCTTTTAGAGAGAAATTAAAGAATGTCTGACAGGTGTACCGACTGTCTACCGAAAACAAACTTTCTCTTCTGTGTGAAAAGCTAAGCTGCTCATTAGGTAAGCAGTAGTGAATCTGCTAGGGGGGAAGAAAAGCTGGAGTTGGTGAGTGAGTAATGATTAAGGGATTAAAGAACCAACCACAACACGGAACGAGTGGAGCTTGTGTCTACGCACCTTTACGTTTGTGTAGCTTTCACTTTGTTTATGTGATGTTTGCATGCATCCATGGACCTGTGCTTGTCTGCACACCCTTGCTCCAAGGCTCTGGCCAGACGGTGCATAGCTGTGGTGGGACGCGGGCTCGGTGCGTCAACAGCGTCTGCTCCACTCACTAAAAAGAGACGTGATAGGTCTTGTCTCATTTAAGTCCTGGATGTGGCAGGAGACCCAGAGCTGGCTTCATGTGTGTGACAGTCATCCCATTATATAAATTTAATGTACGAATTTAACACACAGTCCTGCTCATAATTGTCTTTAACAATCTGTTGTACTTTTGCCATGGTGCAAATTAGACTAGGGCCTTGAATGGACGTGAAAGTCTACCATCTATAAAAACATTGTTTCTTCCAGTAATTGTGCAATGAAAATTCTGGGAAATAGTTCTTTATAGAGATATATGTGTCGCTACAGCTGCTTCAATTTGTCTGTTAGGGTAATCTTAAATAATTTGAGTTTTATACTCAATTTGGCATGTTTTTTCAGCAAATGTTACTCTATGACAACGTTTGTTTTTCTTTGTTTTTGTTTTTTATATTTTTATGCAGAATACCATTCCTGTCTCAACAAGCCAATGGAACGTTTTGCCTATGGACACAGAAGTAGTATGGGTGGTCAGAAGACCTGCTTAAGGCTCAACCCCTCTCTCCATGAGCAATTTGTAAGTCAAGGCTTCCACAACAACAACAAAAGAAAAAATCTAAAGCACGGGGCTGAACATATACTGTATGTGGTAACAACCTACCATAGCATAATTGTTCCATCCATCCATTTCCTTCCACTTGTCCGTTATAATTGAAAAAACAAAACAACTCTAAATACTTTCAAATACAGCAAATTCTTCATGAACTTTTTGGTTTATAAAGTTTTGGATATATATTCCGAATTAAGAAGAAGAAAGAAATTATTTTTATAGCGCTTTTTTTCCCAAAGCGCTTTACATGAGACAATTGTGCATTCACTCCATACTCGGTGGTGGTAAGCTACGTTAGTAGCTTCAATTTCCCCTGGGGGAGACTGACAGAAACATGCACCAACGGTCCCTCTGACCACCACCATATTGACACACATCATTCATCCTGGACTATTGTACATGTTTTTAGTGGTAGGGGAAACCAGAGTACCCGGAGGAAACCCACGCAGACACGGGGAGAACATGCAAACTCTACACAGAAAGGCCCCGTGCAGGTGGGAATCAAACCCTGGACCTTTTAGCTGTGAAGCGAGAACACTAACCGCCGCGCTACCGTGCCACAATTAAAGTTGTGTGTAGCTGATTAGTCTCCGTCTTCCTTTTTAGCTCTTAATATTGGCATTTTTTCTAAAAGACTATGAGGAACATTAATGGAAATTTTGCTTCCAAAACCAGACTCGGTAATAAAATGACTGTTACTGTGGTGTTCCATAGTGTTCAGTCATTTGCATATTGATTATTTAGGGTATATCTATCTGTATCTCCAACCTGACATCAAGCACTTGTGCGACGACTTGGCTGGACTTGGATTGTTTTATAGTAATATCTAGTAACATATATCTACAACATTGGTCACTGTTATTATTCCCATGTACCTTCTTTATTCTGTCCAAGTATAAAAGTGTCAAGTCAGCAGAATGTGTCCAGAGGTGCTAGTGGTTTAGCCTGTTGCCTTGGGGCAGAGCCCTCACATGTTTAAGGCCATTTTGGTTAATTTATAATCTTGTAAAGTAGTGGTGATATTTGGATTTGGGTGTTTGTGCCAATAATGAAAATGATGAGTACACGGTGTTACCCTGGAAATTAGCTTGGCATTTAATAGCTTCTTTTATTAAAGCTGTATTTTGTCCCAAACCGGGTCAGAGGATGAATTAATGTTATGCAACACTGTTTTCAAACAATGTTGCAAACAAGTTTATGGTTTGTTGTACAGAGTGTCCCATAAAACACTAACAAGATTAATTTTATTGGTCGAAAATCTGCACTGTCTCCTGAAAAACCACCTTAGATCTTATTGAATTGTTTACACTTATCTTGTTTCCTATTTAAACCAAGTTAAATCACGGAGTCCCCCCCTGTTTTTTCACGGACATCGCAGAGCGTATTTAGCTTTGTCTGGTACAAGTTAAATGGCCCTTGTCTGTCTGGCTATGTGCCCTGTGTGATTTTTTTTTATTTTTTACAAGGGGTTAAGATAATGCAGAAAAGTGCTGCTTATGCCAAAGAAAGGCAGAGCTGGCACATGCTCAAGCAATCACTGTCAAGTCATGGAGTGATTTTCTGAATGAAGCAGTAATAGCTAGTTTTGCTAGGAGGTCAATAGAGAAAACACACAAGACTGCAAAGGGAGCGTGTAAACAAGTTTGGGAAAGTGAGTTGAAACACAGAGATTAGATTTGTACCTCAAAGGCAAGTCGAGGCACATGGATGGTTTATATAAAGGAGGAGTGTTTAGGAGAATTACCTGGTTACACTGAGATCAAAGGAGAACAGTATACACATGATGTCAAACACAGAAGTGGATACATTTAGTCAAACAATTCATTTATAGGGTGTGATGGCCAGACAAGCAGCACTTCAGCTACAAAACCTGTCATTTAACTAGCATTTCCTTTTAGCCGCAGGATGTGGCTCCCTCTTTCTCTCTCTGACTGACTGATCCTATATAGTTTTCTGTAAATCACGTTTAGAACTCTCTTATTTGGTACATGGACCATTGCTCTTTACAAAACTGTTGCTGTTCAGCAAGATACCTGGAATGTCTGGTGTGAAAGGCTTTCTTGAGGTCATGCCACAGCATCTCAATCGGGTTTAGGTCAGGACTTTGACTGGGCCATTCCAGAACGCATACTGTATTTTTCTGAAACCATTCTGAAGTTGATTTGCTTTTGTGCTTCGGGTCATTGTCTTGTTGCAGCATCCATCCTCTGTTGAGCTTCAACTGTTGGACAGATGGCCTCAAGCTTTTCTTCAAAATATCTTGATAAACTTGTGAGTTCATTTTTCCATTGATGATAGCACATTGTCCAGGCCCTGAGGCAGAAAAGCAGCCCCACACCATGATGCACCATACATCGCAATGGGGATAAGGTTTTGATGTTAGTGTGCTGTTCCTTTTTCCTCCACACATGACGTTGTTCTGCCCAAACTATTCAACTTTGGTTTCATCAGTCCACAGAATATTTTGCCAGTAGTGCTGTGGAGCATCCAAGTGCTCGTTTGCAAACTTCAAACGTGTAGCAATGTGTTTTTTTAAATAGCAATGGCTTCCTCCGTGGCGTTCTTCCATTAACCCCATTCTTGTTCAATGTTTTACATATTGTAGATGTGTCAACACAGATTTGTTATTTATTTATTTTCACATAAATAACTGCAGGAATTTTGATAACATAAAAAAAAGTAAAGCTTGATGGAGTTTGACAGAAATCCCAAATGTTGGCATGTCTCATTGATTTCTGTAAGTCTTTAGCTGACACTCTAGGGTTCTTTTTTTACCTCATTAAAGCACTTATGCCCCTAGAGGACATAAGTGCAACTGCAGGTGTCGTAGCAAGTTGCGATTTTTTAACGTATTAATTGTCCGTCAGAGTATATACTACGCTGACAGAAAAAGCGAAGGGAGAGAGGGACATTGGGCTGAACGATTTTGGAAAATAATCCAATTGCGATTTTTTTCTCATGTATCTTTCACCTAACACAAGCAATAATTCAGTCTGTTTCATAATAAACTATTAGATTAATTTGAAGTGAAAATTGCAACAATAAAGCAGACAAAATTGTTGCTTGACCTATTCAAAATGTGTGAACATGTGGACTGCGCTTCTTAAAAACTGTCTGAACTTAACTGTACAGTCTATAAATAAAAGATAAATTATATAGATGGGTGATTGACATGACGTGCATATTTTTGTGTCCGAGTGATATATTTCTTTTTTAAATAATTTGATCTTTTCATTACATGTATCACTTTATTCTACAAAACCTATTTAGTTTAAACACATGTTCATCACATTTCAGTAATAAACATTTTTTTATGTTTTCACACCTCAAACCCCTAAAATGTCAGGTGGTGCAACCGTCCGAGCAAATGATTAGACTAATAAAGCTTCTGAAAATTGTATTTTCAGAGTAACAATTAAAAAATAAAACATCATGGCATAATTGTATGTTAAATATCTTTCAAATAAGCCGTCATTTGTGAATATTAATAGTTTTAAAGTTTTTGAGGTCACTAAAAACTTTTGTCCGGCAATTTGTAATCTTAAAATATCAGGGTGGGACAACCCAGGGCTGGTATTTTGAGATAAAGAATAGTAACAGCAAACAGGATATGACATCAGCCAGAAGAACAAGTTGTCTTTATGGCTGAGTGAAAAGGTTTGAAAATCTCTTTCAAGAATTGAGAAAAAATTGCTTTTTTTCCCGACTCATAGGTAAACTGTCACACTTTCAGTGTCAGGTGGTACAACCGATGTAAATATTGGAAAATATTATTTTATTATAAAAGTCTCAATTTGTTTTAAAAGTAAATGTTTACCCATGCTAACAAATGTTAAAGCTAATATAAGAGTCCACATAAAAGCCAATTTAATTTGAAATTAGTTGCTAATGTCAGGTGGTGCAACCAGACAGTCAAGTGGTGCAACTGCAAAAAATGTCAAATTACCATCTAAAAACTATAGGGATTCACTGATCCAATACTGGTATAAGTTATCAGAGTCAATACTAAAAAAGTTATTGGTTTCAAATATCCGATACCGAACCGATAACTGTTTTGGGCTGACACCGAGCACTCAGTCCATGGTCCTCCTGTTTTACTGCTGATTACAGCATCAGTCAGTTACAAATTACAGATGAAATGTTCAGAGGAGAAAGACTGTCTAAGATATACTTGGCAAAGATTTGACTTTGTACAATTTTTTGGAAACTATTTAAATTTTAGAAAAAACTCGGTTGCGCCACCTGACACGTTTTTATACAGAGAAGCTACAAATACATAAAAAAATACATTTAAATACTTTTAAATGTTATTTAACAAACATAACTTGTTTAAACACAAAATTATCGACTCAAAATATGCATGCCATTAAAAAAACTTTTTGAAAATATGTTTTTTGACCCCTTATACGTCATTGACCCAGATATAGATATTAAAAAAAAAAAAAAAGATAAACTCACTGATCCAGTCAGTAACATCACCTATACTAAAGTGCAGGAAAAGTAAGAACAAACGTCTGCTTTAACTAGTTGGAAATGTTTTAGGAAATCAAACTCCCAATTAATACAAAATAAACGATTTATTATTTCGGCCAATCAAATCCCTGTCTGAGCTGCGACTAGTAGTTGCTTCAGATGCGCGTTATTGATGGACACGGAGAGGCCAGATGGAGCACACGTCAAAACACAGTGGAATTAGGAGCAGCATTTTGGTTTTGGGATGTAACTTTGGACAATATGAAGAAAGAGAAGCGAAGTACAGTGACGCAAGGAGATGGCGACATGAGGTGCCAAACACAGCCACTTTACTTTCTCTTTGACTCGCAGGCATTTAGTGACAATTCAGCACTAATCAGCACATTTCCTCAGCAAAATAAGACATGGCACGGAGTCCTGCCTCAGATGGTAGTTTCCAACCCTTTTCATACACCAGTTTAGTGTTTATATCTAGCGTCTGTACTACCTACGGAGCGCATTATGCGGTAGATGCAAAGGTGAATAAAAGCACATGGCACATCGCCTCAGCGGATACGTTATGGTCATGAACCGTCATTGTGCTTTTGAGATAAGTTCTTTATCCACAACATTCCCAAACATAAGCCTCCTAAACTGAGCCACAAACGACTCTTTACTCTTTACAAGCAACACAGGCTCACCTGGCTATATGTCTGTGGAGGCAGAGACGGGTGAATCCGGAGGTGAAGTAGTTTCTGTGATCAACAGAGCGTGTAGTAGCAGCGAGAGAATGGCGCTGCGGCTAACGCTATGCTAACGGAGGCTGCATTATAAACGCTGATATTTTCACTGTATCTACAGCGCACCTAGACTGAGACGTAAACAAAAGCACGCGGCGGAGCGGACTTTGCTGCCATATCTTGCTGCACCATTCACTTACAAAATCGCGTGTCCTGCGATTACGAAATCGCGTTGTGTAATATCGCGATAAAATTGCAAATGCAATTAATCGTTCAGCCCTACATTGTACATCCAATTACACAATGGAATTATTTTTTTTCACTCAAACTTGGCTGTAAATACTGTTTAAAGTGGCGCTAGCCCGCAGTTACCTTTGCCCGTTAGTCTGTTAGCTTCTTCTTCGTGATTCCATTAGTGTGTATTGGTCGCTCCGTCCTGTGGCAGTCAAGTTGCAAATGTGGTTTTCTGGCCAGAGACACCAGGGGGAGAGGAAAGACCCTCAAATCATCCCATTAACACTTGTATTACCCAGAGGGACTACGAAAAGGATTTATTAAGGTAAACAAGTTACTTGGTACTGCTTTAAGTATTCTGCGCTGTGCTCTTGGAGTCATCTTTATAGGGCGGCCACTCCTTGGAAGTTAAGTAACAGTGCCAAACTCTTCATTTATAGACAATTTGTCTAACTGTGGATTTATGAACATCAAGACTTTTAACGCCTGGGCTTCATTTCAACCTGGATAGACTCATGCAGATGAAAACAGCGTATTTGTGTGTATTAGTTTTGGCGATCAGACCCCGGCGGTAGACATTGATGTATAAGTCAGTGTAGATGAACAGCTTGAAATTAGGGATGTCTTCCCCCGGAGCCTGGACACTGGTGGTGGTATGGAGGACCATGAAGATGCAGCAGGTACTGTAGAAGCCGTGGACGGAAGAGGCGGAGATGGGGTGGAGGCTCTTTTGAGCGAGTCATGGTGCACATAAGACAATGCTTCTGAACAAGGGACAATTCTTAACTAGTGTGTGGTTTTCAGTGCCCAGAGCAGCTTTAAGCCACACCTCAGTGATTGGACTTCAGGTTGGCCCACAACTGACTCTAAATGTCTCCATAAACTTGTCTAATTACAGTAGCTCTTGAAGCCTCCTTAGCCAGGGGGTACTCACTTATTCTTCCCTGTCCTGTAGCTGTTTACATGTTATTGCATGTAAACATGATCAAATGTAAATGTTTGGGTGATATTAGTTTAAGCAGACACTGTTTACTCATTCTTGTGATTTTGATAAAGATCAGATCACATTTTATGAGCAATTTAGGAAGAAATTTAAAAAATTCCAAACGGTGTACTAAATTTTTCCTCCCGCTGCATATTGTGCATTTCAAGAGCACATTCAAGAGTCAGTCAAACTTGATGGTGAGCTAGTTTAGTAACCAAACTGCCCTATGAGATTGACGACGAACTGGAATTAATTAAATTTACACAGGCAAAGTAGTTGAAACCATGACAGTATGCCATGGTCTGAGATGGGATTGAACCGCCAACCTTAAAGTTACCCGAGCCTCTGTCCATAAAATGATCCAGTAAAATAAGAACTGGATCTTCTGGAATGGGGCTTAAAGTTACTGCAGTTTTTCTGTTGTAGCCTTTTCACAAGGAGTTCAGTGTTTCAGCTTCTATGATTTCAATATTGCATGTTTGCAAGTTATCCCATGTTGTTTCTTTAATTGTAAAACAAGACCATGTAAAAGTGTTGGCATCTTTTCAGAGGACATAAAATAAAGGCCAAAGATATTTGAATAGGCGCTGTGGCAATTATAATGGTACAACAGCAAAAACAGTTTGTGGTAGAAAAAAGGGCTTGTCATCACTTCAGTTTTTCACCACATTGTACTCATCCCATTTGTTTTCCAACCTAAAACGTAGAGGAATGTTTTTTTTCTGTGCACAGGGAGTGGAGGATTTCGTATTAAACGTCACTCACAACCATAATACTCGCCTCCCACTCAGTTTGTCCGAGGAGTATTTTTAGAAAGCACAGTTTACAGTGCAAGTAAAGAAAGGAATTGTTTTTGTTGATGACTGTCTTACCACTTCACTGGGATGACTGTTGATGAGTTGGTGCCTCGTACGTCACATTGGTCCAGAGCGAGTAGGCGTTCGGCTCCATGCTCTATTAAAAGGAGTGCCAAAAACGAAGCTTATGGCCAACTAGTCTCTGGGGAGCGTCCCGTTGATTTCCATTTGCTGCTATTTAAGATCTGTGAAGGGCTGTTTTGAGTTAAGAGCAAAACCACAACATCCTATTAAGCATTGTTAAGTAACAGAGCAGTGTTTACCCAGGAGAAAGGCAGATTACAGTATGTGTGAAGACTTCTGCACAACTCACTGTATCGCCAGACAGATGGATAAATAAAACAGTCACCTGTAGTAATTGTTTAACTTAATTTCTGCTTTGCACTGCAACGTCACATGTTTTCACTGAACCAAAATAAATGTGTTTAAGTTTTGACTGCAGAGAAGTCGTGTGGTGACCTGCTGGCTCGTGTCCAGTGTCTCCTCTCTGTTTAAGGTCAGCCAGGTCGCACACACCATTCAATCTCAATGCCAATGAAATGTTGTTTATGGCATCAGATTTAACAAATAACCGATAATGTTGAAAATAATCACTTCATTTAGCTTACTCTTGCATACTTTTGCGTCTTTCTACAGTAGACAGTACAGAGTGTTAGGAGATGAGATTCATCTTGTATGATAAGAGTAATTTCCAGTGCCATGTAAAAGAACAATGCTGTATACCTGTGACCTTTCATGCCCTTGGTTGTTATTAGGGGTGGGCCATATCGTATCGCATATCGTTATCGCAATATAGTTTTTGGATATCGTTGTAATTTTTTATATCGTTGTGGACACGATATAATTTATGTTATGCTCAGCTCCATCAGAGCAGCAGAAACCCTGACTGTAGAACACAGGGACAGGCGCTTACAAAGTAAAATGACATGAAGGATGTAAACTGCTTGAGTAGATCATATTTGCTAGGAAATTAGTATTGGCGTAAAAAAAAAAAAGAATAAAATATCAAGGCAAGGCAACTTTATTTATACCGTGCATTTTGTACATAAGGCAACTCAATGCGCCTTCCATCAATGAATTAATCTTCCCAATAGGCGTAAGGCTTGGATTTTGTAAGTAATTTGTCCATTGTCAATTATATCGTTAAATATATCGTTATCGTGATATTTCTTTTTTATATCGTGATATAGATTTTAGGCCATATCGCCCTGCCCTAGTTGTTATATGAAAATAAGTGCACAATAACGCATCATATTTACATTGTGCGAGACCATCATGTCTTGGAAATAAGATGCATAATGAGAGATCTGAGTTGTCTGTGCAGGAATGCAGTTGCGGAGTTCTTCAATGGTTTCAGTTCCTAAAAATTTACTGTACATATTGATATCGCTCCCTTTTTGCAACTGCTTTAAAGACTGGTTTCGTAATGTAGACCATATGTACCATGCCAAAACGTTTAATCTAAATACTTTACATATCTTGTGGTAGACAGTAAGAATAGGATTACAATAATGGTGAACAGACAGGAAATGCGTAGAGTAAGTTGAAGAGAGACGGATGTGTGTTAAAGCCATATCTAGTCATGCACAACTGTGCCCTGTGCCACAGTGTAATCACAGCCCAGGGTCGCTCAGACACCTAGCGCTATAGTGGAGATGAGAAAATAACTGCACTGTCTGAAGAACGGCGCAGAAAGAGCATCTTTTTTCAGTCTGAGGTTTTCATCGGTCAGGGTGAGAGTGGTGTCAAAGAGCAGACCAGTAATTAGTGTTCAAAAAGTTATGCAATTTGTCACTTCACCTTTCAACAAAATTCCAGAGGCCAGTACGTTTCATGGTGATTTTGCCCTTCAACAGTTAAAGCATGTGATGTTGTAGTTACACTGAGTTGGTCACTGTTCAATGTGCTGTGTGTGAATTACAGTGTAGGAACTTGAAATTTGCCTTGTGTCCAAGTGTAGTCCACTTGTAGTCCACTTAGTATAATGTACAGTGAAATGTGATTTTGTTTGGAGATGGCATGAGCTTTGACGGTTTATATCTGTATGACAGGCAAATGCAAAGAGTCAGTGGCTTTGTTGATTCAGTGGTTCCCAAACTGTGGTACACAGGCTGCTTCAGGTGGTACTCAAGCTCCTCTAGACTGTTAAAATTGTAGATTCTCACTGAAGGAATTTATTTATGGATGAACACGTATGTAATTACTCTTTAAACAAAAAAAGATGAAATAGTTTAAGTAAGTAAGTAAGCATACAACGAAATAGTGCCTCCACTGTAGGGCTGAAACAACTAATCGATTAATCGACGACTAATCTATTATTGAATAAGTCGACAACTATTTTAGTAATCGATTAATCGTTTTCTGGTTCACACAGACTTAAATGGAGCAAAAATGACATGAAAATGTAGTATTTTTGATGAAAACCTACTTTGTTTTTATAGTTAGTGTCTGTAGTGTTTTGTACATTGTAAATTTCATGAATATCGGTCTGTGTCTCATCCAATCAGAAAGCAGAATTAGCACCAAGAGCCTCCAACAAACATTTACTTTAAGTTTACGCCATCAATGCGTCCTCAAGTGGTGCCACTTTAGCTTTTTGTGATAAAAAAAATGAAAAAATAACAATTTTCTACACAATTCACAGCCAAGCGATTACTCGATTAATCGTAAAAATAATCGATAGATTAATCGATTACAAAATAATCGTTAGTTGCAGCCCTACTCCACTGTGCTGCAGGTGTGGGGGCTCTTGGTGCCTCTTTAAAAAGCTGCTTTCTTCAGGACCATTTTAGACTCTCAAAGTAAACAAATTCACCAAACCTCCACAAAAACTCGACAAAGTCGTACAAAAGTATCCAGAAAAACAATGTGGAACACAGAAACCAGAAATGCAGGTCGCAGAAAAATGTGAACAATTAAGTTGTACCAGGAGACAGAAAGGTTTCTTCCTGTTTTCTCATCGCCATGACAACAATTCAATTAATTAAAGATTCTCAATGAGCAATGTAGTCTCCAGAAATGGTTTTCACTTCACAGAGTACTGAAAAGCATTTCAGGGGACTACCTTAAGAGTAAGCTCAAATACCAAGAATAAAGGGTGGCAATTTTGAATAATTTAAAATATAGTAAAACATATTTTGAGTTATTGGCTATTGAGTTATTTAACTGTTTTTGTTTCCGGTTCAATCTCACATGTTTATTCTAAAACACCTTCAATGATAATCATACAATGTACATAGTGTTGAAAATCAAATGAAAAATTAATTACATAAAAGGTGTTTCCAAACTTTTGACCAGTATTATGTGTCATTTTTATGTCTCAAACAAATATTCATTGTGAGCAAACATGACCAAAGACGGCTCAAGTACTTTTCCTAAGAGTCACAAGGTGACAGGTCAGATGTCTAATGTGTATCTGAGCCTTGGGTAGATTTCCAACAAAGTGTACCTAAACAAGACCCTTAAAGCTTAACAACAATCACGGTGTATATCATTCGGCCATAATGATATTGTGGTGTATATGTTTGTGAGGCGTCTCTCACCCAGCAGGTTGTGGGGTTTGGGGCATGTCTAGCCCTGACTGATGTTCGTCCTGATCTCCGGACATTTTAGTTTTGTTGGCAAGAAAGCAATAAAGTCGACTCACTTGTAGCTCGCTTATGTCCTCGTCTTTCTCGCCACAATATACACAAACAAAATGATTTATTAATTGTTAATTATTTTGCCCATTTTACAAGCCAGTTATTTGTTTTATGAGCAGATATTTATTGGCTACCGCATCTGCTAAATAGAGAGAATTATGTAAATAATTGTGAATGAGCTCTCCTTATAGCTAGAGCGGCCCAGTGATACATACTTTGACGCTGGTCTCACTCTCAGAGACATGCGAGTTGTGTCTGCAGTGTGTAAAACTGTATCAGGTCGTGCATTTTCACATTAGACTAGACTGAGGTTTAGTCGACTATGCCTGACTGTGAAGACTGTGAGTAAAAGCGGAAGTAGAGAAGCGGAAAGACTACGCATAGATATAATTGCTTGTGTAGGCTGACACATGCAAATTTACAGCCGTCTTATTCAAGACTGTGTGTTTAAGCCTCATGCACCAAGCAGATATTTTTCTTCACTTGTTTCTTAATCTACGTTTGGCCCCTCCCTTCTCATTGCTGTTGCTTAATTTGTCTCTGCCAGCACCAACGTAAGAAGCCAAAATGACACCATTATTTTGACTAGACTGTTTTCCCTCCAAGCAGTGAGAGGCCAGAGGAAGTGTAGGTGACCTGCGCTGGTTAACCACTGCAGCACAGCGGGCTGGCTCGGGTACTGCCACCCCCGCAGCCTCCATCTGCACCCAGCTTCACTAGTGCTACACGCCATAATGACCACACGTGTCCCATGGGGTGCACTCTGCTGGGTGCTGGGTGCTCCCTCTCCTAAGAGCATTTGGGTAAAGAGTCTGCTGTCTGGCCACGGCTTGGCAGAGGTCTGATTTAGTTCTTATTTACACGCCAGATATGTATATGTTTGTGTATGTTCACCGCCTTGGGCCTGTACCAGCGGTTTGCATAGCTTTTAGCTGAGCTACTCGGTGTTGTTTTTGCTACATTTTTTTGTAGAACTATGGCAACACAAACTCAAGCTCCTGTCTGGGACCGATCAGCTGAGAAACCTTGGCAGTTAAATTTATTCTCAAAGCAGTGGGAGAGGCACTAAACTACCTTATTTCTTCTGATCAGAAATCAAAGCCATATGTTCATTTGCTACTTTTATGAACACTGGGACCTGTATTTCCATTGTGACCTAAACAACACATGTAACTATGATCCGGGTGCACCGCAGGGGCCCATTCAAAGATAATGTTCTCACAGGCCCCTAAAAATGTCCGCCTGAACCAGATCCACACTCCAGATGTAGATTTACTGTTGATTAGAAAACACAAACAAGCGAAAACCACAGGAGATTTGAGCGTCTGTTAAGTGAGCTAGATCAGAAACTGAGCCAAACGTTTTTGTTTTTTAGACAGTATTATTCGGGACAAAAGGTGCACTGTAAACACTGCACCCACGCACGCTGTGGTGCAGCTCTTGAGGTGTTTCGGACCATTTCTTGGTGAAAGCAACACCCAGTTCTCCCTGTGGGAAGAGACATAACACAATAATTGGTTAGACCCGTGATGTCCATTTGTTTAGGTTTGTCTGACAGCTACATTATGTCCATTGACCCACGCCTTTTTCACTTAAGCACTCACTATGTTGGTTACAGTAAGAATGAACTCTGGAAAGGTTACACAAAAGTCCCTACATGCGGGATTTTTCTGTTAAAATGTCTCAGATATGAGGTAAACATTTTCAAATTGAATGTTGATTTTAATCATAACAATTCTAATTGAAAGATTCTCATTTATAGAAACATTAGCTTGATGTTTTTGATGCAGATAGCATAACGGGCCCTACACACTTTGGATTGCCAGAGCCTACGTCTGAAACAAGTTTGCAATATACTTAAAAGGACTCTTTCTTACCTCCAAGTTCCAACACCAAATTAGTGCTAGTGCAGGCCTAGATTGGTAGATGTCCATGTATTGTGTCCTCAGTATGCAGCTGTAGTTGTGGTGGCTTTTTTAATCCAGTAAGTGCTCATCCCACATGCCCTTAATTTTAAAGTTTGCTTTTATCCAACTCCAAAACTCCAATATTTAATTTACATAGCAGCTGGCAATTTACTTTGAAAAAGTTCGACACTTGTTACATAATGCATATTTTTTTGGCATCTTTAGAAGTGAAGGATGAAACAGCCACCTGTTTTTTAGAGAGTGATGAGTCATGTTTAAAAGAATAATAATCTTCTATGTGCACATGGCTAGACACAGGACCAGTGGTGGTCGGCATCTTTGCCAAATATTCCATGTTTCTCCTCCACTGGGATTCTGGTGATGCTGTTAGTCCCAGTCTGTGTCAGATTTTCCTGAGCAGCTGTTATTGAAGTTTTTTTTGGTGTACAATCCAAAGAGAATCACTGCATTTCTTTGATGAACAAAGAATACAGTGTACTATCAATCAACTGGGCTTTTTATTGTTGGTAAACTCCTTGCTCTTAAGTCGTTTATTCTCTCATCTGCATTTCAACCTGGATAGACTCAAACAGACAAAAGCAGCGATTAGGAAGAGTTATTGACATGTATTTTCGTTTTGGCGATCAGACCCCGGCGGTAGACATCGATAGATGAATAAAAGTCAGTATGGATGAACAGCTTGGAGTTAGGGATGTCTTCCCCCGGAGCCTGGACACTGGTGGTGGTAAGGAAGACCTGTCAAGATGCAGCAGGGTGAAGCCATGGCAGAAGAGGTGGAGACGGGGCGGAGGTGGGTCGCAGCACAGCTGGGAGCGGACGATCCATGATTGCTGGGGCTTAAAAGCGGGACCGATGATTGGCTGCTACAGAGGTGCGGCTCTTACGCTGGGGGGAGGTGTGCCTTCTCGGAAGCGACCATTGGCTGAAGGTAGGTGATGCTGAAATTAGTCTACCAGGTTGAATAAACTCCTAGGCTTCATTTAACCATGCCTTCAGCCTGAAACAAAATGCCTGAAACAAAATGCGAGGCTTTAGTTTTAACCATGTTCTTGGACTGTAAGCTGGAGAATTAGTCGATTGGCCCATAAACCATACAGTGTTCATCGCTTGTGTCTAGTGCAATTGCTTTGACAGTAATCTATTTTCCAGCAACAATTTTTACCTAACTCAAATGATTAACGCAAATGAATAATCCAAAGTGTCACTCTGTGAATTCTTTTCTTCCACACTTTCCCCTCACACTGCAAATTTTAATTCCGCTAAATGACTAATAGTCTGTTATTTCCATATCAGCAAGTTTTCCCTGTTAAGCATTGCCCGACAGTGCATGTGACAGGTTACATTATGGATAAGTATGCAGTTCTATGTCTACACCGAAAACCCCATTTAGCTCTAGTCACACAACATTGACCAAGGCGGCTGATATCTTGGTTGGAGTTTAGCGAGTGACTATAAAGGGATGGCAATTATCCCAGTGTCGCTGCTAGTCTCAATTTAAAAGGTATGTCTGTACACAAACTGATACTGTGTGGTCAGACGGCTGGGTTTGGGCTGTGGGGAGAGAGAATGAGAGAGAGAGAGTGCCCTGAAGGGGGAGAGGGGCAGCGGGTGAAAGTGGGTGGAGCCTGTCTGGGTGTGCATGTTTGTCATCCTATTGCTGCTGTGGTGCTGTTTTGATCAAAATCCAGCGGAGAGAAAAGTGGGGTGTGTGAGTGTGACAGTGAGAGAGAGAGAGAGAGGGGGGAGAGAGAGAGTAAGGGAGAGACAGAAATATTTCCACCCACCCAACAAGGAGACTCACTCATAAAGGGCCGGCAGACAGAGAGACACTCAGAAAGACACAGGATCTTAGGCCAGCAGCAGTTCAAACACTCGAGACAGACTTCCATTGAGTGAGAGAAGATGTTTTAGCAAAGCCAGGCCATTTCACATTAATAAACATACAGTGACCCTGCAGCAGCCACCCATCAGACGCTCAGACAGGCAGGAACTACCACTGACTGGAGGGAAAAGTCCATTCAGGACACACACACGCACGCATACTGTAGTGATTTACACAGGCACGCTGCTTAGAGGGAGCCGTAGCGAAAGGTGTGACCAAGCAGTGAGCATCAGGGAGGAAGGAGCGCAGAGTGGATGGATGCCTTTTGCAGACTTAGTGGCCTGGACCCGCTGTGGGTAAGTCATGAGTTCAACAAACAAACTGACTGTTGTGTCACATGAAGGGTTCGCTGTTGCTGGAAAAAATCTATGTAAATGTCCACATAGTTTTGACTCAAGCACTGGGGAAACTGACCTTTTGGTACTTCTTGCGACAGCACAATAGATTTTTTTGATTTGTGCCAGTGTTATTCAAGCTGTGGTATGTGGGGTTCTTCTGGTGGCATAGGTTTTTTGGCCTTCTTTCGGTTTGCTGTCATCAATAACTACATCAGTCATGCTTTGGTCCTTTGTAGACTTGATGACAACTTTACACCTGGTTAAGTCATGTTACAGACCTCTGAAGTTTGGCTTATTGTTATTATTGACGAGTTACATCTTGATCTTTTAATGAACTGTATTGCTCTTTTTTGCACCCTGGTGTGAAGCTAATCCAACATTCGTTATTATTGACAGATTATAGACAGTGGAAGGAAGTGGAGCACCACCATAGCATAGTCTGACCTTCTCAGCTTGCACTCTTTACCTGCATTAGTGCATTAGTATTGTAACCTAAACTGGAGAACTCCCTTTGGATGCCAGTCAGAGCGACATTTCCAGTTATCCTTGTCTGCTCCCGGATTCAGCTGAGTGAGATGCTCTGAAGTCAAGTGTCAGTCGGCTTGTAAGCAGTTTGATGGAAAATAGCGGGTCTTCGTAGCTTTAGCAAACTTCTACTGTATATTTGAACTAAAAATGAAAATATAATATCTGCGATCCAACTGCATTATTGAATCCTACATCATACATGATCCTCTCTGGTTCACATGGCAAATAACAAGTCAAACTTTGTTGAAAGTAAAAATGCACATTGAATTGCCTTGTAAACTTTAAAGCACATTAACTCTTGCTCTTAGCCATGGCACATCGATCACCGTGTTGTTTTTTACAGATGTTTCGCTCTCACGTCAGCTTTAAGTAATCTGCGTGATTAACCTTTCACATATTTCGCAAGAGCTGCTAATGCTAACTGACTCACTGTTTACCGCTAAAGTGTGGCTTTAAGGTTGAACATGCACCAACTTAACCCCAAGAAAATCAAAGCACATTTATAACTGTAATGTGTGGCAAATCTCAATGGACCATCTGGGAAATATTGCTTTATGTTTTAAGATCATGTAACTGGAAAATCAGCTATAGGTAGAATTAATACGTTTTGAAATAACTGTCATTTATGTATTTGGGTCACATCCTCCTATAGGTGCATAACCTTTTTTAACCTAGATATTCTGTTACTTGTACATGCACATTTTGATGGTGAACTTTACTATATCATCTGCTCAAACTACAAATCTGTTAGATTAGTTTAGGATAGGTGCAGTAAAAGGGGCATTAGTGAGATTTTGTATGGTCACTTTTGCTGTCTTCAAGTTGTTTGACTGTAAAAATAGACAGTACAAGCACTTAAGCTATTGCATCTGCTATACCTTCAGTTAAGGGAGAGAAACAGGATCAGTACCAGATGAAATGCAGAAGCAAGTGCTTAGAGTGTGTTTGTCACGTCCAAGTTTTAACATAAAAGTGACCTGGTTCCGCCGCTGCCAGGAGTCAGAGGGGTCTGTGAAAGATCCTGCCCACTCACTTGCTCTGACAAATGATGTGTTACATTGGTGCTAATAGATAACTGTTTGCCAAGTAAAAGGTGTCTTTACTTAACATGAAACAGTTATGTACTGTCGGTTAATGGTGCATTTAAAGGGATGTTCTTCCCGTCAGGGCAGTGATTCAAAAGTGCAAAACTCCTGAGGGGCTGATACAGTTGTTTTAAATTGTATTAATCACTATACAAGCTGTGACATGTGCCTGCAAGTGATCAAACACCTGCAATATTTTGTATCTGTACATCAAAAAAATAGGGTATTACATAAGACCTCTGCAGCTGCCTTTATTTGTGGCCACTCTCCCTGATCCCAGTGGGTAAATATCAGGCGATAGGCTCTGCGGTGCTAGTAGCATTAAACCACTTCCTGTGGTGACTCGACAGGGCAGACGCCCGGTCCCTCATTAACCTAGAGGGGCGATAAATGAGGAAGAAAGGGACAACAAAATAACTTGAATCATATAATATTTGTCCACCAGTTTAACCACTGTTGCATAATGTTTCACTAAACACACCTTGTCTGCCTATTGTTTATTACCTCCATTAATCACGACCTCCCAGCCACAGACTTAATGCTCTTGACTCCTGTGTTACTTTCTTACTGACTCAGCATTTACCAAAAGATCCAACATGTTGCCCTCACTGGCTCAGCCACACAGATCCTCCATTGACTGGCTGTGGTTTCACTGCAGCGAAGGATCAAAGGACCAGGCCCAAGTCTGGCTCTTGGACTTGGTTCTTTTTGTCAGCCTTTCAGAGAATGAATGTTACATCACAGTTCAACCTCAGTTTCAGTTTGTGCTTTTGACCCATTATCTATTCAGTTTGGATAAAACCATTCAAGCATCAGGAGTATGTCCTTTGTCCAAAGCACTTCACATGTCACTCATAGGGCTTTTCCACCAAGGTGCTGGTTCAGAGCTGGTTCTGGGCTGGTTCAGAGCTGGTGCTGGTGCCGGGTTGGTTCCGTACTGACTTGGTTTTCCACCAAATTGAGAGTTGGCATTCTGCCTATTGCCATAGCAACACTTTGGGAAGTCAACTGTCACATAAAACATGGTTAGTAACATCTTACTACAGCCATTTCGGGTTATAAAATACCACACAAATACGTTTATTTTCCTGTCACAGCAGCCGTTAACATTTTGAGTTCTTCTTTCTAACTGCTTCCTCTTGTTTTAGCTGGAGCTAAAGAGCATAAAGCAAAACAACAGTTAGTTTCCTCCACAGAGACTGTTTTGGCTTCTCCAGGAAGTTATAAGCACAAACTAACTAATATTGGTTGTTTGTTAGAAGAGAAAGCCACACCCCCAGCCACTGACATCACTGGTGCTCGTTTCTTGGTCCAGCTTTTAACTGGTTCCCAACCGGCACCAGTTTTTGGAACCAAGAGCCAACATTTTTTCAGTGGAAAACAAAAGAACCGGTTCTGAAACAGGAACCGGCACCGGCACCAGCACCGGCATCAGCTTGGTGGAAAAGGGCTATCAGAGAGAAGTCATCATTCCTGCCGAATCTGAGTGCAATCCAAACAGCAACATTTTAAAACCATAGTGCCTTATCTCTGCCTGTTTCTTTAGGACTGGAACCGAACGTGGTACACGGCCAACCCGGACCTGACGCAGTGTTTCCAGAACACAGTGCTGGTGTGGGTGCCCTGTTTCTACCTGTGGTTACTGGCTCCTTTCTACTGCCTTCACCTGTACTGCCATGATCGCGGACGCATTAGCATGTCGTGCCTCTGCACGGCCAAGATGGTGAGAAACTGCCTGTGCATCAAAGACCACGTATCTTTCAGACAGTTATGACAATATTTGGCAGTCTGTCATTGAGATTCCTTCTGTTTAGGTTTTGGGGTTTCTGTTGGCGTCCTTTGGTTTTGTGGAGTTTTTCTACATTCTGTTGGAGAGAAGCCAGGAGATCCAGCAGCACATGGTCTTCCTGCTTGGCCCCATCATTCGCAGCATGACAGTCGTAAGTACAGACCTGCATTCTTCACAAACTAAATGCATTATACACCAAAAAAATCTTATTGTGTCCATAAGTGAACTGTAAAATTCCATATTGATTCATCATATCCGTGATTGTACAAGAAACTTCTCGAAGTTGCCATAGGAGATCAAATGGTTTTTGAATATTTCAGCTTCAACTGCTGGCTTACAACTGAATGTGCGAACAAACGACAGAATAGAGTATAATGTGTCACAGTGTTTTGGCTAAACATAGAGGTGCTAAGATGCCCAACAGCGGTAGATTTATTGCCATACAGGCAGCGCAAACATTACAGTTCTCTGTAAACGCAGTCTGTGTTTGAGTAGGGCTCATCAGGCCAGAGCTACATGCTCACTGACATCACTACGATGAGGAATCTGTCAACGTACAGCACTCAAACTCCCTCTCAGTTAAATAAATATTTCTATACTGTATAGAGAAGGAGCTCATCTGAAAACAGTTTTCTTCCAAAGATAGTCTCCATTCATGAGTGCTTTTTGCTTTGGCCACAGAGCTGCAGATTAAAGCTGTGTGACCAGTACAGACTTGTTTGTGAATGTGAAGTGGACACTCAGCGCGTATCCATTCAGCCCTGCTCATTCACTCCTGACCCGTGTCCAATATGTAATGCATCCAAATGAGTCGTTATGTGGTTTGTCTTGTCTTGACGAATTGCATGATTTAATGTAAATTATAGTTTCTTCCAAAAGCCCGTGCAGCTCCTGTAGAAAGGCAATTACATACACAATGCAGTTGACCAAATAAGTTGGCTGCAGCTGACCATTGGCAGGGATTTACAAGTCCACGTGTAGACAAAACAAGTTCAAATATTTAGACCCAGCTCTGTCTGTGTAAAATCTATCATTTAGAGTCTTTGACCTTTACAGTATGTCCCATTTGGGTGGCATATGGGTGGAATACACAACATTACCTGAACACAATAAGGGCCAGTGTGCAATCAAATAAATTATCAATCCCACTCATTTAGGCAGGATTCAAATGATACTGGCCCAAATCAGTGGGTGCCAACAACATGGGTGGCATCTTTTCAATGCAGATTCCAAATTGAAACAAATATAAGTATAAAATGCGAATGCGTAGAAGACCTTGTTGTAGCATATGTCTTTTCTCAGACCGTTTCTTTATTTTTTTTCTCCCCAAACCAGACGGGTGGCTCACCTGTGGTCTTCTTAGACTCATAAGCAAATAAGCATGTGTTTAGGTAAAAATACTCTAAAACGCTGCTTGTATTGGCCAACATTTTTCAAAAGCCTGCATTTTGGGCAGCCTATATATTTTTATGGTGGCGGACAGTTTGTATGCACGACTTGCATTGAAAT
Source organism: Neogobius melanostomus (assembly GCA_007210695.1). Classification (NCBI taxonomy): domain Eukaryota; kingdom Metazoa; phylum Chordata; class Actinopteri; order Gobiiformes; family Gobiidae; genus Neogobius; species Neogobius melanostomus. The sequence goes on along the minus strand of VHKM01000596.1, from coordinate 533,000 downwards.
CTACTCGCTTGTATTATTTGCCTATTAAAGCATATAATTTTGTAGACGCTGATCGCAGCCACCCACCTCCACCAGTTTCCTGCACGAGCACAGACTGGGAACACAGTGCCCTTGTTCCCTGACCAGCTTGTTTTGTTGGATGTATGGGAACAGCTTCGCCCCAGTCATGGAAGCCACAAACGAAACACTATTGATGAAAACTACATGACATTGGCTAAACAGCTCTATAGCATGACATAAAAAAAAAACCTTTTCTTTTCCCCAGCACTGCACACCTCCCCCTGTAATTATGAGGTGGGTTTTGCGATTTGGGGCTCGGTGATCGGCCTTGTTCCGCCCACTGACCCGTACAAACAGATGGCTGATGGTTTTACTGCAATAAAGCCAGTCAGAAGTGCTGGAAATAGCACCACCTGACCTCAGATTCTGACCCAAGGTTAGCTGTACATTTCACCTAAATTAGGGCCTGGATATAGGACACTGTACCCTGAGACATTTTATATGCAGTACGCCTGCAGTACAGACAAACAACAGAGTACAGCAACTCCACCCAGCAGGTAGCCTACTTTGATGAAAAATGTAAGTTTATGCAACTTGTAGTATGCTCTTAGATGTTTTAGAAGATTACGAAGATGAGGATAGTGACAGTGGACTGTAACTACTAATACTAATACTGATATGAATTAGTATCACTTTCTAATTAGTAATTATACTAATGAAAATCATGTTTCTTTACATTTTATCGTATATTATAATGTACTTATTAGCATTACGAGGCGAGTGTCTGCGTACATTAGTGTAAGAATGAGAGTGCGCTTTGGGCCTAATCAAGGTAGAAAAGCGCTATATAAGTTGAGACCATTTACCAGAAATACAGTATTTAGGCAAACGTTGCTTATGTGGTCATTTCGGGGGCTGTGGCCTGTCTGGGAGCCCCTGGTATATTGGGGGGATAATATTTATGGTAATGAGCAGTCCATAGATAATTATAGTATTTAAAGGTTTTGAACACATTTTACACTTGAAGTCAACAGTCATGTATTCCTTGGACTGCGCTCTCATCACTCTCAGATGTGCCTTTTGCTTCCTGCGCACGGGACTCTCTAAATTCCCCATAGGCATGAATGTGAGAGTCTGTCTATCTACATTTATATTGGAGCTGACTGGTGGGCTGGCTCTAGTTTCTCTCTCTACTTTTATGAAGAACCATCACATGTAGAAAAAGCCACTTACACAAAGCAAGCCTTATGTTTTTCTCTCTGTCTTCTTCTTCTTCTTCTTCTTCTTCTTCTTCTTCTTCTTCTTCTTCTTCTTCTTCTTCTTCTTCTTCTTCTTCTTCTTCTTCTTCTTCTTCTTCTTCTTCTTCTTCTTCTTCTTCTTCTTCTTCTTCTTCTTCTTCTTCTTCTTCTTCTTCTTCTTCTTCTTCTTCTTCTTCTTCTTCTTCTTCTTCTTCTTCTTCTTCTTCTTCTTCTTCTTCTTCTTCTTCTTCTTCTCCTTCTCCTTCTCCTTCTGATGAGGAGGATCTTGAACTGAATGCGTTGAGGGATGGGATGCCAGTGGAGGTTCTGGAGGACAGGGCTGATGTGTAGAGTTAGTTTTGTAAATCTGACTGTTAAAGACCGAAACAGGCAGATTATCAAGTTCCACATCTTGCCTTCAGGCCAAAGTGTCGAGATGCAGGACATAACGGTATAAAAATAGCTTTGTCCCTTCCTCTATTGTGGCTCTTATTCAACTGTATTTTCGTTTGTGTTGTACTTTAAGCAGTCGCTGGGTTGCTATAGTTTTGTGTACTTGTTGTCACTGTATAATGCTGCAAGTCATATCTACATACAGGTACAGTATCAGTAATGTTAACTGAACTGGACTGCCACCACCCGGCTCTCAGAATGGGGGTTTGGTCTGATTTAGCACAAAATAGTTGAAGGTCAGACAGTTTCATGTGACACTGCCGTAGCCCAGACATATCCAATGTGTTTTTTAATTTGAAACCTAAATCCACATTAGCCCCGCTTGGCAATGAGCTAGCATGAGAGAGTGACATCTCAGCTTTGGCCCGAACCCCAGAATAGGGATACTTATAAAGTAAAAGTCCTTGTCAAGTCTTTTGAGGACACATTAAGACACCCACAAAGAATCAGTCCTTTCTGACAAAAACAACAATTTAGATTTTTCCATCTCATGTCATAGTAGTATAAATGAATAGCCAACCTCAGTGCGTGGGGCGCGTGTGGCCAACCATACAGTGTCATACTTTTATAGAGTCAAGATGGAAGCCAAAGCGCATCAATGTCTGTGGTCAGGGAAGTCCCAAGAAGTTTTTCAAAACCAACCAACATTAGATGGGGTTAAGTCGGATTATAAATTATTGAGCACCGCAGTAAACACTTGCATTGATTTTGTGCTTTACACACAAGCGCCTGAGTTATCCTGAAGCTATTTTTGTCAGTGTTTTCTATACCATCTGACTTCTGTTTATCATTATACCAGATTTATTCCTAACTTTCGATAATGTTATTGTTTTCTCTTCTCTCTGTATTTCTTTGCAGATTTTGGCCTTATGCATCATCCAGCTGGAGCGCATCCGGGGCTGTCGCTCCTCTGTCTTCCTTTTCCTCTTCTGGGTCTTGGCTGTGGTCTGTTCACTTGTGCCTCTCAGAGCCAAGATCCAACTGGCCATGGATGAGGTAAGATGCTTAATCAATACAAGATTATAATAGTGAAAATACTATAATCATATATCAGAAACAGGATAGACTGGATAAACACCATTATGCCCCCTTTATAATAATATGTGTTCATAAAGTATTGAGAAAATGAACTAATTTCTGCCTGAGGGTGTGTTTGTCAAGTGTGAACTCAGTGAACCTTAATTTCAAAACAACTTGCAGAGACATCTAATCTTATCACGTCTCCCTCACCATTGTCTACCCAAAGTCTAGACACAGGACAGCAGCTCTTGAGATATACTCCGTGGCAAAAAAAAGCTGTTTCTATTTCATCCCCCAATTTTGACTGAGGTAACCTGAAGTTAACCAAGTGTTGGAGGATGACACTGCCAATTCTGGTCAAGTCTGTGTGTGTTTAACTTTCCTTTTTCTTCCTGTGCCTCTGTCAGACACTGCAATCATTGTTGCACTGGCTAAGAGTCTATTTAAACTCACTGCCTTCGTGCAGTTGCATTTGCATTACTATAAAAAACACTGAAGTGCACACATATCCATATTTCAGTTTTATCGTCCCAAGTGTGACATTCCCACACTGTTTGGGGGAGAATAATGATGGGCCTAGGATAAGTGCTGGTGAGACATGGCAGCCGAGGGTCAGACCAGAGGAGCTGCCGCGCTGTGTTTACGACAAGCCTACACCGTCATAAATGCAGCCAGATGGAAATCTGTGCATCCACATGATGCATGGCCTTTTACTGTCCAGACACATGTTTTTACTCCATACCGCTGTGCACGTTCCAAGAGTTCACACACGTGTCCAGTGATAAAGATTCAGACTTGTCATCTTTACTAAAAAGCACAGTCATGTTGCAAGTTTAGTAGAAATCCACTAAGGCCTTTGGGATTAAAAGATTTGAGACAAAGATATTTCCAGAGTGAAGATCCATGATCCATAGAGCTAACAGTCTAACAGAGACTAAAATTCAGACAATAAGAAAGAGAGAGTAAGTGATTCACTTGATTTACAGTATTTATTCAATAAAGAAGAAACAAGAAAGTTAGTTCTTGTTAGAGTAAGGATTATACTGCAAAATATTCTTCATATTCTTTATCCCAGATTTCCCCTGCACATGTGGCCGTGCAGTTGCTCCATTACCTCTATATTTGCATATTGCACGTATCATGGGCTCATGCTTTGTACATTTGTTATTTGAGTATTTCCTTTGTATTTACTTTGCCGCATTGCGCCTGAGTTCACAGAGTTCTTGTTTGTCAACCCTTTCTTAGTGACCCACATTTTTCCCACCAGCGTCCCACCACCCTGCCCCTGTTTGTCAGTATGTGGCCGGATCCATTTCGCCCCTCATATCAAACTTTCTGGGCACAGCGAGACACATTCACAGAAAAGCCACTTTTTAGTGTTTACTATGGTTGACGACTTTCATGCATACCCATATTACTGCATAACAGGCTGACTGCGGTGGTGGTGTTGACCCAGCGGTAAACATTGTCAGCCAAATCCCACAGCTTTCTATATGTCAAGAATAACATGGCAGTTCTACATTTCACAATAGTGACTAATATGCAGCTGCTCCATTGAATAAAAGTCAGCAGAACCACTTTATATAAACATCAAGGACCCTACAGAATTTACATGTAAGACAGTATTGTATCTATACAAATTATATATGTTGTTTGATATCTAATACTCTTATGAACTAGTTACTAACTAGTTACTCCATTGTTCATTACAACTCAACCGCTACTGCAGACTTATGGCGTGACTATGAGGCAACTTTTACTATCATTTACTTTACCCAGATTTAGTTTTAAGACCCCAAATACGTTTTATGTGTCTGTCATCTTGGCATATAAACCATATGCTTTGCAGCCACACAGAGTGTACACATTGGGAAACGGCATAATGAATTTGACACAGAGGCAGCTGCGAACTGGCACAGAAGCCACAGTCGAGATAAATGAGTTTTCACCACAGGATGTCATGTGATTTGTCAAGTACTGTTGTTGGTTTTTTGATAGTGTGCACTGCCAGGAGGCTTACCATTTTGTCCTCTAGATGTGAAACCCATGTCCCCTCATAGCATTCGCAACAGGACAGAATTTGATGTTTTAATCTCGGATAGAAGACTGGGAACAATATAATTTTAAGAATGATTTACTGTTTTGAAAGGAGTATCCCAAGAGAAAGACCACATGCACGGATTTTCCATATTTATCTTAAAGTCCCTTCAGCTGACAACAATTGTACCTGTGTGACTGCATTAGTGCCATGTCTTTTTAATACTGACAGGGTTGACATTGATTTGTGTGCCAGTTTCTGTTTCATGTGAATAGGACCATTAATCACACAGAGATTGATTATAAATCAGGTCATAACATCTGAATTTTGACAGTAAAAAGGCATATTCGACTCAACTCTGCAACTCAATGTACATGTATATGGTTCTTTCTCTTCCACAGGGGATAGCCTCAGATATTGTACGATACATCGCCTTCTTTTCCTATTTCACCATTCAACTGGCTGAGCTGTTCCTCTGCTGTTTTGCTGACCTGCCCCCGGAGGGAAAAAACATTTTGGAAAAGGTAGGCAGCAAAGTCCCACTTCAACTCTAAGTCCGGTCCATACCCAGGAAAGAAAAAGTCTGGGATCTTTGTGGTTTTCGACTTTTGTTGTTAAGACACTTTCCCTTTTGGAGGATATGATGTGATTCACCTACGCCCTCGGTTTTCTCTCAGACACTTGGGCTTCCTGTGAGAAGGATGTCAACGTGTTTGGTTAGGCCTCCCAACATACCATGCGTGATACTCCCTGTCTAGGAATGGATTGGCTCATTACAAACTACTATCTATTATGCAAGGTGTCTGTTTAATTTAGGAAATATGGCTAATCTTTCTCTTGTAGACACATCCTTTGACCTGTGCCTCTGGGAAACATGCTAGGAGCAATTGGGGACCCATCTCCTGAAGGAAAATCATGCAATCTCCACACATAATGGCCCCACCACAAATGTCCAGGCCATACACATAAACTAACTATATCTAAGTAAACCAATTTTCATTAGTAAGCTGTCAAAGGCTTACACTAGAAGAACAGAGCGATGTACCAGTAGCGGCACCAGTGCCACACTTAATTATGATATATGCATGGTAATTCTCTGGAGGACACATACATGAGAATTTGCTTCTTTTCAATCAATGCATGTCATAATATTTCTCTGGTGATAAACCATAGGAATAGTTGGAAAAGTCCCGACCAGCACACTGTCGGTCGGGTGGTGAGGAGGCTGAGGGTGCAGAAGCCACAGTCTGGCCCAGACACACCCATCGGCCATTCCTTGGTGTGTCCTAGGCTCCCTCCACTTCTCCTGTTTTTGTGCCCCACGCTCTGGTCATAGTTACTCACAGGGAAAGCGGAAGCAAAGGATGAAGAGCTGAAGTAATGAGAGTAAACACCAGTACCACTGTACTGAGGGGGCGGCAGGGCAGAGCGCAGCTGTAAAGCATGAATCCACTGTTCGACCATTTGTGATGACAGATTTCCGCTTCGTCTGCACTAGACCTCAAAACGTCACCCGGACACTGAACTCTATTTATCCTCCTACGCAGGAGTTCACTGCCTTCACTTCATGAAATAAAACAACATTCACATAAAAGTATTTATTACTCTTACTCATTACATAATTGGACTCATCACGGACCTGCTGTGTGTACAATCTAATTATTGTTTAAACTGCAGAAATCACGGACTGTATTTGTATTTGTTTTTCTCCCTTAAATCCGCTGTACATACTTCTGTGAACCACCTTTGGTCTTTAATAGGTTGTTTACACATTTGCTTTGCGTAACACTCTGTCCCCAAATGCTCTTGGGGTTGGTGCAGCGGTGTATTTCCCGAAAGACAGATTTAAGTAACCCTATAGTGTGCTCTGTAATCTGTTGCAGAATCCCTGCCCCGTGAAGGATGCCTCCTTCCTGTCGAAGATCCTCTTCTGGTGGTTCACAGGGTAAGACTCAAACCGCTTATTTGTGATGAGTCACTGCACTATCACAACACGTCACTACAGCAACAGTTGTCCATGTTTAGTGTTTTTATGTTGTAAATAAGCGGTGTGCTCCCTCTTCAGGCTTGTTGTGAAAGGATACCGGTCTCCGTTGGAAGCTGAAGACCTGTGGACGCTGAGGGACGAGGACACATCACAGAAGATCATCTCTGAGCTGCAGCAGGAGTGGACCGCAGAGTGTGCCAAACTGCAGAGGTAATGTCTCATGGCTCCTCATACCCACATATTACAGTCCACCGTCACAGGTTTTACATGTTAACACATGAACGCAGTTAAGGGGAACAACTCAAACTAGGCAAGGCAAGGCAAGGCTTTATTTATACCACGCATTTCGTACACAAGGCAACTTAATGCGCCTAGACCGTCAGGTTCTGCATACATCACAGAATAAACATAGATAAAGTTCAGGTGTGACAAACTGAAATTCTGTAGGTATAGATAATGTCATGCCATCCATTTGACCCTATGTGATATTTGGTTTTGAGAGCTACTGTACATTTAGTCGTGACAAATAGTTTTTTGGTAAACTTAACAAATGACCCAGTATGACAATATTGAATTATTATCTCATTTCAAAAGTGTGTTATTGCAATTCTACTTCGAAGGTCAACTGTTACAACTTCGTTGGGAAATTATCCTTTTGCGGTCAGAGAGTGTGAAGGGGGTGACCCCAGTGCGAGTGCTCCTCTCTCACACAGATGTCCTGCTTATAACTGCACAGTTTAACTGTATAATGCTTTTCCCCGTGGCAGGCAGGAGAAGGCCTTAGCATCTGGCCTGGCGTTGGGAAGCCGGCTGCCCGACCAGGCGCAGCTACTTAGGAAGCTGCAGAAGGAGCAGAGTTCGGGCTTCTTTCTGCTCAGGACCCTCGCAAGAAATTTTGGCCCCTATTTTCTGACGGGCACTCTGTGTATCATCTTCCACGATGCCTTCATGTTTGCTATCCCACAAGTGCTGAGGTAAGAGTGAAATTAAGTGATGAACCTTATCATTTATACTCGTGACAATGTCCATTAACTACCTTGACACAGCCAATCTCATTAGAGTACGCTTTTCCTCCCATTCTTCTCAACCTAAAACATGCAATAGGCTAACTAGAAACTCCTGAACCACTGCGGGTGCACACTGCTCCTGTCAAGTGCCTCGCGACATTAAAGGACAAATTTACTTACTTGGATAATCAAGTCTGACGTAACCTTAAACACTGGCCAAATGAATGTTATGATGTTTTAATGTTATCACAGTCGATGTTACCTGCCTACGATCCCGACCCCAACCGTAATCCTTATCTTAACCCTAAATTTAAAGAGGAAAATGCATTGGTACACCAAGATGCAGCTCTGTTCCTCATTGATTCATGGGGAACAGCAGTACCAGGGAGCATGGGTCCCGGGAAACAAACAACTGACAAACTACAGTGTATGGAGACACTGGAGGGAGACAATGTCCATAAAGTGTCTTGCCCAAGGCACAATATCAGTGCGCACTGAAGGGAGTCTGCAGATTTGTGGGTCAGTCTTGAACTACTCCCACCAAAAAATAGGGCACTCTTTGTGTATTGTGCTCAAAATTTCATTTTGGGAACCAGACTTTCGAATATAACTTTTTCAATTCTCGGAGACCGCAAACCAAAGCAGAACCCAGTGCTCTCCCTGTATTAGATAATTTCACCAAACCACAGCTTTGGCTAGAATTACCTGACTGCAATCTAGGGAAAAGTAAAAATATGTTTTATTGTGCTCCCTGTCAAGTTCAATTTGAAGATTTAGACCTATTAGGTTTTCGCGGTGCAACACTGTGGGAGAGCTCAACTTAAGTATATTGCGACAAATGGACGTTTAGCGGGGCTGGCGGGTGGACGGGCAGCCACACTCGCAGCCCGCTAAAGCAACAGGTCAACTACATCGCAGGGCACAACAACAGGCGCTGGCAGCAGTGAATGCAGGTCATAGCCACACAGTCCTCTAGACAGACTGGAATGTTGTTGTTGATGCAGGAGACAGCATTAGTGGAAGTGTTAATTACGGACGTGGAGTTGTGAGCAAGAAAAAGTTGGATGAGACCACAGCGACTTTGGTCCAATAAAGAGCACAGCAAAGGAATGACAGACAGACACACAGACGGGAGACCGTGAAGGAGCAGGGCGACTCCGAAGGGCAGAAATGCAGTCACACCACAATAAGGCAACCACTGGCCAAGTGTGAGGGCAGTTTGGCCACAAGCTGAACGCTGTTGTGCAAATGGCTCAGCAGCACCCAAAACCACTGAAACATGGGAGGAAGTCTCATACTACCAAAGGCAGTACTAGAGCAACTAAATATTATTCTCCGAGCATTAAAAGGAGAGTGATCATGTACTTGAACTATAAGAAGCAAACGGTTTCTATAAACAATTTTGCTGCTGTAGAGTTTGCGATTGTGTATCAAAAAAGCTAAGATTTCTGTCAAAATAAGATGATGAAGATGATATTTTCCTACTCCACAGTCTCCTGCTGAGCTTCATGAGAGATGACGACGCTCCGCTGTGGAAAGGCTACTTCTACGCCACCCTGATGTTCCTGCTCTCCTGCCTCCAGTCTCTCTTCAACCATCAGTACATGTACATGTGTTTCACTGTGGGGATGAGAGTCAAGACCGCTGTAATGGGCCTGGTTTACAGAAAGGTAGGCAAAGTCCTGTATCTATGGCACAAACAAACTGTTTATCTCTGCTCCCAGACGGGGGAAAACAGTACACAGCGTATGATTAACAGCTTTTACCTATGATGAGTGATCGTCTGCAGAATTTTATGAGGTTTTTAAATTATATTGCACTGGAGGCCAAAATGTCTTTGTCTGTTGTCTCATCAATCCAGTCTCTGGTGATAAACAGCTCTGCCAGGAGGACGTGCACCGTGGGTGAAATTGTCAATCTGGTCTCAGCCGACACCCAGAAGCTCATGGACTTTGTGGTGTATTTCAACGCAGTCTGGCTGGCTCCAATTGAAATCGCTCTTTGTCTCTTCTTCCTCTGGCAGGTATATTGAATTAAAGACGTTTTATGCACATTACACGCTTCAGACTCACCAATACATCTTATCGTCTAGCATCTGGGTCCATCAGCTCTGGCAGGAATAGCTACTGTCATCCTCATATTTCCACTGAATGGCTTCATCGCAAAGAAAAGGAGCAAACTGCAGGTAACGCTCTTTCAGGAATGTTTCACACTTGGAGCCGCACATCTGGCCCATTCGGTCCAGGATGCCACAGCTGGTTTAGATAGTGGCCAAAGATGCGTGTGGGTGTTTGGCCTGGGCGCTACATTCTCTCTTGTCCTTTTGATGTCTGCCTCATATAATGCATTTCAAAAACAATGACAGGAAAGGGTGGGTAGTAAGAAAGCATCATTTTTCATTTCTTTGGAAAAACAACAGAGGGCTCAGTAAAATTAGATGCCAATTTAATCGAAGTGAGTCTGAAACGTAGTGACCACATTCCTGGCGCTTTGTTGTTTCCTTGTCATAAAAAATCACTAAAATGTAACAAGCTATAAATTCCTTCTCAATTAAACAGTTTGGAAAATTGCGCAGACACCCTCATGTTCACAAATGCATGTACTCACTTTGTTCTGGTAATTGTCTGTGCCCCAGTTTCACTTTATGGTTATTTTTCAATAATAAAACATAACAGAGACTGTGTTTGGTCAACAGGAGGTCCAAATGAAGTATATGGATGGCCGCATCAGACTGATGAATGAGATTTTAAATGGCATAAAAATACTGAAGTTTTATGCCTGGGAGAAGGCCTTTCTCGAACAAGTCTTGGGCTACAGAGAGAAGGAGCTCAAAGCTTTGAAGAAGTCTCAGATCCTTTATTCAATTTCTATTGCCTCTTTCAACTCCTCATCATTTCTGGTAAATGCAAACTATATTACATTAGTTCTGACTCTTTTAAGTAATAAGGTTAGTTTCCATTTGCTTAAAATTATTCCCTCTCATGATCCAGATTGCCTTTGCCATGTTTGGCGTCTATGTGATGATCGATGCCAGAAATGTCCTGGACGCACAGAAAGTGTTTGTATCGATGGCTCTGATCAACATCCTCAAGACACCACTGAGCCAGCTGCCCTTTGCCATCAGCACGAGCATGCAAGTATGTGCAACTGCCCCTCTCATGCACTCTGACTGCGTTCGCCAGATGTATAGCCTGCTATTACACATGTGTGTGACTATATGAAGCATGTAGCTCAGTGTATTAACCGCCAGTGTGTTGCAGGCTGTGGTCTCGCTGCGCCGCCTGGGAAAGTACCTGTGTTCAGAGGAGCTCAAAACGGACAATGTCTCAAAGGCTCCACTGACGTCTGGTAGGAGCTCCACCCTTGTTCATATACATGCTATTACACTGAATGAATACACTACTATTCCAAGCATTATAATTTCATCTATTTCCACAATATCATCCTTTATAAAAAAAATCACAGGCTGCCATGATCAATATGAGATTTTGTTGTTTATATCTGCGGTCTGCCACTGCCTTGTATGGCTCATGCACGCTGTCACTTCCTGGGTCCCTGGCTGACTTGTAGACGACGTAATTATAGGATATTCCCATTTTGTGGTTGAGCATAAATCACTGCATGAATTCAGACATATGATTCATAGAGAAGCCAAACAAAAAACTCCTTTCTTCTGTCTGTAATCTGTCAACACTTCCTAAGCCAGCATGTGAGAGCCAACACCTCTGTAATTTGTATGATCAGGCAAATTCACTTGTAATCATGCCCAGGGTGTGCTGCGACGTCAAACTTCAAGGGGAAGCTTTTGTTTGTTGTTGAGGTTGTGCTTTTTATGTCTTTCTCAGACGAGGAACAAGTCGTCGTAGATAATGGAACCTTTAGCTGGTCTGCAGAGGGCCCTCCATGTCTCAGAAGGTATGACTGAAACTATAGGAATAGAACAAGAGTGCAACGAACACAAACAGAGGCCAAACACACAACTTCAAAACTGAAATCACATGTAACACTTAAGCGTTGTTAGGATGCGCTGTCAGTGGTTTAAAAAAAGGCTTTACATCTACAGCTGAACTTGAGTTTCCTTAAATTGCATGTGAGGACACGACGACTATTAACATAATGTGAACATGCCACTCCTCATTTGAAAGCTAAGGACCTCCAAGTTCAGTCAGTTAGCTTTAAATACCAGAGGTCGCACAAGCACTAACTAGGACGTTCCATAGTTTAGAAAATATTTACAAAGAAATCCTACATAACCAACCTTTAACACTGCAGATGTTCCAGTCTCTTACACAGGTATGCTTTAACCTCTTAACCCTGACCTGAACTGAGCACATTATCTCCAGTTTGGCTTTACCCAAATCTAAAAGCTTCTTTAAAAAAAAAAAACATCAAAATAGTGTCAGAAATGAGAAGAAAACAGGGATGAAAATGCAACAAAAAAGGATCAAAAAGTGACCCAAAAGAGCAACAAAAATTTGTCAGAAATGCAACAAAAAAGCAATGAGAAAGTGACAAAAAAATCAATGAAAGTGCAGCAAAAAGTGACAAAAACTCAACAAGAAAAGTAATACAAATGTGACAAAAACACAATAAAAAAAAGCCACAAAAACTGCAACAGATCAGTTTAGAGGTTATGTAGGTCTTAGCTTTCAAGTAAACTCCAGTTGAGGAACTTTTAGATTTAGGTAAAGCTGAACTGGAGAAAATGCACTCAGTTAAAGCGAGTGGTAAGAGGTTAATGTATGATGTAATGTGCACAAACTTATGAGACAATCCCCTTCTTTGTTGAAAGGATTAATGTCCGTGTCCCGCGGGGGTCTCTTGTTGCCGTGGTGGGACACGTGGGCAGTGGAAAGTCGTCCCTGTTGTCGGCCATGCTCGGTGAAACGGAGAAGAGAAACGGCAGCGTCTCTGTAAAGGTATGACAGCAGTTTCCAGGTGGAGGGCTATTTATACCCCTGAGTTTAGCTTTAATAAAAACACTGACGTCCTTCTGTCCTGTGTCTTTGGTAGGGCTCCGTGGCCTATGTGCCGCAGCAGGCGTGGATCCAGAACGCCACGGTGCAGGACAACATCACATTTGGACGGGACAAACTGAAGTCCTGGTACAACCGAGTGCTGGAGGCCTGCGCTCTGGTCCCTGACCTCGACATACTGCCCGCCGGAGACGCCACTGAGATCGGAGAGAAGGTGCAAACACAAAGCACTTTCATTTTGTAGTGTTGATCAAATATTTGGGGCGAACATTGCATTGCAACACTTTTGTATTGTTTTAACAGGGGCTGAATCTGTCGGGGGGTCAGAAGCAGAGAGTGAGCCTGGCCAGAGCCGTTTACAGAAAGGCTGACGTCTACCTCCTGGATGACCCTCTGTCTGCTGTAGATGCTCACGTGGGACAACACATCTTTGACAAGGTCATTGGGCCAAAAGGAGTGCTCAGAGACAAGGTAGGAAAAAAGATGTTGCACTTACATAAAACTTGCAACTTTGGCTTTTTCTGAAATCAAACTTAGCATCAAATTGGGCTCTCCTTTCATTTTGTTTTTATATTCGCATGACTTGCTGTATAGACCCGTGTTTTGGTGACCCATGGGATGAGCTTCCTGCCGCAGGCTGACCTCATCCTGGTCCTGGCCGAAGGAGAGATCTCTGAGAGCGGGTCGTACCAGGAGCTGCTCAGCCGCAATGGGGCCTTCGCCGAGTTTATCCACACCTTTGCCAACACAGAGCGGAAAGAGAGTGTCATGCAAAGAGGTAATGCATACTTTCGAAAAATGTTTAAACAGTTTCTAAATAGCACATAGCTCTGTTCGCTTAACGGCATTTTTTTTCTCCAGCTGGTTCAAGGCGGTCCAATGCTCGACTCAGCATGATTGATTTTATGCCCTTTTCAAGAGACCTGTCGCAAGAGCAGCTCATTGGGTATAAAACAAAACTCATCAAAAGACATCTTCTGATAACAGGTTTATTATCGTAACAACTTCTACAATGCTAAACTCTACTTTTTGTTTCCTAGGGGAGACACCACTAACACAAACCTGCAGAATCTGGAGCCAGTTTCGGAAACTGACCAGGAAGTGATCCAGAAGATCTCGGGAAACTCACACAGGCGGATATAGCATTCACCGGACGGGTAAGACAGAAAGAATTTTACATACATTTTATATGAAAAGTAATAGTGTACAAAACGTGTCAACATACAAACAAAGGTCCTAAATTACCAATAATATACTATGTGATTCCAAAATAAAATCCAAAGTGGACGAATTCCCTTATTCTTATTATAAGCATACTGCATATAAGAACATTGTTATCCCTTTTGTAGGTGAGATTGGAGATGTACAAGAAATACTTCAAGACCATCGGACTGGCTCTCATCATGCCTATAGTCTTCCTGTATGCCTTCCAGCAGGGCGCCTCCTTGGCCTATAACTACTGGCTCAGTATGTGGGCAGATGACCCTGTGGTCAACGGCACTCAGATCGACACAGACCTGAAGCTGGCTGTTTTTGGAGCACTCGGATTAGCACAAGGTTAGCTACAAATACAACATACATACAACAACGGTTTTTACTCTATTTTTGTATTGCATTTTGGCATGTCTGGAGAATTGGGAGGAAAATGCATTTTGTAGATACTACTGATGCAGCCTTAATAGTTTTGACTTAATACTGTTTGCGATAGGTATTGCCATCTTTGGTACAACTGTGGCCATCTCCATCTGTGGTATCATCGCCTCTCGTCATTTGCACATGGAACTCCTCATCAACGTGCTGCGCTCTCCCATGTCGTTCTTCGAGAGCACGCCCAGCGGAAACCTCCTGAACCGCTTTGCCAAAGACATCGATGCCATTGACTGCATGGTACCTGAAGGCCTGAAGATGATGCTGAGCTATGTCTTCAAGCTCATGGAGGTCTGCATCATTGTGTTGATCGCCACACCCTTCGCCGCTGTGATCATTCTGCCGCTGTCTATCCTCTACGCCTGCGTCCAGGTATGTACCACTTACACATTTATTTAGATGTCAAGGGTAACTATGCTTGCATTTTTACACAGTAAATGTCTAAAAAGGAAACACGATCTTATTAAAAAAAGTATTGTCCACCATTCACTGAATTATTCTGTAATGTATTGTACATTAATTATCACATTTTTGTTATTTGGAATTTTAGATTTAGGTTCTTTAATGCCTTTGCTTCTACTGTATAAAAGTAACTCTCCCTCTGTATTTTGTTCCTTCAACTCGCTGACACACTTGTTACACAAACTTGATTTATGGGAAAACCTGAAGTGTTCTCTCCCCTTATTAAAACATGTTTTACTTTTCCGTTTTGCCTGAAGAGTTTCTACGTTGCCACATCCTGTCAGCTGCGAAGGCTGGAGGCCGTGAGCCGATCTCCCATCTACACTCACTTCAATGAGACTGTGCAGGGCGCCAGTGTGATCCGCGCCTTTGGGGAACAGCCGCGGTTCATTCTGCAGGCCAACCAGAGGGTGGACTTCAATCAGACCTCCTACTTTCCAAGATTTGTGGCCACTCGGTGAGTTATGTTATAATGATTAAAGACCATTGAAAAGCTATTATATATAATGTCAATAAGGGGCACTTAATTAAATCACTGTTAAATCCACAGGTGGCTAGCTGTCAATTTGGAGTTTGTTGGTAATGGCGTGGTGCTCGCTGCTGCAATCCTTTCTGTAATGGGAAAAAGCACTTTGAGCCCTGGAATCGTCGGGTTGGCTGTATCACACTCCCTTCAGGTAAAACACTCACAAATCATACAAATGGATTACAATTACACAATTAGGCCCTTATTTCAACGTGAGGAGTTGTAAAAACATTTGGTGGTTATTTCAGGTGACTGGCATCCTGAGTTGGATCGTAAGAGCTTGGACTGATGTGGAAAACAATATAGTTTCTGTGGAGAGAGTCAATGAGTACGCTGAAACTGCCAAAGAGGTCAGTCGTTACACACACAGTTTGAAGAGAAAGGTTTTATTTCTCTTTTCAATACTCTAGTGATAAGTAGATGCCAAACTAAACATTGTTCTTCGCACTCGTGTTTTGTTTTACCCCATTCAGGCCGATTGGACCATCGAGGGCAGCTCTTTGCCGCTGGCTTGGCCCCAAAACGGCACGATTGAATTCCAGGATTATGGGCTGCAGTATCGTAAAGGCTTGGAGTTGGCTCTGAAAGGCATCACTCTGAATGTCCCCGAAAGAGAAAAAGTAAGAACAAGGTTGCATACACGTAGAGTGTTGATGGAACTTCCACATAACAAGTGTCTTAACCATAAATACATCTTTCCAAGGTCGGGATTGTGGGCCGGACTGGAGCAGGGAAGTCCTCACTTGCCCTGGGAATCTTCCGGATTTTAGAGGCAGCGAAAGGAAAGATCTTCGTAGATGGAGTCAACATCGCTGACATCGGACTGCATGACCTCCGCTCACGCATCACAATCATTCCTCAGGTAATGACACAAGCGGAGGCCTGGCTTTCCTCACATAAACTATTTACAACTTAAAGCCAGGATGTAATAACAGTTTGAACATTTCATCCAGCAGTAAAAATATCTTCTGGCTTCTTCTCAGGACCCTGTGCTTTTCTCGGGCTCGCTGCGCATGAACCTTGATCCGTTCGACACCTACTCAGATGAGGAAGTGTGGAGCGCGCTGGAGTTGGCTCATCTCAAGAATTTTGTCTCCAATCTGCCGGACAAACTCGGCTATGAATGCTCAGAGGGAGGAGAAAACCTCAGGTACACATTATTACAGCGATAGGACACATTACACTTGAGATGATGAAAACTACTGGTCCCACTGTGCTTTCTGCTTCATAAAAACTCAGAAAAGATAGAAGTTATGCAGATGACATACACAAGCCAAATGAGTGTCAACTTTGAGCTATTTGTTTATTAGAGTGATAATGATAAATAATGTACATTTTGGCAATAGAAACATACAGGCTCAGTGTGGGTTGTCCCTGTACTTAACTCTGTCCGTCTGGCTTTAGTCTGGGGCAGCGGCAGCTCGTGTGTCTGGCCCGAGCCTTACTGAGGAAAACCAAGATCCTGGTTTTGGATGAAGCTACAGCAGCTGTAGACCTGGAAACCGACATGCTCATCCAGTCCACCATCCGCACTCAGTTTGAAGACTGCACCGTGCTGACCATCGCTCACCGTCTCAACACCATCATGGACTATACCAGGTTAGTTTACTCTTACAGGGCTATTTATCACGTCTTTATCAAGTATGTCACAATCAGAATCATGTCACTGCGACTGTCAGTAAAAAAAGCATATAAATGTTTAGATTCTAATATCGATCTATCTATTTTCCACAGAGTCATTGTAATGGACAGAGGACACATCTCCGAAAATGACTCTCCAGCCAACCTCATTGCACAGAGGGGACAGTTTTACCGAATGTGCAGAGAAGCTGGTCTGGTGTAGATCTGCGCCGCTGGGCTCTGAGCCTCGAAGATGGCTGATTACAGATGCGGGACATTATTTGTGTGCCTTAAAAGCACACAATAACTAACCATTTCAAGCTACATTATGTGGCAGCTCAAATTGCCTCTCTGTGAGGGCATTGTTGAAATAATCTCAAGAAAACTGCACACAGTCTCTTAGTCTCTGTGGGAGACATGCTGTCTGAATTCAGGAAAAGACACTTCTGCTGAGTGTAGGGGCTCAACATGCTATAAATACTGTACATAAATAGTGAAGTGGAGTTTATTCCATGAAAGTGTTAAACCAAAGGCTGGAATGAAAGAGTGCCACAGATTTTCATTCTCTTTTTGAATGGCTGTAATACTATTTTTGTAAGGTTTTTTTGTTACTATTTGAAGTATTTGAAGCATTTGGATTTATGTCTCAGGCTTGTAATGATCATGTTTACTCCTTTTATCCTTTTATGCCAAGTATAAATGGTCAATAAGTGATTTCATTCAGTTTGGTATTGTTATCCTGTAAACTGGGACAGGAAATACTTTGACACACTAACCTTCCGAAGGGTCACCCCGGCACATGCAGGGGAAATGAGGTTTTGAGCCTTAAGCATTTCAGCTTTTAGAAGCCAAATCTGAGTTTTTATACGTCGGGGCCCGAGAGAAAACACTGACATGAGCCAGCACATTAGCAATGCTCCAACTATGTTGCGGCTCTTGTTTATTTCTGTCAAAGTAAACACTTAAAGAAGTGCATGCAGACCTTGTTGGTCAGATCTAACCTGACACCGGTAGGAAAAACCACAGTGAATGAAGAGAATTCTTTTCAAAACAATGGTGATAAATCTATCTGAACGAGACTGTCTCCCTGTTTCACCACACGACTCAAAAATCAGTATTGCTGCTCTGGTGCTGACATGACATTCTGTAAATATCCCAGACTTTATCACTCGTCAGCTGAACCAGTGACCTTTAATGAAAGAGGCATTCACTGTTTTGTCTTACTGGTTTAGACAATACATTCAGAGGAACGTTATTTTATTTATATCACGTGGAAATGTATTGTGTCTTTAAAAATGTCCTTTTCGAGGATCGTATTTATACTTTTTATAACAAGCTTGTTTATATTTCACAGACCATTTATTTTAGTGAACTGTACATGCTGGAAAATAAAGCTCCTTTATATATATATACTTGCATATATATATGTATAGTTATTTTGTCTTTGATTTGAAAATATTGGGTCAGCAGTAATAAAGTTAAGGTTATGGTATACTTTTGTCCTCTGCATTTGACCCATCTTTCGATGCCACCCGTAAGGAGCAGTGGGCGTCAGAATTACTTAATGTTTTACATTTGAAGGCTTTTAAAACTGGGGGATCCTAGTGGGACAGTGGGAGTTGCACATGTGACCACCGGCCAGTAGGTGGCAGTATTCAGTGAGAGTCGAGTCGACCGCGCGGGGTTTGTTTACATTTTGTTACAATGGCGACTATCACAGAGCTGAAGTGCGGTGAGAAGAATGAACTTTCTGTATTTAAAGTAGCCTTCATGTCCTGCATTAATGAAAGGATAAACGTTCATGTTTAATTACGAATATTAATACGTTGTATTATATAATCAAAAGTGCCATTTAGCATTGGCTAACTTACTGCAGGACATCTACAGAGACTTCAGTGATAGAGATGTAGTTAACGGTACTACTTCAGATGTTAATAGTTACATTTAACAGCGCTCAATCAAAAAGTACTAGCTTTTCTGCACTCCGGATTAGCTAATGTTACACCAATATTAACTCCATAACAATCATGTCTGTCATGGTGATTGAATGGGTCTTGGTTAGTGCCATTAATATATGTCTATTGAGCACAACCGTCGCACCATAAGCATGTGTGTGTGTGCCTTCAGCCGTGAGAGAGACGCTGGAGTCCCGCGGGGTGCTGGGCCAGCTCAAAGCCCGGATCCGGGCCGAGGTGTTCAGTGCCCTGGAAGACAAGCAGCCCCCGAGACCACAGCTGTCCCACGAAAACCTCCTCATCAACGAGCTCATCCGGGAGTACCTGGAGTTCAATAAGTACAAGTACTCTGCGTCTGTACTCGCAGCAGGTGAAAGAGTTGGCTCAAGCTGTTATTGTTGACTGCAATAAAAAGTGCATTTGAACGACCCGCTGTTATGCCAGCACTGATCTAATCTCTATCACAGACACACGTTACAGTACCATAGTGCCGCGAAACGTCACAACGTCAAAAGATCGATGGTCATTATTGTTAATTTGATATAATTTCACCAAGTAATGGCCTTTTATTCTGTGTTTTCATGTATGACCTCATTTTTCGTTTCATGTGACTTTTATGCATCCTAAATTTAACCAGAAAAATGGGTTAT
The DNA here is from genome assembly GCA_007210695.1 of Neogobius melanostomus. Taxonomy (NCBI): domain Eukaryota; kingdom Metazoa; phylum Chordata; class Actinopteri; order Gobiiformes; family Gobiidae; genus Neogobius; species Neogobius melanostomus. Next base: position 513,421 of record VHKM01000596.1, on the reverse strand, counting down.
TAGGGTCTGGAAAGTGCATGTCAATAATCAAACATAATTCTTATATTATATAGGGTTGGGCAGTCGACAAATTTGATGGAAAAGTGGGAATCAGACTTAAATAAAGTTGTGTCATCACATTATTTTGTTGGACTTCAGAAGTTAGTGTTACCTGTGTAACACTAGACTTACTGTATATATACAGTATAATTGCTATATAACTCACCCCATTACCATTTAGTAGGTAGACACCACACATGCAGAAATTGTTTGGATTTCTGTAAAATATCACCCTGAATTACGGGTTAACAGTGATCCCTTGAAGCTAAAATAACTGTGATGTAAAACGGGGGTTATAATGTGTGTACACAGTGAGGTTTTAGTCACCACTAAACTGTCAAAGGTTTATTTTCAGAATAAAAACATTTCTCAATGTTTTTAACCAGAGAAAAGTCTCACCTGAGGACAGAATGAACTTAGTGGTTGCATATTTTGTGTGTTATTGTCAGACATTTCCTCAGAATTCAAATTTTAGCTGTTATTTTAGAGCCAGTCTTCTCCTAAAGTAAATTATGTTTGTGTTTTCAGAGTCAGGCCAACCCGAAGTTCCCTTGGACCGACGGTTTTTGGCAAATGAGCTGAATGTTGCAGAAGATGCTAGCTCCAAGTCGGTGTAGGTTTAAAGACGTCGCTTTTGCATTGTCATAATAATGGTTAATAATGGCTTTTTTTTGTGTTACTCATGAAAGTTTAGAGTATTACGAATTAAATGCTGAATAAAACAGCATTTAATTTATTACAGATTGTTGAGTCAGTCATAATTACCGTGTGAAGCCATTTATGGTAAAAAAAAGACCTGAAATAAGGACGTTTCTGGTTTCTGAGTCATGAGGAAAGCAAAAGAATTGTCAGAGGATCTGCAAAATGGGAAAGGGCTATAAAAAAAAGATATCCCAGGTACTGAGAGCAGCAGTTGTTGAAACCAAGCCACGGTCAGGTAGACCAATGATGAGGGGGCAATACACCGTAAAAAGAGTAAACTCAGTTGTTTGACCATAACTGGCTTCGCACAACCACTAACTATGAGTGAAAAAAAAAAAGTTTTTGTGTTTTCATTCATATTAAAAAATGGCCACAAAAAAAATGCTGTCAGGGTATGTAAACTCTTGAGCACAGCAGTACCTACAAAATGAACAAATATGGCTCACCTCTCCTAAAAACTGACTTGTAACTTTAGTGGGAGCGGGGATGTCTACAGCTCGTCTCCATGGAGATATGGACTAAAGACAGTCAAATATGTGATTTTAAAAGCTTTTTCCTGTGAAATCACAATAATGGCTTATCAGTGTTTATTTTCTGTACCAAAATAGCCATGCAGCTTCAAAACTTCACACATAAAAATTTAATTATATTTGCCTATCTCTGTGCAGACCTCTTCTCTATGGGCTGGTGTCCCACTGTGTGAACAGTGCTGATGGAGAGAAAGTGTTTCTGAGGGGTTCGTCTCTTCCTCCTGGACCCAGTAGATCCACACAGGGAACTGACGCCTAAAAACAACTCGCACTCACTAATCTGTACTGGATGGACCAAAATCTTGATAGAAGAGATTTGAAATTTTATACAATACTGAGCTTTCTTTGTACTTTTAAGTGTACATAGACAGACTTGGATGATATTGTTTTGATAGCATTAACTCAAGGCTCTTGTGTTTTCTTTGTTTATGTCAACTTTTATACTTGTACTGGTAAATTGTAGGTCAAATAAATGAAAAATAATAAATCATAAATAATATAGTTTTCATTTACTAGCACTAGATGGCAGCAGACACTAAGAAAGAAGAATGCAGCAGTAGAAGCAACTCAATCTTGTTATTTGCACTAGGGAAACTAAAGTTTGGGTAACTTGAGGTTTTTGACACATCCAGAATTACCTCCAATTGAAACATTTATTTTGTTTTGATGAAAAACACAAATATTTACCATAACAACTGATCCCATTACCACCCCTTCGTCTGCTGCTATTAATTTGGAGACAAAGGTTAAACAAACCTAAATAAACTTTAGTCTTATGTGTAATCATGTTAACGTTTTGGCTGCCATTGTATTTTACACAGCCAAACCCACTCAACATGAACGTTTAACTACTCAACCACTTGTATCACCAAAACATTAGTGTCATTAAGATGTTTTATCTCTGTCTATGATAACAGTTTATCCCCTTTAACTCCCTTTGCCGCTCGTTTGCTTAAAATACATTTATGTGAGCAAATCTTAAGCAGAACATATTTTCCTCTTAGGCAACATATTTAAGATGAATAGTAAATATGCATCTTAAACATGTAAAAGCTACATAGAAAATAAAAATTATTAATCAAACATTTCAATGCAAATACATTTTATTTTACCCTACCCACATGTTTTGAACCACCCACAAATGGTTCAAAAACAAGTCTACTACTTACTTACTTTAACTTAAATATATGAAATATTAACGCTGTTGGAAACACAGTTCAACATGAGTGGACTACACTGTTTTGTGTTCTGTACAACTCTGCTATCCTTTTCTGATGTATTTTAAGCATAGGGGTTTTCTTTTCCACTGTATGAGGCCTTCCAATTACCTAAAACATTCTGAAAATTATTTATTAACATAATGTGAACACTGGGAACTCAACTGTCTTTCATGTTTTTGACTTCCTCTCTCACCATTAAAGGGAACGTGGTTCTTATCTCACAAAACCTAAAGACCAGAGTCTCTGGATCTGATTATCCATCGGCCATGTCGTTATTTCTCATGCTGATTGTTGAGCCAACATAGCTACAGATGTACTGCTGCCTGTTCCCAATAACATGTCACGGGGAAAACTTTACGTGTTAATTAGCTTTTCCCAAGAAATCTATGCATTTAAGAGGTTAGTCAACAAATGGTGTAATCTTGTATTATTTAGTATGTGTAGTTCTGTTATACATCATTACCTTTTATAGACCCAGTTGTTCCTCTCTTTACTGGGAAGTTGGGGTTTGTTTAAAAGCGTAGCTGTAGTTCCTAAATGAGGACTTTACATATTTAAAGCCACAATGCGTAACATTTCACTCATATATAGAATACACTACTAGCATTTATCTTATAACAGATATTTTTGTATGTTGAAAAACCTAATAAATGACTAAACAAACGTAGCTTTGCTGTAAGCGGCTCATCTCTCCTTAGACTAATTGAACTGCGAGTGGGGACGTCTCAATAAGAGATTTAAACAGGTTATGTCCTCATCCAAATCCATTCTTTGATTACCACTGCAAAAAAAAAAAAAAAAAAATGTTGTTTTTTAGTGGCATGTTTTGTATTGCTGGCAACATCCATCCATTTTCTTCCACTTTTCCGTTGCCGTGTCGTGGAAATCACATTGCACCAGCCCCCTATGGCTCCTCCTGCAGGTGGTGGGTCCACAGAAGGACGGCCTCATGGTTCTAACCGGGCCTGTTGGTCTCTTATAAGGGGCTTCTGAACCGCTCTTAAGGGGCTTGTATCACTGTATCTGGAATGTAAACTAATTTTGAATATGGGGGTAGGCACTTAGCTTTGTTGCTTTGGCCTACTCCTTTTGAGTTTTTGTTACTTTATTTTCTGCACTGCAACAATGTTAATGTAAATAATGTAAATAATTACTCAAATAAATCCAATCAATCAATCAAACTACTACCAAACAAAGTCATGACTAGACAACGAGTGCCACTTGATTCCAAGTCACTACATAAGTGAACATCCCGAGAAGTGACACAAACTTAACTCGCGTGGTCCCACACAAAATTAATCACAGGAAGGGACACAGACACAAAAATGGCGTACTGGCCACAAAGACCAGCAGCTGTGCTAACTAAACAAAACTAACACCGAGTGGAACAAACAAACGAACACAAACAATTTGGCGTACTGGCCACAAACACCAGCAGCCCTGAATGTTCCTAGGTGTGGCCTTTTATATGCGTGGCATGAAACGAGTCCTCCAATCCCAGACCAGGGCTCACACAGCCAGGTTTCCATGGAGGACAAAGGGAAATTAGCCACACAACCAAAACTAATACAAACAACATATCCAAAAGTAGCTACAGTATCTGCCATTTTCCTGCTTGCCCTCATTATTTAGCACATATCTTGGTAAAGTAATTCAAAGTGAAATGGCAAACGGTGGCGCAGAAGGTAGAGTGGGTTGTTTCATGACTGGAAGGTCGGGGGTTCGAATCTTGCCTCCTGAAGGTGCACATTGTTGTTGTGTCCTTGGGCAAGACACTTCACCCTCCTTACCTCCAGTGTCTGTGTACACTGGTATATGAGTGGATCCTTGCTGTAAAGTGCTTTGAGTGCCTACTTAGGGTGGAAAAGTGCTATGTAAGTTGAGACCATTTACCATTTAAAATCAATAGAACAAATAATCATTCAAAGTGAAGAGGATAGAAAAGTTCATTTTATTTGTTGCAGCATTGTTTTTAGCCTGTATACATTGCTCTTAGGTAGTTGTGTAGTTTGCAACTATTCCAGTTAATTGCAAAACAAATTGGGCCTCACAATCAGAACAACAGAACTATTAACATTACTAAACTCATCAACGTTAAGTGCAAGGGAAAAGGTCACAAAAAGCCACAACTGTAGTGACTGGATTTTCTTGTCAATTATGTATTTCATCTGTAAAAGGTGCTGTGTTAAAGGGACAGCTGTACTGCAGTGGGCCTTATGCTCCACTGATGTTTGCCTCTGGCCCAAATTAGATTGCAATTGCATTCCTGTGGGGTCAAACATATCCATAAACATATTTCCCACTTGATGTCCTTCTACGGCAATGGCAGCAAAGAAACACAATTCATCTACATACTTAAGCAAGTAATTGGTGCATACTGTAGGGTTGAGACAGTCGGTTCTCTTTTGTAAATTTCTGAGTAATTTGTGTTTCCCACTGCTTTGGTCTGGGGTTATCTGTTGCAGTTATTACGTAGGTTGTGATTATGTAATTCCCATATATTTTGCAGAGATGACATGATCCTGAGCTCCGATGGTCCATTAGACATTTATGAGTTGTTTCGGGAATTGTGGGGATTTTTAACCATCTAGGAAAATAGGGACATCTTAATATAATCATTTCACATACTATTCCATGTTATATGCACTGATATTTTAGTACTCTCGGTTACATGCACTGGCTACCTTTCTGAAGTAATTGTTTTTCGAGTGTTTTTTTTTCAGTACTTTTTACCTCTACTTCTGCTCTTCTCTAAATAAAATGTTACCCTGTCTTCCCACAGTGAGTAAATCTATAAGAGACCAAGACCCTTATGTTGACAAATGAAGAAATGTAAAGTTTGCATTTCTATTTTTGATTGTGTATTTACTGGAAATATGAAAAGTGTCACGTTATATGTCCTATTACATCATCACAGTATGCTCAGTTATTTGTTTAACAAATCATATATATTTTATCTATGTGAGTTTGTTTACGCTCCGTTTTCACTGTAAAACAATTTGTGACAATGTCAATTTGTAGTTAGAGGAAAAACTTCATTCATCAGATCACTCCCCTCTCCTCCTGCTTTTGAGGGGTGAACGATTTGGCCCAGTGCGAGTAAATAATAAGAGTGATTCCCATAGAGGCAACTTTGTTTGTTTGAACATTACTATTGCCTGTGGACCATATTTAGTCACCAGTGAGCCTTGAGGTGCTGCCCAACTCCACTCTGAAAGAAACAGAGAAAGCTGCAAAGATTCCTACGGATCCCATTGTCCTTATATGGCACAGAGCGCAGACTCTGTTCAGTGTTTCTGCAGCCACACTCCCTCCAAGCTCCTCCGCCCCCCTGTCCTCCCGTCTGGCTCTCCATCCCTCTACGCACTGTCCTGGGATCTCTTTAGGTTTTCCAGAAAAAAATATTCCAAAGATGTAACAGCTGCAACAGGATTCCAGAAGATGCAGGCGTCCTTGATCACATCAACTATTTCACCTTATCAGGACAATATTGATCACTACCTGCCTATTAGTGGTTGTCTTTTATAAATCTGGTCATCTTTGCTCTGCCAAATCCCGTCAGACCTTGGAAGCTAAGCAGGGAAGGGCCTGGTCGGTACTTGGATGGGAGACCATTTGGTAACACCAGGAAGCCTAGCGAATGTAGTGTGTGAGTGGTTGGTGGTGGGGAGGGGCCAATGGTGCAGACTGGTTGCCTCACTTCTGTCAGTCTGCCCCAGGGCAGCTGTGGCTACAATAGTAGCTTACTACCACCAAGTATGGAGTGAATGAATAGTGCAATGTAAAGTGTCTTTGAGTGTCCAAAAAAGCGCTATATAAAACCGATGCATTATTATTATTATATTAGTTTTACTGGCTTAATACAGCCTCATAAAATGTTGTGTTGCCCTATGTTTTCTTTATTTTAGACCCTACATTGACTTATAATCAAGTTTAAACTGCCATAAATGCTTTGATTCTTTATTGGACACGGTTTGATGTTACTGTTGATAATAAGCACAGAATCAACACCATTAATTAATTTGTTCTTTAATAATTGTAAAAGAATATAACTAGTGAACTTCAAACAGAATTTTTACATTTTGAAGCCAATACTGTTGCCCAGAGTCCCACATTAGCTCTGAAGAAGATCATTCATTTGGGAGAGCGCAGGCGCTCCTCTTTAGTGCTGGCCATTTAGAGGTAGCTCTTATGCAGTTACTGTGCAGGTCTTTGGTCCATCATTAAGTTTCACATACACATACCAGCACTAAACAGGCCTGTGCTATCATCCAACAACTTGATTTATTTCGACAAACACAAGAGTGTCCTTATATAGGAAGTTCCAGTGCAGAGGAGCAGTGCAACAGGCCCCGGGACGGTGCAGGATTTTTTTGAAATGTGATAGCAGCAGCAGATACTGTGTGTCTGGGATGTATATGCACTTAGGTCGACAGTTTTATTGTGAAAATAATAAGCTATGTGAAGGGCTCTTTTTGATGTTTTTACGCAGGGGGCGACAGCAGGTTTCCTTATGAGGAGTGGGACGAAGTTGTGGTTTGCTGTATACATATCACAGCTGGGTGTTCATGGACTTACCTTCATAGTCAAGCATGTAGGCTTTATTTAACTAAACACGTGTACTTGTATATACACACGTAATATCCAGATTGTAGTTATGATTAAAAGGTATTCCTTTAAACTTGGAAATTATGTTGATAATGATTCAGGGTCAAAAGTGTTTTCTTTTCCCTAACATTCCTGTTATGTTATCCAGTTTATCCAGGCCTGCCCCATTAGCAAATCACTTTTAGGCTTAAGCTACCAACTTAGTATGTTGTAAATTATGATTATTATGAGCTTGACCAAAGTCAGTGCCACGTGCTACCAGTCTGAACTGTGGCGTCACTGGTATAGTTGTCTGCTCTAAACTTTTGTGTGTTGTTGTTTTGTTTTTGGACCTCGTGTCTGCAATAAAGGTTGTTGATGATGATGGTTGCAATAGATTTCGATGATGTGCTCTGGAGAGCCCCTCCAGGAACCGCCACCTTAACGTGGTGGAGGGGTTTGAGCGCCCGAATGATCCTGGAGCTCTGTTGTCGGGGGCTTCATGCAGGTCTTAGGTGACGGCTCAGACAAAGAGCGGTTCAGAATCCCCTTGAGAGACCAACAGGCCCGGTTAGAACCATGAGGCCATCCTTCTGTGGACCCACCACCTGCAGGAGGAGCCATAGGGGCTGGTGCTATGTGATTTCAGCTGCCCCCACGACACGGCAACGGAAAAGTGGAAGAAAATGGATGGATGGATGGATAGATGCTCTGGAGAAAAGTGCAAATAAAAAGAAAGTGAAGAAAGAAGAAAGTGTCTTTGGTTCTGCAAAGTTAATGTCACAGTTAAACTGTATCACTTTATTGTTTGTGGTGAGATTATTATTATTATCTCTATGGATGAGACACATTGTCGTCTTTAGCCTTTTGCAAAGCATTTTAAGAGACATTATTTTTTCATAATCTATCATTCTTGTTTTTGCTTTCCCATTCATTAACCTATTCTGATGTAATAATCGCCTAGTATGCACAATATTGCATAGTATATAATGTTTAAACTTACACGGTGTGCATTTTCAGTCAGTAGCAGCAATAATATTTCTTTCACATGGTTTAATTGAGTAAATAGAAGATGTAAAACGCACTTCTCCATAACCTTTGGCCAGTTCCCTCGTTGCTCTCCTATTCTCCATCACTGTAGCATGTGTCCAACCTGCTGCGGTCCGCACTGCGCATGTCCGCTGCCTCCGCCTGCAGATGCTGTCCTCGCGAACTTGTGCATACCACGCGGCTCCACCTCTTTCTATCAACAGGGCGCACTTTAAATACTATGTCTCCGAATTGGACGGGGGTCATTTGGACTGTTACTTTGTTGGAGTACCTCGTCACAACCGGGCTTCTCAAAACATCAGCCTAAAATCCAAATTTGTATTCCACAGAGCGGATTGTCCAGTCATTGTGTGAGTACACTTTACTTTTCTAGTATCGATCTAAGCTGAGTGGCTAATGTCACATAGAGATCATTGTTTATTATGTGCATCAGCAGCAAAATAACTTAAGATGCATTTTCGCAAAGCGTGGTCAAATTCCTCTACAGATCTAGCTTTTCTTGATCAGCCTATCTGAACGCTAAAAGCCAAGCAACATAGGAAGTTCAAAGCGAATATCTTCAGTCTAATTGACCACTAAGTTCCCTGTTTTCCAAATAAGGTCATGTCAGAGTCAGACGGTTTGTGGGCTAAGAGACTTGTTGCTATGCTTTCCAGAGTTTTTTAAGCCATTGTTATTTTGCACTTTCCGTAGGCTGATTTTATAGCCTACTTGGTACTCAGGGATTTTGTCACTCAAGCCTACACAAACAGGTTACACATAGCCACGTCTTAATATTGTATTATAATAAATTAGAATAGGTCAGCTCATCTTCATGGGTCAAGTAGTGTGTGTGACATTGACCTAGACATTTGCTTTCAGAGCCATCCAAGGACAGGACATTTCCACTTATCTTGAGCAGTCATTGTCTCTTCTCATCATCACGATCATTATTCATCATGGTACACAGAAGCTGAATTCAATACACTAGGGTTCGTTAACATAGTTATAACAGGAAGTATGTGTGTGAGGACTGCCAGCAGAGGAAATGACCGAAAATCATTCACAGGACCTACACGCCGGCCACAAATAGAAAGGTCACTTCGTCTCATGAGTAAAATACGTTTATTATTGCTTGGGATATGCTCATTATTCTTGGCTGGGGACTTGAATAGATTTGGAAACTGTTACACACTGAGTTTAGCAAGGATTTACGCTCTTATTCTTGTGTTACAATGTTCTGGTCTGAGGGAGAAAAAAAAAAGTTCTGCTTTTTACCACAGACCTTTAACACTTTTATGCACGTCAAAAACAGCACAGGAGCAAAGGTACGAATCTGTAATGTTGTTTAAGATCTTTTTAAATGTTTGTACCGTAGTCCTTATGTTTAATTTTTTTTACCAATAGAATCAGACTCACACAGAATAAATGGAAGTAAGTTAAAGCGGTCTATACACTTTCCGAAGCACTGTATGTAGTTCACTTTTATAAGACATTACAAGAGTAGATTTTATTTTACAGGAATATTTAGTGTACGTTGAAGTCGATGTGTTCGTTCATCCATAAAAACAACACTGCCTCGTGGACTTGCTAATCTCCTCTCTCTTTGTCGTCTTCAAAGTGTGGTCTCTTATCTTTTTTTCCTCCGATTCGGTCCGTTATCCCTTCAACTTCAGTCAGCAGCTCTGCAGACAGGATGATCACAGAGGCATGTTGACACAACTCGCGGGCAGAGGAGGAAGCTGGATGATAATATTAAGATAAGACGTTCTGAAAGTTTAAAGGGTTACCACAGTGTGCATTTTGAGTCCTGTTGCACGAAGTGGTTCTCAACTTCTCACTTTTTGCAGGTTTGACCCCAGTGTTCTATCAAAAAATATCAAAACTCTTTATCTACTGTCATGTCCGTCAGTCATTTGGGAAAGGCCCCCAGCTCCGCCGAAAATGGCCCTGCAACCACCAGTTGAGGACCACTGATTTTGATGGATGTCATTCAGTCATCAAGGGACAGCATTTAATAACAACAGGCTATAATTCAACTTTAAACTAAAATGACCACTTAACAAAAGCAATAAAAAAAACTTAAGTTCTTTAATTACCGTAAGCATTTATTTTCAAGGCAAGGCAACTTTATTTATACCACGCATTTCGTACACAAGGCAACTCAATGCACCAATGTTCAACCTATATAGGGCTAAACCAAGACTGAATTGGGTCTGAACCAGCACCACAAGTTGAGAACCTTTTATTTCAAGGATAGGCAACATCAGGCCGGGGGAGGGGCAAGATGATTTTGAGAAAGATTATTACACAAATCAGAGATCAAATACCTGTTAAAGTACTGTAAAATGCTGTCAATTCCTGTCAAATTGCCCTCCAAAACCCACTGTTAGGGCAAATATTATGTACAACTTTGGGACTCTGAGAAAGTGGGGTTTTACTTTACCCTGGACTTTTGTCACAAAGCAAACTAGCCAACCTGCTTTATTTAATCCATAGCATTACATCTTCTGTCTTAGCTGCCTTAACACATTGTTACATCAAACCTCGAGTGTTTCAGTTCTACAGATCCCCTGGGTGCGTTTATAGACTTTCTCAAGAAGTTTGTTTTTCCATGGTTCCCACTTCCCACTCAATTGCTCTGAATGCCAGTTTCAAATGTTGAAAGGCAGTAGCTGTTACAGCCTGAAGTCTAGAGTGTTTGAAACCCAAGTGGTGCACAATTATCTCAGCTTTTCACTAAGTAAATCCAACATGGCAGATTATTACTGTGTGACTCAGTGCTCTAGTAAAACCACTGGGCTGGAGCAGAGCAGGTGCTGTTTTATGGATGTTACATAAAAATCTCAAATGATGGACCGAATTATTTAATAGTTATTCGTCAAACCACTATAAGCTTTTATCATGAAAAGGACTAGGATGATCACTATTTTACACATCAATGTTGAAAAAAAGAGCTTTGAACAAGTGGACAAGAGTTCAGGTTTTATGTCTTGTACTTGCAGAGACATTTACCTGAAGCAGCTAAAACGTCATGAGCAATGTTTCTCAAACTGTTCTGCAGGTACTACTGGAAGTACTCAGCTTCCTCTGCAGTTGAGGTCTTTGTTCATTTAGAGGCAAATATGTTGTTTGTTCTTTGCACTACTCCTCATTTCTATCAACCAGAATGCAGGGCATATTTTTGACCCGGTTTAGACCTGATCCTGTAATTCTTTAGTTATTGATATGGTTTCGATCTGATGGGAGACAGAAAGCCAAATATTTTTAGATAGTACTCGGCACGGAAAGTCAAAGAACCATTGGAATATATACAGTAAAAGAAGGTTGTGTTTTAACTAAATTACAAAAACTTTTCCTCCCATTTTGTTTGTGACCCATACGTCTTGACAGTTTATTTTGGATTGTGTTTTGTATCAAACATAAAGCTGCAAAATTCATCGCTTATTTATTGGTACTGTGTTAATGGCTGGGGTTCTATTATGTAAAACAGCCCTGATAAGAAATGCATGTTGTTCTTGTTTTGGTTTAGCATATTAAGTTTCAAATCTGCAGTGAACTGAATTTTGATTTTGCTGCCCAAATCAAATGGCTGTCGCACTATTTGTCAGAATAAAAATCTTAATTATTTGACTTTTTTTTTTCCAAAAGCTGTTTGTACCTGGACAGTTTCATTTTTAAAGCCCATGTAAACTAGAGCGTGATCGCTGAAGCCCGGGCCCCTTCAGTCTCCGGGCCTTGCTGTTATCATTTTGAAGTAAACTCCGGAGCAGACAGAGACATACTATTCCCTATAAGGTCTTTGTTTGGGACTGGACTCGCCGCGCTGTTTAGGTCCGCGCAAAAGAGCACAGCTACAGAGACGGGCCCATATATGGTCATGGCAGCACGAGACTCAAGACTCTTAGAGAGGGAGAAACAGGGAGGGGTAGAGAAAGACATGGAAAAAAATGGATGTTGTCAATTATTACATAATGATCAAATTACTATAAGAGCATTATTAGATTTCAGATAAAATTGTCAAAAAATAGATGGATTATTGCTATTGAATTAATAATACAACTATTCCTATATTTAATCTTTGTGTCTAAATGACAGAGAGTTTTGCGTGTTTCTTGTGGAGTGTGTGAAAGTGTAGTTGGAGGGTGGAGGTCTGTGAGAAGGACCATAAAATCCCCAAAGGATCAAACATGTTAACTCTTCAGCTCATCCTTTCATGATGAGTAAGTATGACAAGAAACTGCCAGGTATTATAGGCTATTGACATGCACACTGTTTAATAGGACTTCTATGTCACTGTACCTTTCGGCTAAGTTTAAGTGATCAAAATAGGTATTTAATATTGAGGTTCTTTTAATTTATTTTTTTTGATATCTTGACAACCTCTCACAAGACCATTTTGTTTAAAATCTATGGGTGAAGCTAATATGAAAACTCATTGTGTCTATTGTCAATGCCTATTACTGCATCAATGTGGTGCAGTGGTTTGCACTGTCTACTTCAGTTCGAGGTAGGATATGTCTGTGTGGAGTTGGCATCTCCCCTTGTCTGGCTGACTTTCTTTCCCTTTTGTTACGTCAACACAAAACATGCATTGTTGGCTAAACCTCCAGCTGGTCACTCAACAGATCCTGGCTTTCCAATTCCAAAATGATATACTAATTAATTACTCTCTCTTAGTGTTTATAATGTTCCTTTTGCCCTTCAGCTGGTCCTTCACCGGAATCCAACATGTCCAAGAAGGCCCCATCCGACGATGAGAAGTTCCTCTACGTGGACAAGGACACGCTGAATAACCCCATGGCGCAGGCGGACTGGGCGGCCAGGAAACTGGTGTGGATCCCGTCGGAGAAGCACGGGTTCGAGGCGGCGAGCATCAAAGAGGAGCGCGGTGACGAGGTACTGGTGGAGCTGGCAGACAATGCCAAAAAGACGACAGTGAATAAGGACGACATACAGAAGATGAACCCGCCCAAGTTCAGTAAAGTGGAGGACATGGCGGAGCTGACCTGCCTGAACGAGGCCTCAGTGCTGCACAACCTCAGGGAGCGGTACTTCTCTGGACTCATCTATGTGAGTATCAGCCGCATAAAACCCCTTTATTACCTCAGGTTTAACGGGGCAGAGTTTGGAAGAAGTCCCTTAATGTTGCCATTTTCTTAAGTGTTAACAAAATACTCCTTATGTTACCTCTTACACCTAAACACAACAAAATACACTTTATAGCACCTTAAACACCTAGGTTTAACTGTGGGGCAGCATTTGCCGGGGAATGGGAAGGTTGCCAGTTCGAGCCCAGCTTGACCACAATATTGTTGTTTTCTGCCCACTCAAATCACAGGCAGTTTGTGACAGGAAGTGCATCCTACAAGTAATTTGAGCAAACCTTGCGATTGGTTAACTGTGGTGACTCCTAATAAACGGTATCCGATAAATGATTGGGGGGTATTCAAATTTTGATTTTGAAAATTAGTTTTTGAAGATTACTCTTATGTCATCTTCAATGTACTGTAAATATGAACAAAAAGACTATCCAGTAGAGCAGTAGCCCCCAATTACATTTGCTCGAGGGTCAAATTGTTTCTTGACAGATTCTTTTAACTAAATTAATATAGTGTATTATTACACAATTTTGTAAATCAGTTTTCTGGTTGAACTTAAGCAGTACTTTGATTAAAAACAACAACTAAACACCTTTTAGCCACTGGGATCATGTTCATCATTTATAACCAAAGGCAGGGAACATTCTACTTCTGGTCAGGTGTTTAAAGTCGTCTTTGTAATGATGAAGCAAAGCAAGTGAATGAGCGTGTGTTTGAGTGGAAGTGCGGGACAACAGATGTAAATTAGCCCAAGGCTACAATACGGCGTGGCGTGTTCATTAACATGCACTGTCTCTGCCAAATAAACCAATAAGTAATGCACAGTGATAAGAACATAACTTCTGCAATGATCATCATAGTACTAATATTCACTATTTATTTGGCCATAAATCAGTATGTTCCAATGTTTACCTCAATATAATAATAATATCTACAGTGTGGATGTCCATTTATGTCAGGGGTAACTGAGGTCTTGAGGAAGAAATACCTCTTGGACAGTGGCCCGGTAGATACAGTGCAGACAAAGACATAAACAGTGGTTGATATCGATTCACCATTTCACCCACCTTTAAAACACTGTAATAACATGGTAATAGGTATCATGTTCTTTCCACCCTAACGTAATAACTTGGTAATTATAGTGATTACATGGAAAGAGGACACATGCAATTTTATTCATGGTCATCATCGGTCATTACCCTTACCCTAAAGTAAACCTAGACTGCGAATGCCCAGGAAACATGTTTATTTCCTTGGTAATAACATTGAAATAGGGGCTGCAAAATACACAGTATTGTCTCTCATTCTCATCACTGGTGTTCTTTCCATCCTATGACCATGGTTTAACTGTGCTGTAAAATGAAAGTGCATCTGGGAATCCTAATAAAAATGGGAGAGAGTAAAGAGCATGTAACACAAGGAGGTCCTGTAGCAGCAGAAGCACTAACAACTCTGTCTCCTATGTTTTTAGTTGATTTTAAAAGCAGTGGCCTTACATGTGTTTATGTTTCATATGTTTTCTCCTACAGACATACTCGGGGCTGTTCTGCGTGGTGATAAACCCGTACAAAATGCTGCCCATTTACTCAGAGAAGATCATCGACATGTACAAAGGGAAGAAACGGCATGAAGTGCCTCCTCACATCTACTCCATCACTGATAACGCCTACAGGAACATGATGCAAGGTACTCCGTCACATGAACTACTACATCATAAAAACAAGAGTTAGGAGAGAGATTTTACTCTATGTCCACTGCACTGGAGGCCTATTTAACATTATGGTTAAATGTATCATTTTCCGAAATGCTGAAGGGCCTTTCTGTGTGGAGCTTGCACGTTCCCCTTGTGTCAATGTGGGTTTCCTATGGGTGCTGCCTTACGGTTTTTAACCCTGAACATGCACAATAGGCCAAACCTTCAGTTCTGTACTCCTGACCATACATGGGTCATAACAGAGGACTAATTCCTTGTGGGTACAAACACTACTGTAGCATACATACATCAACATAAGACCTCGGTAACTGCATAAAACGTTCAAAAATGTGTCTTTATATTCACTCAAATAAGGATTGTAATAACTGATCATCATTATTTTGGCTGATGGATTTAGACAATTTTTTTTTTATAGTGTAGACTCTAGACCTCATCAAAATCCAGTCCCCTCAAACTCTACGAAGTATCCACAATCTTTCAAGGTTATTCTGGCCCATTTGGGAGTCAGTGTCTCGTGCAGGTGCCGACTGTGCTTTTGTCAGACTTTGTGTTTACAGTAAATGCTTCTTGGCTGTGGTTTGAGGGCCGCTCGTGTGCAGTGTCTCTTCTGTGTCCGGGGGCCGTGCCCACCCGGCCCCCTGTCGACGGGAGGATGACCTCTCAGAGGAGTTGACGTCTGGGTGGAGGGCAGTAAAACATTTCCTGTCTCCTCTGGCTCCCTGTGCTTAGTCAAACTGTGCTCAGTTTTAGAGACAAAATACTCAAAGGATAGATTGTATTGTTAGCTGGAAGATTAATCTTATTGTGCATGTTTTGGGTTGATGATACTTTGTGCCCAAAAATGATATGTCCCATTTAACCTCCCCCCTGACATCTCTTCATCTCTGTTTATCCACTTCCTAGTACAGAGACTCTGGTCCTTATTAGCCTTTTAACCCATTGCACTGGGGGGCATTTCGTTATATAACCATTACATTAGGTTGAAATTGTATCTATTAGCACGGAGCATCTCCAGGATGTTGCATGTCAGTTTAAGTGCTGTTAAAACGTCTTAAACCCAAAGGATATAACTTTGTGTCGATTGGGGTTTATTAGCACACTTACACACCTTATGTTGTTTACCATCTCTGCTGTAAAGAGTAAACACGGTGGAGACAGGCTGAAAAGTGCTGTGTGGATGTTTAGACATGCATCATTTGTGGTGGGGAAGGCAAACAGCTGTAATTTCAAAATATTTATTAGTTTTGTGACAAAGCAAGACATTATCAGCATGGACGTGGAGTTGATTCCAGTCTAAACATGATTTCTGTTCGGATAAATGTGGACGGACAAGTTATTTTCAAATGTTGTGGATGGAATAAAAGAAAATAGACTGCAGCAAAACTATTTGCATTTGCACATCAGATATTGTGCTTGGTAATTAGCCTGATTTATCTATTGCATGTGTTGGAAACTACAACTATTTTGCGATGACAATTTTAGCTACACATTTATTTGATTTGAAATGTCACATCGTTATCAACTAATTAAATAAAAAATATTGATGCTAAAGCTAAGAACATCGTCATAATCTGGTAAACTTTCTTCTCATTCTTTTTGCCCTCTCCAGCTGTGGCTAAATACAGTAGTTTTGTGCGCTTGATGCCGGAAAGGTAAAACCAAGAAGTGCCTCAGTGATTTGACTGTATTTCACAGTAGAGTCATTGTCGCCTTGGAAGGAAACGATGATCTGCAAAACATGACTAATGCTGGCTGTAACAATGTTATCTTTGGGATATTGACAACTATTTTACACCCATGCTCCCAATCAAATCTGCTTTTCGGCCTCAATTAGGAAATGCAGAGAAGGAATGGAGGAAAGTTGCATGAGGCGACACTAATGAAAACAATCTTGTTCTGTTACAATTAGATCATTTTATTTACAGTGCCAAAGACTTTCAATGATCTATGAACAAAAATATACAATCAAGCTATTTTAAGAGCATAGATAACATCCAACTTAGTCCTTTAGCCTCTGGACTTGGACTCGATAACAAAAGTCAAACAGAAAACTATACCTCACTGGTAGTGCATAGTCTATTATAAGTATGTAGCTGTTAGTTTGTAAATAGTGTATGTGTAGAATCCCTCATAATGCTCCTGACTTTAAAAACATACAAGAACATCACGTTTGTATTGATCAATGCACTTTTCATACCTTTATTTGGTGGAGTTTTGTCTTTTTTGTGTGTGTGATGAGACAAAACCATTAAAACAAAACGTTCCCCACGGCAGAGGAAATACTAAGGCTGTTGAGTTCCCACACGAGATAATCTTTGCCGCCTAAGTCTCGGTAATGCGATATATTTTAATTAAACTTTAAACAATGTTATCTTTGTGGCCCGTCTCACTTGACGGGGGCCCATTGAATTTAAGGATATATTTAACCAAATGGCCTTACATGGACTGAGGATGTTGTCCCAGGAGTTTTGTACTTCGTCATTTCTCAGGATTCTTTATATCTGATTTAACAAACATTGCCGGAAGGGGTGTGTTTTCTTAGACGGTGCTTCAATTCAGTAAAAATTCAACTTAATACCAACACCGACACACTGAAACTTAAGTTGGATTTGCTCACATGATGTTACTGTGTCATTCTCTCAGCTGCCTGCAGAGGGAGTCTAAGGTCAGTTCGAAATCCTGACCTGCCCTGTGTCTCAGTCTTTACTGCCATAATCTTACATAAATTCAAATTATAAATAAACACAATAAATGCTAAGCAACCCAAATGTTTTCAAGCCTTTATGCACGATATGTCCACTTTAAAACCTGTGTGACGTAAACTAATGCAAATCTACATGTTCTTTTACAGATCGTGAAGACCAGTCCATCCTTTGCACGTAAGTTGACTTCGTAATGTGATTTGCTTAATCGTCAAGTTGCGTAACATTTTGCACACAGCCAGTTCAACATACTCCGTTAAGCAGCCGCACATAACAGCATAACAGTAACGTAAGATTGGCAGTTCAGTAATGGTGTCGACAGCATGAATCATATTGCATTTGAGTGTTAAGCAAAAGCCTGGATGAATGCGTTGGCCGAGATCCAATGGACTCAGGCCTCGGTGCCCTATTCAAACCCCGGGTCAGGAAGTTGGCCCTGTATCCTGATGAGAGAACCAGATTAGACTCCCAAACGATTCCTCTCAATGTTGTTTATTTATTTACTGTAAACTGATTATTGAGAACGATGACTCAGGCGTCAGACATCCAAGAACAGCTTCAGTCTTCATGTTGAGTTACTTACACGCTTTGGGGCTGAATGCGTAATCGATAGAAGTTATTGAAGCCTTTTTAGCGTTCTCTTTTGCGTAATTGGAAGTGTTTCTAGTTTCTCATTTTCACCACAAAATGTTGACTGATTGTGCTTGTCTGCTCACAGTTGTCCAGGAAGTGTTCCATCGTAGCAAAGGTTTTCTAAATTAACCCTGCTGTTTGCAATCTAGAAAGTTTCAGCTTGTTAACCTCCTAACCCCCATCTGAACTAAGCACATTTTCTCCAATTCGGCTTTACTTTGAAAAACTAGCAATGTAATAGGGACAAAAATGAGACAAAAATGTGACGAAAAGTGACAAAAATGTGACGAAAAAGCAACAAAAGAGTAACAGAAAGGTGGCGACAAAGTGACAAAAAAACAATGAAAAGAAATGTCAAAAAAGTGACTAAACTAGGCTGTAACCTTTTAGATTTTGGTAAAGCTGAACTGGAGCAAATGCACTTTGTTAAGGCGGGGATTAAGAGGTTAATTATCTTGATTTCTTAAATGAAACTTTAAAAATGCACAGTCCATTTGTTATGAAACTTGATAATAATATATTTGTCAACATTTCTTTAGCAGGAAAAGTAGGAAGGAAGTAGTGCTGAGAAAAGTCAGGAAGTGCATGGTGGACCTTGATGTGTCCATGTTTCCGACAGATTAACCGCACTGAATATTTTTGACCCGTTTAACCCCCTCCACACGGTGTGAGTTTTTCCTCAGTGGAAGAAATTCACGCTGATCAGAGCAGGATTAGTTTGATGAATGAAAGCTGTAATTATTGTCATGTAAAAGTTTTTGTGTAAGGCCGATGCCGTGGTTTAGTCTGAGCCGCAGCTGGAGCCTTATAAGGCAGAAACAATTTGAGCAGAACATGGAATGTCATGTATGAGCTACAGCTTCTGTGTGTCCCGCTCTCTTTCTGTCTGACTCCCCTTCTCCTTTTTTCTGTCTCTGTCGCTCTTTGTCTCCCTCTGTTTTTGTGCATGAATCAGTCTCTGTTTTTTATGAGGGATGGTGTCTGGGGTTTCGTTTATATTCTTCTTACACTATATATAGTCCTTTAAATAGGGCTAAATCGTCATAGAAACTGGAGACTTTACACACAGGTGTTTTTTGAGAGAAATGCTAAATTACAACTGTACACTTCAATATAGTATGTTTATACAGTTACTATGGATGTGGGACAGTGAATTTGACGATTATGAGAAAACAGGTCACATCTGGTCTAAATGACGAGATCGTACAACAGGGCATCTGGAGGAGGGAGAGAATTTGATTTACAGTAATGCACTGATTTCTGTGATCTGGTTACAGTAGCAGTGTAAATGTCTGCAGTGTCTGAGAGCGTCCCGGGCCTTTTATGGACCGTCCTCAGATCTGTGTTTGCAGGACTGATGGGGTTCGATTAGATTTGTTTGATCAGAGTTAGAAACTGTTGCTCGGACTGTGAAATATAATCATTATTTACGTCATAGCACTGCATACTCCATCAGTGCGTTGCGGGGTTTGCAGAGGGGTGGCTATTTTTATATGAGCTCAGTTTGAAAGAGACATTTACAGTTATTTGGAGAAAATATACATTTACCTCTTACCACCCAAATCTAAAAGCCTCTCGAGATTACAGCCTAAGATACAGTGTAACGCCTCATTTGAAAGCTAAGACCTGCAAAACTCATTTAAGATTTTTCCTTGTGTAGTCGTCACTTTTTCGTTGTGTTTTTTCTGCGTTTTTTGTCACTTTTCCGTCACATGTTTTGCATTTTTGTTGTTTTTGTTTTTTTTCGTTGCTCTTTTGATTCTTTTTCATCGCATTTGTGTGCTGCGTTTTCATCCTCATTTACGTCTTGTTTTGCTATTATTTTACCCTTTTCTTTGGCAGTGGAGAGTCTGGAGCAGGTAAAACTGAAAACACCAAGAAAGTGATCCAGTATCTGGCTGTCGTGGCCTCTTCGCACAAAGGGAAGAAGGACAGCAACGCGGTAAGTTTCTCAAAAACATTTACAACAAAGCAATATAATCAAGCACTTTCCTCGCACGTACGAAGGAGGTGATCAATGTGTGTTAGAGACAAGTTTAACCCTGTATATCGCCGTTTCCTCCAAATAGCAACAATCAGGATCACAGTTTGCCTACGTGAGTAATAGCCTGGCGTGTGTTTTGTGTGGTGCTTACGTGTGTCTGTTTTTAGGTTCAAAAAGTGCATGAAGATTAGTTTTTTTTTTTAAACACATACAGTGACGAGTTACATTGAAAATCATCATCTTCATACCTGACACCACTGTAGCGTTGATTTCTCGACTGCATGCCCTGTTATCGAACACATTTAGGAGCTAGAGAGTGCCTCAGTTAGGACACCCGGTGTCGCCTTAGCCTAGTCCTGAACTTTGGTTTTTCGGACACACTTCTACTGCCAGTCGAGGCGGGACGGGGGCCTCTTTGGCAGTGCAAGTGTTCCTCACAGATCACGGTGTGAGCATGAAACAACTACTTTCAAAATGTCCAACAGCACTGACCTCATCTGTACCTCTTTACTTGACTTTAAGGTGACTGTGTAGAGCGTTAATATCATGTAATGCTGCAATAGTTACAGATGTAGTTATTAATTCATATTAGTCATTGTGTGGACCACTATTCAAGAAAGCAACCTGTATTAAAGTTTTTACTGAGCAAAATCATGTTATTTGTTTTTCCTTCTGAGAGGCTTGAAGTACATTGCAAAAGGTAATCTAGAAATAAGTGCATTTGTCCTTGATTTGAGTAATTCCAAGAAATCGGTCGATGAGGCAAGTGTTTTTTACACTTAAATTAAGAAAAAAGATCTCATTGCTCTCAATTTAGTTAAACAATCTTATTTGCTTGAAAAAAATTACGTAGATAGGTTTTTTTGTGTTTAAAAACTTGAACCATGGACAGATTTCTGGACACATTTACATTGACACACTCATTTCTAGATAACTTTCTGCAGTGTATTCATGGTGATTTAGACTGAACTTTGCCATGCTTTGTAGTGGAAGCATTCTGAGCGCAAAAATGGACCAAAGATGCATAGCCTTTAGAAACCACCTCCTGGCATCAGTGGGTAAAGGGGGGAACTTGTAAGAACTTGAGAATGGGACAGAAGTCTTATTTAGTCTTATTGAGTCTTATTTCTCATGTCAAAATATAGTAGCTTCTAATTCTTTAAGATCAGAAAAAGTTACTGTGGTCACAAAAACATACAAGTAAAATGAACGAGGGTGTTGTTTATGTGGCCTCATATGTTGGTGTATATCAGTGTTATTAGCCATTATGAACATTGTTTACGGCAGTTGTCAAACAGCTATTGAATATTTCTTTTGCCTTTTCACTTTTTCATTTATTCTGTTCCAAATTTCCTTTTTCCACCAGTGCCACTCTTCTCTGCTTTGCCAACTCTGCTTTGCCTTCATTTGCCGGTCTGTACCTTTCTGTCTTATGCTTTTTACCCTTGTGATAACACAAGTTAGAAGATGAACCAGTGCTGTCTATGTTGCTTTAGCGTCTGTGTTGAGAATATTTGAGGTTTAGGAGAAGTCAAGATGCTGCGATGTCCCGTAGCTAACCTTGATTAGGGGGCGCACATGTTTCTCTTTGATCAAATGGATTAGCTCAACACAGAGTGAAAGGAGTTGGCGTAGTACAGTGTGCTTAACCTGGTTTTCACTGTGTAATTCAAATTCACTTTATGTATCCGTTAGGAACTTCATTTGCAGAAGAAGTGTCAGTACGGGCCCAATAAAAACAGTACATCCACAGGCAGACAACACAATAGACATGTGCAATAATAAATACATTAAAAACAATACAGTGGGCCTGTAATAGACATGTTACAAAATGATGTCACTGCTTTGAATCTAAATGATCATTTTACTACAAAAATAAATAATGTATTCCATTACATTATAGAAAATAAATTGTTCTTTGATTGTTTTTCTTTTCACATTTTATTCAAAACTTTCAAGTTGCTGCTTTTAATGTATTACTTCAGTGTCAGGTTGCTCAATAATAAATAAAAAATGATTATGAGACTGAATCCACCGCACAGTCAAAAGATTTGAGTCAACAAGGATCTAGTTTGAAAAATGTCCGATGGGAATTTTAAGGCTCGATGCCAACTGAGTCTGATCTCATGTTACTTAAATCTAAGTTTTTAGCCAAACATTTGTTCCCTCCATTTTATTTTAATCCTTTGGACAAACTTCAGAGCTTTTCAATGATGATCTTGTTTATGCGCGTCACTGTTGCCACTAGGGGGAGCTGGAGAAACAGCTTCTGCAGGCTAATCCTATTCTTGAAGCCTTTGGAAATGCAAAGACCATCAAAAACGACAACTCCTCCAGATTTGTAAGTATTGGTTTTCAACACTAAGGACATAAAGCATAGATATAGTTGAAAAAAAAAAAGCATATATGTTTATGATTCGCAGGGGAAATTCATCCGCATTAACTTTGATGTGACCGGCTACATTGTTGGAGCCAATATTGAGACTTGTATCCTTCTAAGTGGCATTTTACTAAAACCTAATAATTTGCTTCATCCCATGTTTGTTTAGTTTTTTTGTCCCAGTTGTGAGGCCATATTTGTCCTGTTCCGTATTCTCTTTAACAGCTGAATGCCCACAGACCTGCTGGAGAAGTCCCGGTGTATCCGGCAGGCAAAAACAGAGAGAGCTTTTCATATCTTCTACTACATGATCGCTGGTGCTGAGGAAAAACACAGGGGTAAGACAAAATACACACTACACATCCTAGTATTAAATCAGAATTGAGAAAGTGTTACTGTCAAAACAACTAATAAATAAATACTACAACTCGGAAAATTAGAATATCGTTCAAAAGTACATTTATTTCTGTAATTCAACTTAAAATGTGAAACTAATATATGATATAGATATAGATCATTACATGCAAAGTGACATATGTCAAGGCTTTGGGGGGGGTCTGATCCAAGCTCCCGCAAATGCACACTGTCGTTGTGTCCTTGGGCAAGACACTTCACCCTACTTGCCTCCAGTGTCTGCGTACATTGGTGTATGAATGAGAGAGTGAATGGGCAACTTTTTATGCCATCAATACCAAACAGACAGAGCTATTTATGCTCAGCTAGACACCAGCACTGTTATTTTTGCTGTGGGGAAGAGGACCTACTATGTTTAGCTGCCTATTGTCAAACCAAAGCAGATAATGAATTATTGCACACAGTTTGACTTTGAATTTACACGTATCCATGTGTCGATTATGTGGCATTTTTACGAGAGATGTCCAAAATGAGGATGTCGAACTAAATCAGTTACAGTGGCTGGTTCCCACTATATTTTTTATATAACAAAGTCACAAATCACTCTGTTGACCCGTCGTCCGCCCCCTCGTCTCCTTTAAAGAATGTCCTGCCCATAAAAGACAATGTTATGAAGATCAGTGTTGTCTAGTGTTATAGTTTTCTTCAGGATCATTATTTTTGGATGTAACGATGGTGTGTTGTGTTTTCAGAGGAGCTTCTTCTTGAGCCGTTCGGTAACTACCGCTTCCTGAGTGCGGGACACGTGCAGATCACGGGACAGCAGGATGACGAGATGTACGAAGAGACGATGGAGGCTATGAACATCATGGGCATCTCAGAAGAGGACAGGCTTGGTAATGGGCACAAGATTTGGGATCAACTGTTTTTTGTGACCTGTGTGGCTGTAGGTAAATTTTATAGGGGTTTTACTGTAGTAGCAGCTCTGTTGGTTCAGACGTTTGCCTGCTTTCCTGGTTCCTCCACTGCAATGTCCACAATGTCCGCATACACTGGTCTATGAAGTTGTGAGTGCATTTGTGAATGGGCCTAGTTTATTTTTTATTTTTTTGTGTGTAAAGAAAGAGGGATATAGAAAAAAAAAGTGTGGCCATTTGCCATTGACTTCATGTAAACTCACACATGTCCTTGTCTTCTTTTGTTTTCAGAGATCCTAAAGGTGTGCTCCACAGTTATGCAGCTGGGAAACATTAAATTCAATAAAGAGAGGAACCAGGAGCAGGCTACCATGCCAGACAACACAGGTAACATATGGAAGACGGCGCTTTATGAAATACTTTGCTCATAAAGATTTGAAAACCTAATGAGTAATCTGGTGTGTGTAGCGGCCCAGAAGGTGTGTCACCTGCAGGGCATCAATGTGACGGACTTCACTCGAGCCATTCTCACTCCTCGCATCAAAGTGGGACGAGAAGTGGTGCAGAAGGCTCAGACCAAAGAGCAGGTGAAACTTACTTTTTAGATTAAATGTTTATCTTACACTTTTTGTTGTTGTAGTGAGGAATTTGTGCTCACTTTCATATACAAAGCAAGTTTTGAATGACAGTGACAATACAATCTCTTGAACTGTTGCTTGTTGTGAGATTATAAACAGTAATAATAGCTTTGATGGCATTGATTGTTTTGTGTTATTGTTACTGACTTGCATTTGCTACTATGGTCTATGATGCCTTCATTCCAGGCTGACTTTGCAATTGAAGCCTTGGCTAAAGCCATCTACGAGCGTCTTTTCCGCTGGCTCCTCGCCAGAGTCAACAAGGCCCTGGACAAAACCAAACGTCAGGGCGCCTCCTTCCTGGGAATACTGGATATCGCAGGATTTGAGATCTTTGAGGTATAGAAACATTAATAATATGCTTTTTTGTTAGTTTTCTTTACTGTGTAACATTAGAAGAAAATGTGTTGGTGAGATGTGGAAAAAATACAGATACAAATAAAATAGATCGTTTTTGCTTCAATTTTGTTTCCTGTTTACACCCAGTGAAAAGATAATTTACTCCTTAAACAATTGCATTCAAATAAAAATGCATTTTAAGGGTTCCAATTCAAAAATGGCAAAGGTTGCAAGTTTAATATTATGTCATGTGCAAACTACAAGAATTACAGTGTTGCTGAGGTCCTGTTATGTATTACATCTCTCTACTATCATAGGCTCTCAACTATTATTATTTTTATTTTATTTTTTACTTTTTGTTGTTGGTTTGGATTGGTTGAGTGGGCTCCACTGGGAAAAACATAAATCGCCTATGCTTATTATGTAGTTTAGACCTCGACCTCTACAACAAACATGTTGTACAATTCATACAGTTTGATTCTTGCATTAGTTCAGCAGTTTGTCTCTCAAATGTTAATGTTCCTGTGCACTGTAAAGTTAATATAAATTCAAAACCATAACCATAAAACCAGGAATTCCTTTACCCCATATCATTCAGCCTTGTTTAATAATACCGGTGTTGCCATTTCTTTCATCTACAGGACAACTCGTTTGAGCAGCTGTGCATCAACTACACCAATGAGAAACTGCAGCAGTTGTTCAACCACACCATGTTCATCCTGGAGCAGGAGGAGTACCAGAGAGAGGGCATCGAGTGGAACTTCATCGACTTCGGCCTGGACCTCCAGCCCTGCATCGAGCTCATCGAGAGACCGGTAAACAATCAATTGTTTTTTACTTGGAGACACTTAGACAAACAGATTACTGAGTTTTGTTGTGAAGCCGAAATACCAGTTGTCCTTTCCTGGTGGTAGTAAAGGTTTGGTAAAGGCTCTGGACGGTGGGGGCAGAAGAATTACTGCATGGTTTGAAGCTGAACTCCTCAATTCATCAATATAGTAATTTACATGTTGTCACTTTTGTCACATGGTGAAGTGAAGCAGGACAGGCTACCAAAAAAACAAAACAAGAGCTATGTTTAGATAGGGTTACTTTGGTTTTGCTGTTGTTTTTTTTCAGTTGCAGTATAGGGCTATTAGTAAAGTAGAGGAGAGGAAAATTTGTGCACCTGGGTTCCCATTTGCAGATCTATACCTAGGTTTGGTCTGCACTACCAAGCTGGGCGAAGTATCCCAATGTGCTTGTTCTTGGTTGATGGGGATGTCTCAATGTCTTTAGGGGTGCGGTAACTCAGTATGCTTGGCTAACAGCAACAGACCGGTCATGAGCAATTGGAACAGGATAGGAAATATAATCCTTGTAGTAAAGTTTACACTACAGCTCTACAATATAAAAGCAAATAGCATGTGCCAATTGTTCTTTTGATATTTTTGTGCAGAACAATCCTCCAGGCGTCCTGGCCCTGCTGGACGAAGAGTGCTGGTTCCCCAAAGCCACTGACGTGTCGTTTGTGGAAAAGCTCACAAAAACACAAGAAAATCATGTGAAATTTTCCAAACCCAAACAGCTCAAAGACAAGACGGAGTTCTCCCTCTTTCATTATGCTGGGAGAGTAAGTATCAGGCAGAGATCTCATACTTGTGTTTCCAGGACTCACACCTCAACTAAAGACTCATTACTTTGGACTGGACTCGGACTTGTGAGTTTAAGGGCAGTGACTAGACTTGAGGTTCAGGCTTCAGGACTCAGGTTTGTGAGGCACAGACTTGGACTTGAACACTGCAGACTTGGATTCAGACTTCAGTTTCAATACAGTCCAATTTTTCCATAGATATAATCCTTTGGTTATTGACTTTAGGTGGACTACAATGCTACGGCCTGGCTGACTAAAAACATGGACCCCTTGAATGACAATGTGACTGCGCTGCTCAGCAATTCTTCAAGCCAGTTTGTGCAAGAACTATGGAAAGACAGTAAGACTTTAAACCTTTATATTTTCAAAGTGCACATCAGATGAATGCCATTACTATTATAAGGAAGTGACAGCCTTATGTTCATGTATATTTGTGTAGTTTAAAGTGAAGCAATTACTGATTTAATTGGTTGCGTTCACAATTTAAAATTAAGATGAAGGACAGAATTACATGGCAGAATTTGCCTTTTAACTAAATGCAGATGATCTGGTTTATGGGTGAGGGTCTTACATAATTTTCTTTGTAAATTCTTTGCTCTATTGCCAAAAGAGTTACAACTGTATGTAGGATTCTGCCGTCCATCTGAAACTATGGCTTGTGTCGTGAATTGCAGCTGACAGAGTGGTCGGTCTGGACACGCTCGCCAAGATGACTGACAGCTCGATGCCCAGTGCCTCCAAGACGAAGAAGGGCATGTTTAGAACCGTGGGTCAGCTCTACAAGGAGTCTCTGGCGAAACTCATGACCACCCTGCACAACACACAGCCCAACTTTGTCCGGTGCATCATCCCCAACCACGAGAAGAGGGTACAGTCAAACGAGCTGATGAAAATAAACTAAAGATGACTTTGTAAATGTGTTATCCTGATGGTGATCTTGGCGTTTAGGCGGGGAAGTTGGACGCTCACTTGGTCCTGGAGCAGCTGAGGTGTAACGGCGTGTTGGAAGGGATCAGGATTTGTCGACAAGGATTCCCAAACCGAATCGTGTTCCAGGAATTCCGTCAGCGGTGAGTCGGACATTTTGGAATTATGTACAATAAAGTTTTGTATCTGCGTTTGTCCCTTACTACTCGCCTAACTTGTAGATACGAGATCCTTGCTGCAAGTGCTATTCCGAAGGGCTTCATGGACGGAAAACAAGCTTGCTGCATCATGGTAAACTATGACAAATATCAACCTTTACAAAAACTTGATGTGCTTGCTTAAGTTATCCTATATTTTCTATGCTGTTTGTGCGTAGATTAAGCACCTGGACTTGGACCCAAACCTGTACCGGATCGGACAGAGTAAGATCTTCTTCAGGACCGGAGTCTTGGCGCAGCTGGAGGAGGAGAGAGACTTGAAGATCACCGTCATCATCATCGCTTTCCAAGCCCAGGCCAGAGGCTTCCTGTCCAGAAAGTAAGACACACATGAATACAGTATTATGTTTCTGTTATTTTAACCAGAATTCACTAGCAAGGACCAGTAAAATAAACTTCACCACACAAGTAAAGGTGTTTTTTTTTTTATCATGTTTCTTTGCGTAGAGTTTGCTCTTTAATACTTGGGCTAGAGCTGAACCCATCAACAGTCTCTCTCTTGGGACATGGACAGTGTTTCACTCACTATTGTAGTCAGCACTGCTTGTAGCACACCACGACTCAGCCCCAAACCCTTTTTTCCCCTAAGCAACTCCCTCAGGCTGCTGGTGAAAGCAGTGGCGCGCTGTTGTTTCTAGATACCAGCTTCGCCTTGTGCTGTTGTTGTGCCAGGTGGAAGATCGGGCCCGTGAAGTTTTTATTTTATTTGGGAAGATAATATTCACATTCAATTATTTGCCTGTGTTTCCGAAAGGGCTTTTGCCAAGAGACAGCAGCAGCTCACCGCCATGAAAGTGATTCAGAGAAACTGTGCCGCCTACCTCAAACTCAGGAACTGGCAGTGGTGGAGGCTCTTCACAAAGGTCTGGCCTAAATTTAATTATTTTGTCTCATCATTGCTAACGTTCTGATTTATTGGCATTTGAAGTTTACCCTTTTTGTTCTCCTTTTGGCACACAGGTTAAGCCTTTGCTGCAGGTGACCCGTCAGGAGGAGGAGATGGGCCTAAAGGAGGAGGAGCTGCTGAAAGCCAAAGAAGTTGCAACAAAGTTTGAATCAGAGCTCAAGGAGATAACACTCAAGCACACATCGGTGAGGAACAGTTGACAAGATTCACTAGTGGTTAACTATTACTTATAATTATTGTTATAATGTATTAGCTAAAATGATGTGAAATGCAGCTAAAACCTCTTCGTTTGCCAGTGCTGCAAATTGTAAGGTTTGCTGATTGTATGTTGGCAGTTGTAACAACATTAGGTTAAAAGTTAACTCACAAACATATATATAGTTGTGTTTTGAAACTGATACAGAATATTCAGGAAGGATTGTGTATCTGATGTAAATGTAAAAGTAATGTGTAACTGTAACAGCATGAGATGCAAATGTAATTTACATGAACAAGGGGCAGGCACTTATAAGCTTGTTGCTTCAGTCTACTCCCTTTGAGCTTCCATAAACTTGTGATTGTGAAATTTTGGAGAAAGAGTAAAAAAAAAAAGTTAACTGCTCAAATAAACTAAACTACTATATTGTGTTGGAGAGAGACTAAAAATAACCTATGAACATACATGATTATTTTAAATCTCTAAATAATTATACTTTGCATAATTGACTTCCAAACATCTCTGCAATATTACATAATTCAACTTGCTTACTTGCTCAAATTGCTTGTTTAGGTTTTGGAGGAGAGAAACGCGCTGCAGGAGCAGCTCCAGGCCGAGACAGAGCTGTACGCTGAGGCCGAGGAGATGAGGGTCCGTTTGGCCGCGAAGAAACAGGAGCTGGAGGAGATCCTGCACGAGATGGAGGCGCGGCTCGACGAAGAGGAGGAGCGAGCCCAAACACTGCTCGTGGACAAGAAGAAGATGCAACAACAGATGCAGGTCCATAGGTTCCATACTGTTCTCACATTGGAGTATTAACCAATATAAATAGTTATTAAATTTGTACAAGTTTTGTGGCATCACTAATCCTCTGTCAGCGGTCACAGTTTCTTTTCTTATCATTGTATATTTTATTCTTAGGAATTAGAGGAGCATTTAGAAGAAGAAGAAGACGCACGGCAAAAGCTGCAATTGGAAAAGGTGACATGCGAGGGCAAGATTAAAAAGCTGGAAGACGATATTTTAGTAATGGAGGATCACAACAACAAGCTGCTCAAGGTAAGTGCCAGTGAGGACTTACTGTTCTATATAACCAACAAGAATCATGAACATTGGTCTCACTTTTACTCATGTCTTTTTAGGAAAGAAAGTTGATGGAGGAAAGGATTGCCGACTTTAGCACAAATCTGGCCGAAGAGGAAGAAAATCAAAAAATCTCACAAAACTCAAAAACAAACACGAGTCCATGATCTCTGAACTCGAAGGTCAATCATTTTTACTGTATATGCGAAAATGAAGTAATGATCTCAGAAAAAGTCTATATTGATCAATTAGATATATAGATTTAAGAGATCATCGTTCTATTTCATGATAGTTAAAACGGATTATGTACATGCTTTCAGTTCGTTTGAAGAAGGAAGAGAAGGGTCGTCAGGAGCTGGACAAAGCAAAGAGAAAGTTGGAGGCAGAGTCGAACGACATGCAGGAGCAGATCGCAGAGCTTCAGGCTCAGATCGCTGACCTCAAAGCACAACTCGCCAAAAAGGAGGAGGAGCTACAAAACGCTTTGGCCAGGTTAATAGATTCCCATGTTGTCCCATACCCATGTCGATTCATGCCAATGGCTTTTTGAGGTTTTCTAGAAGGAGGAGGGTCTTAGGGACAGGGGACGCCAGGGACAATTATCCAATAGCATTTTTTTTTAAATACAATTCACTGGTACTTATCTAAATTGGTTGGAAGGGGGACAAAGGCTTATATGGCTGGAGAATAACACAAAAAGAGAGACAAGGCTACAAACTCATGACACTGTGGCGGGCATAATACAGTCCATGGCATATTTGAGGCTTCACACTCTTCTAGTTGTGCCCATGATTTGGTGCATGTCTCTTGAGAAAAACTGCACCCCTCTGTTTTCAGGCTGGAGGATGAGACTGCTCAGAAAAACAACGCGCTGAAGAAGATCCGGGAGCTGGAGGGACACATCTCAGACCTTCAGGAGGACCTGGACTCAGAGCGAGCTGCGAGAAACAAGGCCGAAAAGATCAAGAGAGACCTGGGGGAGGAGCTAGAGGCACTAAAGTCTGAGCTGGAGGACACACTGGACACCACCGCCACGCAGCAAGAACTCCGGTCAGTGTGACTAATCTGTAAAAACATGCATCACTGGATCAGTATTTAAATTACTTTTATAAAATACTTGACCACAGTAAAAGCATGGAAAGAGCATAATAACTGAGGATAATGAGTTATAATGCAATCTGCAGCCATACAAACCATCCACACCATTCCTATTCATTTAGTCTGCAAGGTATGATTTATCATATAATAAAGTAGGTGTGTCTCCTGTTTACATTAGTAATTTTGATAGCTACCGCGGTATTACATTTCACATGCTAACCCTAACCCGCTATTATTGTTCTTTAAGGTAAAGTGCTATTTTTCTTTAAGCCAGGGGTAGGCAAGTTTTCTTGATGGAGGAAAGATTTTCTTCATCATCAAAAGACCAAGGGCCAAACCCCCCAACTGTAGCCTGAAGTAAAACACCACTTTCAACAAATTGGGTGTTCTGCCATTACATTTTAATTTTAATTTTATTTGACCTTTATTTATCCAGGATAAAACTCATTGAGATAAAAGATCTCTTTTTTAAAAAGTGATTTTAAAGGAATAGACAGTATTTTTCACAATTTTGAGTACTTTAACATGCATTTGATCTATGATTTGTGTAAAGTTATCTCTCAAAGTCATCTTGAGAGCCAGAGGTTCTATGTTGGAGGGCCAGATTTTGCCCCCGGGCCCAGGGGCGGACCGGAACAATAATTCAGCCCGGGCATTTTTTGGTTTGGACCAGCCCACCCATAGCACACAACTCCTAACTTTACCTTACCACTGCTTTAAGCCATAAACCATAAAAACAGCTTACAATAATGGTAACTCACAATATTAAGAAGAATACACATTTTAAATGAAAACACAAACATCAAATGTTTTTATTTGTTGAACAAATGGTTGTCATTTTTAGTACAAAAAATACATACTGTTAAACACTTGGTTCAAACAGTGTTTAGAGAAAAATATGATATATAAAAATGCTTACACAATAATGACAAGTGGGGGGCCAGAGCTGAGTGTCCCTTAGGAGCTGGAGTGGACATTGTGGTTGCAGGTAGACCCAGAGGGCTTTGTGGGTGAGATGTGTGGAGTAAATGTCCTAAATGAAAGGGAGAGAGGCCTCTTTTCTGCTGCTCTAACGATGTGCAGAATGTAGTGTAGGCATCAGACCACCACACCTCATGCTGTGTACATGTGCAGTGTACGGTTTTGACTTTGAAGTTTTAAAGGGACTAGACAGAAAATGATGTATTTTGTACTTGATCCAGCAAAATCCTAATGTGTAGAATGAGCCCAGACCTATTCACCACAACTGCCGCTAAAAGCCTGCACTAAAAGTTGGTATGAAGTCGGACTGAAATACCAACTATCTCCATCGTCATGCACGAGTGACTGCAGTTACGTACAAGACCTGAGGTGGCAGTCACGAGTAAAAAAAAAGACAACTTCTATCTTGTCCCTTTAATGTTATATTTCAGATGTTGTCATTGCTACAAACCTTGTGTTCTATATTTCCCTGTTCAGAGCAAAGCGTGAGCAGGAGGTGACTCTTCTAAAGAGAGCCATCGACGACGAGAACCGCACCCACGAGGCCCAGGTCCAGGAGATGAGACAGAAACACACTCAGGCCGTGGAGGAGCTGACGGATCAGCTGGAGCAATCCAAACGAGTAAGACCAATGAGCAAAACATAACAGGGCACTGAATATCGATCCAGTGTCCTTTGTGCAGAACTGTTTATATCTAGCCGTCAAAGTCAATGACACGTCTTTCCGTTTCGTTTAGGTCAAGTCAAACCTAGAGAAGGCCAAGCAGGCTCTGGAAAAGGAGACGTCGGAGCTGACCATGGAGGTGCGCTCGCTGTCCCAGGCCAAACAGGACGGGGAGAACAAGAGGAAGAAGCTCGAGAGTCAAGTGGTTGATCTGCAGTCGCGCTTCAACGACAGCGAGAAACAGAAGGCTGAGCTGGGTGATAGATGCGCCAAGACCATTGTAAAGAAACACATTTTGTTAAGTTGTATTTGAAAAGTTATAAGGCAGTAGCTTCTAGCGGTGTTGTCTTGGTTTTGTTGTAATTTAGGTTGAACTCGAGAGTGTGACTAATCTACTGAATGAAGCGGAAGGCAAGAACATAAAACTAAGCAAAGATGTCACCAGTCTTTCCTCTCAACTCCAAGACACACAGGTAATTTATTACTAATTCAGTGGTTAAAACGCTGTTTTCTTTAGAGGATACTCTGTCTAGCCGTACTCTCTGCACCGCTTTCCCCACACAAACGAACTTCACACTCTTTCACTACATCTGTAAATCTCCTTGGTTTTCCTCTAGGCCTCTTTACCAG
This sequence comes from Neogobius melanostomus, assembly GCA_007210695.1. Lineage (NCBI taxonomy): Eukaryota > Metazoa > Chordata > Actinopteri > Gobiiformes > Gobiidae > Neogobius > Neogobius melanostomus. The sequence continues at coordinate 480,214 of VHKM01000596.1, read as the reverse complement.
CAGGTGCTCTGTACATACTATCTCTGTTCATTTCAGTGTATTGCGGCGTCTCCACCTTTATCTCCCTAAACTTTTACCATAAAACTGTCTTCTTTCTCTGTATCAGGATACACTGTGGCACTTGCGTTGATTTGCTGTTGTTGCTGCTGTAGGAGCTTCTTGCTGAGGAGACGCGACAGAAGCTGCAGTTCTCTACAAAGTTACGGCAAGCCGAGGACGACAAGAACGGCCTACAAGAGCAGCTTGAGGAGGAGATGGAGGCAAAGAGGAATGTGGAGAGACACGTGTCCACACTCAACATTCAGGTGTTTTATCAACTATGAAAGTAACGCCTTTTGCGATATTTGTTGATCTTTCTGTCCATCGCCCTGTAGTATTAAAGATAGGGGACTTTTTACACATAAATTCTGACACCTTTCACTTCAATTTGGCAATCTTGAATTCAGAACATCTCAATCTGAAAGAGGACGAAATAAGGCTCTAAATGTTTGAGACCTTTCTTTTTTCTTTTTCTTTTTTTATCTCTGTTTCATTGAACCCATTTCATAGTGCAAGTTTCCACATAATAATTTATGTAATAATTTATTATAATAATTTCCAGGCCATGTTGTCGTTAAAAGTAGCTCATAAGCACAAAAAGGTTGAGCACCTCTGTCTTACTGTTTGTTTGTTTGTTTTTAAAGATATACTATATTGTGATAAATTAATGCATGCAAAATCATGACATCCGTGTGAAGACTTGTTCACTGAAAATTTTTTATTTCTTCAGTTGTCAGATGCCAAGAAGAAGCTCGACGAAATGTGCGGTAACGTTGAGCTCCTGGAGGAAGGAAAGAAGCGCCTACAGAGAGACCTGGAGGCCATGAACACTCAGTTTGATGAGAAGGCCTCGGCGTACGACAAACTGGAGAAGACCAAAAACCGCCTGCAGCAGGAGCTGGAGGACACTCTCATGGACCTGGACAACCAGAGACAAATCGTGTCCAACCTCGAGAAGAAGCAGAAGAAATTTGATCAGGTTAGAAGAGTTCAAGAGGGATTAGTGTATTAGTTTGGTGGAACTACTAATTCTGTATGGTTGAAGAACTATTATGAAAGGGCTTATATCATGCATAAACAAAACAATTTTTGAGCGTTTAATCAGGTTGTAATACCGTATCCTTAACAAGATCATACCTCAGTGTTGTGCTTCAGAAAAACATGTTTTGATGCCATAGTGAAAAGCAATTTTAGGGGAAAAGCAGTTGCTCAGTTGGTAGAGCGTTCTCTCTGATGGTCTATTATCGTGTCATTGGGCAAGACACTCAACTCAACAACTTGCCACTAGTGTCTACTTACACTGCTGTGTGAGAGTGATTGGATTGTGCCCTGTTGTAGAAAGCATTCAGAAGTGTAGGTGCTATATAAACTTTACAGTTTACTATTTGTGCTAGTCATGTGGAAAGTCCTTGTAACTACAGATAAAATATGGTCAAATTTTTCACATTATAACAGCAAACGCTACCACACGGTCAATGCTCGATTTTGGCTTGGAGCTATAAAACTCTAATGACACCATGTGAATAAAACCTTTCATTTTTCAGATGCTCGCAGAGGAGAAGAGCATCTCCAGTAAATATGCGGACGAGAGAGACCGAGCAGAGGCAGAGGCTCGAGAGAAAGAGACCAAGGCCCTATCTTTGGCACGGGCTCTGGACGAGGCCCAGGACAGTCGTGAGGAGTTGGAGCGTGTCAATAAGGCTTTGAAAGCAGAGATGGAGGACCTGATCAGCTCCAAGGATGATGTGGGCAAAAACGTAAGGGATTCACCCAACATTTTAAATTAAAGCAGCATCTCTTTTGTCATTTTGGTGCTTCATCCCATCTTGGCTTGCAACCAAGAGTTTAAGTGCAAACTTCACTATTTGTTCCTATTGGCTAACGAAAAACAACATCTTACTTTTATCGACGGTCATGCGTTCTTTTGTCCATTACACATTCGTAAATAGCACTTTCAGATTTGTTTTGCAAGCATCTACTCTTCTGCGTTAGGTGCATGAGCTGGAGAAGTCCAAGCGCGGGCTGGAGGCGCAGGTGGACGAGATGAAAACGCAGTTGGAGGAGCTGGAGGATGAGCTCCAGGCAGCGGAAGACGCTAAGCTGCGTCTGGAGGTCAATATGCAGGCGCTCAAGGCCCAGTTCGAGAGGGACCTCCAGGGGCGCGATGAGATGGGAGAGGAGAAGAAGAGGCAGCTGATCAAACAGGTCACTCAACATATACATATATGAGCACTACAAACATTAAAAGACATGCAGTTCAATAAGATGCAATATTGAAAACCACATGATCATATACCGGGGTGTTCCAGGTGGTTCAGAGGCACTGGCTGAAATGGCCAAATGTAGAGGGCAATTTTCCCTACTGATATAATATAGTCTGTAAAAGACAAATATAAATAATAATAATAATAATGATAATCGATCAAGTTTGAATCTAGTAAAACTGGTTCTTGTGTCCTCATACGCAGCTTATGGCAACCCAGGTTCAGCTCTAGTCGTAGCGCCTTTTATAAGAGTTTATCTAACAGACATTCCTTTAAATGTATATTAGTTTGGCAAATATTTCAATATGCAATCTTATTGCATATTGCGTTTAAAGATAATAAACAATAATGTACTTCGATGTTGACTTTAGGTGCGAGAGCTGGAGACAGAGCTGGAGGATGAGCGTAAACAGAGAGCGAGTGCAGCAGCGGCCAAAAAGAAACTCGAGACCGACGTAAAGGATCTGGAGGGACAGATCGAGACGGCCAACAAGGGCCGAGAGGAGGCCATCAAACAGCTCCGCAAGCTCCAGGTGAGATAATGCTTATTAAAATGTGACTATATCTGTAGAACAGAAACATTTTAGATATATAATACTGTGTGGACTTTAGGCTCAGATGAAGGATTATCAGCGAGAGCTGGATGACGCTCGTGCCGCTCGAGAGGAGGTGCTGATCACAGCTAAAGAGAGTGAGAAAAAGGCCAAGAGTCTGGAGGCTGAGCTTATGCAGCTGCAGGAGGTGAGAAACTTGGCTTATAATAAACCATTCATTAGGAAAACGTGAAATACATGTAATACATCCCCCATATCTAATGTTGATTATGAAATAGGAACTGGCTGCAGCAGATAGAGCTCGTAAACAGGCAGTGGCAGAAAGAGACGAGCTGGCTGATGAGTTAGCAAGCAACTCCTCTGGAAAGTGAGTTGAACTGCACCAAAGTACTTTACCGTTGAAAATAATTGACTTATTCTAATTGTATGTTTTTTCCTGACCAGGTCAGCGTTGGCAGATGAGAAGCGACGTCTCGAGGCTAAGATCGCTCAGCTCGAGGAGGAATTAGAGGAGGAGCAGGGCAACATGGAAATGCTCAATGACAGGCTGCGCAAGAGCACACAACAGGTACATTAATGATTGACATTAATAATAATAAACCAATAAACTAGATCTTAACTGCAAATGGCAAGGCAAGGCAAGGCAAGTTTATTTGTAGAGCACAATTCATACACAAGGCAATTCAAAGTGCTTCACAGTTGCAGAAAGAGAAATTACAAGAAAACAGATAAAATCAATCAATAAAACATCAACATAAAGTTAATCAATGACAGTAAAAGTCAAGAGTGCAGATAAAATACTTTCAGTTTTCATATGCACGGGTAAAAAGAGCTGTTTTCAGCCTGGATTTGAACATTGTCAGAGTTGAGGCCAAATGCAAGTTGAAACACAGTAATTTGGGCTCCTGCAAAATGACTGTATTGTTTTAGTTGTTAATCAACGCGTTGTTACGGAGACAAAGCCTGATAGAGCTCTCTCACACTCCGGTTGCGTCCTTATTCTACTGCTTGTAAACAGGACCAGATTAAGAGAGTGACAGAACATGGGCCGAGAAGGTGGACATGCTGTTTGGGTCATTATGTTCCACTTGTGCCCTGCTCTAGTGCGTACAACTGTTTTTGACAATAAATAGGTGCTTCCTCTGTCGATTAGCCTTGGGATGCGTACAGTAGGTTTAGCATTGGCTTGAATTACACTGAATCCCCCAAAGTGAATTGTTTGCTAAAAACTCTGCTCACAGGTGGATCAGATGACCAATGAGCTGCAGGCCGAGCGGATCACGTCTCAGAAGAACGACAGTGCTCGGCAGCTCCTGGATCGACAGAACAAGGAGCTAAAGGCCAAACTGCAGGAGATGGAGAACCAGGTGAAGTCCAAGTTCAAGTCCTCCATTACAACCCTGGAGGCCAAAGTGGCACAGCTGGAGGAACAGCTGGAGCAGGAGAGCAGGTTAGTCTGAACACATTTCACTATTTTTTATCAATGCCATATTGACCCTTGTGCTTTTTGTTATCAGGGATAAACAGGCCAATGCAAAGGCCGTACGTCAGAAGGACAAGAAAATGAAGGACCTGATGATGCAGGTGGAAGATGAGAGGAAACAGGCGGAGCAGTACAAAGACCAGGTATTAAATACATTATTGTTTTGTGTTACTCTACACTAAGGTGGACCCCACAGTGCAATAGACAGTTATTCATGTCTCCATTCTCCAGGCTGAGAAATCCAATACTCGTATGAAGCAGCTGAAGCGTCAGTTGGAGGAGTCAGAGGAGGAGTCTCAGCGCGCCACAGCCGCTCGCAGGAAACTACAGCGGGAGCTTGACGAGGCGACTGAGGCCAATGACGCCATCAGCCGAGAGGTCAACACGCTCAAGAGCAAACTCAGGTGAGAAGTCACGTTACAATTACAGATTACACGCAATTCAAATAATTAAAGGTAGCAGAAACATTTTTAATCAGTGCTCACACTAATATGTATGCCCAGTTTATGAACAAGACAAAAACGCACTGAGATTTTGGTAATAAAACATAATGTTATTCGCCAAAATGTCTACATTTGTATAGCAAAACATTTGTCCATCTCTATTACAGAGGCAACCCTGAACCCAAGGAGTAACGATCAGGTATCACTGTGCCTCAGCCCAGAGCTGTCCCTGATAAAAACCTCACCTCTGTTTCCCATTTCTATCACAGTCTACCTGAGACAAAAATGGCTCATCTACTCAGTAAAGTCTAATTCACAGCAGGGGCCATCTTTTTCTCAGCGCTTGGTTTAACTGCCCTAAACCAAACTCATTGTCCTGAACCAGGACTCAAATGAGTTACAAAGACAGCAAGTGTGCTTAATTCATAACCAAAGCACTATTCTGTACTTACAAACCATGAGTGGACTTCAGAAAACATTTAAAGGTCTTTGTAACCTGACATTTCCCCTCACACTCACTGTATTGTTTTTCTTTTTTTTTCTCTGTGTTTTTTTTGTTTGTTTGTGTACGTTTTTGTGTCACTGTGATGTTTTAGACGTGGAAATGAGCCCTCCTTTGGCAGCACTCCTCGCCGGATCGGAGGCGGCCGCAGGGTTATTGAGGATGCCTCAGAGGAAGAGTTTGACTCGCAAAGTGACTTCAATGGAAAGTCCACAGAGTAATGGACTTGATACCGATCCCAGAAGACTCAACGCCAGAAACGCCATCCTGTCCTATTTTTTCTGAATTTTTATAAAGTGTATGGAGCACCTTTCCTGGGCACAAACTAAATACTTGATATTAACTGTTTTTAGAAGATTGTGCAGACCTGTGATTTAGTACACTGAATGAAAAATACTTTCTAATGTAAGTTTTACAGGTGCCTCTAATTATCACGCTACTGTTTATACAGCCTGAGACCTGCACAGCACCTCACCGTTTCCTTTGAACAGACACATTATGTAAATCTTATGTGACTTTGGTCGTCCTGTTGCCTGTGACTGCTGTTACTGCTTCCGAGCCGCACTGAAGTGGGAAGACCCTTCAGTCAGCGCTCTCTGGAGCCAAGGACATACTTAGTTGCCCTTAAGTCACTTTTAGATCATATTTGCACCTTTTATAATAGCAAAGTATTTTAAGCCAGCAAGGTTTGGGGATTACCTGATATTTTTAGCAGATCACTTAGACACTTATTCACTATTTCTATTTATTCCTTTTTGCCCTAATTTGCTGTACAGGGTCTACCAGCCCCATTATGAATCTAAACAGATACATATTTTATATAATCAATGATGTTTACAGTACACTTTCATAATTGTTGAAGCACTTGCACAAAAATAAAACGTATACCATTTTGAAAGTTAATGTTTGGTTTTATTTCACTAATTCACCCATTTCTATCTAAACCAAACAGTTAAACATGGGCTTAGGCACATTGTCTGATATAGAGCAGTAGCAAAGGTGTTTTAAATCGCACCCAGTGGTCCGAGTTTACAATTACAGTAAGCTCATTTTCATTCAAGGAAATGGTAACAGCTGAGGACATGACCTACACATCAGGTACAATGCCATAGATAGGCAGCAAACTACTTCAAGAAATATATTTGTAGCATTTCCTTTTGGATGGCAGTAATAATGCAACTTTTGTTCAAAACATTTCTACATTTGCAAACACTAAAGTCACATTAGGTCTTTGCAGTGTATATTTTCATTTTCCTCCTTGAAACAAAAAGGCTGTGCTTGTGATTTTAAATCAATTATTGCTTGGTCCTAAACCCCTCAGTACAAATTGAAATGAGTGGATGAAGAATAGAACTACACACATTAAGTGTGGTTCATGTGCTGATGTCAACTGTTTAACAGAAAACAAATCTACAAACAAATGTTAAAGACATCAATATAACTATTACATTCAGATATCATTTGAAGGAAAACATTAGGCAGAAGCATTATCGGGATAGAAAAAAAAAAAAAACACACAACATAAACATAATAGAATGAAGACAATTAATGTACTGTAGTTTAGGGTTAGTAAATGGAAATGAGTCTAGTTCCTATTGAGCAAAATGTATAATTAATATATGAAACAATTTTGAACCTGAGGCAGAAAGTTACTTTAGAGTAAATGGGGGGAAATTCCAACCAACCTTTCATTAACACCAAGTAAAGGTTTTGTGACTTGAAAGGCCATTATTACTTTGTCACAGGCAAAACATATACCTATATGTTTTGGCAGTTCAGTGTTGGATAAAAACTTTGGTTTAAAAGTACTACTGTAAAACAAATAAAAAATAAATAAAAATACAATTCAGAACCCTGCTTCTTCAAACAAGCCTCAAGTAGAGAATTTGTTATTTCTACATTGCTCCATACGACACGGCATTTAAACAAACCACACCAAACAAGCTGCAGTTCTGTTTCTTCTTGCATGATGTGATACCGTATGAGCCAGAGGCAGCAGTAGTCCATGCAATGAAAGAAAAAAAAAGTGGGACTGGGACACAGTGTCAAGAGTAAATCGCTGCTTATTTCTGTAGAACAGGTCAGAAGATTAGGCGAGTTAGTTTATTGCAAAGGTGTCTGTGCGCTCTCATCAGCAACTGCTGCAGAACAAACGGACAGAGGGTGCATCAGAGTTTCAAAAGGGGTGCAAACTTCTTCCCATTAAAATGCATTATGATGCTACTAAAACTGAGGGCGCACACACACATTTTTAAATGAGGTTGCAATGCACCCTTTTGCACCCCTGTAGATCTGGGCGTGGCTCTCATAACAAGATCTTCACACCTCCCTGTGGGGACTGGGAGCCCTGGGACAGCCCACGAGGGGGAGCTGGTCCAAACTCTAGCTGCTTCACCACGCTGTATGGTAAAGAACAAAATAGCTATAACCTTATTACAAACAAATTCACATGAAACCCAGGGCAACGTACTTGTCATACAGCGGAGGTGGGCTGATGACCGGGACTTCAGAGCCTAAACCCGCAGGACAGGCAGGAGCAGAGAGGAGAGCAGGTCGACTGATGGACGTATCGTACACAAAGTCTCGACATGACGCCAGCTTGGACTCTAGATTCTGAGCAGACAAAAAATAAATAAATAAAAAATAAAAAATGGCACATTTAGTCTGTATTTGGTGCCTGGCAAATTACTTATGGCACAAAACACTTTCTTACCCCAACTTTTCTTAATAGTTCTCCAACAATATTTAGCGCAGATATCCGAGCAGATGTTGTTAATGGAGTGCCCGTTAGTCCATCACCTTGATAAGTGGAAATGCAGTAATTTATATGACTACAGCACACAATACAAAGGTGAATAAACTGCAAATATTGTTGTGAATTACAAATACAATTTAATAAGGAATCCACATCATGATGATCACAGTAGCAAATTTTATTCACCTCTGCGGATGCTGGAGGCAAGGGGCGTGTCAAACGAGCTAATCGGTTTAGCTGGTGTTGCGGGGAGGGATGGATTATGAGCAGAGGGGCACGGCAAATCTCGATCTATGTCTTTGCCTAAGCTGCTGGATGGTCGTCTTTCCTTTTGTCGTACATCTAATTCTTGGCGGAGGTCTATGACAAGACAAGTCATGTCATCAAACACCGCAGAATCAATCATATATTGTAATTGCATGTAAAAATGTTTGTACCTCTGGCTTCATCCTTGAGCCTCTGAACCGACTCCAGCAGGTTCTCCTTCTCATCAAGCTCACTTTCAAGGAAAGCATTTCGCTCTATTACTTGGTTCATCCTCTGCTCAAAATCCTCCAGTGACATAATAGTTGCCCTGTGATGCAAAAAGTTTAAAATATATATATTTTGCAACTTGTGATTTTATTCATAACCAACCTTTTGGTTCTTTCTAGATCATCGTTTGACTGCTCCAGCTCTCGGATATATTTCTGCAGGTGATCTCTCATAGTTGCAGTTTCTAGCAGATTTTCCTCCAGTGTTGAAATATGTCTCGAAGATTCCGAGTGCTGAGTTTCAAATTTTTCCTATTAAGAACACATAAAAGATACTTTAAATTCAGCATTACTATAGTGTATTTTATTCTTAAGCTATTATGAACAACACACATAAACTTGTTGGAACGAATAGCCTTTAAGTGATGTATAATTTTGCTCAATTTCTTTATTCATTACTTTTACTGAGGATATCTGTAAAAATAGATCCATGCAACATTGCAGTTAACACTATTCCTAGTGGCAGTATTATGTGGTGGGATGGGACTATAAATAGAGCCTTTTATTAAGATGCCTGATAAAAACAAAAACAAACAAACAAACAAACGTACAACGCCTGGGGCGTCTAGCACATGGCGCAAAACTTGGAAATCTTGTTTAGTTTTAGGTGCAATACCTTCACACTCTCCAGCTCCATGCGCAGTCTGCTGTTGTTGTGAAGAAGGTCCTTGTTTCGGCCCTCACATTGCTTCAGTTCCGACTCGAGCTCTGCTTCATAATCTCTGCTCATCTGCTGAAACTCCTGCAGTTCCTCGTGCACTTCGTCAGCCCTAGATAATACATTTACAGGTTAAAAAGTGGCACCAAGCCAGTCACCCGCGTTTTATGTAGGGCTGCCTGTTATTACACAGACCTATCCGTACCTTTGTTTGTGTTTTTCTGCCTGCTCCTTCCAGAAGCACAGCTCCTCTTGTAACGATGCAAACTTGTGGGTTGGCTCAACCATATCGATTCAGACTAAACTTAAGATATTGTAACATAGCATATCGTTGATTTTAAAGCAGTATCAATGTTTTAAAATACAGAGGTTATGCAGATTCTATTTCTATTTCAATTTAAAAAAAAATTTAACCTCAAATAAATGAACAAATCAAATAATAACATAAGTTAGAATCTCAAACTGAGAAAAAGAAGAAGAAAAAAAAGAATCTCAAACTGAGTGATAAATCAAAGAATAACAAAAGATTAACATTGCAGAGATATCCACAAAATGTTAAATGAACGCTGGCTACCTTAACTGACTGCTAGGTTATTAACTAGATATTGTATAAACCAATATACAATATACAGGCTTGGGCACCTGCCTAATATAGCTAATTTCTTTTCGGTTTTATTAATCATTAATCAAGCCAAAACTCGGTGTAGAGCATAACTAACACTCGTGTAAATCCAATGACAGCATTGTTGTTGTTTGTTATAGCAGTTGCACACCAACTTTAGCTAAGCTTAGCTAGCTAGCACTTTAGCAAGTTATCTACCGTCCTTAGGAAACATGTGTGCGTGCTAATGGAAAACAAGTATAAAGAGACAAAAGTGAAGAACCTACCTGCATTAAAACAAAGGGTATTAAAAACAGAAATAAAACGATCCTCGACTCTCCCGGTGTTGCTTTAGTGGCTGTAAGAGAGTTCCTCAAATACAAACGAGCCGTGGGGGAAACCGCTGATTGGTTGAGCGGAATGACGTTTATCTCGGATTATCCAATCACGTCCCAGCAGCAGCAGCGGGACGATACATTACAATATTTGATCAACGATGTGTTTTAGACATTTGATTAATGTTCTAGACTAGCCTGGCCTTAGCCATAATTGAACTCCGGTCAATTATCTTTTCCCTCTGTACGAAACGAGTACGAGGATATGGTAAAACCAGGCTAGTTCTAGACTAGAGTTTGGAGGTTCTGGTTTAAATTATTTGATTCACACAGGCAGATATCTTGTCCTGTATTAGTGAATCAAAGTACATTCAGGAAAGTGAAAACACACAAATTGGCCTTTTTGTTTGCTTTTATTATCATTTACACAAATTGAGAGGGGCAGATCAAGTGCATAATCTGAGGTAGCTGAACTTGAAAACTGACAGGGTGGAGTATTTATTATACCACAATTTAGTATTAAATCAATGTATGGGAAGTTGTGTTTTTTATTAGTAAACAGAATAAAAAGCAGTGTTTTGATTATTATTCACATTATAATACATTGTTGTAAAAACATTGTTAATTTAAAATGATTGATTGATTGGATTTATTTGAGTGATTATTAACATTAACAGTAGCAGTGCAGAAAATAAATAAAGTAACAAAAAACTCAAAAGGAGTAGGCCGAAGCAAGAAAGCTTATAAGTGCCTCGTGTTTTCATACATTATAAGACTTTACATTGCAAATTCCTGAATTACACAATTACAACTGTCCGCATTAACTTTACGTATAGCAGCATTGTTAAAGAGAAGCATTTCATGGTTTACAAGAAGAAAATCACATGATGTTTACAAGACTTCCAAAGTAAGAAGACATAACTGAGTTGCTGAGTTATTAAAAATAAACTTATGTTCCAGATTTGTAATTCAAAGCTAAAGTTTTGTTAATATTTTTTTTTTTTTTTTTTTTAGTATTATAAATCTTTACAATAAATGGTCTCCTTATAGGTTAGAAAGAGGCACTTACACCTGGGAATACTTAAAAATCATGTTTGAGTTAAAAAAAAGAAAAGAAAAAAGCATTACATCAAAAATGAAAGGCCGTAAGTGCTGAGGAAACAATATAAACATTCAGAAAGTATTAGATGCTGTGTAAACCATAGATTTACACACATCATGATTCTTGTTCCAGCATGCTATATTTTATTTCAACTTTAGTTATTATTCGAGCAAATACATTACTTCAACATTTCTTCTTAAAGTTAAATTTCTTCTCCTGATTTAGTGGCTTTCACTTCATTCTTGAGTGCACATGTCCCCTTCTTAAAGTCTACCACGTCTGTCTTGACCTGACCCAGAGTTTGCAGCAGGCACATCGTGTCAAATCCCTCCTCACTCGATTCTTGCAACAACTCCAGGACCTGTAACAACACATTACTTTGTTTACATAGAGTTCATATTGATCAGGCATAGCAAGTAAGTAAGTAAGTAAGTAAGTTGGTAAGTAAACAAGAAAGTATGTGAGCAAGTTATGTATCACTCTAGCAGCTACAAGTATACTGTATTGGCTGTATCATCATCATATCAAAAGTCTCACAGTATTTTTGTTTACTTTTACAGTCTAAAATGGTGTGTTTGTGGCCTCATAATGGATCTTTTGGTTGTAGGAAATAAAATAAATTCTTGATCCTTTATTATGAAATATGTTAATGCACTAAAGGCATCTTAGAAAATACAATATCACGAGTCTCCCAACGACATTGCTAATACACAGTACAATGAGGGTTACATTACATAATAATAAATTAGTCTTATATAGCGCTTTTCCAGACGCTCAAAGTCGCTTTACAATTTGGTGCATTATTCATTCACTCCATACTCAGTGATGATAAGCGAGGCAACCAGTCTGCGCACATCAACCACCCACTCACCCACTCACTCGGCTTCCTATTGTTACTGAACGGTCTCCCATCCAATTACTAACCAGGCCCTACCCTGCTTAGCTTCCAAGGTCTGACGGGATTGGGCATCGCAAAGGCGGTATGGCCACATACTAAATAGATTTGCATACTGTATTTGTGTTTTTATGCCAGTGCTTATAATAATAATGTATGCCTCAGATTTTAACACAACAGCGCAGAATCAAACCCACCTGTAGGCACTTGTATGATTTCAGTTGGCTCAGATTCTCCTGCAGGAACAATAAATAGATGCTCAGGTCATTGTAAACTGGGGTAACCACTCCCAAAGAGCCGAACCCCGGGAGCATGTCATAGGGCCGGAGGAAGCCTGAACTCTGCCGTGCCGGTCCAATTGTGGCATAGATTACCAAAGGAGCCAGGAGGGCGTAGACCACCAGGTTGATGCAGCTGAGCAGTCGGAAGACTCCCACTGCTACAAGCTTGCACTGCACCGCAGAGGGCACTGAGCTGTCGTTTTGAAGCAGGCCTTTTCTCAATTCACAAGGAAACTCGTCCGTGAGGGAGGCCAGTTGGATGTAGTAGCCAAGGTAGACGCAGGCTAACAGCAGGATTAGCAGAGTGATACTGCGGCAGGCCAAGTATGAAACCACAAGGCGGCGGGAGAACCGCTTGGTCTTGAGATAATGCTCCACTAATGGGTATTTGAAGCAGCCCTCTGCAAGGTCCAAGGCACTGTGGCAGAAAAGTACATGTCATTATAGAGAGGCCATGGGTGAGTCAGCAGGAAAATGGAAAAATGTCAAGTGAGAAATTTGATTAAGTTGTTCCGGGACTTGGCATAACATAAACCCATAACATTTGTATGATTGAACTCAGCCAATAAAGTAGTAATAGAAAAAAAAAAAGATTTTTCTTTAAATATGAAGTAAAGTAACGTTCAAATCAATTGGTCTTTCATTTGAGGTTGTATAAACTGTGTTGGTGTGTATATAAAAACAGTACATTTTATGGTTGAATGTAAGACAAGGCATCTTTATTTATACCGCACATTTTGTACACAAGGAAACTCAATGCGCCTTACAAAAGAAGATGTGAATTACAATCAGGTTAACCCTAACCCTAAGGCAAAGCACATATATAGAAACATCAAGACATGGGACATGCACAGTACACGAGGTCACGTACGAAATTCTTTCTTAGGGAGTGGAGGGTGGGCCGGGTGGGGTATTTGCATAATCCTTGAAATGAATGTTGTGAATTAATGTTTGTAAATAAAGTCACAAAAGCCTCCGTCTGTATCTGGTTTAGCCCCGTGACTTGACCTTGAGTGGGGTACAGTATATTGACTGCGTAAGAAAGATAAGAAGATAAGTCCAGCTGCTTCAGTCTCCTCTCAGGAGGATAATAATGATTCCAGTATTAGTTCATCAATTTATAATTAATTTGCTTTTATTTGGTCATGAATGTAAACTAAAAACAAAATGTAATAATAATAATAATAACAACTTAACAAATTCTAAGTTCTTATAAAACACTTAAAAAACAACTCATGAACCAAGTGCTGAACAGCAGCTTGCAGCATCAATAAAGCAAAAGTAACAGTAGACAAACAAAGAAAAAAGAAACCCACTGGTCAGAAACAAAACCTCAGATATAACAAGTATATAAAATAAAAAATAAAAAACAATATAAAAAAAACACTTACAATATGAACACTTACAAATAACTAGTGCAAAATCAGTTAACCACTAACCTTTGAGAGTCTTCAGGCCCATCCTTTCCATCTAAAGAAGCAAGCTTCTTGGCCAATCGGATCGAGCGATTGTAAAAGCGGTCCAGTTCCTCCATGATGAAACTGAGGTCAGAGGAAAGGTGCGGAGCAGCCGTGAACCTCCAGAACAGCGCCGGGATGTACAGCAGGACAGCAAATAAGAGCAGGATGTAGGGGAAAAACTGAGTGGAAAGGGGAAACATGTATTACTATACTGCATCTGTCCAAAGATTTAACAATTGTAGTGTATGCATGTACTTATGATGATCTGTAATGCATTGCTGTACCTTATGCAGCCAAAGTGGGGTGTTTTCCGATTGTTGCTGTACTGCTGCCCAGCAAAAAGAGTCAACATAATACGCCTGCCGCCAGGAGAAGTTCGTTGGAGCAAAACAACTGATCTGTGTACCTGGAAAAAAACATAAAAACAAAATGTATCCATTGTTTTTACAACCCTCTGACACAATTTATTTGATGAATAACATAGACATTATGCAAATTATCCCTTCTTTACCCCTGTACAGGAGGCTCAGAAAGGCTTGCATAATTTAATCATGACCCATGCGGTAATTAATTATGTGAATTTTTGGCAGAAGCAACACAAACTTGACTAACTTGAGTCATATGACCGCGAACGAAGGCACATATCCCATGCTCAACTCAACAGCATGACCTACTTGAATATAAATAGTCAATATACTGTAGTCTATTTCTGATGCATGGACAATTTGAACCGGCAGCACTGTTCTTTCACTCAGTATATTGGAATGCATGTTTTAATTGCTTAGGGCCAGACTATAGCACAAAGTTAGCTTTCAGTTCTGTAGCTGGTATTATTTTCACTAGCTTGATGATAGATTGAAACAGCCATTATTCTGATTATAGACTGGAATGGAAATGATAAAGCACTTTGGTATGTTCCTATGTTTGAAGTCTAGCAAAAGGCTCTATATAACAGACTGACTACAAAGTTTTAAGAGGATTAAGACCCAAAGCCCATATGTCAACAACAGTCATTTTAAACAGGATATTATGTGAGAAATTTGTGGCATTATTATCAACATCAGCATCTGGGCACAGATACAAAAGGGTGGAGTCGCTTCAGCTGTTCAAAACGCGCGGCCCCACCACCTCCCCATATGTCCAAAACGTTCACAGCATTGTCCTGCAACTGTTATGAGCATAATTAATGCGTGTGTGAAAACTATTGAATACCCCAATACAAAGTTTATCATCATCATCACTTACCAACAGACACCTCCTGGGCAAAGGCAAGGGAGATGAGGAACAAAGGCAACCCCACGGAGAGGAACGTGACAATTTTATCCACGGCAAGCTCGAGACGCACGCCTTTATACTTGTTACTCTGTCCCTCATTAGGGTCCTTCAATAGAAAGTCGCTGAAAACATATTCGGTGGCTACGTGTGCAATAGCCATGACAAAGGTGAACAAAAAGGCGGCTTCTCTAAATTAAAAAATGATTAACTTTAGCGAATTGTAGCGGACCAGCAGTATTTATGATGGAAAAACAAACACAAAAAAACAGAAAGCTTTCGTAAGTCTAGAAGACCACGACCAGATAAACAATCGTCATGACAAAAGGGATGTTAAAACCTGCTGCTCGGCTGTCCCGTCCGTCACAGTGTAGCGGCATCAGAGGCGCACGCAGTGTCGCTACCAGCCACTAGGGGACGCTGTTGAGCAAATTCTAAATACCAAAGGTGTGCGGCGCAGACGACGCAGATGAAACATTTTGACCAATTTATTTTAATTATGACAAAGAGTATTAGAAAGACTTGGTTTATTTGATTAATATGTATTAATTTATTTATTTTTTAAAACGCTCACAGATTGGTTGTTTTCAATTTTGCATCACGCTTTTCCTGTTGTTGTTGCATGTTATCTTTTCGACAGCTGCGTCTCCTTTCTGGCAGTGTGCAGGTTTTAAAAAGATCCGTGTTTCTGGGGAGATTACAGAGGGGGAACGGTTCATGGAGAAAGATGTAACAACACCAGGTAAAAAATAAAAATAAAAGAAAGAATAAAAAGCTAACATTAGATGTTCTGTTACTATTCCCGTCGTTTGATTAATTTACAGCCACTTAACTTACTTACATTACCCGTAAAATAAGCTTGTGGTTGAGGATTGTGGTTAGCTTCAAACAGCTTAAGCTAGGCTAGTAAACATAGCCTTGTTACTACTAACATGTTTTCACAGCGAGCAGATCTTATGTTATTCAAAAGCAAACAAGTGTGATATAAATTAATTTACAACTGGTCTGGTGTTTTCCAGTTGATATTTTAGCGTTTTGTGTTTTTGTAAGGTGAGAATTTATGAACCTTTGGGAAAAAATCTGGCATTTACTAATTTCAAAACATTCAATTCGCTAGCTAATCGTCTTCAAATTAGAGTCAGACGCCTTTTATCTCATGGCTCCTCATACAGGTTTGTGTTATGTCTGTGTTTTTCCCAGCATGAGAGAGGGGAAGGACCGTTTAGGATGAATGATGGAAGGACTGGGAAATGAAAAATCCCCCATATGTAGCTCTAGACCCCTCCCATGGTTGGATCCGAGCAAAACAGAAGCCTCTACCCTGCTGTGGAAACTCAAGGACTGCTTTTCCAACACTGTAACAGCACTATCTAAAACCAAAAACCAAGAAGTGAGTGGTCACCCTTGTTAATCAAGGACATTTCCCTCCAAATTTCTAATAATAATAATAATAATAATCATAATCATTTTATTTGGTTGGCGCCTTACATCAAGGATTGAGAAGTTTGACAAATAGGTCTGTATTTGTTTCTCAAACAACCAGTAGATTTGCATATGGACATCATGGACAAAGATTAATAAAAACAATAAACAATAGCCTGGGGAAAACTTGATTAGTCATAACAATTGTGTGTCATTGTTTTGTTAATAACAAGGTTTTCACTTAAGATAAAATTTGAGATAAACCAAGTCTAAGACAAATAGAAGACAAATTGTCCTGTGACAGGGTTGTTGCGTCTTCAACAACATTAACACAAATAACTGTAATTTGCAATGATGAATGTCGAGTGTCTTGTGCTTGCATTTTGACATTACTATCTTGATTTGTCACCTCTATTTTTCAGAGCTGTAACATGGATGGTAGAAAGCCTGTGTTGGACCTAAAGGATGTCCCTCCTCCTCCTCTGCATCACAATACCTCTCACTTGGCGCCTCAGCGCTTCTCTCTCGCCCCTCTCCCCATGCCTCCACCCCTTTGCTTACCGCCACTTCCTCAGCTTCCGCAAGAGTCTCATCCACAACAGTTAGGCCTCCCGCCACTATCCCAGCAGCAACAGGGGTCTAGCCCCAAAGTAAGCATGTGCACATACTGTGACTATTGCACAGGGAGCTCTAATTCTTTCGGTGGTGGAGCTGGTGTTGGCCTTGGCAGCAGCGTTGAGAGTGCCCTCTCCTTGTACATGGCTGCAAGCTCTTTGGGAGCACCCAGTACCAACAGTAATGTTTGCAATTCTGGACCTTGTTCAGGGACATCATCTGTTCAGTCTAAACAAAATCCCAGCTGCGGAAGCCAAAATGAAGCTTCTGTTTCATTGACTAGTCATGGTTACACACCCTACCTACCCTCTTCTGTCGCTACCTCACAGCCTGTATCATCCCATCCGTATGCATCCTGCTGTTCAGGATTGTTGCACTCCTACCCATCGCTGCCTCTGTCGTCCAGCCAATTGAACCAAATTCCCTCTTCAGCTCCTCCAGTCTCCTCTCTTCCCTCTGTATGTGCACCTTTGCATGGCTCCTGTGTGGCTTCTTCAGGCTACTACCCCTATGGTGTGGACTGCAGAAGAGCCCAAAGAAGCACATCACTGGGTGAACACAGCACTACAACTGTTTCCACTAGCACCACCTCATCACACTTGTGCTCTAATCTTATGCACCTTAATGTAGAGCGCACGGTTTGTGTGAAGGGGGCTCACTACTGCCAGGAGTGCTTGCTGAAGGTTTGTACTTTTCCATACACCGGTTGTAGTAGCTCACTGAATTTGTGGGATTGTATCAGCTTGGAGGTTTTTATTTGTGTTATACTGACATGAAAAGCCAATTGTATTATGGTTTATTGCAGTTCCAGCCTTGTTTTTATCGCATGGCTCGTGTATTTTTCCAAAACATTTTTTTCTCTTTCTTTTTTTACTTTTTTTTTTCCAGCCTTGGTAAATCTGAGGTTTCATTGTATTTTTTTCAGACACGTGTAGTGCCTGAATCACAAACCGCTCCCATCCCCATTTGTAACGGCTGTGGTACGTCTGCTGACACTTCAATGCTCATGGCATCAAAAAACCTTGGAAAAATTGTACAGAAATATGGTCAGTATTATTTGTCTGTGAATATTTTATTTTGTATAAGGAGACCATTGATTCCAAATTCCAAATCATCTATTCTGCAGGCTCTCCAGAAAATGGTGGTCCAGAAAATGTCCCTCCTGTGGGGGTGTTCTGGGATATCGAAAACTGCAGTGTTCCCAGTGGACGCTCTGCGGCAGCTGTGGTTGAACGCATACGCAGCCGTTTTTTTCAGGGTCACCGCGAGGCAGAATTCATCTGCGTGTGTGATATCAATAAAGAAAGTAAATCTGTCATCCAAGAACTCAACAACTGCCAGGTACCATTAACATAATTGCACTATTAACTAACTTTTATGTGTCTGTTTTTAAATGTTTAACTTTATATTTTGTAGGTCACAGTGGCCCATATTAATGCCACAGCCAAGAATGCTGCAGATGATAAGCTTCGGCAAAGTCTGCGTCGCTTTGCTGAGACCCACACTGCTCCTGCCACAGTTGTATTAGTGTCTTGTGAGTAGCTTGTAGACCGATATTGACCAAAGCATAATGTTGACGCATGTCTGACATCTCATTTTTGTTTATCAGCTGATGTGAACTTTGCCAGTGAGCTGAGTGATCTGCGTCATCGCCATGGTTTTCAGGTGATTCTCGTCCATGGTAACAATGCCTCACCTGCCCTCCTGCAGCTCGCCAACCGCCACGTTGCCTTTCAAGAGATCACTGCTGATTTACCACCACGGATGGTCAATGCACAGGTATGCTTTAGTAAATTTATATTTTAAACTTGCATTGTGACAAAGGTACTGATCTGTTTTGTTAAATGCGGCAACGAAGTTGTAATCATAAAATTCATTTCAGGAACTGATGGCAGAAAACCCTTAAACCTGCTTTTTATTGGTCATTTTGTTCTAGTAGTGAAAGTGTTGCTGCTGTTATTGTTTTGTAAATCATACCAACCAGACAAGCGTTTTTTCCCCCTCTTCAGCCAACTTTCAGCCTCCTCTATGTGCACAACCTTCCCATCACCTGTGACAAGAATCAACTCAGCGCCGTGAAACTCCGACTCCGTCGTTTGTCTTCCAACTGTGGTGGCAAGGTGCTTGGTGTGTCCCATGGTACCGCTGTGCTGCGTTTTGGCAGTGCTGCAACTGCCGCACGTGCACGGAAACGTCTGGAAAATGAAAACGTGTATGGCCATCGCATCAGTGTGTCCTTCTCGCCCCGAGCCACAGGGGAGGCTAGACCAGAGCCCAAGTTTCAGTCTTACCCCCATCATGTTCTTCAGGCTTTGCCCCAGCCGTTCCCAATCCACAACCCGTGGTTTCTCTCTGCCCCACCCTTTTCCTCCATGCCTCTACTGCCCTTGGACAAGGCCAGGTCACCCAGGAGGCCTCACCGAGCCACCCACCCTGTGCCAGAGCGGCCCTACAGCCCCAGAAGAGGGTGCAGTGAGCCTCCTCATGGTGCTCCATTCAAAGCCCTTCAGGTCAGGACACCTGTCAGTGCCTGCTTCCCCTTCAGCTTTGCCCTTTGTCCTTGTCTAGGCTCCTGTGCAAATCAGTTTCATGCCAAATGTCTTACTGCTTTAACTAACTGCTTGTGGCTGTGCCTGCTCTCTGCCTGCGCTTGCATGTGCATTGCATTGTGTTTCATTGTCCAGTGTGTGTCAATGCTTAAACTAACTTTCATGCTTTAATGTTCTGTAATGTGCTATGTTAAGGTTAAGCTTTGCTTTATTAATCCCCGTAGGGAAATTCATTCTCTGCATTTGACCCATCCTCAATGCCCCTGGGGCGACCTGTAGGAGCAGTGAGCTGCCAGCATGGGCCTGCGCTCGGGGACCCATCTCCATGATGTGGAGCCAGGCTGGTGGTCAGAAACACCTGGCTTGTGTGAAACATGTACCTATTGTACATGTTTTTAGTGGTAGGGGAAACCGGAGTACCCGGAGGAAACCTACGCAGACACGGGGAGAACATGCAAACTCCATACAGAAAGGCCCTGTCCATGGTGGGAATCAAACCCGGACCTTCTAGCTGTACTACCGTGTTTCCATGTGCATTACCAGAAGAAAACTATACTTTGGTAGTTTTCTTATGTAGCCACCTGAGAATGTATGATGATCAAATGTGAGTAATACTTAAAACTGAGCTCCTGATATATCAGACTGTATAAAGGGAAAGATCTGTAGAGCTGCTACACGTTGCATGTGTCATTATACCCTCATATAATTTACAATTACACAAACGCATCTGTGCATTTTTCTTCAAAAATAACTAACAGGGAGTGTTTCTGACTGACTTAGGAGCTGAGCAGTGAAGAGCCTAAACTCTTTCTGGACAAAGGACGTGCCACTTTTTCCTCTCCTCGCAGTAATGATCCAGGAAGCCAGGATGAAGTCTCCAAGTCTAGTCCCGCTGAAGAGTTTGTGTTCAGGAGGTATGACGTGAATTATTGGATACACAGCCTGTGGTTAATAATGGCCAACTTGATGTACTGTTTTACTATGCAGAAATTGTTCAAGTTCAAGAAGCACAAATGAGTCCCCTGTAGAAGGAGAGAGGGTTGTGGGAGAGTTTCAGATCAGCACACCCTCTGCTTTCAGCAAACTCGACCTGCAGGGGAGCTTCAGTCCCCTTGTCCTCTCACAGGACTCATGGTCT
Source organism: Neogobius melanostomus (assembly GCA_007210695.1). NCBI lineage: Eukaryota > Metazoa > Chordata > Actinopteri > Gobiiformes > Gobiidae > Neogobius > Neogobius melanostomus. The sequence goes on along the minus strand of VHKM01000596.1, from coordinate 459,313 downwards.
TCAAGGTGACTGTCTATAATTATTAGTATTTAAAATACAAAGTATAACTCTTATTTTTAATATACCTTCTTTTTATCAAAAGGAGTGCCTCACCCTGCTTGTCAAGCCGCTCCTCGCCTTTGCTTGCTCCCTCCCGTTCTCCTTCTGAACCTTTCTCCGATGGAGCTGAGATTCAGGTGGGAAACCTAGACTACAGGATGTCCCGCAAGGATCTCCAGCAAACTCTTCATGACACGTTCTCCAAATATGGACAGGTTTGTGCTAACTGATCAGACTTCACCTCAGTATAAATGTCCTTGTAGATTTGAAAGCACAGCAAGCTTTGTATTTCAGGTGAAATCAGTGGAACTGAGCCCCCATACAGACTATCAGCTGAAAGCCATGGTTCAAATGGTGTCTTTACAGCATGCCATCAGTGCAGTTAGTGGAGTGCATCGGTATAAAATTGGAGGCAAGCGAATTCAAGTCTCATTAGTCACTGGAGGCAGCAACAAATCCTTGGCCATTTTCAGGTAAAAGTACAGTGACGGTAACGGCTAAGCCGCTTAGAATGCTGCTTTGGATAAATGTAATAATGTTGCTTTTCTTTTTCAGCACTGAGATCATAAGTATACTTCAGGATGCCCCTGCAAATTGCCTTCCTCTTTTCAAATTTACAGAAATTTTTGAGAAAAAGTAATATTTTTATCCCCCACACTATACGTATGCGCATGTGCCCTGTGATCAAAGGCTCACACAAAAAACACTTGTTCTCCGTTTTCCATCTCCTCAGATATTCTCGAAAGTTGGTGCTCGGGGATCTGTACAGACTTCCTGAAGTTGTAGCAGTGCGTGAACAGGGAGGCTCGCGGCTCGTTTGTCTTTTACACAACAGCCAAATCCGACAGAGCCCACTGGGGTCTTCTCAGTGTCGGGAAGGCTCGTCTTCTGCAAGCAGCAGCCCTGTGGTGTTTGAAGAGCTGGAGTACCACGAACCCATCTGCAGGCTGCACTTTGCACAACAGGACTTCAGGTTAGCCTTGCGCTCACTTTTTTGTTGTGTGTGTGTGTGTATATAATATACAGTGCCTCTCGAAAGTACTAATACAACCATAAACATAAAGATTTTATTTTGAATTTTTTACTGAAAGTTCACACACAAGTAACAGACAACTGTGAAGTGAAAGCAAAATGATACATGATTCTGTTGTTTTTCAAAAAATAGAAAAGTGAAAAGTGGGGTGTGCACAAGTATTCATACAGCATGACTTAATACTTTGTGGAACCCCCTTTTGCTGCAATAACAGCAGCAAGTCTTTTGGGGTATGACTCTACAAGATTTGCACATCTAGAGACTGACATTTTAGCCCATTCCTCTTTACAAAACAACTCAAGCTCTGTCAAATTAGAAGGAGAGCGTTTGTGAACAGCAGTTTTCAGGTCTTTCCACAGATTTTCAATTGGATTTAGGTCAGGACTTTGACTGGGCCATTCTAACACATTAATATGTTTGTTTTAAACCATTCCATTGTAGATTTATCTTTGTGTTTTGGGTCATTGTCCTGCTGGAAGGTGAATCTCCGCCCCAGCCTCAATTCTCTTGCTGCCTCCAGCAGGTTTTCCTCCAAAATGTCTCTGTATTTGGCTCCTTCCATCTTCCCAACTATTCTTACAATCTTCCCAGTCCCCGCTGAGGGAAAGCAGCCCCATAGCATGATGCTCCCCCACCATATTTGACACTGGGGATGGTGCACTCAGGACGATGAGCAGTGTTAGGTTTGCTCCATACATAACGTTTTGCATTTGGGTCAAAAAGTAAAATTTTTGTTTCATCTGACCAAAGGACCTTCTTCCACATGGTAGCTGTGTCCTCCATATGACTTCTAGCAAACTTCAAACAGGATTTCTTATGGCCTCCTTTCAATAATGGCTTTCTTCTTGCCACTCGTCCATGAAGGCCAGATTTGTGTAGAGTACGACTTATAGTTGTCCCATGTACAGATTCCCCCAGCTCAGCGGCAGTACGTCACAGCTCCTCCAGAGTTATCTTGGGGCACTTGGTTGCATTTCTTACCAGTGCTCTCCTTGTTCGGTCTGTTCGTTTAGGTGGACGCCCGTGTCTGGGTAAGGTCGCAGTGGTGCTATACTCTTTCCATTTCCGAATGATGGATTGAACAGTGCTCTGTGAGATGTTCAAATTTTGGGAACTTAACGCTGCTTTAAACGTCTCCACAACTTTATCCCTGACCTCTCTGGTGTGCTCCTTGGCCTTCATGATGTTGTTTAGTGACCAATACACTCTGACCATAGCTCTGAGGCCCTCACAGAACAGCTGGAATTATACTGAGAGTAGATTACACACAGGTAGACTCTATTTAATGGTTAGGGCAAGGTGTGAACATTCTGCAGTCATTAGGAATGTTATAAAGGCAATTTAATGCACTCAGAAAAATGATGTATGAATACTTATGCACGCCCCACTTTTAACTTTTCTAGTTTTTGAAAAATAACAGAATCATGTATCATTTTGCTTTCACTTCACAGTTGTCTGTTGTGTGTAAACATGACAAAATGTGCAAAATTTCAAAGTGTATTAGTACTTTCGAGAGGCACTGTGTGTGTGTGTGTATATGTAATAAATATATATATATATATATATATATATACATATATTACCTCAAATTGTACCTCAAACATAATTTTAATAATTTTTTATTTTTGCATATTGGTCTTACAATTTGCAGCGAAGCTGACTTTGATCCAGATGCCTACAATATTCCATTTGTTGTGATGTCGGTGAACGCTTTGGCCTCTGATGTCAACATTTTGTTACAGTCACATGGGGGAACACTTCCATTGCTCAGGTAAGAGGGTCTCTTTACGATGTGTTTAGAAAAGAATAAGTGTTCATACGGCTGTTTTTTGTAGTTTTCCAGACTGTTATGCTGCAAAATTCAGTCCCCTGCAATTGGGAAATGAGACACTAGAGGGAGGCGTTCCATTGGAGCACATTATAACCTGTCTCCCCAGTATAATAATAGTCACGGCTCAGAACGGTTTCAAAATCATCAAGTGGATCCACAATAAACCTCCAGCACCCAACAGTGGTATGAACTGTATTTTGGAATGTACTCTATAGCAGCTCAATCTGTCTTTTAAATGACTTTCCTGCAGAGCCCTGGATACAGCGCTGCAAGAGTCCAGTGGGGAACCCTCAGCTCATTCAGTTCAGCCGTGAGATCATTGACCTTTTAAAGGCTCAGCCATCCTGCATTATGCCCATCAGCAAGTTCATCCCGTCGTACCACCATCACTTTGCAAAACAATGCCGTGTCTCTGATTACGGCTACTCCAAATTGTTTGAGCTGCTTGAGGCTGTACCTCATGTGCTACAGGTAAATTTGTGAAATATTTGTTAAACGTTTGAGAACTTGAGTGCCTGTGGGTTCCATTTTTATAATTTTTCTCTTAGATTTTGGGCATGGGGACAAAGAGAATGCTGACTTTAACCCATCGAGCTCAAGTGAAACGCTTCACCCAGGACTTGCTCAAATTGCTCAAATTTCAAGCTAGCAAACAAGTGGCTATCAGGGACTTCATGCAAGCATACCATTGGTCTGATTATTTAATAATGATTCTTTTCTTGTTTCGTTCGTGAAGTGGGTTTCTCAAAGTATGTCATGTTTCCTTAGGTGCTTCTCCAGAGACTGGCAGGTCATAGACTATGGTGTATGTGAGTTGATGGACCTTCTAAAAGAGATTCCAGACACGACCATCACCATTACACACCAGGACACGGACACCATCATCTCTGTTCCCAAAAGAGGTGCCACAACTACAGACAGTACATCCCTAAAGCATTGCACTTTCATTACTTAACTTTATTGCTGTGTTGTAGAGCGCACCTCTGAAGAGGTGGACCGCACTAAGCAGTTTGGAAAGGAGGTGGTGGATCTGTTGCGACACCAGCCTCACAGCAGGATGCTCTTCAGTAAATTCATCCCCACGTACCACCACCACTTTGGACGCCAGTGCAAGCTCAGCTACTATGGTTTTACAAAACTCATGGATCTCTTTGAAGCAATCCCGGACATACTCATGGTCGGTCACATTTCTAGGCTTACATAATCTTATGAAATTCTGAAATGTAAGTACTTTTGATTCCTTTCGTTGTTCAGGTGCTGGAGTGTGGAGAGGAGAAAGTACTGACTCTGACTCAAGTGGAGCGAATCAAGGCTCTTGCTGCGCAGCTTGTCAAACTGCTTCGAGCCCAAAGAAGTTCCAGTCTCCCTGTGAGCGAACTGCTGACTGAGTACAGCAAGACCTTTGGCTACGGGCTACGTTTGCAGGACTATGATGCCAGCTCCCTCCCGGCTCTGCTTGCAAAGCTGTGCCACGTTGTAAAGGCAAGGACCTCCAACGGCAAAAGTTACAGACCCTTGCTTTTTGTTAAACCTGTTCTTTTTTGCAGGTGGTGGATGGTGCAGAGGGTCGTGAGGTGCAGCTGATCAATAGAAAGTCCTTACGTTCACTAACGTTTCAACTCCTAGCTTTGCTCATGTCCCAGGAAGAAGATCATGTAGCCAGAGGCCTGAGAGTGGACGAACTCAGCTGTCTCTACACAAATGTCTACGCCCTCTCTCTCAACCCATGTGAATATGGTTTCCTCTCTCTCAGTGAGCTCTTGAAGAGCCAGCCCTATCTTGTTGAGGTCCATATCTTTCAGCTTATTGTCACCAATATATTATTTGTGATCTGAGATACTGGATTTTGACATCTGTTTGATTTCTATTTTGTTAACAGCTGTACTATGAAGAAAGTGCAGACAGCGATTCTACCCGTGAGGAGAGAGTGAGGCTCACCAGGCTTTACCAGATTGCTCGTAATGTCCGCGCCCTGCTCCACACATACCATTACAACCAGATCTTCCTGACAGAGTTCCCTGGGGCTTATCACAAATTCAAAGGTTGCGTCCTTGACCCACGTTCATTCGGATTCAACAACATTGATGAACTTCTTAGTGCTATCCCACAGGTAATGTTGAGAACAAAATTAAAATGGAGAAAATAAAGATTAAAGATTTGTCTCTCCATCAGGTTGTCTGGATCAAAGGTCATACTAACAAGAGGATCGTCGTTTTAAAAAACGATATGAAAGATAAAGGTGACTCTTTCAGCTCAATTTATCTCAATCTGCTGGTACTTTGCCTTGTCAGAATACAACTGCATGCAATTACTTTTTATTCTGTGCAGCAAGAGCAAACTCTTCAGTCCCCAACAGCCCACAACCCAGTGACCTCACTGATCCGAGTCCAAGAGAAAGTCCAGTCAGCAGTGTGAATTCAGATTCTTATAGTCCAGGTACTAAATTACAATGGACATGTTTGTTTCAAAGGATTTGCTTTGTGTAAACTGCAAGCAAAGTAAAGTTTTGATCACCACAGGTGGCGCTGTTGCGTCTGAGTCTGAGCTGCTGTGCATGGCCTCTCCTGTGGACCTCCTGTGTGGACCTGTCCCATCCTGCCTCCCCTCCCCTCAGCTGCACCCTGACCCTTTCCTTCAGTCTGATTTAATTCATTTTGAGCAGAAGCCACCCTCATCAGGTGAGAGAGCCGCTGTGTGTGCGTGCGCCAAATTTGAGGCTTTTCCAAGCAGGCCCTACGCCCTCATTCCAACTCCTTCCTCTACACTTTCATTAAAGCTCTTTGGATCTCAGATGTGCTTCCCACACTCTACTCTAACGCAGCCCATAACTGTTACCATTATCATAATTGTTAGATTTATTACTTTAAACGTATCACAAGCAGTGTTGGGAACGTTACTTTAAAACAGTAATTAGTTATAGTTACTCACTACTTGTTCCAAAAGTAACTGAGTTAGTAACTGAATTACTCTATAATGAAAGTAACTCGTTTACCAGGGAAAGTAACTATTTGCGTTACGGTTTGAAAAAAATAAAAAAATAATCTAAATTCTTTGATATTTAGCAAACATTTTTTAGTTTTCAAAAGTCCGTTGATACGAGTAGAACAGATGTGATTGTATTTATGTCCTATCATGTCAAAGATGTTCATAGTAACTGAATGACCCGAATGGGAGAGACTTTACACACAGGCATTGTGCAAGTCTCTCCGTTCATTCATCAGGCAAAACGGAAAACAATCATCAGCAAATATAAGGTTAAATGCCCTAACAGAACGTTGGCGGGCTGCTGTCTCTGGAGCGGACCGAGCAAGAAGAAAAGGCGCTGAGAGAGAGAGGGAGGGGGAAAGACGCGTCTCCACCGATTCTACGTCTTGGGTTAAAAATAAGTTCCAACACTATTGATCAATGATCACCAACTCGATTCTCCCCCGCGGGGACACGCGTAGTTTTTGGAGCAGAGAGCACGAACACTCTGCACAGACGGCGTGAGTGAGTACTCCGTGAGACTCCGCCCACCCTCTCCGCTGCTCCTGCTGCATGAGCTGACACCGCGGCGCTCATTCAGTCGAATTGTAACGTGCCACTTTGTTTACCCAGTAACGATAACGGCGTTGTAACGACGGGGAGAGTAATGAATTAGATTACTCCGTTACTGAAAAAATAATGCCGTTACCTAACGCCGTTATTTTAAACGGCGTTATTCCAAACACTGATCACAAGAGATGTTTTATTTCATATTTTACGTGCAACCCGACCTTCATTCAGGAGTGAATTGCCAGTTAAACTTGAATAATTAAATACTATTATACATGTTAGTTATATTTGATGCATTACAAACAAATACTTGTTTGTTTGTTTGATGATGAGTTTGTTTTACAGAAGCCAGTGAGGCTGATGCAGCAAGTCGCCCTGAGCAACTACCCAAAGACACAGATGTTCTGCTGCCAACCTCGAAGACTGTGAACAGTCCTAGAAGAGTGGCCCGCAGCAAGTTCAAGCTCGCCGCCAATTTCTCCTTCACTGCAGGTGTCTGAGTCCTCCCAGGCAGAGCCACATACAATGTAGAGGTCTACAAAGGTATAACTCTGACAGAAGAGCCGGCTGAATTAAAAACTACAATCAAGTGTCCAGAAGGTACTGGCAGTGCCCTCTGTGGTCCCTCTTTGACTCTGTTACCGTTACGATTTTCACTCCAATTCTGCTGTTTGTTTTTTCTGCAGATTTTCTGCAAGTGTTTCATTTGCTTACAACTATTGAATAAGTTTACTTTTTAAACGAGGTTAAAAACGGCTTCAAACAGAACATGGAGTAGAGTCCATGATGAGTTGGTTGTCACTGTAACCAGTCAGTGGGTTTAAAGAGTAATAATAGAATCGTTTTCCTGCTGTAAAAAGTTTCCCACCTTATCAGTTTAAAATTATAGCTAACAATAATTACTAGTTAAACCTGTTTAACGTTTTTGGTATCTCTGAACAAAACTAAGTTGAGTCAACCTGTTTTCACATTAACTTTTTTTGAGGTAAACTCAGATTTTTTGGTGGCACCGGGCCAATGGCATCTGTTTTAGGAAAACATTTTTGTAATGGTGTTAAGAGTTACTTTTCTCTTTAAACTATATTGTCTTTTGTCTCTGTGAAGCCTAGAGACATTTTATATTATATTATGTGAGTAGTGATAGTTGCTTTTTGGATGAATTTTCTTGGTGTACCTCAAACAGTTGTCAATCATAAGCACCCAATGCTCATGACTATCCTGAAAAGAAAGCTCATGAGATATAATGGGAAGCATCTTTAAAACTAGTGCTTTTAGACCTTGTAATTAATGTCTGACCCAATGTCTCTTGTAAGGTCTGTATGCTCACAATTTGCTGCAGTCTTCAGTATTGGGACTTCACTCGAGTAGCGGTGTGAATTATACCTGGTGTGCATAACAGAGCTTATGCATAGTGTCGGCCCAATGTGCGCAGATGTGTTAAGACTAGTCTTTTATTTCCAACATGTTTTTGGTTCTAGGAGAGACAACTTTGTGGCTGTATGCTCGAGGTTTGAACAAACTTAGCTGCTGAAAGATGCACTGTTAGATGATCAGTCAAAGGCAGCAGAGAGCCCTCGTGGTTCTGTTTTACTTAATAAAAATGTGATGGTGTTTGGAGGGTTGCAGAGGGCATATGCTGGTTGTGTGATAGGGTATTAAGACCTCCATGCGGCCTTGTACCCATAGTGCTCTATGGTGCGCTGGAATCCGCCTGGCTTTTACAATGGCTTGTATTTGCCAAGGCGCTGAAAGAGCTGTCCCTTTCCCTCACGTCTCAGGAGAAGATTTTACCTGAGCATTTGTTTATTTTGTCATAATTTTACACATTGCTGCTGAGGTTGAGCATGACATGGGTAACACCAAAATCCACTCTGCTGATTTTTTAGCGCGGATAAAAATGGCACAAGTCCATTGAAAAGTTCTGTGCTGTTCTCTAAATTTAAGTGTTCGTGATTTCACAACTTACATGGTGATCTTGATGATTTGGTGTTTTTTTAATTGGACTATTTTGATGCATTGTCACCTGCCGTGTTTTACAGACAATCTGGGAGCCTCTTTAATAAAAGAACTTTGAGTAGGATTTTTATTAGATTGAGATTTCATTTGGTGAAAACAAGTTTATACAAAAAAAAACAGTGACAACTAACTTCATTACACTCAGAACATCGGTAAAAAAACATATCTGATTTGGGACCCTAATAATGAAATAAATTCAATTTCAAATGGTAAATTACGTGCAACATGCCCATAAATAGCTATGTGCTATTTTCTACATTGCACTCGCCCTTTAACACCTGACTTGACAAATGACCCCTAAATACGATAAAGCTTTAGTTAATTGCACATTTTTGTAAAATGTGTTGTTTTAAATGGTTGCATGTCTTAACTTGATTCTCTGTAAATTCAGCCACATTATGTTTACATCTCTAAACATTTCACAAATTCCACTGCTCTTATGGTTTATTGCAACAAAATGAGGATTTATTGTTGTCTTTAAAGCTTAAGAATCTTCTGTTGTATTTTACCAATGTGGAAACCAGACCTCTAACACTCATGACTGACACTACTGCTGAACATTGTTAAAAGGGACCAAGAAGACTTGATAATAAAATGTCACAAGCATCATTTGTCTTTTTATCTTTGCTTTACAGAATCACGCAGTACCTTCTTGAAAGATGCTCTTTATTTAAACATATATTTACAGGTATTTCAGCTTATTATCTGCATGTATATTAACAATCACACTCAAAGTCACTACGACAGAAGGCTACTGATCAGAAGAAAGTGACAACAGGAGTCACGGTTTCTAAATACACTCAAACATGTACATACACTGTAGGTATTTACAAGGGTTGCATTTATTTCTGAATCTATCATTAAAAAAATGCAAGAACGGGAAGTTTTTCGACAGCATTATCAGTAGAATTTCTATATATAACCGGCGCCAATCCCCCTTTTATCCGTGGAGCTTGTTCTTATTTATTAATAAGAACAATATGTCTGGTTTTGATTTGAATTAGTACAGTTAAAATGCATTAATTATTGTAGCTTAGTGTGCGAATCAGTCAAATGGTTACTTGCATTGTATTCCTTTGTCTGAGTGAGGAAAAATGTTTAGTCCTGCCACAAAAGTAACTTAAAAACTGACACAAAAACCCAAACCTTTTTAATAATTATAGTCATGATTCTTTTTTTTTTTTAACCAGACACCCCCAAAACAAGTTCTGACTCTCAAGGATAACCCATATTCTGGCAGTGAATGAATGCACTCTGAAATTAGTCAAATAAGCTTGTGCTTGTATTAGTTGCCAGTAATTACTGTATATAGTTTGTGGTGGGCATCAATTATGTGATATTAGAAATAAAGAATGTTTTGTACCACGTCTAGGCTGTGGCTGAGTGAAGCATGTACGCACTGCAGGTCTTGTTTGGTGAATAGGAGGCTGCTGTTGTCTGTTGCGGAGCGGATCCTTAAATTACATGATGGCACACTGCGTCGCTCCACAGCAGTCCTTGATAATGGCCACTCCTGACTTTGTGATGGACGGTTTGTTCGGAGGTGGCTCTGGGACAAATCTCTTGGGCTTCGTGGGATCTTATGATTGAAGAACAGCAAAAAAGGTGAGCACGAGCATACCGGTAGAGCTATATCGTGTAACACGTTTACATACTCTGTGCAGCTTTGAGCTTGTTCTCCAAAGGCGTCAGCTTCAGTCTGAGAAAGTCTGCCATCTCCTTGTCCTCCTCTCGCTCCCTGAAGAGACAACATGCAATTATTTAAAGCGATAGTCTGTAAGATTGCAAAATGAGCGCCCTCCCCCCCTCTCTCCTGAATACACCCGACAGGCCGGTTCACAGGAAAGCTCGTCTCATTGGTCAAAGTGACGGCACTGGGGATTCTGATTGGTTGCGGTGATCAGCAACAGGGGGAACTTTAGAAAAATATTATTATTGAGCATTACTCATGTCATTGGTTCCTAAAGTGGGGGTTTGCAAGACTATTTTAAGACAATATTTTTTCATTTCTCACATTAAATCTGATGCATTTTTGATTGCATATTTTAGTTAAATTAAGCCAAATATCAAAATACAGTTTCAAACTTAAATTAAATTTAAACTTAAAGGGACTATACAGAGTTTAAAAATGTAAAAATTATGAATTTTCCTCCCCCTACGTTCCAGCCATGTCCTAATGTGTAGAATGAGCCCAGACCTATTCACCACAACTGCCTCTAAAATCTGTGGGAAACCTATTCTATAAAAGCAGCTCTTACAGTAATTCAAGACATTAGCGCTATATTAGTTTTGTGTTGATTACTGTTTCAATAGTGAAGCTCTGGTGTTAAAGTTGAGCATTATTCACTTTGACCATGACCGCTATTAAAGGCAGTGACTGCAGTTGCTTGGAAACAAAGATTTCTCTTTAGCATCTTCCACTTTTATCATCTCTACCATGTGGTGCATGTGTGAGTCACGCTGTATGTTCGATTATCAGCAGGAGCAGAAGAGAACAAAGCAGGTCATATCCATCACACATCCTCGCCCCCTGTCTCCATCACAGTCACAAACCCACACTGTCCTAATGAGGTCTTCTCACCCGCCAGAAAAGACACATGTTCCTTAATGTACCTTAGTCTCTCCACCTCCGCGTCGTCCACCAGGAAGTCTCTCTTCTGGACCAGTTTATGGATCTTCAGGATCAGCTCCTCCTCTCGCTGCCGGTTCTTATTCTTGTCTTTCTCTGATGGACATGAGGACAACAGGAAGTGGTAATGAATAGGGCTGCATAATATGAGGGGGGAAATGTGATATTCGATACCTGTATAATATTGTGTCACCTAATATTGATGACAACCCCTAATAATGAACAAACCAAAAGAGAAATAAAGTCATGAAAGATTTCACAAAGTTCACAAGGTACATTTTGCTCTTTGAAAATGTCAAGTGCAGTGCAGGGAATTAATAGCTACTGTTTGAAGCTGCCTAGCAAACTCTGAGTACACATTGTTCACTTGTTTTGGTTTTTCATTTGGATTTATGATAGAAATGTATATTAATTTCAGTCCCAGAAGAATAATGTGGCATTAGGATCTAAAGTTAAACATTTTAATCCCTGCTTCATGTTTAATTCATAGCATCTAAGCCTCTGACTTCATTTATGTGGGTGCCAATGAGCTCGCAGTATCAGCATAATCCTGTCGCTTTCCTGCCCTTCACAATGGGAAAAAAAAAGTTTAGTTTATGATTTGGTGTATTTGGACAACTACAGTAAAATGTCTGCAATGTCAGCTTTTTTCTTCCCACGGAAATAAATAGAGCAGCACAGTGCTTCCCCCAGGGGCCGGGACAGTCCATTTACAAAGGGTGTCCTGCATAAATCTCAATGTCAGAGGAGCAGGAACATCCTATTTGGTATTGTAAGGTAAATATACTGTTAAATCCAACATAAGTTGGAGTTAAAGAGTAAAATCAGAAATGGTCAAAACTATGACATTGCATCTTGTACTTAACTCTTTTATTGGTGCAAATTATCAGACTTCTTTGAGTTTTTTATTTCATAAAAAATGCCCATCTACGTCCCCCAATATGACGTATTCAGGCATGACGGTTCTTGATATCTAATAAGAAAGCAGAATGATGCTCACACTGGGTTGCAAAATCGCATGGGGGGAAAGAACGGTTCACAAAAAAAACGTAAAGGCCTTTTAAACACCAAAATCCCAGAACCTGACTCCAAAATAGTACTAGTGTAGCACTGACTGAAATGTGTTGATTCTGAGTTTGATGTCAAACTTTTACTTCTCCACAGTACGTAACTTTAAACAACCCACTTTGAGCTTGACTGTGGTGCCTCTTTTTAAACCACGAAGAGCACTTGCTTTAAAAACTTCCTTTGGCCATTTTAAAACAAAACAAACCATGAGATGTCTTTTAGTTTTATTCATTCATGAGTTATTTTGCATACTCAGTCTGTCCCAAAACACCTGACCCTTACCGGCTGAAGTCATAACATTGAACGACTTCTGGCCAGTGGTCATGTCAGTGTTCAAATTGCCTCCACTATAACCTGCTGATAGCTTGCAGCAACATTTTTATGTTTTAACTTCTGTACCTGCTTCAGACCCCTCTGTGCCCCAGAGGTTTATCCTCAGAATGCAGGGCTAAATTACATATACCTGTTTCCTCACATGTTATGTGTTATAAGGCAGTGCTTCCCAAAGTGGGGGTCGGGGCAAGATGATTTCGGAACAGCATCGTATAATGAAATCAAGCCAAATATCAAAATACAGTATCCAAACTAACATGATTAAACCAGATTTTAAATGGTTTGCACTGTAAATTGCTATAAATGCTAATTACATTTTACAGAAGGCGAGTTGTTGCTTGAGGGATTTTAGGGGTCATGGCCTCAAAAGTTTGGGAAGCCCTGTTATAAGGTTAAAATACCATTGCTTAAATGTCCACATGTATTTTAAAATCCTGATTATGATAATATAGGACGTTTTAATGCCATAATGTATTTAATCAAAGGATGAAAGGAAGACACTATTAAGACAAAGTGTAGCTTTAAGCAGTTAATTAAAAATGTTATTCAAATAGATGCTTATTACTCCTTATCACTTCCTGTTCTTTATATAGAAGCGCTGCATTGGAGCGCGCATGAAATGGATGTTCTCCTCAGTTGTTGGAATTGAACTTGGAAACACAAATGGAAAATCAATAAAATTAAACTTTAATTTTATTAAAGGCCTCTCGTATTTTATAAAAGCTGCTTTCTTACTTTCCACATGAAGCGAATGTTAATTGAAATGCAGTCACCCGTGTTATATGGGGCGACAGTGGCGCAGATGGTAGGGCGGGTCGTCTCATGATCGGAAGGTCGGGGGTTCGAATCCCGCCTCCTGAAGGTGCACATTGTCGTTGTGTCCTTGGGCAAGACACTTCACCCACATTGCCTCCAGTGTCTGCGTACACTGGTAGCCCCCTAGGAGAGACCAACAGGCCCGGTTTGCACCGTGAGGCCGTCCTTCCGTGGACCCACCACCTGCAGAAGGAGCCATGGGGGCCGGTGCTATGTGATTTGGGCAGCTCCAACGGCTGCCCCCACGACCCGGCAACGGACAAGTGGAAGATGATGAATGAATGAATGAATGCTTTCTTACTTTCCACATGAAGCGAATGTTAATTGAAATGCAGTCACCCGTGTTATATAAATGAGGCATACAATGGTAATACAGATCTGTTTCTGTCTGAAGCTAAATAAAGTTTCCAAAACAGCTCACATGTTCCTGACCATAACTCCCTCCTGCACAGGGCAAACATGTAACGGGGCGGGATGAGAGTGTGTTACTATGTGATGAATGTGACGTTGCCTCGTTGGATGAAATGACAGCGGCCACACGAGCAACAGCCCCACAGTGAAGCTCTATCCCTCAAACGGGGATCCATTCATATTTATAGCCTTGATTTGGTTAACAGCAGTTTTTACACTGTATTGCTATATATGGGAAAACACATAAATCAAGACCTAACCACGAACAGGCCTCGGTGGTGTTAAAGCAACAGTCTCAATAAATCTTTACAGCTGCAGCAGAGTTTACAGCGCGAGACTCAGAGGCCAAATGTCTATTGTTAGTCGTGCCTATAAGCACAGGGCAGTTTTGAAGGACGACTCCCTCCCTTTTTCCTCTTCCTAAAAAGGCTTGAACCTGTGTGCGATACGTGGACACTGCACTTACCGGGTACAGTGACGATCTGCCTCAGCTCCTGCTTCAAACTCATGATGTCTTTGCAGAGCTGAATGTCGTCCATCCTAGAAATCAGAGCGTACAATTCAACAAAGGCCTCAATCGAATCAAAGAACATAAAATACTATTAGCTTATTCCAGTCCTGATGTTATCGGATTTGTGAAGACCAGAGGCTTGCCCACACAATTGACCATAAAAATGACCAAAGAAATGGCTCCTGATCTATGAAGGAATTGCAAATGGCTGTGGCGCCACTTCATCCCACGTTGGAGCAGTACAAGTGACGTTAGAAAACTTGGATCTGGAACTTTTGGAAGCGGGGGTGGTTTAAGTTGCGCTGAAAGCATTTAAAAAGTAAGGAAAGAAAAAGTCTGGGGCCATATTATAATTTGGAGTGTTTAAAGAGAAATGATTGTATTATGATTCAAGTTGTTTCTATCTAATGCAGTTTTGTGCACATGCAGTCTACTTTTCTCAACTCTCAGAAGCAGATGAGTCTTTTAAAGCTATACAAAAATGATCAGGTATGAAATAGTCAAGTGAATTTTCTATCACTAACTCCTACTTGACGCTGTACTTATTTACCCCTACCCAAATAGTTTATTGTGATTGTGCAAGATTACTGTTACAAAAGAATTCCTTTAGTTACAATACATCCAGGGGCGGATCTAGAGGATCCAGCTGCCAATACATTGACGTCAGCCAGGTTATGTCCTTGTCTGGAACTGTCTAAATTCTTGTGTAGTCATAAACCTGGCATTGTTTCAAGGACTAGTTGCCATCCAGATCTTCAAAGCCTTATTCATTTAATAGTTTTTTGGTCTGTATAACCAATGTGATGTGATACAGAGGCTCACTCTTAGTTGGTACTTTTTTGACAGAAAAAAGAATTCAACTCCTGCGGCTCCAAAGATAATGATTTTTATTTATTTTATTTTTTCCACTAAAGTTTAAAAAGAAACCCCCTACTTATATTATGGACAATGCTACTATGTTAACGGAAAAATTGCCTCGTGATCAAGCATAACTTGCGTACCCCTGCTATAAACATTCGACATTGTAAAATCTGTTGCCATCCCAGAAATATCCCCTTTTTTTCTAGGTCCGCCCCTGAAAACAACCTGCATCTAAATCAGATCTTCTAATCTTCTCTAACAACCGTAATCACATCCGCTCTGTTAGTTCCATTTGACAAACATGTTGTGCCCTGACAATAAACCTAAATCAATGCATATGAGTTTATTCTTAAGCGATTAATCAATAGTGCATTTCATTCGTCTTGGTCCAATCTCAGAGGTGCGGAGGTGCTGCCCTGGCCATGAAGCCCTGGCTGCCTCGGGCGAAACTGTCCCAGTCTCTGCGATCACCCCGCAGCCCTGATGTGTAACCCACAGCTCTTTTACACTCTTCCCCCTCTTTCTCCCCTCTTCATCCCTCCCTTCTTCCTCCTCACTCCTCTCCCTCTGCAGAGAAGTGACAGCGAGCCCAGCGTCAATTCAACCTGTGATAGATCAGGCCCGATGACTCATCCACAGCCTCCTCCCTCCATGACCCCTCCTCACCGCCTCACACTACTGTTTTTTTTTCTTTTTTCTTCCCCTCCTTCCTGCTCTGCTCCAAATGCTGCCTGCGCCTGTCGTTTCAGCTCCCTGACACCCCATGAGCTGCATGCTCATCAAAGCGCTCTTAAATCTCACACCGAGCGAGACGGCAGCACAACGGATAATGATGCCTCTGACGTGGGCGTGCGAACTAACATTATCAGCTCGCAGCTATCACAGGGTCCATAGGGGATTTGTCAGTGCATATTTACACGGTTACCTTTCACTTCAAGAACCAGCGATGCTTGTCTTTTAAAGGGTTGTTTACGGCCGACTAGAAGGAGCAATAATTTAACCTGAGTTAAATTTGAGGATTGTCTAGGTCAATCAACACTTAATGTATGAATTCACCAAATTATGAGTTCTCAACATAATGAACTTAATCGGTAAACATTTAGGTAAACAGTAGGAAGTGTTCTTTCTTTGGGGGTCCACTATATATGAAGGACACCACAGTTTAAGTTATAAATGAGTTATTAAAAAAAAAAAATAGAACTATTTTTTTCCAGGTTTAGACAAATTATGGTCACCTAATGTGTGATATACATCTTCCCTGGCCCTTACTTTAGACTCTGCTTAGTGATTTAGCTTTTCAGTTCTCTTTAGTTCTTCTTATCGTTTTTGTCAGACAATACACAAAACAATGACGGTGCAATGAACTTCAAAGTCCAATGTCTTTGAGTGTGGACAAAATTTTGTAAACTGAAAAACGACGCATCACATTGGACTTTGAAGTTCATTGCACCGTCATTGTTTTGTGTATTGTCTGACAAAAACGATAAAAAGAACTAAAGAGAACTAAAAAGATAAATCACTAAGCCGAGTCTAAAGTAAGGGCCAGGGAAGATGTATATCACACATTAGGTGACCATAATTTGTCTAAACCTGGATTACAGCAAAATCTGAATTTCTTCATTGAGCCCCATGGGAAATTCTTAACACGCATGTGATTTCCTGACCAAGAAGAAAACAAAAAACATTTAAACTGTATAATAAAGTGATACATTTGAAATATAAAATCTAATGCTAAAATATTGTGAGGAGAACAAAAGAATCCCTGTAAAACAGCAATAAGAGGAAATATCACCTGTGTCACAAGTAAATAAATCAACTGGGATCTTTATGACTAAAGCAGGAATGACACTCCTAGAAGTCTGTGTGTCACCAGTGTTACCCACTGCTCGAGAGCCCCTGATGTAACACATGCAGTATCATTTCTTGTCTGATTCTCGATATTTGACGAGGAAACTTTGCCATCATCGCTGACAGGGTGCAGACAAGTTCAGCTGAGCGATGACTCACTCCGCTTCTATTTATAGCTTCTAAATAATCTGTAAATAAAGTGGCATTTTTTGGGAGATTGGCCAGCAGTTATCGCCAAATGCGTCATAGCAGGAAGGGCTTGGGCAGCACCGGCTATTTGAATTATTACTGATAATTGGCCTGATATAGTGGACTCACATGAAACGCAGTTCAGACTCCCGCCGCACTAAAACCTCCCTCAGGCGCTGGATACGAGCCATCTCCACCTCGATCTCATCTGGAGACATGGTGCTCTCTGCCATGGACACGTCGGAGTGGCCTGAAAGACGCAGATGAAAGGCAAATGATCAATGTACAGCAAAGAGACGACTCTTCATCATCATGACACCAGTTAGACAAGGAGTGGAACATAATAAAATGTCTTTAAAGTGAAAGAGTTTTTAAAGAATGAAATGTGGTAAAGGATTTGAAACTCTGCATGTGTGGACGTATTAGGTCAGAAAGGAAAGAGTAGATGAAAAGGCGAGAGACGGCCTGGTTGTTTTAAGCAGGAAAGGTTAATTCACTGTGGGACCTGGAGACATGAACACTAACCACTGTAGTAGTTTGACCACTGACACCTGACTGCATCCTTGGCATGGGCTATTATAGGCGTCATTCCAATATTATGGCCCTCGCCTCTGGAACGACCTGCCGGAGGAGCTCAGGACCGCAGAGAACGTTCATGTTTTTAAGAGCAGGCTTAAGACCCACCTTTTTAGTTTAGCTTTTAACTGATATTTATTCTTGCTAGGCCTATTTATTTAATTGTTATTAATATTTATTTATTTATTTATGTTTTCTTTATGTATTTTACCTCTCGGTCTTATTTTAGTGGTCCTTATGTTCTTATTTTTACTTTTACTTTTTACTTATTTTAACCATTTTTATGGTCTCCCAGTTTCCTCTGGAGGAGCCCTCTGCCTTGGGAGCGGTCATTGGCTGTGGCTGCTGTGGTGCTGTCCTGTGGGTGTCTGGATGGAGGTGTGGTGTTTCTACCGCGCCTCCTCCGGGCGCCCTGTGTTGGTGCCCTGTGGCTGCAGCCGAGATGCTGCTCCCGATGCAGACGGCTCCTTGGATGGTGTTTCCTTACCTGGTTTATCTGTACCCAGCCTTACCTCAGCCTTATGTCCATTGCGTCCATTGTTTTACCTTGAGTGTGTGTGTGTGTGTGTGCTTGTGTGGTGTGTCTTTGGGAAGGTGGGTGGGGAGAGTGTGAATGCGACAATGTGTTTGTATTTGTGGAAGGAGGTGAGTGTGAGAGAATGTTTTTAAATCTGTAAAGCACTTTGTGTTACATGAAATGTATGAAAAGCGCTATATAAATAAAGATTGATTGATTGATTATGGCGCAGTTCATAGATTAAATCATCTACAAATAAGGGGAAGCCTGGAAGAGCCAAGGTATTTGCTAAGAAGGTACATTTATTTCCTTCAGGGTCTACACTGAGTGAGGTCTATAAAGGGTGGGTCTATGAAGGAACAAACATGTAGCTCTAAATTAGAGTGACCACTTATAGCTGGCTCTGGTTCTAATATAAAAAGTCAAAACACAGCGCAGTGTTTGTTGCTATGGCGCTGCACATCCTAATGTCTAACTTTGTGACATCTACAATCAGTAGTTGGTTATTGTTTCCCTGATCGTCCATTGTGAATACAGTGAGCTTTAGATGTGAAGAAACAACATCAAGTGTGGTTTTATATCTGATTTTGTGAGAGAATGTTATCTGCGATATAAATATTATTTCAAAGAGTCAATAAAAACTTCAGCATCTAATATGTGCCATCACACAGTACGTAAGTAACAGCTGGAGCGATGTTTTCAAGTTTGAAGACGCAGTGGAGCTTCAGGCACATGCCGTCGCCATGTGTTTTTCTTTCTCACAATCACGATCCACGACTAATGTGAAGGGAGGCAGAAGGAGCTGATGCTCAGAGACAAGCGCATTTATAGCCCTATTAGAACTACATGACGTTTAACAAAGTGATGATGGGGACTGCTGAAGTGCGTAAATGAATCAACTGACACAGACTGCCATAATCTTCTCCCAAAGTAAACCACTGTGTCTTAGCACTGCAGAGGACTGGGGAAACACTAATTGCCTTGGGCACAACCGCCGCAAATGTTGCACGCGTCCAAAACCCATTTATCACATCTCTGCTGCTGTTCAGGACAGGATAGCCAACTGTACAGTGGAATAAACCACGCCTTTAATGAATGATTGTCAGAAAAAGGAAAAAGAAACTAGACAAAATATAATTCAATCTACCAATATGAATAAAAAATGTGTCTCTGTTTACAGCCACAAATACGGTCCATTGGTTTGATAAGCAAATTACACACTTTAGTAGCCTACCACTGATTCGTTCAAGGTTTATTTAGCATTGGCCTCAGCTACGGTCAAGTAGTTCAAGAGGCGAAGAAAACGCACAGAGTCAAATGATGTAATATAATATTAGATAATGCTATGATTAAAAGCTTGTGGACTGTACGTGCCATTTGAGAGCTTAGACGTGTCATATAAGGTGTCAAATGTACACGTGTCCCTGGTTCAAATCATAGACTTCATGCACTTTACAACATGAATTATTTACGCTCTACAGAAAGGTATAACAGAGACACAGGGAAAACCCAGCGCTGACTGTGGGATCTTTTAAACAAAGTGGAAAAAATGCTTACATAGACAGGAGTACCTTATAACAACACTTTTTTTGTTTTAAACGCAGTCCCTTGGTGTCATCTGGAGTACTGCTTACCTCTGCAGTCGGAGTGTCTTGTAACATTATAGAGGAGAGTATTGGTGGTTTTGCAGTAACTTTAGCTGCAGTAGACCTTTACATAGAGGGGGACTGAGCTGACTCACCACAGCAGACTGAAGCAGCGCAGGGGGGCCATTTGTTTATGTGCATCTCCTATTGAATCATCATCCAAAGTGGTGTGCTAACAGTAAATAGTGACACAATTCAAGTGAGTTTCCCCCCTGCTCATCTCAGTTTCAGCCACGTGTGCTATCAATCCAGGCCAAGCTGCATTAAATCCCTACTGGACTTTTACAAATGGCAGTGAGCCAGCATAACAATGTCTGAACCCTGCCCACACATTTATCCAAGTGTACCTAAAGTATTATTAACCACTTTCTAATTAAAAGCGCCGCACCACCTTGGGAGTGGGCACAGTGCTTCCTTAAATCAACCGCAATTGTAAACCAGTCTTCTCAATGTTACTCCTAATTGATTTTAATTTGTCTTAGTGTAGAATAGGCTCATTAAAGACTTGACACCTGGAGATGTTAGTATCTGTATGGAAGCCAATGCAGTTGGACTGCAACGTGCTGCTATAACATAATGGAAATGCACCTCTGCACCTGCACTTAAGGAGCACACAAATAACTGACTGGGAAATACACACACCCAAACAACTAGGCTTCTACACTTGTGAAATCATTGTTGTTAGGTAGTTGTTTTGAGTGTAGCTATGTAAGTGTTTTGGGTGCACACAAAGACAGGAGATTTCTATAAATAGCATATCCACTGCTTTTATGCCTTCTCTGGAAATTTCTTCACACACACTACACTTTCAACTTGACATGCCTTCAGGTGCAGTAACTTTGAAGTCTGCACGGACAGCCAGCTTTAGTTCCTTTAGTTTCAAATAAGCTATTGATAGGCCATGAAATACATTCAAATGAATCTAAATGTTGATTATTTTACAGCTTTCTTCTGTCAATGTCCAGTTGCATCATCAGGCATATTTCATGTTACTTACTACTGCAAAGATGTTCAATTCTTTGGTCATTTAGGCTATGCATTCATTGTAGGCTAATGCATGGCCCACTAAATTAGGCTACTAAAGTGTAGCCTACAGTGCTGTCAGTGACCGTATCAGTATGCTCCGCTAGAAGTCTAGTTGTCATCCATTTGAGGAATTCCCTGGCGTGAAATGTGTGAATAAAACAAAAAACAAAAAACAAAAACAAGAAACATCAGGGTACTGATCCCTGAGTCATAGCGTATTCATAAAACCTTGCCCCGCTACAGGACACTTTCTTCATGAGGCTCACCTTTGTCGGTGGTCCACGCAGTCTCTGACACGGCTCCGTAGCTCCTCAGTGCGCGCTCGGTGTCTGAAATAGATTTCTTCAGCTCCATATCTACAATTGTTTGAACTGTAGCCTATATTCTTCTCTTGTTAGTGTTGTACTGAGCCTGTGGTGCTTTCAGGAAAGTCCGTTTCACCCACTGACAATGCTGCGGCGACCCGCAACGCTATACATCTTTATCCAAGCTTTGAAGTCCCTCGACGTGGTACGGATAAAGAGGATGCAGGGAGCATGCGCAGTATGTGAGGGACTGGGACACACCCACTGATGACGCGAAACACAAAAACCACCACAGCAACAGAGCGAACAGAGCAGGCTTTCTGTCTGCATAACTTTATATCGAAATGATCACTAATGCAGCACAACTGGCTTAGGAGAGTAAAACAGGTGTTTGCATTACATTTGTGCTTATTGAACATAGTAGACTGCATAGGAAAACTCAAACATAAATAAATCCTTTGGGGGGTTTGGTCAGAGTTTAAATGCAATAAAATGTATAACACTATTTACGAATGATATTAACACAAATAATTTATTGAACACACCATATCAATCATTTCACAAACATCTGTAAACACAGTATTAAAGTGGGAGCAGTCACATAAATCAGCAGAAAAATATAACCTCATTATGGCATTGTACAAATATGCATTAACCGTATAATATTACAAACAATTCAACAAATACAATCACATTTACTCTTTTTATATTATATAAATTCATAATATTGTTCAAAATTAAATAAGAAAAACATCACTCTATATAAGTTGTGTTACGCCTCTAGCCACTAATTATCTTGATATGTACAACAAATAACCCAGTGTATCCACTACACTAAACACACAATTCACTTTGTAATTTGTGAACATTAGTAGTTATTGTCTTGTGCAATATAATTGTATCATTTCAATTAATAAAAAGAATCATTATTTATTATGAACCAATGCGCGTGTTTTACCATAGTGTAAACAATGACCACACCAACTCTTCTCAGTGTTTAGGCACATCGCTTCATTTTAGAGCTGAATCACTTGTATTGAGTTAGCTGCCAGTCCAGAGCTGAAAAACAAAGTTGTATATTGAAGATATGTAACTAGTACTATGTGTTTTGTACCATATAAAACAATGTACAATATTTTACTGACTGTATCTGTATTTCTATAGGTCCCCAGTTTTCTTCACACAGAAGCACTTAGACTTTGCTCTTTGACCTGTTCAAATGCAGTGTCATGTGCAACACAAAAATGATCAGGCAGATTGCAAATCACTTGTAATTTACAAGTTTCATGCATTTTACCAACAATTTGATTTTCAATCTGAGCTCAAAGAAACTCTACAACACCTGAACCCAAGAACTTTACCGCTACATTAATTTCACTTAACCACATACAATATCTGTATATCACAGTCTTTATTTTTGTTTTATCTGCCTCCGTCTCAATTAAACCTTATAGACCTGTAGCCTGGCCAGCCGAGACTACGACTACACACTACTTTTCCACTGATCTCAAAGCAGCATTTGTTTCATTTCCATATTAAGCAAGTTTACATGTTACAGATTGAAGCACAAACTAATTACCTCTTGTTGTGTAATGGAAGATATCTAAAATGATTTTATCCCACCTCAAATGCTCATGTCTTTTTGTGTGTGCAAGTTGTTGACACTTCAGTGTTTCGTGGCCTTGGTAGTTTCTTTTTCCTCTCCTGAAGCACTGGCCTCATGAGTAGAGTCATCTTTGTCCTGGCTAGTTGTATGTTTAGAGGGGAACATCCATGCAATAGCTGCTCCTGCTGTGCCATCACCGCTCTGCCGTGAGAAACATAAGAAAGTTGCCCACACAAATCCACAGCAGCCAGTGAAGATTGTCCGTATGTACAAGGGCACCAAGGCAAAGTTCAGGAACTGTGAAAAAATAAATAAATACAAATAAATAAATAAATAAATACACATTCATTATTTGCTGGTTATTGTCTGACAAGACAGGAAATGAATTAAGTAATAACTAAAGTACTAAACATATTTTAGGGTATAGAGACATTTGTAAAACAATTAACATTGTACTTCCTACCTGCACAAAAGGCCAGAACATCAGCCCCGTCTATAAGAAAAAACAAAAACAATGCAGAAATATGTTTTCCTTAAATGCGGGAGTTTAAAGTATTATTAGAAATCAGTTTGTTAAAACCTTTGGCTGTCTATCATGACAATGAAGAGGAAACCTTTCAAAGAGAACTTTCATCGTCAATCAATCATTGACGTTAGTATACTCACTCTGTATGTGTTTAGAAACTTCTCTCTCCAGTCTTGTGTTATGTCTTCTTTACCCTCTAGAAAACTTACACCTGCAATCATAAATTAAATTCAGAGATGACGCAATGAACATTATTGAACATATGTTTCTAAATCATATTGTAATACTTTAATGCACCATTCTGATAAGCATAAAGCCTTCTCTACACTGAATAGTGCGGTGTGTTTTAATAATTTTAATACAGATGTCAAAGGCACTGCTGTAGACAGTTGATGCATGTAGGCTATTTGCCCAAAAACTGTCTTAAAGCCGGGGTTTTTGTTGTTGTAAAATAAATGTGTTTTTACCACCACAGAGTGTGTTGTAAACACAACAAAAAAACAGACCTTGTTGCATGGTCTTCGCCTATTTTGTTTATTGAGCAATAGAAGATAGAGGTAGAACCTAAATCAGTGACATTTATTTTGGGGGTGGCACCCCTTCTTCACTTTGCCACCGCTCAAAGCTGTACACAGGCTTGAAACGTGCATATAAACAATTTGCTTGAACAATTCGGACATGCAGGAGGGATTATGAGAGCTAGACATTAGTTTGGTCCAAATAAAAAAATGTGCAGAGTTTGTGCAGGAAAAATCAGGTACTCCAGCTTTAAAACTATAGTTCTAAAAGCTTTCACTTGCCCCATAACCTATTGTTTACTCAAGGTGGGGATTTTTTTTTAAATTATTTTTAATTTTCTCTTACCACTCACCAGTATTGCAGAGTGACTTTAATCTTGATTTCTGGCCCGAGACAATATCCTCAAAATATGACCATTTGCCCAGTAGTAATCAAAGTGAAAGGCCTCCAGAGAACTCCATGTTAATTGGCTCAAGTTACAAGTTGTTTGAGTATGCTTTTGAGTGAGCTATTAACTGCTCAAACACAGGCCATACCTTCAGTCCACTGCAAAGTCCACTGATCACTGACCTGTGTAGAAGACGCTGGTGGCTAGCGGCGCGGCTGTGCACTGGTCCAGGGCCAGTTTCCGCAGCACCATTCCGGCGGAGTTTCCCGGGAACCTGCGCTCCAAAAAACGCATCCAGAAGAAGTTAAAGTTGCCATGGAAACTGAACGCTACTATGGCGACGTTCCGCGTTTGTGTCCAGTTGATGTTGTCACTATGTGAAAGCCACTGGTGAACGAAATCTCCCCCGGCGAACAGGCACCCGTACAGGGTGACATTTGTGACCCATGGGAAACGCCGGATAGTTTTAAACATTTTTACACCGAGGTGATAAAAAAAGAAAAAACCTCTCAATACGTTTAGCACCTCTTATTTCTGTTAAATTCGACTGTAACGTACCATTTATGTATTCGCCGTCGAAACGTCCCACCAACATTGCCTGCACTAGTCTACGATCTACACCTCTCGCAACGAATGATTATCTCTCTTCTCAAAATGAAAATGTTGCGAGGATACATGAGACCGGGTGTGCATGTAAATCACGGTACTAAAGTCCAGATGAACCTGCCTCGCTAATGTTTGACCGGCTGCTCCGGTAATGATGGCTCTCTGCTATGCTTTCTCTTCACCATCACAGTGAAAGTGTTTGTGAGGGCGGAGCGACTACAGCTCAGCAAAAAGATCACTTCTAGCAGCTTCCAACTATGAGGCAAACCCGTACAAAAGCAATTAAACCATGGTTTAAATTACTAAAACAAAAAAATAATTTTCTTAAGAAAATGTAAGCACAAAATATTAAATAAATAAAATAAATAAATAAAACGACAACTTGTAATTGTCTTTATTTAACTGAAAACATTTGTACAGTACTTGGCAACATTTTAGGCATAGTCTCCAACATCAATTGTGATTCATGTCTGAGACCATAAAATGAAAATAAGGTAAAAGGTTAAAACAAGTTCATAAGCAGCAAATACATTGCCTGCCACTGAAATTGTCCCCCTTGGACAGGTGAGTAATGAAGGCTGGGATAATAGATCTTCTGTTCACATGGTCTGTGTTTACGATTATGTAATGAACACAAAGCTCTAATCTGTAAACTACTGAGTGTGCCACAAATATTGGCAACAATGTGAATTCCCATAATCCTGTTAATATACCTTTATGATATTTTTGTAAAAGGTGCCAATCAAGAATACATATTCAAAAATTATAACCTTAAATTATCTACAACACCATAGATCTAATTTGGGGTGTCAATGATTGTGGAGAGTACTGTATTCCTTTGTTAAACACAAACATGCTTTAAAGTAGTCTTTAAATCATAAGGAGTCCTAGTGAACGTGGACAGAGCATTTGACAAATCAAACATGACTTCTTTCCAACATATACAAGTTGTATCCTGGACCAGCCAGAAAAATAAACTGTCTATAACATCTGTTATAACAAAGCACATTGTTATTAATGTGTGTAATAACACTGACAATGTCCTTTTGAAGTGTTGCTATCATACGACACACTGGAAGAACTGAACACATATAGCAAGCATTCCTGTGCACCATGAGCTGAGAGGCAAACATAGGCTTCATATTAAGGTTTGTGATGATATAAAATACTGTACTTCTATGCCTGCATAGTCCGATCCCATTCTCCTTGGTCTGTCCTGTGGTAAAGCTGTGGTTGTCCTTCTGGAAAAAGGCTGTCTGAGTTTGGATGATCTAAAATGAACTGGATGGTGGACTTAATGTGCTGGACAAAGTGCGGGGGCTCAGCATTAGGAGAGGTTGACAGGTACTGTGTACAAATAAAAGACAGAACATAAATACAAGAATGCATGAATTACATTAGATACACTCACTATACCTTTAAAATTGTGGCGTCATTTTGAGCTAACCAGAAAGCAATTTCCATATTTGGAGTCCATTTACAAGGGCCAATTTTGACCAACCCTCGACTTGAATCATATATTTCTGCCATCTGCAACATAGCATTAAAATATGCATATCATAAGTTATTAGAAACATTGATCTAACATGCTGTGTGTCTCTACCTGTCCTCCGGTGAAGGTCCGTGCTGAGCGCAGTTCCTCTGCAGGTCCTTTGCAGACAAACAAAGAGGGGAACACATCACCTGTTTTCACGTTTACACCTGAGGAAAAAATGTATAATAGTAACATATTTATGATAGTCATGTCATCCCAACCTTCCTGAGACTGTGTCTTACCTACTCCATACACTACAGGCCTGTGATTCCCATTAACTACAGTGTCATTCATTACTGCAAACAGAAAAGTTGCCAATAAAGTCAATAATGAATGTTGTGCATGTTTAACTTTTAAGTTTAAAATGTTACCAGTTATGCAACATGTTTCTAGGTGAACATTTTCCTTTTGTTTATGAAATGCAGCTGCAAATAGAAACATGTATTAGGTTATATAATTCAATTGTGCAACTTGAAATAACATTTAAACTCACCCAAAATGTTAAGGCTTAAATTATCAGATGTCTTGGAGTCATCATTGAATCCCCCAACAAGATGAAGCTCTAGTCTTGACACGACACAGAAATTATTTGTATTTATGCAAATGAATTACAGCAATATTGTATATCTAGATAATTTGTATTTTACCTTCCATCTTTGCTGTGATGACTGAGTGACATCACTGCTTTAATAATAAGTTGGACCTCGGCCCAAGTACTGGAGCCGTCCAAGTGAGCAACGCAGACAGCTCCACTTCCTAAGACATTTAAAGAGTGATAAGAAATTATCAGATACCAGAGTAAATATTCTTGTGCTGGCTCAAGGTAAAATCACAGCTAAATTAAAATATTACCTGTGTGTCGGAGAACCACTAAATGGCAGGTTGTGGCATCATCTGATCCGATAACAGAAATATGTTCTGTTATGGAAGAAAACAGCTATTTACAAACATGTGGTGATGGTTGAATGGGTTTTCTAGTGCTTTGAGAGCTTTTATTTTGTTATTGCATTTTACTTACTGTCTGCTGGTGTTGTTGCAGCATACTCTCTTTGTTGAACATATAAAACATATTTTGGGTCCACGTCAACAAGTGGCCTAGAGCGAAACTGTCTTGCATTTTCCTGTAAAACAAACAAATGGGTAGCACTTACATAAACAAGGACAAATCATATTGCCTAGTGCTCAAAATCACATATGTTCCCCAGGTCTAGCTCTATGATTACATCATAGATTAGCTGGTGCCATGACTTAATTGACAGTATGAAACAAACCTGTAAATGCGGGTATCTCTCATAAAGGTCGCCTGTCGAGCTTATACGGTCAAGGCCTTTATTTTGAATTAACAAAGGCATGACCTTACACGCAGTCCACGTCAAACACCCACCCTATGCATTAAATATTGCCATTCGACAGAAAAGGCCTACTACAACATATGAGAAATATAAGAAAAACACTTCCTGGAAATCCCTTTCCTGTCTGTAAAAAGCTGCTTGTTTTTGTTACAGCGACAGCCCTTAGACGGTTGGTATTCACAATGGTAGCTAGTAAATATTTGTGCGTAGGGACTTGACAACGACATGGGTTTACGTCACATTTCTATTCGAAGTTACGTAGTAAAAGAGGGCAGGCAGATCGACGAGAAAGATTACGACGCTCTTCACCCTTTGCTACGCGACAAATAGGGTATTTATTTGCAGTATTCCCCCCCAAGATTTCCTTTCATGTATTGCAAAGTTAGAAGTTAATTGGTCAGTGCATGCACGAGTAACGCAACTCCTTTTAGTTATTCACTGAAATAGCAAAAAATTGTAACCGAAGCTAACTGCAAAATGCGAGGTGGCTCATACGGAGACAGAGACAGAGATCGGGACCGAGATCGTGGTCGAGACCGGTAAATATATTGTTTTAGATCTAATATACTGTATAAAAATGTATTTAGTTTAAAATGATGTTTAGCTATTTCATATTTGCGCCATCACGGAAATGCTATGCTAAATGGATGATAGGCCTCAGGGTGTGTTTACATTGTGAACAGATCAGATGGGTCATGCAAAGTAAATAATGCTAGTTAAGAACATGTTTTGCAGTTATATCATGAAGTGTCCGTTTGTTATCACATAATGTTATTTAGAGTGGTGTGTTACATAAACAAAGGTAAAACATAACACCAATTAAAACATTGTTTTTCACGTGACACTGTCTTTGAAATTACAACACTGGCTGTTTGGTTCAGAGCTGGAGGGCAATTGAATGCAGAATTACTGAAAATTATGTATAACATGCAGAATGTATTTTCTGAATGTATTTTTTTTTACCTAAATTTGCTGTATTCTTTTCACATAGACCTCGGTTTGGGGCAATTAGTGGTCGGAGCAGTGGACCTCCACCCATGAAGTTTGGAAATCCTGGGGAGCGCCTTCGCAAAAAAAAGTGGAATCTAGATGAGCTGCCCAAGTTTGAAAAGAACTTTTACACTGAACACCAAGAAGTACAACGGTTGACTCAGGCATGCTTTACTCATTGTACATATATGTATTGTTATAAATATGTGATCTATAATTATTGCTCTTTTCCTCCAAACACAGTATGATATTGAAGAATTTCGCAGAAAGAAGGAGATCACAATCCGTGGCTCTGGATGTCCACGACCAGTTACAGCTTTTCATCAGGCTCAGTTCCCTCGTGAGTAAATCCCACCCCTGCAACACCTACCCTTGCATGAGGCGATGCGGCTATTAGTAGTGTAAATGAATATTTTCAGTAATTGGTTAATTCTTCTATAACGCGATCGTCTTCCTCTTGAGGCTATTTTAAGACTGGGCGCTATTAGTGCGACAGTGCCCTCTGGTGAATAATCGCAAGTAGCAAAAGCGCACCTAACAAAAATATGTTTCCATGGCAATTAGCTATTTTGTAGTATGGTCTCTTTTAAGCTATTCTACAGCCCCACAAGGTAATATGTGCATAAGAAAATGATAGCTTGATCTAATCCAATCATTTTAGTGTATTGATTAATCTTTTTCTCCATATCATTGCATCCCTTGATTCAGTATTGTATATTACCTAAAATAATTATGAATTACTTATTATTCATCTTTTTTTACAAGCAGATACATTGGAACTGTGGGGTTATGTAGAGGGCAAGTACCATTCATTCTCACTTAGGTGCAAATTCTGCTCCTTCCTCTGATTTGTCCTGTTCTTTTGTGTCAAGGGGTCACTGCCTGCTCTGATGCAAATGCACAGCAGGAGGTCCATGTCGACACCTGTCTAGTACCTTCACAGAGGTGTTGGCTCACCCTTTTAAGTATGTTTGTTCTCTGTCTTGTGAACAAAGATTTAACTTTATGCTCAACGACACACACTTCTCTCATCTACCTTGGACCAAATAGTCACACACTAAATTTTTACCAATAGTTTTGGACCAAATTGATAGTCAGGCTTATGCAGTCTTGTTACGAGTAAAAACCTTTGTAACTTTAAAGTCTCAGTAATCAGTAAAAAGCTTTTTATTGTCTGTCATATTTTTTTACTTAATGTTCTATTCAAGTATCTCTACTTATTCTTTGTTGTGGTTATGCAGAATATTCTTATGAATCTGTGATCAGTGGATAATAAATTAATTATAATTTCTGTAGTTACATTTTTACCCTTTGCCTTTACCATTTTCATATCTATTGTGATCATTATGAACGTATTTACCTGTACTGGAATAATAAAGCAGTGATTTGAAAAAAAAGTTTAATTTAACAAGGTATGTGCTCAATATAAGGCAAACTATTTACAAAACAAAAAAGCTGCACAGGCAAGAACATTTACAGAAATATTAAGGATTATAGACATTACATAAGAATACAAAGGAATTGCTCTTTGTTTTGTTACCAAAAATATTATTATTAAAAACAATAACAACAACTGTCTCAGTAAAGGTGCTTTTCAATCAATCAAACTTGATTTATAAAGCGCTTTTCATACCGAAAGGTATCAAAGTGCTTTACAGATTACAACATTTAAACAATACGTTTGTTAGTTTAGCATGAGTGCTCTATTTACATCATAATTACAAAACAATGAGATCAATAAAGGCTCATCTTATCTTACAGAATGTCAACGTCCATTTGAAATCTTCATGGATATTAAAGTGCCATTTACAGTATGATGTAGGAGGATAGATTTATATAATAAAGAGAAGAGCTTTTATTACAATAAAATATTACAGGTATGATAGTTAAAGTCAGTGTCTCAGTAAATGTACATGCGTTATTTCAAGTATGAGTGTTCTATTTACATAATATTTACAAAACTAAAAGTGCAAAAATAAGTAATGACACAATACAAAACTACATAAACTATTTACAGGTTGTCAACATCCCTTTGGAATTCTTCATAACTAGTGTAAACTTTGGAAGAGTCTATTCCTTTGGATGAGGACATCATCTTCACTGGACAGAAGTTTCTTTTTTTATATTTTTTGTGTCCCTGTATAGACTGGCCACACAGCTTACACACAGGCAGACTGTACACACGGGACATTTTAGGGTCAATCTCACCACTGTCCTGGGCTTTTAGCTTTCTTTTATATTGAGTCGATCGTGCCCAGGAGATATCTCTTGCCTTTGTGTTGCACTGCTGTGTGTCAGGGCAGAAGGAGCAGTGGAGGGACCGGCTCTATCAGCGCTCTCCTTTGCAGATGTGGTGGATGTGACTGAAACTGGTTTGGAGGAGGCAGGGAGTATCCTCACTGGCGGGCGGTGAGTGTGTGTGGCAGCAGATAGAAGTGCCCGGCTTGGAGCAGAGGCTGTACAGGAGGAGGCAGGTGGCGCTGCTTGGCAAGAGGGGGCAGGGAGTATCCTCACATAGGTTTGCGGCGGTGAGTGTGTGTGGAGGCAAGTGGAAATGCCGGTGTTGGAGTAGAGAGTGTAGAGGAGGAGGCAGGTGACACAGAGGTAGCAGTGACTGGCGTGGAGGCAGGACGTAATATTACTGGATGAGCAGTTACTGTGGAGACACCAAGTTGTGGAGGAGCCGGCAAAGAAACGCCAGCAGGACGAGAAGGACCAGGCGGAGGCACACAGACAGCTGTGTGGACAGGCTGTGGTACTGTCACATCTTTCCTCACCTTCAGCACCTTGGTCCCTGCTGTGCTCGGGGTAGGGCTGAACTGCACCACGGGGTAATTTGGTAGAGGAAGAACATCTGGCTGGTGTGGAGCAGGTGGCAAAACTGTGGCTGACACAGAGGATGTTTTGGTAGGTATGGCAGGCTGTCTGGTGGCATGGAGGTTCAGGAGCCTCTCCTGGGAGCGAATAAAGTCTCGGACAGTTTTAATGTTAATCTTAGGGAGAGGGATTCCTGCTTTTGACAGCACACTGTCCTCTACCAAAACAATGTGTTGAATCCTCTCATATGCCTTGAGGATGCTGGTCTTCTCTGGGCTGGTGGGGGACTGGGCAGGGCTACGCAGCCACAGCAACTTCACAAGCGTGTACATCAGCCGGTTGTTCTCAGCGCTGATGTCATGCTGAGCTGGTGCATAGCGCTTGGCCATTTTGAGCCTCTGGATCACTGCAGCATCGTCAAGGCTGTCTCTCTTGGTCCTACAGTACAGGCTGTTCCCCCAGTGGCGCTGGTAGAGCTGGTTGAAGCGTTGCTGCTGTTTATCATGCTCCTCTACCGCGTTCCACAGAGCAATGATGGTGGACCTCTGCTCTGTGGAGAGGGACAGCTTGTCCTCCGCTTTTATCATATCCACCAGGGCAGAGCAGAACTTCTCCAGCTTTTCAAAGCCCGGGAGAGGATTTTGACTGCATATGTCCTCCTGTTGTAAAAAAATAAGTGTCACTGGAAATTGTGTTACATCATCTTTAGCCAAAGGCTAATACCAAGGGCATTTTATTACATTTACTCAAATGTAATAACACTTACTTATGCTATTTTTAATTTAAGTAAATACATTTTAACACAGTGCTATGTACTTCTGCTTGAGTAATATTACTTTAAAGTAAAAATACATTTTGGCTACTCTCCCACCTCTGTCTTTATCCTTTATAAACTGAATTCTACATATTACAGCTATACAGTAAAACAATTCTTACAAAAGCTGGGGGCTGAGCACTGGATGTCACACTACTGGTCACTGTGAAGTGTGGTGGAGTCACATCCAGCGCTGGTATGTCCTCTGGGTCACTGACATAGGCCTCATCAGGGTCGGGCTGGTCAGGCTGAATCACCTCCTCCTCTTCAGCGGGGCCTTCGCTCTCAATGTCCTTCAGCGAAAAGGCCTCCCCTGTGCTTTGGCTGAAGAGGTACTCCAGACCAAGCAGCTCCTTTGAGTTCACATCAGCTGGCAGCCTGAAGTTCTCTTCCACGGTCTCCCCAAAAAGGAGCTGGCATCGCGAGTTCAGGCGGTCGATGAGTGGGGCGGAGTATGACCGTAAGTGACGGCCTCTGCCACCAAACACAGCATCTGAACTGCGGTCTGAATTCCACCGCGCTATGCCACTGATCAGGTAAACCTGATAAGGCCGTGCTGCACAGCGGGGGCCTAAAAACACAAACATAACATGTTAAATTATACAAAAACATATTTACATTCTTCCCAAATTCACCAAATAAGTTATCTTATTACCAGGGATCATGTGGGGAAGAGAGCGGTGGAAGCCCTCCAGGCTGTTGCTTCCCCTCAGGCACTTATAGAATGGGACATCCACTTTGTTAATTGTGGTTGTCCGTGCCACTCTGTACATTGGCATCTCAGGTGGATCCTGGATGCACTCCAGATGCCGCTGCTGTGCCGCCCACACTTGGCCAATGGCTCCTGTATTAACAGAGTTAATGTATTATGATATCTATTCTTTATTAAAACAACCAAACACAATTAATAACTTTGAAATACCTGGGGACTTGAAGAAGCTCACGCCGCTCTCGTCTAGGCCAGCAGGACCTTTGAGCTCATCAATGGTCTCCTGCACGAGCCGGAAGGTTTCCTGTGCCCCCTTGGTCACTCTCCTAACATGGTGTTTGAACTGCTCCCTGGAAATGTGGTGGCGTACAACCTCTTCGCTAGTCAAGCTGTTCAGGGCGGGGTTCTTCGCTCTGACTGCACTGATCAGGAGCTCCAGGTCATCCCGGTTGTACGCCATCACTGCCCCAGCTAGTGCAGACTTGAACATGGCGTACTTAGAGTGGGACTCTGAGCGGATGGCCGCGTCAAATCTGTGGATCCAGTGGAAGATGTCCAGCCGGACGACCATCCCACTGTCCACCCATGGCTGGAACATTGTCTCCACAGCTGAGGCACCCTGTGAGCGGCAGCACCCACGGTCCACGTACAGGATCTTGGGGCCGGTTGATTGGCCAGCCGAAAGCGGTCCATCACGCCCTGGCACATGGGTCTGAGCTTCTCTGCAGACTCCTCGCATGTGAGCACAAACGAGATTATTTGAGAATGCTCATTCCCAATGCTAGTGAACCATTCAGCTGATCTCTGGCCTGCCCCACTCAACTTCTTCACTACCTGTGAAATGAAATAATTTTGAGATGAAAATCAGTCCAGCAGTCAGATTACACTTATTGAATCCCACAGTAGAAAAATAAGAAAGTCTTTGAATATAAAATGTAACCAAAAGTAATAACAAACACTCAACAAACATACCTTCTTAGTGGAGTCCATCTTTATAACAGTGCCAAATGTGGACAGGATCTGACTCCTGTAGTCCTGCACATTCGCCGCTTCAGAGAGTAAGAAGGCGTGCCGAAGTAGCCGCGCAGAGGGAAGCTCTCGTAGTGGTGGTGGAGCTTGAAACCTCTGTTGAAGAGCAGACACTATCCCCCCTTTGTCCGAGAGGGACACCAAAAGTGTGGTGTACAGGTCCTTTTGATGAAGATGCTCTTCAACGTGGTTTTCCTGTACTTGGCGCCACACTTTGGACATGGTGTTGCCCTCTGTCCTGTCCCTTAGCAGCCGCACCACATTCTTGTCCACACCGCGCCTAATTACACAAGACAGCAGAAAGTTCATGTTAATGCAGTGTGTAAGTATTTACAATACATTAATGCACTCAAGGGCAATGCTTACTTTCTGGTCAGCACAGCAGGGAAGAAGGCCTGGTGAGCCTCACTGAGCTGGGACAGGATGACAGAGTCCCATGCCAGCCAGCGACTCACTGTGCCCCCCTCTTTTTTAATGGCTGACTTAGTGCAGGGCCCACAGCACAGCACCTCCGTGATCATGGAGTACCACCCAGAGATGTCACATATGTGACGCACCTACAGTATAGAACACACAATCATTTAATTTAACAAAACTAATAATTCAACAAATGAAAGGCAAAAATTCTGTACACTTAAAAGCAAGTGCACAAAAAGTGACTTACTCTTCGGTGGTATCCAGACTTAGAGAGATGCACGTTTTGCCCTGCCCCCACGCATTGGTCACCTCGAGGACACTTCAGAGAGCACCTCCACACTCCCACTGGACGCCACACAAACAGACGGCTCCGAAAAAAGACGCCTGCTGTGGGTAGAGCTCCCCCGATAAACCCAGGAGCTTCTGGAGGGTGAAACCACATCCTGTCCGACCTCATGACCCGCCTGCGCTTCAGGCGTCCAGCGTTGTCCTTGTAGGTCTGGACAGGCGTGAAGAGCCCTCTCTCTGTGTCCTCCCTCAGCCACTGGAGATCAGCAGGAGGAATGCCTCCATCCTTTTCCCATGACCGCACCCATCCCTCAACCTCCACCTTAAAACAGTTACAAAACAGAACATTTGTTTCAAACGAGTATATGACATATTATGATGGGAAACATTATACTTACAGGGGTGTCAGAGGGAGAGAGTTGGGACGCAGATGGTGTGACCTGGGGCAGCCGAGGGGTGCCGGAGGAAGAGGATGGGGTCCTGGATGCTGAAGCCTGTGGGGGCTGGCGCATGCTCTTGGATCCCTGGCAGGTGGACATTGAAGAGGGGAGGGATACTGTGGGCTCTCGGTGCTGGCTGGTCTCCGAAGTTTGATTGAGTGGCTGTGTCAACGAAGGAGAAAGGCAGTGTGTGGCCTGTGGCTGCTCAGTCACAGGATCCTGGCACTGAAGCGATTCTGACACAAATAAAACACAATAAGAGTTTTATATTGCAACATATCCACTGAGTGTGTGAGAGTCTTTATTTTTTGGGTAACCAACCTTCCACAGACAGGCATACAGAAACCAGCTCCTTGTCACTCTGCGTGTCTCCTTCCCATGACCCAGAGGCTTTCGATGAGGACTTACTGACAGTGGTATGACACTGCTGAAACAATGTCAACGTTTATTTCAGTAATAAACAGTAATAGTTTGCTCAATTTGTATAGTGTTGTTGGACACAATCCTTACCTTTACTTTGTCAATAATATATTTTTTAAATATCCTCATCTCGGAGCTGGGCATTTGTGCAGGGGGGCAGTTGATCCACCTGCACACAGACGCGTGTGCTGCCTTTATCCTTCCTGCCTGGTCCTCAGAAAAGTGAGCAGGATTGCCTTCTAGAGCAGCATAGGTCTGGTACAGCTCAAACATATCCTTGTAGGTGCATTCCTCAAAGCCCTTCTGTCCATAGATGCAGAAATCTAGATTTTCCAGCAGGTGACAGGAGATTGGAGGAAAGCTCCTGGCATATTCCCAGAGGAGATCTTTGAGCCACCCATTATTAAGCTGTGTGCCACTGCCCCGGCGCACACTCTCATTCCTGTGCGTCTTCACCAAGCTGCAAAGAAATTATTCAAAAGATTAAAACAGAGCTAATTTTGTTTATCCCCGACTACACTTTGTGATTATACTATACCAACTGCTTTCCCTATTGAACAGCAGCATTACATAAACAACAATGAGCAGACATTGGAATTGTTTTACTTTATTATTTGCATGTTCTACCTTATAAATTGTAATTACAAAAATCTCAGACTCTCATAAGCCAAGTGAAATATATACTACACTGTCATTACACAGAGGAGGACACTCTTGTCTAATCTGAAGCCAGTCTTCATTTAGACCTAAATAAATTCTGGCCTAGTAGTAATCATATTCACAGTAAACATACTTAACCAGGCCTAAATCGGAATATATGAAGGAACATTTTGGCAGTATTTAAATTGCAATAATCACCGTAAAGTAAGAACACACTAACAATAACAAACTAAATATTTCAATTGTAGCAAAAAGAACCGTAAGCTACATTTAAATTAGCAGTGACAACAACAAAAATATTTAATTTCACACTTACTACACCAAGTAGCCCACGTCGTTTTCCGCAAGCCAGCGGAAAGGCGCGTTGACATATTGTCCAAAGGAGACAATCATCAGGCCCAGGCAGAGCTGCCAAGAGGGCGCGGGGGTCCCGAGCGCGACCAGGCACCTCTTGGCGTGACCCATGGCGCTGGTCTGGTGGAGGAGTTCCTTGGACGGGCTCGGAAAACAAAACTCCCCGCTCTTGTACCTCCGGGCCTCGTCAGTTGGTGAAAGGACAGCTCGCTGCTGGTCGTGGGGCACAGCCGAGTTTGAAATACGAATAACGGGGAGACAAGACATAATTAACTACGAAACAAAAATAGTGTAGGGAAAAAGCAGACACTAATAATAATAATAATAATAATAATAATAACAATGGTGTAAAACAAGACTAAAAAAACACAAAACTCTTCCCATAAGTAAACTGAATGATGTTCTACTAATCCGCTCAAATCGCTGTCAATTCTAGCGATGACAATTAAATGGCGCCCCATCAGTACCTGAGCGCGAGGTGTAGGGGGCGTGGACCAGAGGAGCGCCACTTCTGATTGGGTGGTCTATGGTCGCTCTCTCTAATGAGGAGGACTCGAAATCATAGACACTCGCTTCTGATTGGGTGGTCTATGGTCGCTCCCTCCAATGACGGGAGTCGAAATCATAGACAGTTTGCACGACCATAGACAGAAAGCCTGCATGACACTTTATTTTTCACAGATTTTATGTTACTCAAAATTATACTCTTTATGTCTTTGTATTTGTAGAGTATGTCATGGATACACTGGTGCAGCAGAACTTTAAAGAGCCAACAGCAATACAGGGTCAAGGCTTTCCAGTGGCTTTGAGTGGCCGTGACATGGTGGGCATTGCTCAGACTGGTTCTGGAAAGACACTGGCCGTAAGTACACTGGAGTTATAATTAATATGTAAGGAATACATCATGTAGTATGCATAATGTGATCCTTGTTAAGAAACTTATTTATTTGAATTCATTTTTTAGTACCTTCTCCCTGCTATTGTGCACATCAATCATCAGCCGTACCTGGAGAGAGGCGATGGTCCTATTGTAAGTTCAATTGAAATTTGTAAAACATATATCTATATGTAGTGATAAACCTTTTCTGCAGTGTTTGGTGCTTGCACCTACCAGAGAGCTGGCCCAGCAGGTCCAACAGGTTGCATATGACTATGGAAAGTCATCACGGATCAAAAGCACCTGTGTGTACGGTGGAGCTCCCAAAGGACCCCAGATCAGAGATCTTGAGAGAGGTAGGTATTTTGTTCACTCATGTTAAGACAATTTAAAGGCACAATGGGAAGATATATTTAAATTGTTATCTTTAAAATGTGTATAGGTGTTGAAGTCTGTATTGCCACACCTGGTCGTCTCATAGACTTCTTGGAGGCAGGAAAGACTAGCCTACGTCGATGCACTTATCTAGTGCTGGATGAGGCTGACCGCATGCTTGACATGGGCTTTGAGCCTCAAATTCGCAAAATCGTTGAGCAAATCAGGGTATGTTACCAGGTTTCTCAGTGCACTAGTGTGTCCTCTGTTGTATTGATAGTGTATTCTGGTTCTTAGCCTGACAGACAGACCCTGATGTGGAGTGCAACCTGGCCAAAGGAGGTTCGACAGCTTGCTGAGGACTTTCTCAGAGAGTACATCCAAATCAACGTTGGTGCACTTGAGCTGAGTGCCAACCACAATATCCTTCAAATCGTGGATGTTTGCATGGAAACTGAAAAGGACAACAAGTAGGAATAACCCAACTGTTAAAAAGCCAATTATTTCATTTGAAAACTGCTGTGGTATTTATGATCTGTTGTATTTACTCTTTTAGACTTCTTCAACTCATGGAGGAGATTATGGCTGAAAAAGAGAACAAAACCATCATTTTTGTCGAGACCAAGAAGCGTTGTGATGATCTCACCCGGAGGATGAGACGAGATGGGTGAGGTTCATGGCAACATTATCCTGCCCACTCATCCAAGCCAATAGCATTCTGGGTAAATGTTTTTATTTTCTGATTTTTAGTTGGCCAGCTATGTGTATCCACGGAGATAAGAGCCAACCAGAAAGAGACTGGGTGCTCACAGGTGAAAAAAAAAAATACATTAAATTGTTAATTTTTTTTTTTTTACATTATGTCTCTCAAACACAAACATATTTATGTTCTGTGTTTTTAATTTCGCAGAATTCAGAAGTGGCAAAGCCCCTATTCTGATTGCCACAGATGTAGCCTCACGTGGTCTGGGTATGTCTTATACATGTGCACAAAATTACAGATTGACCCACTTTATCTTAGCAATTGATAATGCTGTTTGTGTTAACAATATACAAGGTCTTAAAAACCAATGTAACAAAGGAACTGTTAACAGCTGTTGATATGTGACTGTTTGATTCTCTTTTCTTTCTTTCTTAAAAAAAAAAGAAAATCCTTTTGAAAGTCAGCTCAAAAATACCATATATACAATCCTGCACAACCAGAAATGTTTGAAGATTTTACATATCTACTGTGGGAAAGCGTTGCAGAATTTGTGACGATGCTCTTTTGAAGCCATGGTCCTTAGGGTTCGCTGGATTTCTAGTCTGTTTCTTGTTACTGCAGTCCAAACCTCCTTCACCTGGGGCTCTTTGGCACGCTGCCCAAAGGAGGGGTGTATGGGGCTGAAGCTCCTGTGCACCTTTTCTTGTCTCCATACGGATACAAACTGCCTAATGTTGACTCCAGTTCAAATATATTACGTGTTATATATTATTACATTGTTTGCGTTCAATGTCAGTGTAGGCTACCTAAATCTGAGAAGGGGGCAGGCAAATTGTTCATGGCTTGACAAAAATTAAGAATTTGACATATGTTCTCTTTTCCCCTCTTCTCCTCTCAGGGTTTGGCAGCTCACTGCAGCTGTAACTCTCTGAGATGCTGTCTCTGCCCCTCAGTCATGCTAAAGTAGAGACTTGGTTAGTTTTAGAGGGGGGTGTAAAGCCCCACTTCTGTACTTCTTGGGTAACTCAGAGCCCCCCTGCCCAGTTCCCACAGTTTGTAAATCCAGCGAGCCTTCCTTGGGAGAAGCCTGGGGTGCCTGTATGTCTGCCCACCGGCCCGTCCCAAAAGCAGACAGACAGGAGAGCGCGAGTTATAGAGGGCTCGTCTGGATCCAGTCCTGGGCCAGGGTCTGAGGCGGATCCCGCAGTGCGACGAGAGAGCAACAGAACCAGCCCGTTCTGCTCCCGTCTGTGTCCCGCCGCCTCAGCCCCGCCTATCAACCAGGACTGTTCAGGGGGACTGGCTACCTTTGTAAAAACAACACGAAGGGGGTAAGTACATCAACTCCCCTTTCTCTTATCTCCTCTACAACCTCAGCGTACATCCAGCTACTTCCATCACGCCTGTGTATTAGTCCAGTTTCATCACAACACGTTGTACTATTGAAGAAGATGGTGATGAAATCTGAAATCCAGATGGAGGAGACTGAGGAGACTGGTTAAGCAGTGCTGTCAGAGCCCCACACCTCTGTAATGAGAAACAGACTCTGTGGATTCACACATTTTGATTAGCTGTCACTTTTGCGAGAATCAATTCTAAACCGCCCATGATTTATTCCATACCACAGTTCAATTAAGCAGGCATAACGGTGTCTTGTTTAAATGAATTTGACATAATGTTAATCTGTGAGAATATTTGGATGCCCTGACTTCAAAGGTAAGTTACTGTAGCTCAGTAGGATTCATCATTTTTATTTAATTCATATCCAGGTATGTACTACAACATGTAATCAATGTATTGGTAATATATACCTTCCCTTTTGTGGTTTTAACATTATCCTCCCCCTCCCAAATACCAAATGTTTACATGTAAAAGATGTGGAGGATGTCAAGTTCGTCATCAACTATGACTATCCCAGCTCCTCCGAGGACTACGTACATCGCATTGGACGTACAGCTCGCAGCACCAACAAAGGCACTGCATACACCTTCTTCACTCCAGGAAATCTGCGCCAGGCCCGTGACCTGGTCCGAGTCCTGGAGGAGGCCCGACAGGCCATCAACCCCAAACTGCTGCAGCTCTTGGACTCTGGACGCGGAGGAGGGGGGGTATGGCACATCTACGTCAATACCTGTGCATGTTAACATTGGGTGTATATTGAGAACTTATCCATGTGTCACAGGTGGACGCATGCGTTTCCGTGGCAACAACTCCAACAACGCCAACAACCCCAACCTCATGTATCAGGAGGAAACCGAGCGGCGCATGCGCACAGGTGGAGCCGGCAAAGACGGGCGCAGTAGCTTCAACCGCGACGGCCGCAATAACCGCGACGGGGACCGCACCAACTCCTCGTCCTCCTTCAGGGACCGAGACCGTGACCGCAGGAACAGCTACAGCAACTCCGACCAGTACAATAACAACAACTACCGCAGCGGGGGCCCATCTGGAGGAGGGGGCCCGGACCAGCCCAACCAGCCTCAGGGTCAGTACGGCCAGCCCGCTCCCCCTCCGCCCACTGGAGCCCCACAGCCTCTCATGGCTCAGCAGTTCCCCCCACCTCAGCCCCGCTCATGGGCTTCATGGGCCAGCCCCCGTACCCCTTCAACTCCCCGCCTCCCCCTCCTTCAGGACCCCACCTCCACGAAAGTAACATTTTATCTTTGTGTGTTCTACAGTATTATGTTCATCTGTATGAGCAGTCGTTTATGCTGTAGTTTTTTGTCATTTATCTACTTAACTACACTGCCTACCCGTGTGTCTGTGACAACAGAGGATGTCAAGTTTTCTGTGAACCTTTGTATGATCTAAAGTAGACCTCTTCTGGCTCTTGTGTTTTTCAGCCATCAGTTCTGTATCTTCAAAATATCATTCCAGTATTGCTCACCTTTACCTTTCAGAGTCTGAATTATCCCTGACAAAATTAAAGGGAAGTGAGCAGTAACTTTCTGTATAAAATAGTGCTTGTACGGCTCCAATAATTTTTACAGTCAAACCGCACACTCTTACTTTACATGCATGCTTTCTCACCTTGAAACATTTGCCAGTTATTTGACTTGTTTCAAGCTACTTGTTATACTCTAGTAATAGTTTTTTTTGCAGAACTCTTTCCACAATAAATAATGTTAATGAGCATTGCATCTTCATTTACCCAAGCACCTCATCATCTGACCTCTTTATTTCTTCATTGCTCGAAGAATACTCCGATGTCCCATTTGTGACAGTTTCACATATGGATACAGTATGTACAACAGTCAGGCACATGTGGTAGAATCAGGATAAAATACACGAAGTTGTCCATCTTTGGGTCAATCAAAACTATAACGGGCAACAAAGGAAAGTCAACATTGTGAATCAGGTGTAGGGGGAAATATCGTGCAAAAGAATAATCAACAGAAAGTTACAACTCAAAATCCTGAGTATAAAAGTTTTAAAAGTGCATAAAATAAAATTGTGTAAATTAATTTAGGGGCAAAAAGCATCAAAATCTAATACTAATCCCTTCACCATTTTGAACACAAAAATATAATAGTAAACTAAGACATACCAAGAGACATGTAGTGAACATAAAGCTTCTGTAACGTAAACCATCAGCAACATTCAATGACTTCTTTGCAATTTATGGCAATATTGTAGACTAATTCACATGCACCGGTGCGACACTAAAAGCACTAATCTTTAAATAGATTAGGAACATGATTATATTTTTTTATCTAATATATTTATCTCCCCAACTTCAATATCCTATGTGAATCCACTCAATTGTAAGACAGTACCTGTATATAAGACAATATCCAGCATCATCAGATTTGTTCAAAGCATTGCTGTTGATTGAGAAAACCAGGAAATTATCCCCAAAGCTCAAGTGTTTTTTTTTTATACAGCTTACTTTTTTTCTCAGCATAATTTTCAACTCAACAATTTGGGGATTTTAAAAGAACTACCGTAAAAGTGGGAATCTGGTTTTCTACAACATGTAAAACTTCATTGCACATAATATTACTGAGCCTCCTTGATTCACATTACCGTTTGCAGAAAGGAGAGTCTACAAAGGAAGGCACAAAGTAAGCAGACCATGACCACAAGTGGACAGCATGATTGGTCTTTCTTAAAATATGCAACAACAAAAAAACATCTTCATAAAGCATCAGGAGGGTCTTCCTCTCAAAGGTTGCCCCATGTGCTTGGAGGGGGAAACTGATCAACGTCTCCGGATACATCGTAAAACTTGTCGGCCACGTTAAATGTGAGTTTGTAACGCAGTCGCACCTTCTCCTGAAAAACAAAATGTACAAATCTATTATTGCAGTGGTTCCTAAAAATAACACTTTCTATTATTGTCGTTTTCTTACATAACTTATTTCTTTCCATTTAAGAACTATAGTAGACTGTACCACCTGATTTTTATCAAATTGTGGAATAAAATTAGATTTGTTCTTCAATATATCGTAAAAACAAACACCATTGCTTGCTGTGCATCTAAGCCTTTTTTATTGCTCATGAACTGGCAGGCGAGTTGTACATTATCATGACAATACTGCTCATTGAAAGGTGTAAACCACTTTAAAAAAAAACTCATCCCTGTTAAAAGTTTGAATGTGAAAAATGTGTTATGGAAGTTTAACGGAGCTAGTTGAACCACAACCAACTATATAAAATGTGCGTGCTCCCACTTTTCTAATTAACGACTTAACCCCCACCTGAACCAAGCACATTTTCTCCAGTTGGGCATTACCCAAATCTAAAAGCTTATTGGAAAAAAGTGTCAAAGTAGCAACAAAAACGAGGCAAAAACAAGGATGAAAACTCAACTAAATCATAAAAACGTGACCAAAAAAAAGACACAAAAATGTGACAAGGAAAGAGTAAAAAAAGTGCAACAAAAACGCAAAAGAAGCGACACACGTGGGATAAAAGTGTCAAAACAAAGACAAAAAAAAAAGACTAAACAAATGACAAAGAGAATAAAAATGTGACAAACGTTACAAAAAGCGAAAAGCATAAAAAAAATGCAAAAGAAGCAACAAAAAGAGCGTAACAAAATATGTCCAAAAAGTGAGAACGCAGCAAGAGCGAGAGGAATAATCTTTTTCAGTTTTGTAGGTCTTAGCTTTCAAATGAGGCGTTACACTGGCCTGTAAGAGCCTGTAAACTCCAGTCAAGCTTTTGGATTTGGTCGAACTGGGGAAAATGTGCTCGGTTAAGAGGTTAAGGAACAGGCCAATGTTTTTACATACTGAGATATGTTCTTACCTGAGCTTAGACGGGTTAATGCGTACCTGTCTGGTTTTTGTGCGTGCCCTCAGTCACGCAAAAAGACCAAAGATGTTGTTAGCATTTGGCCTCTCCCAGTATATTCCTATAGCTCCAAAGGGGGTGAAGTTGGAAGCTACCATGCTCTTCCACGGGC
The DNA here is from genome assembly GCA_007210695.1 of Neogobius melanostomus. Taxonomy (NCBI): domain Eukaryota; kingdom Metazoa; phylum Chordata; class Actinopteri; order Gobiiformes; family Gobiidae; genus Neogobius; species Neogobius melanostomus. Next base: position 415,290 of record VHKM01000596.1, on the reverse strand, counting down.
ACAAAGACCAGACAGGTACGTATCAACTCGTCTAAGCTCAGGTAAGAACATATCTCAGTATGGAAAAACAGTGGCCTGTTCCTCTAAACATTAGTATTAGATTTATTACTTTATTACTATTTTTTGTAGAAACTTAACGATTCGAATTAGTGATATTTTCTAATTCAATATTATTTTCAAATATAATAACGGTAATTGCCAAATAATGTAAATTTACCTTTTGAGGATTTGCCAGCAGCAGTATCTGTGTAATGGCAGCTGGAGGGAGAATGGGGTTGAACGGTGGAAGTTCAGTCGCTGTGGGGGCTGTAGCTTCACCTTCATTACCTAAACAACATTTTAACTTAGAACTTATTTATAATAACAAAAGGCACAGTAATCAGGTGTAAAATGTCCAAATTAACATCGTCAGTCAGAGATCAGGGACAGCATTACTTACCTTGGGTACAGCTGCCTGGAAGCGTATATTGGTGATGGGAACTGGAGCAGACGACAACATAGAGATGATCACGACAAGCACATCCGGTCTCGAAGGGGGACAGTCTCGGGCAAAAGTAAACAGGGCTCGAAGGCTGTGCTTGTCCATTACAGTAACGGGTAATAAAGTACCTAAAATACACAAAAGTAATGGTCATATTTATCATATACCAGGAAAGAATGACACATACTGTATGTAGGTGTCATGTGTACTTACTAGGTCTGATTGTTTCCAGAGGTACTATTACTTCAGACAAGGAGATGGTTTGTTGAGGGTTGATTATCGCTTGTATGGAGGGTCTGTCAGAGGCAGAGTTATGGATGGGTTGGTCCAAACGTGCGGCTGTAGATGAGGCAGGACCAGTCCCAGGAAAGGTTGTGGAGTTGGACATACTCTGCAGGTCTCGTAAAGACATTTTATTGGCGGTCTGAAGCTTGTCCCTGTTAAAGAGGGGGGATAAATCGGATAAGCCTTTCTCTAACCAATACAAAAGTTTGATTTTTACATACACATTAAAGGCATGATATTATGACCACCTGCCAATAGTCTTGACTTGCCAGATATGAAGCCCTATAATCAACAAACTACCACCCACAATTTTATATTCGGATACCTTTCTATCTCATGGTAATCTACACTTACTCCATCAGCAATTTGAGTGAATTTGCTAGAAACTACAGCCTGAGCTCCCTAAATGTGTGAAGACAGGACAGGATGCTGTGTGATGCAGATCACAATTACCATTTGACTTGTTGACTTTCTGGTGGCAAGGAATGCTCTAACAAAGTCTTCCCGAGTATGTCCAAGTCATCCAAGGCTTTAGCCGGAGCTCTACTGCCCTCCACTGGTGTCAGCTCCTTCTGGGCCACGGACGGGAGCAGCACTGCAGCTGGGATGGGAGAGGAGTTTTCTGCACTGTTGTGAAGCTAAAAAGAAACCCAACACATTTGCATGAAGTCTGAGCTGACACAACTCGGACAGAGGAACATTATTTGACTGAAGCCTACCTGAGAGGTGTGGGAGTTGTTCTCTGTTACATTCAGTCCTATCACAATAAAATAATAAGCATTTTAGGCTAAATAAAACTTGACAGACAGGCTAAATATAGATGATGACAGAAATAATAAAGATATGAAGTGTTTTCACATCCACCAAATCTGATATTTTTATTGCATTGTGAAGAAATGGTAATTGGTTTTGCAAGACAGCTAAGCATTTTTCTTTCTTGTGGTCTGCACGGGTGTGGCCCTTTGAAGTTCTCATGCAGCAGCAGGGGAATACCTCCTGGACAGCCAAATAGCACCTAATAGTTTAAACATGTGCTTACACTGCTAACCAACACTTTAATGCCTTGTAAAACATTAGGTCACTAATCCATACTGAGCCAATGGAGTTGTTCTTACCCAGTGACATGAGTTCATCGTCCAAAAGACTGATGCTCATATTCTGGGTCGGGGTTTCGAGGCTGAAGGGTTCGGTGTTGGATGGTTCTGATTCAGCCAGTGGATTTATTCCCATCAGGTCAAGAAGTGCTGAGTTACTGTTAACTAAAAGTGATACGGCTGATTTGAGATGGGAATGTATAAACAACAAGCTTTAAATACACTGATAAAATTACCTTCTTGTGATTGTGTTACATCGTCCTTGTTAATAATCACTTCACCTTTTACCAACTGCCTGTACGTGTTTATGACTTGGGTCAACCGGTCATTGGCCTCTAAGATGTCCCCTAAAACAGAGAAGATGAATATCATGGTCCAAACAAAAATCCTATATCATCAATGTAAAAGAGAAGATGAAGAACTCACACATACCCAGAGCTTCATCACTGTCTTCAGTGTCACTGGCCAATCGGAAAAGTGTTGGCCTCATCTTTTCACAGCGCTGGAAAAGTTCCTAAAGTACAAAAACCCTCAATTTGAGAAAACCCGAGAGATACTCTGGTACATTTTCGTACAGGGAGTGCCTATGATTAAAGCGCGATATGAGTTGCTGAGCAGTGCAGACCTTAATGAGTTCCTGGTTGCTCTGAGAACTGCTCTCCTTGCTGTAACCCTCCAGCAGCTGGCTCAGCAGGCTCACGCTCTCGTTCACCTCCTGGATGGCATTAACTCGCTTTGATACCTTCTCCACACGCTTCTGATCCTGATTCAATGTAAGAAACTGCTTGGTTACATATACACCAGCAAAAGTATTTCTATCATTCCCATTTATATTGTTCTAAAGGGATGTTTATTTTGTAACTTAGATGAAAGTTAGGTAGAAATCAGTCTGAGACAGTTGTTGTGGTTGTGTTTCCTTTCAGTTGTGTTTCCTTTCCGTTCCGTTAAATTCTGTTAACTTATTTTTATACGGACATTTCTAGAGGTGCTTTGTGGGTGTGGTCCGTGTTGAAACGACCGCTCTGGGGGGTTGTAGGTTCTCTTTTGCCGGTGGGGCAGTATGATGTTGCTTAATGTAGGATTGATATTGTAAATATAACAGGCAAAGTTGGGTCACGGAGGGGTACGTTGTGTGTGTGCATGCTGTGTTCCTGCTCTTGTGTCTTGTACTTTGTAACATGCTCCCTGTACTAGTGTGATTTGATCAATTGTTTTTATTTAAATGATGTCGGGGGTGGGCGCTTATAAGCTTTTGCTTCAGCCCACTCCTTTTGAGCAGAATTTTTAACTGCTCAAATAAACTAATAAACTAAACTAAACTAAACTAAACAGTCTAAGAATTCAACAACATTTGCGGAGTCTTTTTCTGGGAGTCTACTTCTACAACATAAACAATATTTGGCACCACACCCACCTCTTGGACCATTTCCTTGATGAGTTTGTTTGCTGCTCTTAGGTCCTCAGGGTGTGTGCTCTTCAATAACTGAGAAAGTGCCTACAAAAACAGGATAAGACATAAGTAGAAAAGAGGGTTGTGTAAACTGTTGACCTTAAAATAATTTCCCCAGAAGGTAGTGCAAATTGGGTCAAATTTCCCCAATCAAAAATAGGTTTGCACACAACTTTGCTGCTTTGGGTGACTTGTGTCAGTGAAAAGCACTATATAAATAATTCCCTTCCTTAACTGTGCTTCATTGATACCTTTGATTTCTCTTCATCGTCAAAATTTCACTTTTGGCTCTAGGTGGAGGTGGTGGGAGAGGCTTGTCATCAGGAAGTACAGGATCCTGCTTGACAATACCTGGAAGAAAACAGTGTTTAACCATGACTGCATACACAACCCATGATCTATATGCATTTTAAACAGTATAAACAAGGTTACTACAAGTCAGAGTCACCATCATCAACACCTGAGAGCATTAAAGAATGTGTAATGCCTTCTTGGTTATGAATCACTGCAGTAAAGTGATTAAAATATACAAAAAGTAAAAAAAAAAAAAAAAGGAACTGAAAAACGAATTGTACAAGTCTCATGACTTAAGTGTTCAAAGATGTGGGGCTTACCCTGCTTTTTCAACATGTGATAGGCTTCGGAAATTTTGGCTTCATCGGGGAGCATTATTGTCCAGCTGTACATGATTTCTATTACTTTTTTCTTTACAGGTTCTGCCGCCCGGGAGCCCAAATACTGCAAAACAAGAATAGTGTGACCAAGTTAGGATTACAGTATACTGAAAAGAATGCATCTGTTGAGATGTCATGCTGCAGAATTTAGTTGATTGATAATTACCTTGGGTGACACCACCTTGATGAGCTCATTGAGGAATCTAAATTTGCCTACTTCAGTGTGAAATTTCTTCCCACAGTTCTTTATGCATGTCTCAAGAACCTGAAAGTATGGGTAAATCCTATCAGCCTCTTTGACTATATTAAAAAGGTACAGGCCACCTTTTACATACTGAGATATGTTCTTACCTGAGCTTAGACGAGTTGATACGTACCTGTCTGGCCTTTGTGCTCGCCCCCCTCAGTCACGCAAAACGACCAAAGATGTTGTTAGCATTTGGCCTCTCCCAGCATATTCCTATAGCTCCAAACTAATTGGCCACTTCCGTGACCGTGGAGAGCGGAGGTTCGTTTCTCAGTGGATTTGTCATCTATGGAGGGTAAATTAAAAATTTAGCACCCATGCCCCTCTCAAAAATGCGGGCAATTTTATTTAGAGCCCTAAATCCCTAAATATTAAGGTAAGACGCTGCAGGTGAATAGGGGAAAAAAATAAATGTAGATATCAATTTGAATTTTTTACTGAACATTACGAATATAAATATGAGAAAAATGTATTGCATTTTTTCTGTCATTTTATGTTTTCATATAAAAATAAGGCATTTTGTGCATGAAAAGCCATTTCTCACTCCACTCTCCTTGACAGACTCTCTTCCATTGGCATAACCCACACCCCCCTTGCTTGGAAGGTGTCGCGCACTTGGTACAAAACCTCAGGGCTGGTTTTCTCTAAATGAGGTTTTTCCTCCACTCACGCATCGGGTGAGCCCTTATAGTAGCTCCTACGGACTCCAAACTTTCCAGCCTTGGACTTAACAAGATTTTTAAGACTTTTCCAGAGGGATTTTTAATATCTTATTCCAAGTCTGATTTATTCAGCTTTGAACCAAAAAACAAGGCAGAAATTTAGTTTTTATAGATTTTTTCCACTTATTAGTTTATTAAAAAAACTAAACAGGATCCAAAATCCCCTCTGAAAAATCTTTGTTACTAATATGTCAATAAAATAAAACAACACATTTACATCTGGGTCTATATTATGGGTCTAAATTATTTAGATGTCGTCGCCGGAAATATAGGCAATTTTGACCATTTTCATACACAAAATGCCATATGAAAACATAAAATGACAGAAAAATGCAATACATTTTTCTCATATTTATATCAATAAAAGTTTCAAATTGATATCTCTATATTTATTTTTTTTCCCCTATTCACCTGCAGCGTCTTACATTACTTATATTTTGGATTTAGCGCTTTAAAAAAAATTGCCCGCATTTTGGAGAGGGGCATGGGGGCAAAATTTTCATTTACCCTCCAAGATGACAAAACCACTGAGAAACGAACCTTCACTCTCCACGGAAGTGGCCGAGATGACCCAACTAAACAGGGGTGAAGTTGGAAGCTACCACGCTCTTCCACAGGGCACGCACAAAGACCAGACAGGTACGCATCAACTCATCTAAGCTCAGGTAAGAACATATCTCAGTATGGAAAAACAGTGGCCTGTTCCTTTAAAGATACTTTATGTGGGTGGGCAACTTACTGTAAGTGCTTGCATAGCCTCCCATTCCTGGGGAGATTGAATTTTGTGGGCCAGAAGTCTTGTTGCATGCTGAGGGCTGATGAAAGACGGAAGACAATTAGATCGACATGCAGTTATAGAATACCTTTTGTTTTTGCACTAGCAACAATACATTATCACAACAACTTACCCTTCAGGTTCATTATTTAGCTGGTCACAAAATCCTGTGATGCTGTCCCAGTCTGTCTCTTTATTTTGGGGGTTAGTGGCCGTGTCTGCACAGAAATTAAGATATTTCAAAAATTACTCTGACATTTTACTTGATTATCGCGTCACTAAATAATGTGTTGGACAATTTACTGTCAACCAAAAATTGGACATAAAGGGTGCAAGTCTCCACCCTCAGTCAGGTGATGAGTGCAGCTGTTCCTGGTTGCGAAAAATACCTGTCTGTCCAGATAACAGCTATTGTTTTTATTATGCCCAACATTTGAATTGAGAATTATATGATATACATTGACACTTGCACCCACAAAGTTGGAGCTTGAATAATAAATGAACGCAAATATAAATCTGCGAGTTGTCGATCATGGTTGCTGCACTTTTTGATGAGATTGACATTTAGCTATCTCGACTCAGGTAATACGTGTCACATCAACGTCTCCTAACGCAGCAATGTTACCAGAACTCTTCCTAATATAATTTTACAGTGTGTCGACAAAAGCAATAACTTGGACAAACATTACAGAGAGGTGTATTGTGACTTACTGATCCGAGACTGTAGCTTAGCCGCATCATGAGCCTCATCCGGAGGCGGCGCCGCCATCTTTGACAAATACCAAACACTAGCTGTTCTCGCGATACTTTCAATTCATGATGCGAGATATCGCAACTTTACAGCAGATATTTATTATTAATGACGAAATAATCTTATACAACGTTATACTATATCAAAGATGCACATTCTCACTTAAAGGAAATAGCACATCGTGATTTTGTAAGCGTCACTGTAACCGTCAGTGCAGATAAGAACACAGTAAAGTTAAAGTATGCTCGGTGAGATGTGTGATATCCATACTATGCGTCGTAAGTTTATCTATTTACATTTTCAGATAAATTACCTCGTCATTCTGCGCACTTTTACTCCCCCGTGTGTATGAAGAGGGAATTGCAGCGTGACTTTGATTAGGATAGACTATCCTTATAAGAGAGAGGCAGGTCGCAGCTGCTTACTCAGGGCAGGATAAGAAAAGCTTGTCACGATGCGGCTCCGATACTAAGAAATGCCAAAAATATAGATGATCTTTTCCTTTGAAAGAGGTTGGTCCTATGTTGGGAGTGGGGCATTGATGTGCGGTGCACGACCTACTGCTGTATAATTTTTGGGGCTGTGTTCTGTCTGTCAGTATGGTCAGTATGCCTGAATGTATCGTGTCTCCCTAAAACGCAGGAGAGCGACTCGTCACCCCTGTTGGAGAACCGGGCTTGGATCCCCCTGTGATGGATTTAATGCAGAAACTTTTGATCTGACTGAAGAAATCCTACAGAATCAAACAAAAACTTTGAGCCTGGGCGAGCCGTGGTCTCCATTCGCTGCAGGAGTTGCCTTCCGAAGAAGTTTGTTGGCAAGCTCTCCGCATTACCGACACTTCATTATTAGTCATGTTAACGCCGTGCTGATGGACAAAGGTCTACGTGGTACACAGCGATAATAACTGCAGGTAAAGCCACGTACAATGGAAACTACAGTCTGCGTTTGGAGACGTTGCTAACGCGGCTAACCATGATCATGCTAGTGACTCAGTTGATGTAAATGCATGTAACGCAGCGGGTGTTGTCTGCTCCTGAATAGGCGCAGATGAGTCGCGTCTGACTGGACTTCACACAGCCCTCTGTCACATTTGGGGCTGCAGCTTTAAACAAGGCATTGGTTATTATGATTTTATGACAAACATGGGGTCCCTGAAGGCGCTTCAAGAGTGGTGTCGAATACAGTGCGAAGATCACCACGATGTGGACATAAAGGACATGTCCAGTTCCTTTCGGGACGGCTTGGCTTTCTGTGCTCTCATTCACCGCTACAGGCCAGACCTAATGTAAGTAATCCGCCTCTGATAACAGCTGATTTACAAAGATAAATAGCAGATTATTCCAGCCAGATCAGCAGATTTTGGTGAATAACAATGTAGTTAATGATAAACAGTATTATCTACCTGCAATGGTCTAAAAAAAAAGCTGATCAAAATAAGTTGACATCACAAGTCTTTTTTTATTGTTTTGCTTTGGAGATACTTGGTGTGTGTGATATGCACTACATACAATTATACAGGCGAGTTATATGTTGCAACAATGATTCAATTTAAATGTTAGATATATGTGCATTCATGATGTGAGTGTCCGGATGTCTATATAGCACCACTCATATAGTCATATTTATGTGAGAGTGTGGCAGTAATTTGCTGTTACTAACTCAGACTGACATGTCATACCCTGTCTATAACAACACACCCCTCCACTGTAATCACACCGCTCACTGACTGCCACAAAAACACAAGCACCACACGAACATTAAACCACATGGGGATTAAATGGATGCAGTTAGGAATGAAGAAATCAATGTCTGCAACTTTTTTTGACAGGATTTTTTGTTGTCATGAAACCAAGAATGCTAACACTGAAGTTAAATATGCAAATGAAAGCAACACCAGAAAAGCTGAAGTGATCCAGAGTGCAGTCAAAGCATGTACCTCAAAATATAAACTTATAGCAACACTTAATTGTACGCCGAAAGGTCATGTAATTCGCATTGGACTTGGGAATAGCTAATGTCTTTAGAAAACACAGTCAGTCTTCTTGTAGCTCAAAGGTGGCTTCCTCTAATTGCTTAACTTGAGCTGTAGGGAGCAGTCCCAAGGGCCCTTATGGACAATTACTGACTAAACTAAGCTTCCATGTGCACTTCTTAGTTCCTCAAATGGCCTTTGTGTTTCGAACTTTCCACAATTTGTGCTCAGTAGGACTTCAAATTACCTGCCATCCTATCAGCAACTAACAATGATCCAAGCAGACAGTGCGTCAGTCTAATCTGTGCCTGGGACCTCGTCCTGTCAGAGTGGCTTTAGCTCTAATGCTGCTGTACGAGGCCACTGTACTGTAATAGCACTGTAGTGGAGAGTCAATATAACTGCGAATGGCCCTGTCGAGATTGTTCAACGGAGACCATTTGCCTGTGATTAAACATGTTATAATAGTCACAATGGCTTGGTTAACATATGGGGCATTGCATAATGTACATTTATGGGTGCTTTTCCCACTAATCTTTCTATGAGATAAATCCTTCTGTCATTAAACTGGCATTTTTAAAGGGAAAACAAAGAATCCATGCAATATTACAAAGTAAAAAAAACCATGTCAGAAACCTTCTATTTCAGTGGTAACAAACAACAGTAGCTGTTTGAATAGATTAAACCACCCCAGGTCTAATTAAATCATTGATTCATGACCAAATAACATTTCCTTCAGCTGATGCACTGAATATTGTGATCATATAGATTTAAAACAGCCTGAGCTCATGTGCTCTCCATTCTAGAGCTGTCCCCGTTCCCAAAATAATCTTGCAGACAGTTTTCACAGTACACACACTCCATATCGCTCGTCTATGGCCATGTCACCTGGTACTGCCTGTTCAGCCAGGTCTATAAATCTTTTTAGGGTCATCAAAAGTTCAACAGTTTTGTCTACATTTCCCCATACCATGGTAGACACTGTAGACCGGGCTCTCTTTGGCTTGACCTTGATATCAAAGCTGCTGGTATGTGTGTTTGCGAACCATGAGAACTAGATTAGCAGAACAGTGGAGACTTTGTCCAGGCCAACACCGGACTCATTCACTTGTTTTTCCCTTCTCGAGAGTGCCGCATGGTCGCCGCAGACTCCCACAGACGGAGACAGGGCTGAACGGACATTAAGATTTCCATTTATCACAAAATCATGACCGCCAAGTACTACTTCATAAAATATTAGATCCACAAGTCCCACCAGGTCGAGACTAAACTGCAGATCTTAAATGGAACTAAAATTATAGGACTATTTTATGTAATGTAATATGTATATATTAAAAGTCAATAATCATGTCCTAAAATACCACACAAGCTGCAGTAAACATGAAATATAATGTAACCCAGTTAGCTTAAGTAAAGAATCAAAGTTTAACAAAGAAAAAATAGGGGGAAAATGCTAATAAATGTACGGACGATAAATATTGAGCCCACACATGTATTATTTATCTGTTATTTATTGAAGTCTATATAGTAATTATCATGACTGCCCTACACTCACACTAAGTTCACACTCATTTATTGCACATTTTAAATACGGTACAGACATTACAAAAGTAACACAAGAATCGCTTGGTTTTCCGAACACGTTTCTAAACCACAGGGCCATGTGGTATTATAAATAAAAAGCCGCTGGAGACGAGATATTTAGTCATTTGTAGAACATGTTTTGCTTTATGGTCTTGCTGCTCCTGCAAGCGTTTCACTGCTTCTAAAATGCTTGTACATGGAAGTGAACCATCTTTTTTGTTATTACTATTTTATCATTTACTACTGCTGCACTGTCTAATTGTTTTCTGATGACGTGGTAATTACAAACTCAATTGTTTTTTTAGAGCTCGTGACAATGACGGCTGTTTTTTTCTGTATAAATTTGTCTTAACAGCTTCACACTTGCAAGAACCGACCTCAGAGCTACTGTTGTTCAAACGCTCAAGACATTTTCCACTTTGCAGCAGGATGTTTACTGCAGGAGCTGGCGTAAGGTTCCTCGCTGTGAGCCGTTTTTCAGAGCACAGTCTTGTAATTATGAGCCTATCACCACCGTTTGCACCAGTGGCTTCTTTCTTATTGTTCAGCCATTTTTTTGTACGCGTGGTCTGGAGTTACGCAGATCACCTACACAAAAGTCATTGTGTCTGGTTTGGAAGTTGCAACATTTTGTGCTGTGATGCTAAAAAGGCCGTTTGTGGCAAAACATAGTTGGTGATGATACAGAAATAGGTCAGACCATTAAACTGTAGGTAACTATTTTAGGTCATGCTTGTCATGCTGTAACGCTGCCAAAAACGTATTACATTTTTTTACATCTTTCATTTCAGAGACTTCTCTTCATTGTCCAAGGAAAATGTCTACGAGAATAACAGACTGGTGAGTCATTCAAGTTAACTACGTCTAACAAGGGCTGGGCATAAAGCCAAACGTTTTATATCGTAATTTACAAGACCCTTGGGGGTCTATAAGCACAATGCGAGGTGTAATGGAATGATTTCAGAACAAACAAGCAGGTAAAACGATGTAGTATTTGAATATATTTATAGAAAGCGGTCTACAATTATTTTGCAAAAAAGGGTTGAAGTAAAAAAACAACACATTTACATTTTACTTAAAATAAAAGCTTTAGTTAATCACAATGGCAGCACTCACAACGTTGTAGAAGGTACTAGGAGCATTAAATGAACGGTGCAATGGGCACATCAAACAAAAAAGGTTGGGAAAGATCAGTGGTTCCCAAAGTGGGGGGTCGCGGTTGCGGGACACTGAAGTGGGGGTTGCAAAACGATGAGAAGATAGTTTTCTTACATTCCTGACATTGAATTCGCTGTATTTGTGATTGAAAATTCTAGCGAAATTAAGCCAAAATATGGTATCCAAACTAACATCAATAAACCAGATTTTAAATGTTTTGCACCTTAAATTATTATCAATGCTAATTAGACTTTACAGAACGGGGTCCCTGCTTGTCTGTTGAGTGATTCCGGGGGTCGCCGCCTGAACAGCTTTGGAACTCCTGGTCTAGATAATGATTTCAATTTTTTACAATGATTCATTTTTCACTTAGTATATTTGTATTATCTTTAAGAGGCAACTAAAGCCGTCTGTTGCGTCTGAACGTTCACACTTCACAATGATAATGATGAGTTAAATCAGCTCCTCTCACTCCGAGCATGGCCAGACTGATCAACAGAAGAGTGAGTAGTGACGTTATTACTAAAACAGCTTTTGTCATCATATCGCCCAGCCCTAGTACACTCGCCCCAATAATGTTTTCAGCTTTGTTACAGGCATTATTCGGGCCAGTAGGCTTTAATGTAACACGGGCTGACTGGTCAAATATTGGTCAATTTCCATATTGATCTTTGTCATATTCCTGTCAATCATATGCATACAACAATTAATAATTAAAAAAAAATCCTAAATGTAATAATGGTGGTGGTAACCTTGTCCATGTTAAGTCCTCCTGGTTGATATAATTATGAATGGAGAGTAGATAGGAACATAAACAAGATATAAAATAAATAATTTAAAAGATAGAGCCTACATTTTGGTAAGCTGCATGCAGTGTTGGCTTCTTGCGTTGGTTCAGCTCACTTCTGTCTATGTCTTAAGCTCATTGCATGATGCAGTAATGGTGGATGTTGCACGTATGTCTTTGTTACTAAATCTATTTGGAGCCTTCTCAAGTCTAATGGGATCACAGACAAGAGGCAATCCACTATTCAAATTTCAAATGCAAAAAGAAGTTTTAAGCATGTGCCGAGGAAGGAGCTTGTGAGTTGGGAAAGTAATATTGACATGAGTGTGAAGCAGCTGGACATGGAAAAATGGGTGTGTTCCGTGTATTAGCATGAGGTAAGCTTTGGCTGAAAAAGTATGTTTTTCTATCACGTCATTGGACCGCGGTCACTAGTGAGTTGGTTCAGATACTGTCAATGAAATGAAACTGTGAATAAAGATGTTGGTTATGGTTAGATGGTAACAGTAATTTAGGGGATTGGATCATGATGTTAAAAATACAAGGCTGGCGCTATAAAAGTAAACATTTACAAGGCCAGCTTTAGGACTGCTGATGATGCTGCATTGGACACAGTGAAGTGCTTGTGCGTTGAAAAATGTTTTGCTTTTCAGTGCAACTCTGTGGAACAAAGTCAGTTTGCTTTTCTGTGTGACACATAGCAGTGAAATCACAAATATATCCACACTGGCCACTTTTCTATTTAAATGTTGCATGTCCTTGCTTTTATGTAACATCAGCTGCTTCATCTTCACTGGAATTTTTCATTAGACTAATGGCTCTTCAAGGACAAGTCTCATTTAAGAAACTGGCCCCTGTTGTTTTGAAAGCACTGGCCAATTTTCTCGTGCATGAATTCTGTATGGCCGAAGGGATGCATTTGTGCGTTGTTGCGACATGTTTAAGTGTAATAATCAGCGATGATCTAAATTACCTGTTGTCTGTGCGTGGTGGCAGGCATTTGAAGTGGCTGAGACACAGTTGGGAATCCCGGCGCTGTTGGACCCAGAGGACATGGTGTCTATGAAAGTACCAGACCGACTCAGCGTCATCACCTATGTCTCTCAATACTACAACTTCTTTAACAACAAGTCCCAAGGTGAGCAAAACACCCCGTACACCATGAGAAAATCAAAAGAATATTAAAGCTTGATGCATTCATTTATGTTTGTGTGGTCATTCAGTTCATGATTCTGTAACTATGTTAATTTACTAGTTATTGCATAAAAGTGCGAGTATGTAGGGTTGTAATTCTTCTTCTCTCCCCCATTCTACCAAGTTACCATCGTTTTCACGTATTTTTTGCACTGTTTGAGAATAACCCAATTTCAACTGTATGCTCTTTACATGTAGTAGAATAGCTGTCCATAAAATTAAATTGTATTTGTTTGTTTCTCCCCAGCAAACCCTCCGTGTTTGAAGAGGCCGAGTCTTGCCGGTCCGGTTGGTGAACTGGCCCAGAAGAAGCCTGCATTGCCGTCAGACGACAAACCGGTTGAGAATGAGGTACGAGCTGCGACACGATAGACACAACATTGCATTCAATTGTACTGTTGCTCGTGTCTTTTTGGTTACGTCACTGAAAAAAACGGACTCCTGTTACATTTGCACGGTACTCTTTTGCAGCTGCATGTCCACAACGCTGCGTTTTCTCCACAGGACCTATTGTAAATAATCTCTGCTGGATTCGGAGCATGTTTGTCAGAATAATCTCTCTCTCTGCATGGGCTATTGTGGGGGCATTAGGTCACTGTGCGCAGTGCAATACAAATCCCATCCTGTCGTTTGACTAAACAATATCTGCACATCTGGCTGCTAATGCCCGCTTCCTTGTTTGGGCTTTGTGTTGCACTGCGGGGGGGGGGGGGGGTAGAGTAAGCCTTTAAAGATAGCCTGTGTATCCTGTCTCTCTTCTCTTACCTCCATCATCACGCTCCCGTATTTGGGCCCTCCTTCCTCCTGGACTTTCCCCGTTTCTCTCAGATGGAAAACAGTACCGCTCCATCCTCTCCCCCTCTCATCTGACTCCCCTTCCTCTCTCTTGTCCCGGGCATTGGCAGTAGGAGGGGGGGGGGGGGGTGTTGAGGAGAGGAAAGCCAATAAGTTAGGTTAGTTTTTCTTCCTAACGTTTTGCTTTTAAGACTAACAATATGGGTTTTGCTAACACTAATCTTGACCCACTTTTCTAACCACTAAAAACACACCGTGGTGGACATGTTCTATACAGCATTTTACAGCCTTTAACTGAATATTACTCGTGATCAATTTTGAATTTTCACAACTAAACCTTTGCTGTGACATTTGTTACTTTCATTTTTACTAATTTGGTCTCACATAGAGGTAGTTAGTTAACACAATAATCGAGCCATACCCTCAAATCCTGACTCCGTGTTTGATCTCCCCGTCCCCCATTGCTTTCCATTTCCCATCTCTCCCGACACCGCGCCTCTCCTCCCTGGGACGTCCCCATCAGCAGACAGGAGCTGAGGCGAAACGCAGCACCCTGAGCAGCACTTGCTCCATCTGCAACAAACACGTTCACCTGGTGCAGAGGTTTCTCGTGGACGGCAAGCTCTTCCATCGCAACTGCTTCAGGTGAGGAGACGGACTGGATTAGCGCGGTCTTTTAGCACCTGGTTTATCGGCACTCAGCCCAATGTTGTTCTTGTAGTGGGCGTGAGCGAGTGTGTGTGAATGTGCGAATGTGAACACAGGTGATTTTCTTTTTTGTTGAGTTTTCATCTCATGTTTGTTGCTTTTCCGGCACGTTTTTGTCGCTCTTTACTCGCTTCTTTGTTAGCATTTTTATTTAGTTTTCATCCTCATTTTTTGCCTCTTTTTTTAAGTTTTTAGATTTAGGTAAAGCCAAATTGGAGAAAATGTGCTCGGTTAAGGTGGGGGTTAAGAGGTTAACATCTAAAGCACATTGTTACATATGTTTTTGAAGGGTGTTTAAGGTTAAATGGTAAATTAAATGGAGTGAAGATGGCGCAGTGAGTAGAGCGGGTCGTCTTGTGATTGAAGGATCGGCGGTTCGATTGACACAGGTGCACACTGTCGTTGTGTGCTTGGGCAAGACACATCACCCACCTTGCCTCCAGTGTCTGCGTACACTGGTGTATGAATGAGAGTGTGACTGGGTGACTGGTTCCCTGCTGTAAAACGCTTTGAGTGCCTAAAGCAGGTAGAAATAAATGTGACCATTTATTTGAAGGTTGATTGAATTTAACAAGAATTCCATTAAATTGACACCGCGGGACATTTCTAGACCAGTTCTTTTCTTCACAGGGCCAAAGATGTTAAAGCAATATTAAGTAACTTGTTTTCCCTTAATAAATCCTTTCCGTAGTCCCTCTGGGGGTAATACAAGTGTTAATGGGATGATTGGGGGGTCTTTCATCTCCCCCTGGTGTCTCTGGCCAGAAAACCACAATTGCAACTTCACTGCCACCGGGTAGGTGTCACCAATACACACTAATGGAATCACGAAGAAGAAGCTAACAGGCTAACGGGCAAAGTTTACTGCGGGAACAGTATTTACTGCCAAGTTTGAGTGAAAAAAAATGATCTCCATTGTGTAATTGGATGTACAATATCCCTCTCTCCCTTTGTCTTTTCTGTCAGCGTAGTATTTACTCTCACGGACAATTAATAAGTAAAAAAATGCAAAATGCTACGACACCTGCAGTGGCGCTTATGGCCTCTAGGGGCATGAGTTACTTAGTACTGCTTTAAAGAGGGTGCTTTTCACACCTTGTTCATTAGAAAATGCAATATTGATCTAGCTACACAGGTAAAACCAAATAACCAGTTAACTACCATAAGCCCCTCCCCTCCTCCTTGCTCCCCTTCACTACGCAGCTGTTTCAATAAAGAAAAAAGGGCATTTCCTGGATACATGGAACTTCAGGAGGAGCTTTTTGGTAGCTGTCGCTGCGATGCTGTGGTGTTAAACATTCTGTCAAACGTGTTGTTTCTTTGCTCTCGCAGGTGCACAGAATGCCACAGCACCTTACTCCCCGGGTCCTACAAACTGCAGAGCTCCTCCGGGTCCCTGGTCTGCACACATCACATTGCGCGCCACGCTTTGTCCAGTCAAAACGGTCGACCGGATCTCAGCAAGAAGCCAGAACTGAGCAAGAAACCCGTCATCGTCGAGTCTGCCAGGATCGGTCGTAGTCCTGTTCCTTATGCATCTTCAGTGCCGTCGAAAACAGAGGAGACTGAAAACTTGAGTAGCAATGACATAACTAGTAAAGATGCTATTATAGCCACTCCTGTTGTAGCTAATGAAGCCGACTCTATAGAAAAAGCAAGTGACAATGACATAACAACTAAAGACGCTATTATAGCCACTCCTGTTGTAGCTAATGAAGCCGACTCTATAGACGAAGCAAGTGACAGTGGCGCCCGGTCTTCAACTCCTCCCAATCCGTTTGACGAGAGTGACGAAGAGGAGGAAGAGGAGGAAGGAGTCAAAGAGGAACAAACGGAAGGACCAGCAGGACTTAAAGTTAATGGAGATGTTCCCTCTGAACTTGTTTGTCAGTCTGAAAGCGTGAGTCGCCCTGTGCCCGCCCCGAGAAGGGTGTCTGAACCTACCCTACCCCCTCGCCCCGCCCCTCGAGTGCGGCTTCCTCCCACCGCCAGCCCTGCAACAGCCAGTACGCATTTAACACATTTGTGATATTTCATTTTTATAGTAGCAGTTTGAAAGATCGATTTGATTTAACTACAGGTGACCCACAGAAGCCTCTCATTCCACCGAAACCAAGAGAACGATCACAGTCTCCTGGAAGGTAAGTGTGATCCCTTTATTTACACTTTTTATGTTACTGTCTATCATAATCATAGTTTTTGTCCATTTGTGCCACTGCTACCCATGAGAATGTTTGAGCACAGTGTTGCATGCAAATCAAAGCACAAACTAGGGGTTAAAGCTGCATAATTCAAAGAGTTATTGTTCATAATGAATTTCTACTACTTAAATATACTTAAGTACTTTCTACAGCATATACTTTTACTGAGGTAAAAATTTGCTTGAGCAACTTTTAATTTTGATTGGAGTAATAATTGACTAGAAGGATCTGTATTTTTACTCTCGTAATTAAATGATGGACTTTGACCACCACTGGTCCTATCCAATAATGTCCAGTAAATATGCCAAGCCAGTCCAACCATAGCACTTTCAAAACAACATCGTCGACCCGAGAGCTCTATGTAAACTCTTGATAAGATGTGAAACAAAGCCACATCTAAACTGTAAAAGTAAACTCTCATACCGTCCTTGAGTTAAGAATCAATTTTAAAACAGGACATGAATCAGCCTCTCTGTTACTGACCGTTATTGTTTTTTTGGCATATTTTCTCAGTGTGTTCTAACTTCTAATTAGGCTGATCAGTTCACCCTCCATGTGTCTTCAAACCATGGTGCTGTCATCCCCAATCTGTGTGTCTGTGTCTGTAGTCTGTCTGGTGGCTCCCAAAAGTCCAAAGACCCTCCATGGCTTGCTCTGGTCCAATCACAAGAACCCAAGAAGAAGAAAGCCCCTCCCCCTCCCGTCCCCGGCCTCGCCACCCCTCCAAACTCGGGTTCTATGTCCTCTCTCAAGGGGGATGACTCCAGATCGAGCTCTCCACCTGGCAACCCGTTCGAGGATGATGAAGATGAAGTGAATGAGGAAGAGGAGGTTGGTGATGTGAGTGCCATACCCCCACACTGGCACCGACACACCCCTGGTACAGCATCAGGCAGCCAGCGGAGTCTCCTGCAGCAGACACCTCCCCCAGCAGAGGGCGCTCCTCCCGATCCGAGAGCCCCGCGGCCGGAAAGGGCAAGAAACGACCCGCCCCTCGAGTCCCACCACCACCATCGATCTCCAACAATGGTTTGTGCCACACGGAAATGCAACTCGTCTCATTTAGACGTAATTCCCTGAGCGTTATATTTAGAGTCTAAAGGAACAGCAGAGGCTCATCAGCGACTGACCAGACACTACTGTACAGTATGTTCAATCAGGAAAAGAAAATAGCAAGAAAAAAAATGCTTTTGGTTGAAAGTGTCATGAGTCACCTTCCCAGCTGATTAGGTTCTGTCATGCTTTGAAAATATAAGCTATTGTAATGTAGTTCCAGACCCAGAAGTCTCTGACCACTGAGTCACTACTTCAGACGTTTCTTCATTGTCATTGTCAGTGAAAGATTTCACAAACTAGGAATTGTCTTTGTTGCAATGGTGCAACATGAAACTCAAATAAGGCAAAGAACATTATGTACAATAAATATAATGTGCAATAAATGTACATATGTACAATAAGTAGCAGGTGTAAGTATGGCTATCATAACATTTGATATATATTATAACTATTCTTACACTGCCTGACCAAAAAGAAAAATTGACATGCTCAAAAAGTCAGGTAATACAGTATTTTGTATCAGACGAAGACTCAGTAGTGAGTCGAAACGTGTTGGCGTTTAATACATTTCACTAAGTAGCTGATTTTGTGTGCCTCGGATCTTCTTTTCTCTCTAATACAGTATTTTGTTGGCCCGCCTTTAGCTTTGATTACAGCACGCATTCCAGTTTGAGCTTTTGCAATGTCAAAAGATCCAGCGTTGGATTCATTTTTCTCCAAGATCTTGTATTGATGATGGTAGAGTGTGACCACTGCACCTGTTCAGGCAGTGTGTAACATATTATAACTCAATGTTACTGCAATCAATACAGTTTTCATGCCCTCAAGCTCACGTTCTTAGTAAATCCTAGTATTTCATTGGACAATGAATTAAAAAAATGTAGTAGTAAAAGAAAAAAAATCACCTAAAGCTAAAAGTAATTGCTATTAATCTTTTGTGTTCTTATTTTGTCTTTTTAATTTACTTGATCTTTCCACTTTGTGTCCCTCAGTCCTGTCCCCCTCGCAGCCCTCCTCCTGCTCCGCCTCTCCAGCCCTGAGCACAGAGAGCCTTTCGTCCAGCTCAGAGCAGCGATCAGCCGGTGGTGCCAGCAGCGACCAGGAACAAACCATCACCAAAAGCACATCGGAGCCCTCGATATCTACTCCGGGCGACTCAACAGCGGCCTCCTCAAATGACCAACGGGTCTCCCTCAACCCCTGCCCGCCCCATGTCCCTTCATACGCCAGCTCAGCACCAGCCACTCCCCAGACGAGCCGCAGTACTAACGGTTCAACAGCACCAAGCCCATTGGCCGCAAACCACAAGGTAATACTATTAGGACGCACCATTAAAACAGAAGTAGTAAAAGTTAATTCCCCTGAAAAATGTATTTAAGTTGTATTGGAAGCAGAAAGAGTGGTCATGTATTTTGAGGATTCTTGACAAGAACCATATATTGATGGGTAGATGCACGAAAGCGAGCTCTCCAAAACTGTTGTGGTCAGTGTCTTTCAAAGATTATCCAAGTAAGAAAGAAAATGTAGTGACTCTGGTCTTTATTTGACAGAATTGATGTTGGGCATAATATATTTGAAACTTGTGCACTGTGTGAAACTGGATAATATTATGTTGAGCATGATTGGTGCTAAACTGGCTTGATTGAAATGTGCTAAAAACAAAACACCTGTGCTTTATTTTTAGCGGATCTGCAAGGAAAACCCCTTCAATAGGAAAGCCTCTCCAGCTGCAGCTAAGTCCAAAAGCAAACCACCGAAAGGCCCTCACCCCGCCAGACCTCCAGCGCCCGGCCACGGCTTTCCACTTATTAAACGCAAAGTAATAACCATCGATAGCAAAAACGATTGCTTTCTGTCTGACAAACAAAAAAACAAAACCCAACTCCATCTTGCCCAATCATTTATATAGGTGCAGTCTGACCAGTACATCCCAGTGGAGGACATTCATGGGGAGATGAGTCAACTTGAAAAACAACTGGACGAGCTCGAACATAGGGGCGTGGAGCTGGAGCGGAAGCTACGAGACAATCCCAATGGTAAAAGAAACATGCTTACTGTTCATCATTGACAATGAATAATATTACATGGAGAATAATTTCCACCGTTTCTTCTTCAGACGAAGATGAGGAGCGTTTGTTGGTGGACTGGTTTACGCTGATCCACGAGAAACACCTTTTAGTTCGACGGGAGGCGGAGCTCGTCTACACGTAAGCATAAGCAATGCGTCGTTGGAGTACGGACATTTTGATTATGATTGGTTTAACATTTTCATGTGATTCCAGGGCCAAGCAACAAAATCTGGAGGAGAGACAAGCTGATGTGGAGTATGAGCTGAGGTGTCTACTCAACAAACCAGGTGAGGAATATCAACTGACAAAAGAAAATGGCACGACGACCATTAACATAGGACAATATGTTTAAGTAATGCTTGTGTAATGTTTGTATTAATTTGTTTGTATTAATAAACTCCTTCTTAACAACTTGAATCACCTTTTTTGTATAGAGAAAGACTGGACAGAGGAGGACAAGAGCCGGGAGCAGGAGTTAATGGCTGAACTCGTTACCATCATCGAACAACGAAACCAAATCATCAACAACATGGACCAGGACAGACAGAGGTAATGCAAGAGTTACGCATTTTTATGAGTGTACAAGTGACCTACAATAATAGTGCTCATTTTGAATATGTCTAATTGTTTGTTTTGCATCCCCTTTAAGTGAACCTAAAGAACTTTCAGGCCAACATTGCAAATAAGTTTAAAATAAATTTGTTCTGATGAAATAAGGGAAATAATTACAATTCTTTTGTAAACTACATTGTCATCATAAAGTGATCAGCACAAGGGTCAGTATTTGGTAATCTACTGTATACCCTTTTAGTCTGTCCCAAGCCCAGATAAAGAACAGTGTGTTAGGTTAGGGAGAATAAAAAGATTTACTCAAATCTTAATGCCACCTTCAACTTCAAAATATAAATAGTGTTAAAATCTGGTAATTGTGTGGAAAAATGTTTTGCCACACTTTTCCTGACAAAACGTGTGGTTCTGAATCTTGATTTTGGACTGATGTGAAAAATGTACCCATTACAGAGAGGAAGAGGAAGATAAACTGATGGAAGCCATGTTGAAGAAAAAAGGTAGCGTTACCCTTTTATTTTTGACCAGTGAATCAATTGTAATTGATATCATAAATTGTAAGAGCATGACACAAACTAAAATCAGTTCTTGTTATGTGTTTTTGTCTGCAGACTTTTCAAAGGAGCCAAACACAGAACATCATAAGAAAAAAGGGACCAAGTTCAAGTCCATGAAGGTGTTCAAAAGACTGAGCCACAAAGTCGATCATGGCAAGAGCCCCAGCCCACGCAAAGAGCAGAGCTGAAACCCAGTGAACCATGAACACAATCACTGTCTATATGGGGGAAAGGAGCAGAGTATGACTAACGAGACCAACCTCCTGTCAATGACTTATATTATTTAAAATGACAACTTGATTTCATGCAGTGCTTCCAAAAAACATTTTACAGCAGGGTCGGTGTTGCTTTAAAACATTTTATCAAGGTCTCTGTCAAAAACAATCTAGTGTCAGGTGTCTTCCCATCCGATGCACTAAAATACTGTAAATGTGTCCGCTTTACTCAAGCTGTCTGTGGGATTCTGTCACCTGACTGGGGATGCCACGTTGAGAAGCTTTGGTTATTCAGAGGATTTTTGTTTTGTTTTGGATTCTTAAATGCAATGGCAAAAGACCTTATTCATCACTCGAGACCCATAGATACAAGATTTCATATCATGGAAATAAATATGTATTTATTCATTTTACAGATCAGTCCCTGTGTGTGAGGAAAATAACAAGTCCTTTATCATTTCTCTTTTTAACATTTCAAAATAATGAGAATGGGGAAAATGTAGACATCACAACAGGCATCTCAAAGAAACCACCTCTTGAAAATAAATATGCAATCAGTTTATATTTGACAATGCCTTTAATGTTATTTTGCCTTAATGTGTCAGTTGTAACGAGAGACCGCTTGTTTGACATTACTTTATTTAAATGCTTTTATGTATTTTGCCTTATTTTACGTATTTGTCCATAAACTAAACTTTATCTACCCATTTGTCTGTGTACGTTAATAACCAAAAGACCATGTGGTGCATTAACTTGCTCCTTTTACCCATACATTAAAAAAAAAGATAGCGCTCAATGCTTGTATCCAATTTGAATTTGGGGTTTGAACTGCACTGCACTTAGTTTCATGGTTCACACATAATAGTAAGAAGACAAACACACTATGTCCATCTACAGTAGAATTATATTTTATATTTCTTCCGTTTTGTCCCTCTTTTGCTCCAATGTTCCTTTCTCCAAGGTCTGAGTGCGAGACTTGTCGAGCATCTTCAGTTCTCTGATTCTCTACAGTGATAAAGAGCAAGAGTGAAATGGCAAGTCGAACAGACGTCCTTCATGCAAATTGAGTAGTTTTACCTGTGATATTTCAGCGTTGATTATGTTGGCATACTCATGCTCTTGTCCAACTGAGGCCATATCGTCCAGAAACTGTCGCCTTTCTTCAATTTCCTCCATGACTTAGGGAAAAAAGGTTGATATATTTATAATGTATTATATGTTAATGATTGAGTTTTATTTTTAAATGCATTGACTTTATTCTCACTTTCATCAAAGCGCTCCTTTTGTTGTGGAGGTTTTTTTGAGGGTCTTTGATTAATTGTTACTTCACCTTTATCTTTTCCCATTTCAAGGATTCTTTGAAAACGTTGTTTTTCCTTCTCAAGATCTCCTACAGAGGCAAAAAGCCTTAATCTCAAGTAACATGTATGTAACTAGAAAACTAGTAGCTTAATTTTAAAACTTACGTATAGGCCCAGGTCTAAACCTCTCTCGAACGTAGCTGTCCCCTGCTTTGCACTGTTCAATGGTGCGCCGTTTTTGTAGTTTGCTGGCGGGTCCATGTGAAGTAGATTGGCTTGGTTTTGACTGAGGAGGAGGAGGAGATGAAGGCATGGAAACACAAGCCAAGTGCAATGGGGCTCCATCTATAAATGAAATGAAATATGTCAATCTTACAGAATAATGGACTTTGTAACTCCATTTAAACAATACAACACAGTTAGATCTACACAAGTAGATCAGGTGCTATCTCATAGTCCAGGGGGTTGTGTTGGTGGCTTGCTGATTTTGAAGAGGTAGATCCTTTTTGTGTTGTCTAGTTTGTATTCGTCTTCCAGTGTCCAAAACAGCGCTATACAATTTTGATGTATTTATTAATAATAATTATCATTATCATTATTATTATTATGATTATATTTTAGTGTTTAATACATACATTATCTATAGTATTTTTTTTTTTTTTACATTTAAAAAATGTTGGTAAAAACAGAACAACTATGCATGAAGTTTGTTAGCTTCTACAACTGGAAAAGGCAGGTCTAACAAAATGCCAAACCCTTCAAATGCATCTACATATTCTTATTTTTCAAGTACAATTTAATCATCGTGAATAGTAGCAACTCACTATTGAGGCATTCACGGATCTGTCTTTTCTGAACATTGGCAAGATGAGACTCCTTCATCAACACTGAGGAAAACAAGGGGCACTTAGTGATCAAATACACGGTATTATGCACCATAACACAACAATTTCAATACACAAACCAGTTTACAACCCACCGTACACTCACATTTGAGCAGCTCCTGTGTCTCCTGGCTGTACGTGATGGGATGAGCGCAGTTCCATAGCCCCCCTGAGGTGTTCGGCTTGGCCATCTGCAAAGTCTATCAATTAACACAATAAACCCCCCATCAACACAAGTTTCAGCCACAAATATTTAATACACGTAACGTTATTTTAAGTTTTACAATAACTTGCTGTGTTGATCAGAAAATAAGCCTTACTTTCAGGAGAAATGCGCTTCCTGTCGCTGCAGACGGTTACCATAACAACAGAGTAACAAACTCTAACTAGCTTAATGTTACGGTTTCAAGTTTGCGTTAGCGCTGGTATAAATAATGTGGGGGTCATTTTCCGTTCACAATCATCTAAATAAGCGTATCGCGAATTTAGGTTTTTATAAGAGTAGCCAAAGTGTGCACCGATAATAGCTTATACATTTTACATCCAGCAATTTTAGGTCAAATCTTCAAAGCCAGGAGTCAAACCCATGACACTGGTGTGGAAACAGTTTTATGTACAAGGTAGTCTCATCCATCAATTTACACTTTAGATCGTATTTATGCATTTAAAAAAAAAAAATTATTATTATTATTGCAACATAATTCAGAGCCTATGTTTATAATGTATTTGGGTGATTGTACGAAGGAGCATTGTAGTCAGTAAAAAAAAAAAAAAAAAAAAATCCGTTTTCCGAATTATTTTTTCCCCTCAGTGGATTATCTCGTAATTACGAGATACTATCTCGTAATTACGAGATACTATCTCGTTATTACGAGATACTATATTTTCCGTTTTTTGAATTAATTTTTTTTAATCCGTTTTCCGAATTATTTTTTTTCCTCAGTGGATTATCTCGTAATAACGAGATACTATCTCGTTATTACGAGATAATCCACTCGTAATAACGAGATACTATCTCGTTATTACGAGATAATCCACTGAGGAAAAAAAATAATTCGGAAAACGGATTTTTTATTTTTTATTTTTATTTTTTTACTGACTACAATGCTCCTTCGTATGATTGACATGACGTGCATATTTTTGTGTCCGAGTGTTATATTTCTTTTAAAAATAATTTGATCTTTTCATTACATGTATCACTTTATTCTACATAACCTATTTAGTTTAAACACATTTTCATCACATTTCAATAATAAATATTTTTTTATGTTTTCACACCTCAAACCCCTAAAATGTCAGGTGGTGCAACCGTCCGAGCAAATGATTAGACTAATAAAGCTTCTGAAAATTGTATTTTCAGGGTAACAATTAAAAATAAAACATCATGGCATAATTGTATGTAAAATATCTTTCAAATAAGCCATCATTTGTGAATATTAATAGTTTTAAAGCTTTTGAGATCACTAAAAAACTTTTGTCCGACAATTTGTAATCTTAAAATTTCAGGGTGGCACAACCGTAAGAACAGGGCTGGTATTTTTAAATAAAGAATTGTACCAGCAAACAGGATATGACATCAGCAAGAAGAACAAGTTGTCTTTATGGCTGAGTGAAAAGGTTTGAAAATCTCTTTCAAGAATTGAGAAAAAATAGCTTTTTTCCGACTCATAGGTAAACTGTCACACTTTTGGTGTCAGGTGGTACAACCGATGTAAATATTGGAAAATATTATTTTATTATAAAAGTCTTAATTTGTTTTAAAAGTAAATGTTTACCCATGCTTACAAATGCTAAAGCTAATGTAAGAGTCCACATAAAAGCCAATTTAATTTGAAATTAGTTGCTAATGTCAGGTGGTGCAACCAGACAGTCAAGTGGTGCAACTGCAAAAAATGTTAAATTACCATCTAAAAATTATAGGGATGCACTGATCTAATACTGGTATAAGTTATCAGAGTCAATACTAGAAAAAAAAAAAATCAGATATTGGTTTAAAATATCCGATACTGAACCGATAACTGTTTTGGGCTGACACCGAGCACTCAGTCCATGGTCCTCCTGTTTTATTGCTGATTACAGCACCAGTCAGTTACAAATTACAGATGAAATGTTAAGAGGAGAAAGGCTGTCTAAGATATACTTGGCAAATATTTGACTTTGTAAACATTTTTGGAAACTATTTAAATTTTAGAAAAAAACTTGGTTGCGCCACCTGACACGTTTGTATACAGAGAAACTACAAATACATCAAAAAAATACATTTAAATACTTTTAAATGTTATTTAACAAACATAACTTGTTTAAACACAAAATTATCGACTCAAAAATATGCATGCCATCAGTTTTGAAAAAACCTTTTGAAAATACGTTTTTAGACCCCTTATACGTCATTGACCCATTTACAAGCAAGCCATGTACCAGAAGCCCAGTGGTTCCCAAGTATATAGAAAATATTCATTTTGAAAGGAAACACTCATTGTATTTATTTGAACAAATGTACCTGTTCATTATTGTTCCTACTCTCATCTAGCCAGATGTTGCTAATTATGTAATTAAAATAATCACAAATTCCTTTGAATAGACTTTTTGATTGATAAAGGGGCCACAATGTCCCAAACATTGCCATAATAAAAATGTCTGCTAAAATAATCCGGTTATGTCTTGCTACGTGTCATTTCATCAGTAAAAAAAAATGTGTGAAAAGTTAACAGTTTGTCATATGCGCAGAGTGTGAGGCCGTGCGCTCTGCCAAAGAGCTAAACGAGTAGAGCTGCGTGGCACCGCCGCACGTAGGTTTTATGACTTCATGTCGAAGAGAAGCCGTTGACGGCTTTTGTGCTTTACACGTTATATCTTACCCCTATTTTCTCTTTTTTTATTATTAGGGAAAGTTTTCCTGGGTGGTCGAGCCCCAAGTGTTCTTGTGAGAGGAGGAAAAGTGTTTTCGATAGTGTGTTGTGGTATTACCGTAAGTAACAGATAAAACAGCTTTTCCCGTGCGGTCCACATGAACGTGGATCTCGAAAAGGCGAACCACATTACCGCGGTCAGACACCTGCAGGGAAAGCATGGTGCGAGAGTGAGAGTGAAACCTCATACATATATCAATCAGCTTAACCCTTACCCTGCCCTAGCCACTAAACTTAAGGATAGTAGGCTAGTGCCTAATCTTAATACATGGATGTTCCCCCACTTCGGGGGAACATAGCCGTAGGTACCATGACGTTACGTTACAATAAATGTCCTGCTTCTGTGGGGGCCAAAACACCTAGCCTGACCAGCTATACTATTTTCTGTTTATTCTAAACTGTGTTCTAAACTGGTTTTATTCTTTCAAATGTGCTGCATTTTAAACTATAAAGAAGTGTGTATAGCTGGCCAGTCGCCAGGCTACAAAACTCCACCATTCTATTACTATAACACTTTATTTTTACCACCTCAAGTAATCTGTGAAGAAACACTCATAAAAAATGTACACTCAATAAAAAATGCATTTAAAAAAAACATTATGGGGAGATTAGCTGGGGCCCACATCTGGCCACTGGGCCTATAGGTGAATGGCAAAAGGCTGACCTAATAACCTAATATCCCAAATATAATAGTGTGAAATTGTGTTTTTCTGTATTGGTCTATGAATGAGAGTGTGAATGGGTGAGTGGTTCCTTGATGTAAAGTGCTTTGGGCAAAAGCACTATAAATTATAAGAGACAATCTAGCATTTAAAATACAATCCTATATTTGTTTGATCTATAAATAAATATAAATACATTTCATTCTGATGGTACCTTCATACTATCTTAACCATCTCTCAGCTCTCTGAAATGTGCATTGCTTCCATGAACTGGAGACCTGTTGTTGTAGTATACTATTGTGTCTGTCGTCACACAGAGTGGGGGTCAGTGTTTATCAGCACCGGGCACCCTGATCGAAACCCACAGCAGCTTAAAGTTCATTATCAGTGAAAGCAGCCTGTTTCTGCTACAACAACCAGATAAACAAATATCACCTTGCAGCAGGAGCTTTCTTAGAAGTCAAAACTGCACGTCCCAGCAGAGAAGACAGGCAGTAGACATGAAGAAATTTGCTATTTGACTAAGTTTTTTATTTTGTAGCAGGCACAAGCACATTAAACGTGGTTTAATGTTTTTTTTATTTTCATTGTCATTTTTGAGTCTTCAATTTAACCCATAGTGTCAGTCTAAATTGAATGTATTACTAAATTGAAAGTGATTGATTTAATTTTCAAATTTTTCAAATTTGAAATGTTTCAAGACATGGTTTAGGTCAGTGTTTTTCAACATTGTTTGAGTCACAGCACACATTTTCTGTAAAACAATGTAGGCTGACATCTAAAATATTACCAAATGACATGTAAAAAAGTATATATAGTGTGACTAATGTGTGTGGCACTGTGTTTGACCCCTCAGGCAGTGATAGTTATTTTGGCTACTTTTTTTCCTATGCATATTGATGAAAACCCAGGGAATTTTTAGACCATTATGTTGTTAATTCAAAACGTTATCAAATGACTATTATAACTAGGTTATAATTATCACTTGTGTTCTAAATTCCTGCTAAAAAAAAAGTTATTTGTTGTTTAGAATAAGTTCTTCAGAAAACCACAGAGGAGGAAGTTGGTTTACCACTTAATGACTCTAATGAGTGAATGAAGCGATGTAGTAGTTTACGCTCCACCTCCTAACGGTCAAAACCAATATGAAAAAGGGAGATTTGACGTTGAAGTTACAGCTGACAGAGATAGACAAGACAGAGGTGAGATATCAGTGGAGCAATGGAGCTTTAAGAAACTGTTGGTGCAGACTCAGGACACGACTGTAACTGTGGGAGAGGGATTGATGACGAGTTTTTGTTAATTTGGAGGTAATTTTCAAACTATTTCAAAGTTCAAACGCTTGACATATAATAAGTCTGTACAATTTGAGGTGCTTGATGGCTGTTACACAAGCTGCACTCCCCTCCTTCAGCTCCTTCTCGAACTTTGCAACCTCCAGCGACAATATGCAAGTAAGTAACATATTGTTTATATTCAACACAGTGTCCAATATAACCAAACATGTTTGGTTATATTTATGGTTTTGGGTCATTTTTAACTAAAATATTTAAATGAAAGACTAAGTTGTAAACAGCAGCATGTTGAAAGTAATGCTATATTTTCAGTTTCAAAAAGTAGCGTTATACATGGTAGTAAGAATATGGGGTTTATTCTTTAATCTATAGGTTTGGGAATCGGAGGTGAGCCCTCTCCCCATGGACCCTCTTGGCATCAAGACGTTTACCCCAGACTCTGAGCAGCTACAGCTTCAACAACTCACCCCAGAGGAACTAGATAGCAGCAGCCAGGCGTCCTGGGACATAGATTTGTTACTGTCTGAATGGGACCTGAGTCCCTCGGCTCAGGCCTGTGTCAGCACACATACTGAAAAGCAGCTTCCAGTGATGGATATTAACAAGTCGCTCACAGAGACTTGTCCCTTTAAGGACCAGCAAGGTGGCAGCCTTGTGGCTGAACTTCTGCCAACAGCGGAGAGCTCAGCTGTCCTGCCTGAGCTGTATCATCCTGTGTACGCTGACCCTCAGCCCACTCGGTCACTCCCTGTCCTGAACATGGATCAGTTTGGCTATCCACAAGGAAATAACCTAGATAGGCTAAGAGGAGGTCCCTCTAAGGTCCAGCCCTGGGAATTCAGCCCATATTACCCTTCTCCGCAGCCCTCTGTGGTGGCCTACACTGACCACAGGTTCATCCCTCCTCAGACTGTGCCCCTTGACCCCAGACACTACAACTACATCCCTCACTTCGGCCCCAACTCCAGTGTTTTCTGTGACTACAGTCCACCTGCAGTCCACCTGCGCCAGCCCGGGTTGGTCCTGAGCTCTGCTCTGCCTCCAGGGGCTTTGGAGAGCAAACGTGGGCGCAGAACCCTGGGCAAAAAGAGACCAGCCATACACAGCTGTGAGTACCCTGGCTGCACCAAGACCTACACCAAGAGCTCCCACTTGAAGGCTCACCTTCGCACTCACACAGGTAAGGCCCTTAGGCATAAATGAAGGTTTACACTCCAGTACAGTAATAAAGACTTGTCTGTCTGATCAGGTGAGAAGCCTTACCATTGCTCCTGGGAGGGCTGCAGCTGGAAGTTTGCACGTTCGGACGAACTGACCCGTCACTATCGCAAACACACAGGACAAAAGCCATACGAGTGTTTGCTGTGTCAGAGGGCCTTCTCCCGCTCGGACCACCTGGCTCTGCACATGAAGAGGCATGCGTAAGAACTTGACAGGTCATACTAATTAGACGAACAATGCCAGAGATTTACTAGTATTGGAACATGAGACACAAATGTCACAGAAAATTCACTTATTCAAGATCTGGCCAGTATTTAAAATGTGCCAATGTGTCTTCACATATTTAAATACTGGCTATTGGGACCAAACACAGACACTGTAAACACTGGGCATTGAAACATTAACAAACTCAAACCTGTTATCTAACTTTACTTATTGCCTTTAGCGGTCACTAATTTCAGTGTGTTAGGTATTATTTAAATGACTTGTGTTGTCTTCTTAGGTTACTACATTTTTCTCAGGTTTAACAAGTAGCAGCATATTTATTACGATCTTTTATAACACAAGAGGATATTATTTTAATGTACAAGGTTTTATAGTCTAAGAGTGTGTCTTTGTAATATTATTTTAAATAAAAATCTAAGAGCTGTAGATTTTTCTCTACTTGCATATTTTTACATTCCATTTCCGTGAACCTACTCACTCATGACCACCACAAAGAGTCTCAAATGACTAAGAGCTGTGTGTGTGGTGTCTGGTTTTGACCAACAGAGGGCAGTCTTTCATCACTATACTCTTTTTAACGGTCTATGCACAATACCTTGCAATTAGCAAAGGAAGTCAGTGAGTCAACTGGAGACTTTCCAATTAATCCTAACAATGAAGTCTTTTAACAGCACTATTAAAACAATGGTATTAATGAAAACTATAATACAAAAGTACAGTATGTGCACTGAATATGAAACGTCATCAACAAATAGATCCGAGGAGGAATGTATTCTGGCCAATGGCTGTTTCCATTGTAACTTGTTATACAGGTTTTGAAAGTACAGCAGGGCAATTATTCTGCAGTGAATTGCACTGATTGTGCTATATTTGTCAATGTCAATTTTATGTATAAAGCACATTTAAAAACAACCTCAGTTGACCAAAGTGCTGTACAAGCACAGTAGCAATATGCACAATATACACAATAAAACTTAAGCACAGGGAATATAAAAGGCACAAACTTTATCTGGTCTACATAGAACCGAAGGCCTAAGCAAAAAGGTGAGTTTTTAATTTGGTTTTGAACTCCTCTACAGACTGAGCCGAGCATACATGTAGAGGAAAGGCTGTTCCAAAGTTTAGGGGCCGCCACTGAGAAGGCTCGGTCACCTCTGGACACACGCTTTGATTTAGGAACAGACAAAAGGAGCTGGTCTGCAGACCTCAGAGCTCTGGAAGGACAGTAGAGCTGCAGCAGCTCTGGCAAATACTTAGGTGCCAGCGAATTAAGGCATTTAAAAACAATCAGCAGAATTTTAAATTTTATTCGAAAAGGAACTGGGAGCCAATGTAAAGAGGACAGAATGGGAGTAATGTGCTCCCATTTTCTTGTGCCAGTCAGCAAGCGGGCTGCGGCATTTTGGACTTCCTGCAGGCACTGGAGAGACTTCAGGTCCAGCCCTGTGTAAAGGGAGTTACAATAATCCAACCTTTAAGTGATGAAGGCGTGATTCACTTTCTCTAAATCTTTTGTGGCAAGTAGGCCTTATTTGTCTCTATAATGCACCACAGGGTTATCTCATGCCAAGTGGATGTAAGAATTGACTTTGAAATAATGGCCATATCATATTGTAGCTGCCCAGTTCACTACATTGGTCTCATGTAAAGCGCTTTGTGACCATGTCTGTGAAAGGTGCTATATAAATAAAAATCTTCTTCTCTTCTTCTTCTACTTCATGCTGACATTGTAAAGTTTATGTAATTATTCTATACATGGGATGACACCAATCACATAAAAGCTTTTCTCAGGATTCAAAGTTACTTAAGTGTTCAGCGGTGGCTGATGGGGAATTATAGAGTTAATTCGGCCCTCACACATACCATCTTATCATACGGTACTGCTTAATCAGTACACTTGGCCTTCTACACGACTTGTGGCCTAATAAACGTGGCACAAAGTCAGTGCATAGAACTCACGTGGCACACTGCCAGTGGTAGATGCTTAGTGCCTACGTGGCACCAGGTTTACTTAACTCTCTTGATGTGGAAGGATGGACAGATTTGAATGTTAGGACTGTGCTACTGTACTGTGCTTTGAGTTCATGCCTCGGGTCTCGCAAAGATGGCAATAAAACTTCTCCTGCTTAAGACATCCTGACTGCTGCCTATTCTTCACCAACCTTTCGATCATCGTTATGTAGAATTCTCCTACAAACTGGCGTCCACGAACTCGTTTACACAGCTGCTCTGGTAAGTGCGTTTCTTTTTTTATCCTTGATAAAAAAGGAGGGAGAATGGCCTTACCAGATGCATGCTTGCTAAAAAAAAGAATAATGCAATGGGAAATGTTTAAAGAGTAAAAACAGTGTTATTGGTTGATTCTGGATGTTTGTTTCTGGTCGAGAGTAGGGATTTAGGTCCTGTACTAAGACTAGGGTATTCGGATGCACAAGTTTAGACTAGAATGGCTACAGAGATGTGAGGCTCGATACAGACTGTTGACTCTACTGTTTAAGCAGCTAGTCGTCACAGGTATGAGAGGGACACATAATGTAGACTATTTTGAGTGTAAGCTTTGTTTAAGGTTGATTTTAGCGTCAAACATAAGGCACGTTGATGTAGCCACTGCGCCGAGCTGTGGGCTACTGTGTGCATAGTTGTTTTATGTTACTTTAATCTTGAACTGAGTGCTGAATATTGATCCGGTAATGGATTACATAGGCCGTGTAATTAATTACTTAGACGGTTGGAGGATAGTATAGTCACGGTCGAGTAGGACCGTGAAATGCAGACTTTATGTG
This sequence comes from Neogobius melanostomus, assembly GCA_007210695.1. Taxonomy (NCBI): domain Eukaryota; kingdom Metazoa; phylum Chordata; class Actinopteri; order Gobiiformes; family Gobiidae; genus Neogobius; species Neogobius melanostomus. The sequence goes on along the minus strand of VHKM01000596.1, from coordinate 382,665 downwards.
GCCCTTGTATCGGAAATTGATGCAATGTTTACATGAAGTTTGTAAGTTAAACTGCAGCTGGTGGTTTTGTCTGAACGTCGTTTAGAGGAAATCGGGCAGTTGTGGTGAATAACGGTTGGTGGGAGAGAGCCTAGGATAATTTTTCTCACAAGGGAGACCGTTGAAGTTGTTGTGCACAAAAAGAGAGAACGCTTCTGCAACGTATACAACCTACGTTTGTCTTTTGCGTTAACTTGAATTTAACCGTGAAGGTCCAGAATCAACTAATAAACATTGCGATAAATATCACGTTATTTTATTTAAAAAGGTGAAGTTGGCTATAGTTTTGGATGCAGCTAGAGATTTTTTATGTCCGTTGTTTGCGTTCCGTGTCATGTATCTCCGTGTTTTGTCTGTCTGTCCACCTGCTGCTTTATCTAATTGTTTTGCTTGTCTGCAAGGTCCGTGAAACAAAGTGTTCCTGATAACGTCTGCCTAGAGACAGATTGCTGAGTCAGCATTAAAAAGAAAAAAAAATGGCAACATTGTTTACTAGAACTAGCTACTAAGCTACGGTACAGATTAAGAGTCTCTGTAGGGTAAACAGTGTCGCATTTTGAATGACAGTTCAATTGACGATTCACGCTGGTGATAATGAATTGAGATTGTGTTTTGTTTTTCGAAAGTTGATGCTGCCTCTAATCTCTGCTTACAGGCCACGGGAACTGTGAAGGAGGACTGACTTCCGGTGTGACACCGATGTGTTTGTTTAGCTGCAACTTTGTGAGTACAACAACTGGGTTTTTAAAACACATAAGGTTAAAAATAATGAGAGAAAGGCGTATGATTTATGGCATTAGGCTAAAAATATTAAAGATTTGTGCTTGACAGGCAATCAAACAAATGATATTTGGCAACAGTGAAACAAAGTTAGGATCAAAATATGTACAATTGAGAAGTAAAAATGTCTTGCTTTTGTTGTTGTTGTTGTTATGTTGTAAAATGTTGACAGATGTTATTCTGCTGTGATTTGTTTTAGAAAACTGAGCTTTAAATCTGATTTTCAAAGTACCAGGACCTAAAAATAAAAATAAAAAATAATATACTCTGTTTTTTGTAGTTGGATTTGCGGTAAAGTGATGCGACCTTCGTTGAGGTTTTAGAAATGAGATACACTTAGGCCACGTCAGCAGATCGGCTCTCGCTGGTTCTCTTAAAGATAGTTTAAAGCACTTGCTTATAATTTTTACATATTTAGAGTCAGCCCCAAGGTTAGATTTGAGAAGTGGTCAAAACACTACCTTTGTGAGGGGAACGGTTAAGATTAGATTAGCTGGTATCCAAGCTGGTTTGGAAAAAATGTATTGTTTTGACTAAGGCTGTATCGCAGGCTAAGTGTTTAATATGAAGATTCAACATTAGTCGGAATAATGTTTCCCAAGGTGATGTCGGATCCCCAGGAGATGGCAGCGCCGAGACATAATGAATTCAAAACAATTCTTAATTGCAAACAACACTAATTTGAATATATAGGTCAAATAAAGAAGATAGGTCTAAACAAAACAAAGTTTAGAGTGGTGTTTTGCTTGATATGGTCTAAATTACTAATACACTTTTACATCTCGGTTTTGCTTGCAAGGTTTTTGGGGGTCCTGACAGATCATTGTGCGTATAATTTATTTCCTTTAAAATACCAATTTATTTGAAACCTAGAATAGACGATTGACGTTAACATGATAACATAAACTGATCACTAATTGATATGAGAAGGTAAAACATAAACAGGAGATTCTCCTTTTTCTGAAGATTAGCCCTTTTTTGATAGTGTACAGAGGATTTTTTTTTTTACATTCTTTATTATTATTATTATTACTTTTATTATTTACTCTTATTATTATTCTTATTATTTACTTGTGTTGCTTTTCTTTCGAATTTTCTTGTTTTATTTATTTTTTTGTTAGCATTTTTGAATTTTTTCTTATTTTGTAATGCTTTGCGCGATAGGACAACCTGATTTTTTAAGTCTTTAATTTACTTTTACCTTGCCCCTTTTTGGTGGTTAGAGAGAGAAGTGGCTGGGCCTTTGTGCAATGCGTGAGCATGGTCCAAGTGCATGAAGGACAGTTTACAAAACCTGAGAGTCTGCCCTGCTCTCGAAACCAAAACACCTCCTCTGCTGCCGTCCCCCAACGCCCTAAAAGCTGTCTGCAGGCGGACTAGTGCTGCAAATTTGTCTCAGGTCCTGTGCTTCGCCCCTCTTCCACTTTTAGCTTACACTTGTTTTGAATTTTTGCGTATAAATAGATGTTTATATATTTTTTAATTAATTTTTTGTGTTTTGCCCATGGGCTAGGCCCATGGGACTCCGTGTTACTGTAAATTCTCTTTATTTATTTTTTCTAATCTTCTTTTTGACTTTTTTTAATGCTCAGATTGGTCAAACTATTTGAATCTCAATTGAACAGCTATAATTATCAAGATAAAGTAGATAATGAAATAAATAAATAAATGTAATTGAATAGTTTGATATTTACAGAGTGATAAATAACTAACAAACATAGACATTGTAGGGTACATTGTAGGGTACATAAAGTAAAAATTATTCAATGTTAACGAGGCGAGTTTAGGTGAAGCCAAGGCCCGTTATTGCTTTAATAGTATATTAATTCTAATACTTTCTTAAGTTATAGGCAAATTGTACTAAGTTCAATCCTACCTGATTTGCAGTAGGCCTTAGGAATTTATGTAAAATAAATACATTACTAAATAAATTAATGACAGGGAGATCTTGAATATTTAATCAGTGATATCATTTTAGCTTCTAAAGAAACATTATTGTAAGTTTCAGATTACTGTGTAGCAAATCTGCGTTGATCCGTTGTAGCTGATACAATATTATCCCCTTAACTTTGAAAAGTAACTAGAGGTTACCGTTCTCGTGTGAAAATGTTTTGTTGATAGTAGTGATAGAGATTAATTTGCTTGCTTTCTGATTAGTGCCCGAAGTGTGTTATAGCTCCCCATGGTGATGAGTTTCGCCGGTGGGACGGAGAGTTTGAGAGTGAAGATATGTACAGGGACCAGGTTACGAAGTGCCTTTGGGGTGATGTGGTGAGAGGTAGAGGCCCGTGTGATCAGGTGTCGATGGATAATGGAGATCTCGGAGGCAGGGAATGGTTACACGTGTTGAAAACGAGAGTCAGAGGTTTTGTGATATTGGCGAGGAGAGTGAAGAGGGTTTTAGAGCTATGTTGATTGGAGTCAATTAAACCGGAGTAGTAGTCGGATTTGGCAGAGGAGAGGTTGTCAGATGATCAATGATGTGATTATTGTATATTTCTTTCTATTTAGTGAGTCTAATTTTGTATAGTTGTTCTAGTTGTGTTCTAGGGATCTGGGTTAAGGCTTAACAATTCTCGTATTGTGTAAGTGTTGTCTCTGAACCTCACGAAATAGTGTGACTTTTATTCAAGTAAGTTGAGTGAGTTTTGTGCAGAAATTGATTGTGCAGTGTTTTTATTGTTGGTTTAGGTTTTAAGCAAAAGAAGAAGTCCTAAATTCTGATAAGCGGTTGGTACTGGTGTACTTTAATTTGGAGCATTGTAATAAAGTAATCGTTTACACTTACACTGAAAACCCTTTGATGCTGAAGTTGAAATATAGTGTCGTTTGCCAAGACTTGTCAGCGGAGGCTGAATCCAGATTTGAACTCATAGTGTGTTCTTAGATTTAGATCTGACACTGTGGTTTTGCGTTGCGCGCAGTCCGATGAAGAGGTTTGCATGCAGCGTAGTAGAACGGTGTCTTCAAATCTGAAATTTGTGCTGGCAAACGTGTTTTATTTCAAAAAATAGCAAAGGTGATAATCAGTGTAAATCCGGTATCTTAAGAGTCACTCAGAGAAAGGTCACACTTATGACCTCAAAAGTATATTGCTCATTTTCCACACTTTCACGACTCTGGTGCACTGAGTCCGTGTAACTGTTGAAAAGAGGAGGGGCCAAGAAGGAGAGTCGATTTGATCTCTGTAGAAATAATTGTGACTCTTTTGATCAGAAGGAACAAATTTTGTGAAAACAAAAGTTACAGTAAGTGGTTAAACTTCAAGTCTAAAACCCGATCATTAAACACAGGGAAAGCGTCAGAAATAACGTGACGTTGTGCAAATAAAACCCAGTTGTTGTAAACAATAGGAAGTGTGTAAGGATATTATGGCTTCATACTAACCATACTAATGCCATGATTGCATTTTTAATGTTATATTTACTATAAGATCATAGGAGTGTGCCTATTTTTAGTAACCTGTATGTATTAAGTGTGTAACACGTTTTAATCTATATTCTTTCTAGTTGATAACGTTCATTTCCCACAGAGACAGGGAATTTGCAGAAGGGCCTGACTCAGGACAGGAGCTGAGGAGCAGAGAACAATACACATGACATGATAACATGTGGCCTTGTGCAGGCCGGAGTGTGCTTCTTTGTGGTTGCAGGAGGCAGCGTGGAAGAAGACAATGTCAGTTCGCTCTGATGTCCGGAGGCATCTGTATCCTTTGTGTATTTATTTTGTGTTTCCAAGCAAACGAAGGAAGCACTTATTATCCCATCATATATATTAACTTGCGATTGATAGTAATGATTGACATTTAGGTCATGATAATTGAACCCAACTCTAACGAAAAGTCATATTTGGTCGGCAAGTTTGTAGAAATTGTACTGATGTGTGTGCTGTTTGCAAATATAACATTATTTTCACAGGCAACCTGAGAGACGGTTGGATCTGACAAAAAGGCAACCACATATCGGTTTGGGTTTGAATAATTGGTGATTAAGATTTATGTAAGCAGACATAATGTATCGAGGTATTTAATACAAATTTAGCAAGATAATTGGGCCTACATTTGCATTTAAAAGGTTTACATTGGTTTAGTGTCAAAGTGTGGTTGAGTTTAGCCAGAAGTAACTGTATGATATGATTTTGATGCAGGTGTTTGAAGGAGTTTGTGTTCGGATAGGAACGACAGGTTCATCTTACACACCCCACTTTGCCTTTGCATTTATTTCATTTTGCATCATTTTCATTTGTACATTTATGAGTGTTTTCATTTTATATTTGCATTTAATTTTATATTTAGCTTTATTTACTTATTATTTACATTTATTATTTAAAATGTTTCTTCCTCTTTTATAGTTGATAAGTTTTTATACACTTTTAACTTCATAGGATGTGTTAAGGTTTTTTATATATTCAGTTTTGTTATTCTAGTTTTTGTTATTTTATGCATTTAATATTTTATTATTTTTATATTTGTATATTGCCTTTTTATTGCCATAACACTGAGGTCCGACATCAGTGGCAAATACCAAGTTGAGCGTTAAGTCAGGATTTGTTCCCGCGGCTCATAACCACTGATGGTTCACATTTTGTTTCCATAAGCGCGACAAATGTACAGAGATTGATTAGGACTTAGTGGGAGGCCATTTTTTGTATGCCTATTTTCTATATTTACCTAGTTTTTAACATTTCATTTTCATGTTTTTATATTTCTTACTTTTTCTATTTACTATTATTTTTATTATTGTTTTTATTATTACTATTTTTTTTTTTGATTATTATTACTATTATTATTATTATTATTTTTGTTATTATTACTATTATTTTATTTTTATTATCCTTATTTTATTCTTATTTTTTATTCATTTTTTGGTCCAGTCAGTTTTCAGCCTCTTGTGATTTTGCATTTATATTCTAATTCATAGTGCTTATCTTTCATGGCTTTATATATCTGAATTTGAATTCATAACTTTGCAGGTCCGGACTCACAAGATGCATGGAGCAGGTTTTAATACTTGGTTGTCTTGTGGGGAGGTCCTGTCATTTTATGTTTTGTGGTTTTGCTCATTGCAGGTATGTTTGGTTCGGAGGAAGGTTTTAAACTCTACGTCAGATGCCGATACGCCTGAAGTATACAAGGATGAATATGTTTTGGCCTTAGTGGGGGTTCTTGCTTAGCATTTTTCAGTAACATTACTTTTAATCTTGATTAAAATATGGGAAGCGGGTGAACTGTATTCTGTCTTAAGCTAGTTAAGATCGCAAATAATGAGGGTTACCATCCAGTTAGATTTGAATTTTATGGGAAATGTCATTGTGCATAAAAGTATGACTTAGCATGCTTCTCCTCGGACGCCGTTGACTCTCCACGCCATTCTATTCCGACATGGAGGTTCGTAAGGACATCTTGATGGCTGTGGGTATATTAATCCCGATGGCTCATCAAGATGGTCCAGTCATGTCCCTTATAGATCCGAGGCACCTGGAGGTGTCGACGTCCTGAGTGTGAAGATTGTTCTATTTTTGCTTATGAGCATTTCTCTTAATAGGTGAATGTGGTTTTCCTGAGAATTGTAATACTTATTTTTTTTTAATGTTTTTGTGGTGTTTGTATTTTCTTGTATGTACATTTTCTGACTTGGACCAATAATAATATACTTTGCAGGAGAAACTGAATTGGTGGCCATAATCTTTTACCGTTCCTGGATAATTGGCAATAGAGTCTGGGATCGGACGTTTGGTTATGGTGCCCCCTCTTATACGCCCTTAGCACTTGATGCATGTGTTTTTATTGGTGGCAGTATTTACCCCGATTGGGTGATTAAGTGAATCTAATGACGCACATGCCTCAGTATTTTGGGGTCACTGAGAGGGGGGTCATTTTATTCCATCACAATGACCCGTGTACTGTTGAATTAAGTGTTGAATATTGTTATGAAATGTAGATTCTGTGTGTCCTTCCACATAGGAAGTTAATCTTGTTGAGAGTTTATTGGGACTTAGCTTTGATTGATCTTAACTTGATTCTAATTGGGTTTTATTTAAGGTTACATTTACTTTAACTTGGGTGAAACTACTACGTGTTTCAAAAGGGTGGCGTGATGGGGAATTATAGAGTTAATTCGGCCCTCACACATACCATCTTATCATACGGTACTGCTTAATCAGTACACTTGGCCTTCTACACGACTTGTGGCCTAATAAACGTGGCACAAAGTCAGTGCATAGAACTCACGTGGCACACTGCCAGTGGTAGATGCTTAGTGCCTACGTGGCACCAGGTTTACTTAACTCTCTTGATGTGGAAGGATGGACAGATTTGAATGTTAGGACTGTGCTACTGTACTGTGCTTTGAGTTCATGCCTCGGGTCTCGCAAAGATGGCAATAAAACTTCTCCTGCTTAAGACATCCTGACTGCTGCCTATTCTTCACCAACCTTTCGATCATCGTTATGTAGAATTCTCCTACAGTGGCAAGAGACAATTTAACCCACAGCTGCCTCTAAAGTGTGCTGGCGGAAAAATGGCTGCCAGTCTCAGTCATACTTCACATGATGAAGATGGGTGAAGTGTCTTGCCCTAGGACAATGATATATGAAGTGGTCAGAGCCAGGATCAAGCATACAAATAAATAAACGCTGTCACAACAGCACTACAACCTTTAAACACTGTCACATCAAATAATATGCATACAGTAATTATTAGTGATCAACTGGACCACACATCACATGGATTACCAAGTCCCTGCATATATGTTCTAACATATGAAGACCATAATGCCCGTAAGAGTCGCAAAGTACAAATTCAGAAAGTCACAGAAAGGAGGTAGTTACTCATTAACAATAAACCTTGTGTGATTCAGTTTCATTGCACTCTTTAAGATATGTTTTAATTAATGAATTAATTAATTCAAAAGCTTATGCTATTTGTGGTCCATCAAAGCGACGAAAAACACAGATACAGATTATTTGGGCAATTACAATGCAGTTCAATCGAAATTTGAATAATCGCTATTAGCAAATCGCCAGGACTGTTATTGTCAAGTTGTATTTTAATTCAGTGCTGGCTCAACAAATAAACCAGAGGGCTGTTTCATAAAGCTGGCTTACTCTGTAAACTAGGCTTATTTGGCCAAGTCTGGCTCATTTTGTCGTCTTTTCGGTTTCATAAACCAGGCTCACTCTGAGTCTGGCTCAGTTACTATGGAAATATAGTCAGAGAACTTAGCCTGGTCTGGACCAGGCTAATGCCCCATCCGAAACCAGTAAATTGGTAAGAGGTCTTACGCCAAACCGGATGTGTGTCAGCGTCCGCCATGATAAGAAGTGTCCGAATAAGCAAAGTCGTAATCTCATAGTGCGCATGCGCAGCGCTCCCAGTAAACCTAATGTAAATATGTGTGAATAAAGATTGTTTTACAGGCATAAAAACTGTGGTACATTAACAGATCATCAAAAATATATATTGAGGGTGAGTAGTATCTGTGCTTCCATGAACATTTTGGTCGAATATATTAGTTTTAATTTCCAATTGCAGGTGGCACAAGCTAAATTAAATGTCAACTTTTTGGGTGGGGGGATAATTCTTTCCTGAAAATGACACACTATATATAAATTGTACTATAGAAAATCAGAAAGTAAGTCATCTTTACTTTTATACTACACAATGATTTGGCCTACATGAACATGTTTTCTCTCAGCATTGTATGGGGGGGGAGGGCGAAGATTGTGTATGAAGGAAAGGCTAAATGGCATATGCCTATTAGTTGAATAAACTCATGCAGCATAGGAAACAAACATACCCTGCAAAACATGTGCAATAGCACCTTATATGTGTCTTGTTCAATGATCACATGCTTTTTATGTAATTTGTTGGATCTTTTCTGATAACACACTCGGCCTTAAAGAAACTGTACTTCGTACTTGGCATTGAAGTAAAACATTTCCCTCACCATCCAAATGTATAGAAACTGAAACCTTTTCCTTGTTAATAATCCGACAGAATCAGAATCATAAATGGTTTTATTGACATTGAACAGGTTCACAAAGTAGGAAGTTTCTTCAGAGCAATCGTGCAACATGAAACATAAAACGTAAATAAACTATAAAAACTTAAAAGGGCATACATAAAGTAGATCAAAAATAAAATGTGATAAAAAACAACAACAAGCCATCTCCTCAAGTCCTAGTCGCGGACTGCAGTAGTGGCCCTACACTTCCAGACCCACGGTAAAGTCTGTCGCGGACATAATGCTGTTTTCACCGATGTCACGGCACAAGCACATCGTAGATGGCCAGCAGCAAACTCCATCTATCTCGATGACCTGTTTCACTGAAGGAATTTTCAAGGTCTGCCAGAGTTTCTTCGTCTTGTGTCTGCCACCAACAAGTCCTCTAGCGGCTTAGCGATAGCTCACGTTTCCACACAAATAACTTCAAATTAGCAATTGTCCATCGTCTAAAATCATCTCTGTATCCTCCAACTGAGCCTCTCACTCAGTTTAGTAAGTTTTGAGTATCATACAAATAATTTAAACTACATTTATCTGCACTCTGTCGTCTTCGTATATGCTTCTGCGCTGTAAAAACCTACTTCCTGGTCAAATTTATCCTAATTGACCTGAGCGATCCCATATTTCATTGCGTCAATTGAGATTACGACTTCGCTTATTGGGCAGTTGGTTAGGAAGGAGTTAGGGAAAGTGGCCTGTATGCTAACTATCATAGCCACATTAGCATAGTGACCTCTGTGGTCCCTTACCGGCGATTAGGAGCTATGTGCCATTGTGGTGTACATGTAATGGTGCGTACAGACCAAATGCTGACACGCCACCAACTTCCATGTTAACCCTATGTAGACGTGCTTCGACGCGCGTCGAAATGTAAGCAAAGATGTCCGCGCGTATGAAGCGTTCCAAATGCGAGCAGATGAGGATTAACGCGCGTCAAAACCAGTGAGAACAGTGCGGTACAGAGCAGCGATGCCGCGCCCACTGCTTCATGCACTCAAGTAATCACAATCTACACGTGCGTTCATTTACGCCTTGTTAACCAATCCGGGACGGTTGCGGTAGTTGTGCCCCTGACCTGCAGCATGGAGAAGTTGATCATCGCGGTTTGCGCTCGGCCTGAGTTGTATGACACGCCTCCTAATTATGACGCTTGCAAAACTTCACGCGCCAGCAAACGGGCGTTTCTCGCGAGTGTGAAGCGGCAATGTTTGGCGTCCAACTAGAGGCTGACGGAGCGTGGACGCACGTTCGGTCTGAACGCACCTTTAGAGAGGTGTCTCTCACCCAGCAGGCTTTGGGTTTGGGGGCGTGTCTTAGCCCTGACTGTGGTGTTCGTCCTGTTCTCCGGCCATATTTTCTGGTGGTTCGAAAGAATAAAGCAGACTCACTTGCAGCTCGCTTGTGTCCTCGTCTTTCTCGCCACAAGGCAAGGCAAGGCAAGGCAACTTTATTTATACTGCGCATTTCGTACACAAGGCAACTCAATGCGCCACATTGGTGACCCCTATCATGAGCATGACAGATAACATGGAAGAGAGTGTTTCTCCTTCTGTCTCCGCTGCGGACTCGGCCTCGGCCATGGGCTTGGCCTCAGACGCTGTCTCGACTTCGCCGTCTCTCCCGCTCACACGGCCGGTTGACGGCTGGTTCCTGCACATCGAGGCACTCTTCCATCTCCGGGGTGTGGATGCGGACGACTCCAGATACTATTTGGTGGTTTCTGCCCTGGATCAGCAGTCTACCTGCAGGGCTATGCCGTTGCTACGTAGCCCTCCTCCACTGGGGAAATATGCCGCTCTCAAGCAGCTGCTTTTGCGGAGGTACAGTCTGTCCTCGGCGGAGAGGGCAGATAAGATTCTCACCCTGCCTGGATTGGGGGACAGTACGGCCGTGGACCTAATGGACAATATGCTATCGCTCCTTGGTTCGGATGACCACGGCTTTTCCCGCACATTTTCCTGCGGCAGCTCCCGCCAAAGGTACGAGCAGTTTTGGCTAACTCTCCTCGTCTCGCCGCTGGTGATTACCGGGTCCTTGCAGAGGAAGCGGACCGGGTCCTGCTGGCTACCAGGCATTTTGCGGTGCAGAGCGCTGCGGCGGTGCCCCAGCAGATGTCGACGGAGGATCCAGCGGTGGTAGCTACAGTCGGCACGAGGACGCGTCGTCGTGGGAGCTCCCTGTGTTTTTACCACCAAAGGTTTGGCAAAGCGAAGCGCTGTGTCCCGCCGTGCAGGTTCGAGATGTCGGGAAACGCAGTGGCCGCGCTCAGTAGCAGCTGTGGGCGCTGGCGAACGAGGTGAGCTGCTCTTCATTAAGGACTCCCTGTTAGGACGTCGTTTTTTGGTGGACTCCGGTTCTCAGAAGAGTTTGGTTCATCCCACCGGTCCAGATGTGTCGGGCCACGGAGTTGGCCCATTGCTGAGCGCTGCAAACGGTTCTCCCATTGGAACTTTCGGCACAAAATCGATGACTGTGTGTTTCCTCGGGCGTGAATACGAGTCGGACTTTGTAGTTGTAGTCTGTGACTGTTCCAATCATTGGTGCTGATTTTTTGTGTGCTCATGGCTTGTTGATGTTGCTAACCGCAGGCTTATTGATGCTGTAACTTTCGCCACATTTCCTTGTGATGCTGGGGGAGCTGGGCCGGTACCGCATGCACATGTTTTGGCGTCTGGCGATGTTTTTCAGTGTTTGTTAGCAGAATTTCCGTCTTTGACCACACCTGCTTTGTGGCTAAACACGGGTGGAACATTTTATCCCCACTAGTGGCCCGCAGTTTTTTGCGCGCGCGCGGCGTCTTGACACAACAAAATTAGCTTTCGCTAGGGAGGAGTTCGCCACCATGGAGAGGTTGGGGATAGTGAGACGCTCTAACAGGCCGTGGGCTTCGCCCCTCCACAAGGTGCCTAAGGCGGACGGCTCCTGGCGTCCGTGCGGTGACTTTCGCCGTTTAAACAACATAACAACACCAGACCGTTATCCTATTCCACACATTCAAGATTTTTCTGCGCGGTTGTCTGGTGCCCCGTTTTTCTCTAAGGTGGACCTGGTGCGCGGGTATCATCAGGTTCCGGTACAAGCGGCCGATATGCCTAAGACCGCGGTGATAACTCCATTCGCGCTTTTTGAGTTCCTCCGCATGCCATTTGACCTCAAGGGGGCGGCGCAGACTTTTCAGAGGTTGATGAGGTGTTGCGCGGTCTGGATTTTGTGTTTGTCTATCTGGACGACATTTTGGTGGCCAGCTCGTCTCCTGAGGAGCACCACACGCACCTCAGGGAAGTTTTCTGGCATTTAGACTCTCATGGCCTGATTGTCAACCCAGCCAAATGTCAGTTTGGGTTGCCGGTGATCGATTTTTTAGCCCATCGCATTTCCGCATGTGGCGCGGTTCCCTTGCCTGCTAAGGTCCAGACGGTGGCAGATTTTCCCCGTCCAGTTGTGGTCAAGTCCTTACAGGGGTTTTTGGGCATGGTTAATTTTTACAATAGCTTCATTCCTCGCGCTGCCCACCTCCTACAGCCGCTTTACAATGCTTTGCGTTCACGTAAGGCCACTGACACCGTTGTCTGGACACCGGACCGGATTGCTGCTTTTGATGGAGCTAAGTCTGCGTTAGCTAGTGCAGCTCTCCTCACTCACCCTGACCCAGATCCTCCGATTGCCCTGACAACCGACGCTTCCGACTTAGCTGTTGGGACTGTTGTGGAGCAGAGGGTGGCAGACGCGTGGCAGCCTCTTGCGTTTTTTTTAGCTGCAAGGACTGCGTTTTTGACCGGGAGTTGTTGGCACTGTTTTTGGCTACTCTGCATTTTCGTTTTTTGCTGGAAGGCCCTTCGTTTGCGGCTTATGTGGACCATAAACCGCTGACGTTTGCCATGGCTAAAGTAACTGACCCCTGGTCGGCCCGTCAGCAGCGCCACTTGGCGGCCATATCTGAGTTTACTACTGATATACGTCATGTCGCAGGAAAGTCCAACTCGGTCGCGGATTGTCTCTCCCGCGTGCTCGTTTGCCCTGTGCTTCTTGGGACGGATTTTTCTGAGATGGCGGCCGAGCAGCCTGGCGACGCGGATATCCTGGCCCTTCGATCCGTCGGTACAGGCCTTAAGCTTGAGGAGCATGTGCTGCAGGAAGGGGGCCCGGCCCTCCTGTGTGATGTTTCCATGAGACGGCCCCGCCCCGTAGTTCCAGCAGGTTGGCGTCACCGAATTTTTGACTCTGTGCACTCTCTCTCACACCCGGGTGTGCGTGCGTCGGTGAAGCTGGTTAGTTCTGGTTTTGTTTGGCCTTTGTTGTCCACCACGTCCGCTGATGTGATAAATGCGTTTCTCTCTGCTTGGGTTGCTCGGTTTGGCGTGCGGTCGGATATTACTTCTGACAGAGGCCCCCAGTTTATTTCAGAACTTTGGTCTGGTATGGCGCGTTCCTTAGGAGTGCAGGTGCACCGCACCACGGCATACCACCCTCAGGCAAATGGGTTGTGTGAGCGTTTCCATCGTTCGCTTAAGGCAGCTTTGCGCGCCGCGCTTACTGATGACGGTTGGGTGGACCGTTTGCCGTTGGTTTTGCTCGGGTTGCGTTCGGCACCTAAGGAGGACCTCAGCGCTTCTTCTGCTGAGTTGGTTTTTGCTCAGCTGCGCCGAGTCTCTGTGCAGCCGTTGGTCCATCTTCGTCCAGTGACATTTTTGCTCCGGCCCCTATGCACCATTGTTTTTCCGCGGTCGTACGTGCCCACCGCTCTCAAGTCTGCCCGTTTTGTTTTTGTGCGCCATGATGCCCACCGCTCCCCCCTCCAGCCTCGTTATGACGGTCCGTTCCGTGTACTTGAACGGGGTGCCAAGGGTTTCGTTTTGGATATGGGCAGGCGCAGGGAGTTGGTGACTCTGGATCAGTGGCGCCTCCAGAAATTGTTCATAGGGGTGGCCAGATGGGGCCACTTAAAATCTTGGGGTGGCAAACCAAAACTATCAGCCATAATTTCACAATTGTATTTACTGTTGTAGTAAACTGGCCTGTAGAAAAGTATCAGAAAGACTTAAGGAAACGTCTACTGCTATACTTTGTTTTGTTTTTTTATATTTAATGTTACTAATGATCCAATAACATTCATAACTGATACTACAGTACTACAATTAACACTGGGGTGGCCAATGGCCATTTAAGCCGGCCATTTAAGCCGGCGTATGTTTTGGCAGACGAAGCTGCGTTGCCAGCCCAGGTTCCTCGGCGTGGTCGTCCTCCTTCCAGGCCACCGGCTCCGCCTCCTCGCACTGACGGTGACTCTCAGCCTGTTATGGATGCTGTTGTGCCTGCCCATGATACATGTGATCACCTTGTTTTGCAAGTTCCGCCTGCTACTTCTACTGTTGGTCGGTCAATAGATATAACCCGTAAATCATGAGTGTTCTTTGATTCTCTTCTCACATGCGAGGCGAGCATGGTCGGCCCATTATTGACTTAATAATGGGGTTTGTAAGATCAAGACTCGTCTATTTTCTATGGTTCGGTCGTTTGATTTCAAACATAAATCAGCACCTATGAGCATCTTATTCAGTATTGTCGCTGATAAAATTTGATTAGACCTACGCCTCACATAAGGTCAGCCAATACTACTACTACTACTCATAATAACAATTCAGTCAAGCTTTTATTTGCACATATTAAAACGGCCACAAGTACATATGTGCCATAATTTTGAATTCAGTGCTTCTGATGAAATCTTTCACATTTCTTTCAAGATTTTTATTCAGAAATGTAATTTTCTCTGCTGTGGAAGGACTTAGTCTATTTCTTTTCTTACTAATAACTTCTCCTGCTTTAGAAAACACTCTCTCACAAGGTACACTTGTCGCTGGCATACACAAGTATTTTTTTGAGAGAATGAACAAATGTGGGAATCTCTCTCGCTTCTCACAAAACCCACAAGGGACAGATGTGCTGACGTCTTTTAAACTTTATGGGAGATAGGTTGAGACAGGTGCGCTGTTCTGTGGTTCGTTGAAACTCCTGTCAATCAAACGCGTGTTCGACACGGGTGCCCCCTTGCAAAACAGTGAGGTTTCATGAAACGTTTCTCAGATCCAGTCACGTGACATGCGCGGTTTGAACCTTGTTTTGAAGCAGTCATGGTTGAGTTGGTTTGCTTTTGCTGCGTCCCATTCTTTTTCTCTTTCTTCTTGACTAGGAATCTTCAGACTCGTGCTGGTGTTATAGGGTGGGACTGGTTGGAGCTCAGCTGGTGAGATATTTGCATCAGATGGCGTCAGGGATGGAGCAAAATGAACTGTGGACAGAAGAGTTCTCACTTCAGCTTCCTCCACATCCGGTTGGGCTCCACCTGCTGGACTCCCCTCTGCAAAGTACACCATTTGGCATTTCCACCATACTCAATCCCCTCCCACTGTAACAATCTCCGACTTCCATGGGTTGGCAGGGAATAACAAACTCAGCTTTGCGAAGTTCTAGTTTGTACTTAACTGATTTCAGTTTCTTCATCCTTTCTCGGAATATTCGCCTCTCTTCTTCAGAGATCCATATTTCTCAGGTTTTCATAACTTGAGCTGTTCTCACTGTGATCTCTCCTATGAGACCTAGTTGGACTTCATAGCTGTGTAGGTTAGTGCTTAAAATAGGTAATCTGACTAAAATGTCAGCTTTTTCTTCTTCCTCTGAGACTGCCTCTGTTAACTCCTTTTCACCAAACCTGGTCCACAGATTTTCTTGAATAATAACTTTTACTTCTTTAAATCTGGCTTGAACTTCATTCTGTCAATCTCATGTTCTTCTTTTTGGGGATATTTTTGTTCATCATCCACTTCAGCCTTGTAATTATAGTTATCTGCATATACTTTATGTAGCCTGACAAATTCCTGAACTCTATTATTAGTTCCGTGTCAGACATTGTTCCGGCCTCCTTATCTATGGAATTGGCTTGTTTGGTGAAGCTGCCTGTTGCATCGGTCCACTCCTTCTTGAGTTGCTTGACCATCTTCTCCATATCTTCAGCCATTTTGTCACAGCTTGTCCTCCACATCTGCGGCACTTATTGGAACTCAAAAGCCATTAAAGGTCCTATATCATGCAAAATCGACTTTTTTGAGTTTTTAGCCATGTTGTTATGCTATTTCCTTATCAAAAACACCCCCAGAGCGGTTTTTGGCTTCATTCACGCAGTTCTAAGTAATCCTCCTGAATCCTGCTCTCTGAGCAGCTGCTCCACCCTCTCCTGGTAAACGACTGAGCTGTTCAGTTGTGTCGTCACAGCGGAACGGAAGTGCTCTACGTCTGTAATGTAATGCCTTACGGCCTGATTTGTATTTATAAAACTTTTTTTTTTTTTTTTTTTTTTTTTTTGAAAAAAAAAAAAAAAAAAAAAAAAAAGCAACTCTCCGACGCGTCTGTGCTGTCCCACGACGCTAATCAAGCGCACCCACGGCTGGAGGAGCCATGGATCTGAGCATAAGTGTTGTTTTTGAAGACTGAGCTCTTTCTAACCTACTCTGGACACCGCCTGTTCTTTTTTCTTACCGATAATGTCACGGATGCGCGTTTGGCTACGAGAGGAACAGGACTACCTTCCTAAAGAAGAGTGCACTCGCCAGAAGTTGGAATTTCTTTCCGGGATTAAGCTAGCTACTATATCAACCAACCTGATGGATGCTTGGTAAACCTTGGCCAGAATCAAAGTGGATTAACTTTTATAACCAACACGAGGGCCATAACGTAAACACCCGACGATGGGGAGGCCATGCTGAGCGGTGAGTCAATCAAAACGCGTGTTAGCGTGTGTGTTAGCGTGTGTGTTAGCCATTTATGAAACTGTGTTGCACATGTCAACTCCTTATAACTGCATTATGTGAAGTAACTTCACTTTTTGCAGCAATATTTATATTTATAATACTGCAAATGTGGAATGAGCGGAGAGAGGGGCGGAGTTAACTGAATCGAAGCGTCTTGTCTTCCGGGTAGGGAAAATACCCCCCAAAAATACTTATATTTCTCTCAAAAATGAGTACTTCATAGTGATAGAGGTACAATATATCATATATATGCCTATACTTTACTTTGGAATGGCTAAAATAGCATGATACAGATCCTTTAATCCTTTGTCCTGGCCTCATGTGTTTGGAACACTGTCGCTGTGGTTTCCAACTGTCAAGTTGTATTTTAATTCAGTGCTGGCTCAACTTGAAATAAACCAGAAGAACACAGAGGACACTGGCTCAACTCATCTCCATCAACATTTATTGTGTAGAAGCAGCAGTAGAAGCAGTAGGTTGGAAACCTTTGACACAAACAAACAAGAACTGCTTAGAATAACAATAGAACGTAAATTTTTACTCTGTACATTTTAATGACACTTAACATACGAATCACTTTGCAAATATTTATTCCATTTTAGATATTTTGAAGTATTTCTAAACAATACAATTATAACTTTACATACCCATAGCATCTCTGGTATCTTCCTTGTACTGAGTTGTTTGTGAGGCAGAACAAAGGACTGCACACACCTGTACTTGAAGACCAATCAAAGTGAGGGAGTGGCATCTCTGCCTCAAAGTGAAGCACCCTCTAGTGTTCAACCTCAAACAAGCATTTTCTTAGCAGTTAATATCTCTGGGAATTTATTACAGCTGCCTGTGACCAATTTGACGCACGCAAATATCTCGTCTCAATATGGTTTTAAAACCGGCCAACCCTCTAGTTTATGATATGCATGTGATTTTTGCATTAGCGGTTCATATTTCAGTATTTACTTTTAAATTTGAGAGCTCCTATGTGTTTATAAAATGCGCTGTGACCTGAATCATGATTTTTAAGACATAAATCTCAAATCTAATCAAAGTCGCTATCAGAAAAATATTATACATTACTTTTCCTAAATCATGCAGCAATACAGATTATTTCAGTGGTAAACCACCTACTATTTACCCAGTGCATTTTAAGCCTCACGAGAAATATAGAGTGACCTTAAGTGACACTGCATAAGCACACAACTCTCACCATGTCGCATATTATAGTTTAATATTTGACCAGTCCTACAAACACTATATGGATTTGCCTTATTAAACAGTGTCACTCCAGGACAACAGATACAATGCTCTTTATCTCATCTCTCAAGGGCAAAGCTGCTACTGAATTGTGGCTCAGGCTTTTAGTGACGCAATGAAGCTTTTCCACAGCACAGGAAGTGTGTGAGAGATACAAATCATTTACTTGATTGTCATGATTTTTTGACAAATGCATATTCAAGAAATATCTTTACTAAAATTAGGCCTGCAAATAAGCTGTTTTTTTTAAGTGGGAGTAGTGACGATGACGGTTATGATAGTAGTGGCAGTGATAATAGTAGAAGTAGTAGTCATAGAATAGTAGTAGCAGTTCAAAGTTAGTCCCTAAAAGTCCAAGTGTTACATCATATAAGCCTAACAAGGACGACATGGCCTCTCCCAAGATATTTTAAAGGAATTGGCTAAAAATATTGTTCTGCTTTTTTGGAGAACAGAGTGTTCTAATCTCAGCTGTGTGCACTAATTTCTTTCTTACAGTAGAAACGGATTACTGGTACAAACTATATCTTTGTGTATGAAAAAGGCATGAAAAAACTCAAGGGTACTTCAATGATTTAAAATGAAAAAGCCTTTATTTTGGCTTATTTGAATTAAAAACGCACCAACGCGATTCAGCTCCTTCAAGCCTTCATCAGGGTACATGCGATATCTCTGTGCTGGTTCCGAGTCTGGACACATTATAAAGAAGGATCAAGGGAGGGCATTAATGTACATGTTATTACAGTGTGAACTTTATGTAATGCTGTTTACACACCAGTAAATAGTAACATTTTAATGTTACTATTTTTATAGGGCATCAACTTAAGCAAATGTTAAAAACAGATTGTTAATACTGTAGATACTGACGGTGCTGTTTGCTTTGTTACACAACCTCACATGGGAATGATGGGCCGCTCCAGCAGCACCAGACTCACACAGTGCACAGGGGGACAGAGGAGGAAGTGAGGAGTTTCACGATTTGAACCTTACACAAACACAGTCAACCAAGGATAGCAGCCCAGCTATTGTTATAGGGTCATTTACCTGCTTTTGTCCTTCCCTGGAAACAATGGGGTTTTGAACTATGAATGCACAGAAATGAGGACTACATTTTTGTTTTGTTTTCCATACATATAGACATTATTTTAGGTTATGGCCTTAAGGTAAAATGTCCCAAAAAAGCATAATATCTATTATCTTGATTGGTTTGAGTCTAATTAATGTGATGTGAATACATTTTTTATCAGGTTAAATGAAAGGGAAATACATATAATTGGCTTTTTAATTCACATTCAGATCTTGGAAATGAGGAGCACTAAAATGGAAAGGTCTATATGGTGTATAAAGAATTACAAAGACCTTGTGATTGTACAAGCATGAAAAGATTACAGAACGTTTTTCACAAGACAATAACGGCTTACATACACAAAAGGTTACTTAACTAGTATTATGTAAGCAGTTTAAAACCAGTCTGATGACCCACATTGTTTAATGGTATCCAACTCCAGTTCTGTGGCATATCTTTGTTAGCACCTGACAACTAAGCATTGGTCATGAATGTTAATGTTTATGCTAAAATAACTGAGAAGATTGCGTCAGGAGGGGCAATTTGTATTTTATGGATTTTTGTTTTAAGTTTTTGGTTATTTTTATTCATGGATTAAAGAAAGTAACCGGGCAATACAAGGTCTGATTATTGCTACATGTTCAAACTAGACAGGAATTCAAATTACTTGCTGTAAGCGACCAGAATGTTAAGGTTAAGCTGTACTTTCTTGTCCCCAAAGGAAGCTTTATCCTCCTATGATCCATCCCGCTGAGGCAACCTGTGAGGAGATCTCCATCTCCAGATCATGGTCAGGAATATGTTCATGTTCAGCAATACCTAACTGGAGGATCTAGTCTTTTGTGCATGTTTTGGTTTAATGGGGGAAATCGGAGCACCCGGAGGAAACCCATCCAAATTCCTCACAAAGGACCACACAGTTAAAACACTTTGTTGCTGTGAGGCAGGGGTGCTAAGAGCAAAGAGATAAACCACAATTAATGGTAAGTGTGGAGATCCAATTAGCCTGTTCATCTTGGGCGGCACAGTGGCGCAGCAGTTAGAGCTTGTGTTTCACAGCTAGAAGGTCCCGGGTCTGCGTAGGTTTCTTCCAGGCACTCCGGTTTCCCCTACCACTAAAAACATGTACAATAGGCCAGGATGAATGTGAGTGTGTTTGAGAGTGCGCATGGGGGACGACGGATGGAAATAAGCCCAAGGCTACAATCCGGAGTGGCTTGTTCATTAACATGCACTGTCCCTACCAAATAAACCAATAAATAAATAAATAACATCTTATCCAGCACTCCTCTGAAAACATTTAAAAAGCTGCATCTTAGCTTCAGAAATAACCAACTCCACAAAAGCCCACGTCAATAAGTCAGGCGACTGTTTGCTTTCAGGGGAACAATTCCTAGATGACTCTAAATCCGTTCCTTTGTACAGATTTCTGTGAGTTGCATCACGGCTCACAAACACTACTTCTGCCATTGCTAAGCCGTGTTGTAACTTGAAACACAGCAGCCCAGGGCCAGCGTCCCTGCATCTGGCTAAAGAAGACATCCAAATGTGCCTTCTTTAGAAGAGACACCCAAATGTCCACAGCTGCACCGACACGAGAGAAGAGCAAGCGAGGAGGAAGTGTTGTCTACTGCAGATTGCTCAAAGAAAACAATGTCCTCTTTTATTTTGAGTTCACCCCGGCTGAACTGCAGTAGAGCGGTTAGTCAGTCCTTACATGCCCTGAGTGTTTCTGGTTACGTAACAGTGCACGCTTTTCATATGGGTGTTGCCACTATGTGCAAACTCTATCCTTATTTGACTGAGAGACAAGAAGCAGACTAAGTGCATTGAGTTTAAAAACACAAAGGATCAGACCGTTTTCTGCTTTATGCACTTATATACGTGTATCCACATAGGCTATACGTTTTTAAGTTTAGTTCGGTTTTTGCTATTTCCTTAGGCTCTTTGGTGTTGCGGTCTAACAGAATAAAACAAATCGTCTTGAGACAGGTTTTTGAACGTAAAAATATAGCCATGTTTACAGTAGGCTCTATAGGTTTAATTAGATATCTTATGTTGTATTTCTTATTCTTTATTAGTCTGATCCAATTACAAAAGGGCTTTGTTGTGCACCCTGGTCTAGTAACCCACAACACACCTACAAGAATGTCTTCCATTGTCATGATTTTGTAAACATAAGTCAGGTTAAAACAGAAGTAAGTCTATTGCAGATGACCCTGAGTACCACCTGAAGAATTAGGCTATTTGATTATTATTGGCAAGTGGGCCTATTGCTTCAATCTGTCAGAAGCAATTTCGTCAAGGTTTTGAGGAAGTCCTCAAATGCACATCACATACCATAATGGCATAATTACAGGCCTATACATCCATGGCCAATAGCAGCCTTGTGTTTTCTTCTGCGGTTTCACGCAACAGCACCAGCAGCGCCCGCCCCTTCAGTCGGAGGGGTGGAGCGGCCGGACGGGAGGGGGTCAGGCCGGGTGAGGATCCGACCCGGACTGAACCTCCGCATGGGGAGGACACTCAGCGGGAGGCGCGCGCTCAAACATCCACAGGACGTCAACCGCGACAGAGAGACGTGACACTACCGCTCGCGACACTGATCAGAGTTTAGGACCCCCGATCTTCAGCTGTAAGTGCACGTTTTTTTTTCATGACTTCGCTCATGTTTACTTGCACAGGTTTATGTTGAGTAGCCAAGGCTTTTGTTTGGGACTCAAGGTATCTGTGTAACAGCTAAAAAGTTAGAAATAACCGGAAAAAAGTGGTGGTTAAACCTTAGTCTTCTGCATTTGTTTCGGTTTGTTTGTTGTTGTTTTTTAGCGCACACACGTTATTGTTGCATTGTCATGTGTGCCTGTATATAGGCTAAAGTAGGCATAATGTTTACTTTATTGGATAGTGTTTGAATAATTAGCCTGAATTGAACAAGGCGCATGATAGAGTAATAATGCATCTTACATGCTTACAAGAATTGTCTCAATATGGCCTATATGACAGAAATAAAATAAAAATCTTTTTTATTGATGAGAAATGATAAAGCTTTTAAGACTATTAACCTACAGACACATATTTTCTCATGTTTAATACATTTAATTTTTTAATTCATGTTTTGGTTGTTTTCAATGGCTGTTTATTTTTATTTGCCCAGCAGGTGGAGCTCTTACGCCACTTTCTGATTGAATCTACTGGCCATGTCTGAGGGGCGCCTCCTGAGGAGCCACCCAGGGCCCTCTTCACTACCTGTAATAGGGCAAGACCCTACACAGCTGAGAGAAGACGCCCTGGAGGTTGTCAGCTCCTCCAGGCACTTGGCCCGGACTCTGCTGGCCCGGACTATGGCTCAGAACCGGACTGAGGCCGAGGTCAGAGCCGGGAGCAGCTGTGATGAAGACGCCACCAGCAATGTTCGGCGCAAAAGAGAGTTCACCCCGGCGGAGAAGAAAGATGATGGGTACTGGAACAAGCGGAGGAAGAACAACGAGGCGGCCAAGAGATCTAGAGAGAAGCGCAGAGCAAATGACATGGTGCTAGAGAGGCGGGTCCTGGGACTGCTGGAGGAAAATGCTTGTCTCAGGGCAGAGCTGCTGGCTTTAAAGTTTCGCTTTGGCCTCGTCAAAGATCCATCGGAGGTGAACATCCTGCCGCTGTCTACTACTCTCAGCCCAAACCAGTACAAAACTCACAGTGCACCACCTAGCACCCAGCCAGTTCACAATGGTATGAGGGGAGACTTATCAAATCAGTGTTTGTCAAAGGAGTCTTGTACCTCCAACGTCAACAGCCCTGTGTTTTTTAATGACACGCCCACCAACCACAGGGCCAGGGCGCAGGTGGACGAGCCCCAAGTGTGCTCACTGGGACCAGAGTCATCTGACAGCATGAAGAGCCTGCCACACAAGCTCAGATTCAAATGTCCCGACAGAGCAGAGCACTCCCCTTCCTGTGAGGGCAAACCCAAAGGCCCACCTGTCGCCACTGTGGGACCCAGTGTCCACAGGAGGCCTGAATGGGACAGGGCAGAGGAACGAAGTGTGTGGGGCCAAAGTTGTCAGTACTACACGTTCCCTGAGCACAACACGAGAGGCCCCACAGAAGAGATGGGGCTGCAATCTCAGATCAGCTGTCTGTCCCAGGAAGTGGCCCAGCTCAAGAGGCTCCTCTCTGAACAGCTGCTCACAAAGACCTCCTAAAACCAGGAAGTATGAGAGGGTTAGACCTGGAGCCTACAGACTTAAGTTCACAGCACTTAAAAAGCCATATACTGTACTTCAAATGGACAACATGACATCAGTCAGCTCTCGACATTAGATGAACTTTTGAGCAATAACAAAAAAGATGAAAGGTTAAAATATCTAGAGACATTTTATTTTTGGTAATCAACACTGTACACTTTTGTCTGTGTAATGTAAGCGCTCAGTCTTAGGAGTACATCCTAGACGAAGGTTCTAGAGTCATCATCTGTACTCTGCGGTTCAGCAGGCAGAGAGTAAGTAGCCTTAAAAGAGAGGTGGGACTAGGTCAGAATTCTTTAGTGTCGCTGACGAAGCCTCTTAGACGAGAAATTAAAGTACTGATGATGACTCAAGAATCTTCGTCTAGGACTGTATACTTCTGATTGAACAAATAAGGTAACAAAAACCCGGACTCAAATTTGTTGGTCCTAACTTAGATACATCGAGCTTGTTGTGTCCAGGTTATACATTTTGAGCCATCTATGATATTTACTTACTCTCATTCATAAAATGTGTTAATAGTATTTGTTTACTTGTGACTTACTAGTGATGTTTCACTTTCACAGACACTGTGATTCATACACCAGTGCACACAGACACTGACGGTGACGTGTCTTGCCCGAGAACACAACAACAGTACACACTGGCCAGAACCGTGGATTGGTGGACAAATGCTCCACCACTTGCAGGATACTTAATACGCGATGTTTCAAGATCCAATAAATGTTTACATTTTTGCCATACAGAGGGAACTTGCCAAATTCAGGCGCATTTGTAATTCTTATGTTGTGTGGTCATATTGAGTTTTTTTTATTGAGATTGTTCATTAAATAATGACTGCGATACTGTTTGTTACTCCATTTAGTCGTTGACCAGTATTGTTCTTGTCATTGGCAAAATTAAAGATAATACAATCGTCACGTGCCTTTAATGAACAAAGAATTTCTTGACAATAAAGAAACCATTCATAAACTTGAATTCTCAAACAAGGGATGCATAATACATGATGTCCCTGCTGAATGGGTCGGTGGCGCAGACTGAGCTGGTGGAGGTGAATTGAAGAAGTCTGTATGAGTCATCTGTACGTCACTAAAGGGGAGAGCTATTTTTAGGCCTTATGCAGCTGCTTCTGGGACTGAGGACAGTTTTGGAGCTCAGGATACGGCCCCCGAATTCATTATTAACACCTAGAAAGTGCTGAGGGGAAGAAGTGAGGGGGAGAGCCACTAATGTGAAAAAACCGGAACATTAAACACACACACCATTTTAATTTGTTTTACATGGCTCTAAAAGCATGCATGGTAGTACAGTGGTAAGCGCTCGTGCTTCACAGCTAGAAGGTCCCGGGTTCAACTCCCACCAGGACAGGGCCTTTCTGTGTGGAGTTTGCATGTTCTCCCCGTGTCTGTGTAGGTTTCCTCCGGGTACTCTGGTTTCCCTTACCACTAAAAACATGTACAATAGGCCAGGATGAATGAGAGTGTGTTTAAGAGTGAGTATGGGGGACGATGGATGGAAATTAGCCCAAGGCTATAATCTGGTGTGGCTTGTTCTTTAACATGCACTGTCCCAACCAAATAAACCAATAAGGCACCGTAAAGAGTTTTTTTTTTTTTTTTTTTTATTTAACCTTTATTTAACCTTTATCTAACCTTTATCTAACCGTGGCGGTATCGTGGTCATACCGCCTTTGCGATGCCCAATCCCGTCAGACCTTGGAAGCTAAGCAGGGTAGGGCCTGGTTAGTACTTGGATGGGAGACCGTTCAGTAACACCAGGAAGCCTAGCGAATGTAGTGAGTGTGTGAGTGGTTGGTGGTGGTGGCTGATGTGCGCAGACTGGTTGCCTCGCTTATCATCACCGAGTATGGAGTGAATGAATAATGCACCAAATTGTAAAGCGACTTTGAGCGTCTGGAAAAGCGCTATATAAGACTAATGCATTATTATTATTATTATTATTATTAACCAGGATTGTCCCACTGAGATTAAGAATTTCTTTTACAGGGGAGTCCTGGCCCCAGAGGGCAACCTATTGTACATATTTTTAGTGGTAGGAGAGTAATATGTATCATGCAATACTTCTATAGCAATGATTATGTTATACAGTATAAATGAAAAATTGAGAATGAGCCTATCATGAAATTAAGCCGTAGCAGTTGTCACGGCTACCAGGCAAAAATAGTTGAGTTATGTATAGCCTCTTTTCTTTGGCACTACTGTAATATATTCGCTTTTACTTTGACCACATTTAATGCAGCCATAGAATGATTCTTTGCTCATAGATCTACTTACTACAGGGGTGTCCAAACATGTATTTATTTATACATTGATTGCAAAGGAAAAAACAAAGCGGGGGATGGCCACAGGCTGGTGGTCAGTGCAGAGAAACATTGAAACTGGTGCAGGTTTTGTCCATTGAGTTTTGACTATTTCCCCACCTTTATTCAGGTTTGGAAGCTTAATGCCAGGTCTGTCTCTCACCAAAATGTTTGTTATTGAGGTCATGGTAGTGAAAGGCTTTTAAACTTTAAGTAAAAAACACTACTTTTGACAGCTAGGGCCAATTCAACGTGAAACCAGAGGGCCAACATGGTGCGAAGCCTGCATTTGACCCCGAAGCCACAGTTTGGACATCTCTGAACACACGAAGGCCTGTGATTGTTGCCCACTAGGTGGCGCCAAACCTATGTGTCTCTATGGATCACTACGTTTCATTCAGTTGTTCATTGATCCAACAGTGTGTTACTAGAGGTCCCATTTTTCATTGTGCTTTCTCTGAAGCCACATGCTGTTCACAATAAGCCGCACCATCATTTCGCACCCCCACTACTGAAGGAAATACTGATTCCAGCTAAATACGACGGACAAAAGGGGGAGGATGCAGAAGGTTTGAATTGATAATAATATTCAAAAACGTTGCAACATATTCAAATATGCAAATAGGAAGTCAAATATGGGGCTTGTGTGCCATCAAAACAACACTGGTTAGTCCTATTGGGGGGGAGGGTCTTTGTCTGTGATCAATGTAGACTACCATAATAACTACAACTACTGCCGCCCATCAGCCAGGAGGAAGTTACGAGTTGCTAGGCAGGCGTCGCCACACCAGACAGTTGCCAAGGGAAATTCAGCATGCAAAGGCAGCTGGGAGCTCAGTGTTGGGGTTGGTGCGTTCACGGCTACAAGGGACCAGTATATTGGTTTTGCAAAAGGGGGGAGGGAGGAGCTAGACAAGTTCAAGGTCTATCTAATGCTGGTTGTGGTGGCTGCTCACATGTGGCTGAGCAGACAAAGCAGGGGAGGGGAAAGGAACGGGGGCAATAGAGGTGCATCTGATTCTAAATGGAGAGGGCTGACGTAACTGCACATAAAACATGGGGCTGATGAGGACAACAGGCTTTGGGTAATGGAGAAGGCTACTGCGGGATGGGGGTGCCTTTGGGCTTTCTCTAAAGAAATGTAGAGGTGTTCATTAGGATTTTTTATTCATTTTTGTGACCTAATATTATAATGACTGACAATCTCTTTTATTATGTATAGATTAATCAGTCTTTATTTCAATGATTTTGGTTTATGGGTTCTTTGCAAAAATAAATATCCAAATATAGGCTAATGTGCAATAAACAATAAACATAATAATAAAACTAACATGCAAAGGTTGTTTTTAGCTGTAAGCCTTTACTCAGCACAATCAAAATGAATCGAAAATTAATATAACACAAAAGATGACGTTTTATTTGGTATATAACTTAGACCTAAATTAATTACATTCATATCCAGGCAAAGGGGTCAAAACCACTGAACTGCAAACAAGAAAAAGGATATTAGTAGAAAACACAATAGGCTGTTATTGTAGCTGACAGTGCATTGTTTGAGAAAGATAATCGAAGTAAGATCATACTTACTAGTCTGCTTTTGAACATGGTTATAGCGAGCAACATACAAAGCAATTCTCGCACAAATAGTCATTCTACAGTATGAAAACTTTATACAAAGGGGTAAACATTGTCTTTCTAAGTGCAGTGCATACAGTAGTGAGGCAAACAAAGGGTTAACTGTCTTCGCTGTAAAAACATCCTCTAATGCACCGCGCACACATGTAAAAATATTGGTTGGGAGCCAACGGTCGATCACACGGAGGAAAATATCAAAATATATGGTGCGACTGCTTTGTGGTAGAAGCTTTTCCTTTTCAAAAGTAGAAGACATTTTGAACAGTGAATCAATCATGCTTCATGAATTTGGAAATATATCTAATTGCAATTTTCCTGACGTACTGTGATTGCGATTAGATAATTGCTAGATTTTCGTAGTACAAAAATCAATGTTCACTTTGCAATGTCCATGAGCATCGATATTTCAGAGCTGCTAAACTAATACGACACTAGTATATGTACTTTATGTGAGATTATATGTGTTGTATGTATGC
The DNA here is from genome assembly GCA_007210695.1 of Neogobius melanostomus. Taxonomy (NCBI): domain Eukaryota; kingdom Metazoa; phylum Chordata; class Actinopteri; order Gobiiformes; family Gobiidae; genus Neogobius; species Neogobius melanostomus. The sequence continues at coordinate 355,049 of VHKM01000596.1, read as the reverse complement.
AATGTGGCTTTGTGTTAAGGTGTTTTCTGCCAGTGCAAATGTGAAAACGAAGACAATAAATTAAATAACTACTGGGCTTTATACATAACGAATGACAAAAGGAACAGATCATTTTGTAGATTACAGAGGACATATAGCTATTGGCTACAAAAGTGCAGCCTTTGCGATTTGATAAATTCAACCATTAAAACTGTAACCTCGGTTTAACTGCAAGACATTGTGCAGTCCTCGTAAAGACTGTTTATGAATTAGAGTATTTTTATGAGATGAAGTGAGTGCAACGCAGACTTCTTCAGGAAGTGCCTGCAGCTACGATGATGTCACTGTCACTGAGGTTATACAGGTTTCAGACTAATGCACAATACAGTCACTGTAGATAAGTTATAACAAGGGCAGATGTAAGTAAGTAAGTAAGTAAGTAAGTAACCTTTATTTGTATAGCACCTTTCAGAGACAAAAAGTCACAAACTGCTTCACAACACTGTTCAGAAATTACACGCAATATAAAAGGCCAAGACAACAGAAACTCAAAGCAGCCCAAAAGTAGCTAATTAAAAGCCTGAACAAATAAATGAGTCTTAAGTTTGCTTTTGAAGGTGTCAACAGAGTCAACTGAGTGCAAAAAGGGCGGAAGATCGTTCCAAAGCCTTGGAGCAACAGCCTGGAAGGATTGGTCACCTCTAGTCTAAAAATCTGACCATGCAGGGCTCTGAAAGCTAGAACCAGACTTTTAAACTTGATCCTATAGGACACTGGCAGCGAATGAACTTCTTTTTGAATAGATGCAATTATAATCAGAAATTATTCTCAGTATCTAAAATTATTTAGTGTAAATGCAGAGGTTTCCACAACAGAGCTGCGGAACTAATAGTAAACCTAGCATTATCACCTAATCCGGTTTTCATCGCGCTGATGTTACGGCATTTGATATGGATAAAATCCAAACATTATCACAATACTAGTCAATGAATCAAAAGCAATAGGTTTAGCCCGGGTCTGCATTTGTTAAAGTTCTGTGTTGTATGCAAAGTTTCAGTTTTGATACAGTTTGTATGAGATTTTGAGAATGACTGCTGACATTCCAGACAATGGAGTTGCAAAATCAACTATTGAACATAATCCTTTGTCATTCTTCCTCTCAGCTACAAATGAGCAGGAAGAGACAAACATTGTGTGGATGTGTAAAAGTAAGTTCTCCACTGACTGTCATGATATCAACATGACATTGGTTAAAAAAGTTATACTGAATATTGTAAAACCCCTAACTTATATCTGTAACTTGTCATTCCAGACTGCTTTCCAAGTAAAATGAAAATCCCTAAAGTAATTCCGCTCTTCAAAAATGAAAACAAACACGCTTTTACAAACTACAAATTTCTTCTTCTGAGACACTGAAGAGGCACCAAGAGTCCCCACAGCTGCAGAACAGTCGAGGCGTCACAAGAGGAGCTACAGGAAACAAGGAAGGGACAAACGAGGAGATGGTGAAAGACTGTTGTGAAGCGGAGGGAGCGGAAGGAGGAAGAGGGGAAGGAGGAGCTGACCAGTGCAGGACACCACGCTCTGAAACAGGGACAAACCCACGAGGCGCGGCACCATTTCAGAGGATCAGAGGAGACAGAGGGCAGCCAGCCAGGTTTCTTCCGAGTGCTACAGTTTCCCCGACCTCCAAGGTCATGCGGGTCAGGTTGACACAGTGGCAGCGCGGCTCAGCCGCAGCAGCTCAGGACTAACACCTGAACACTATTTCGTTGTACGCTTGTACAATGACAATAAAGCACTTACTTACTGACTCTTTTGCCTCAGTTCTCAAAAATTTAGAAAAGCTTTTCAATTCTCGACTTGAAAAGTTTCTTGAAAAACATCATACAATTAATGAAGGTCAGTATGGTTTTAGGTCCAAAAGAACTACCTCAATGGCAATAACCAGTGGCATGCTGGGACCTCATTTCGGCCCGCGAATTTAGAGAAGACCGGCCCACCTCTATGTGGGTTTACACGTTGTGATTTAATGCTAAATTGACAATTGTTCAGTGTATTCAACATGTCTTAAAAAAATAGGTAATATTGTAGAAGAAAAGGTGCCAGTAGCATTAATAATGTCTTAATAAACATAAAGATTGTGTTGATAGACGATTGATTTAATCTTCTACTGAACACTGCAAATATAACAAAAGCCACATTTTTAATAATGCGATCATTATACAATTACATTGAAAGTGACTGACTTCTGGCTGTTATGCATGAATGGGAAGCCAAATCAAAATCTGACAGACAGTGTAATTGGGCCATTTTGTCTAAGAACAGTATTTTATTAAAATAAGGGATAATTATATGTTACATTAAGCCCAGTGTTTTCATAACACCAATGACAAAAGTGTAACACAAGCGACTTAGCATCAGATGCCTCCATTCATTTAATGTGGAGCTGTAACACCAGTGACCGTAACACCAATGACGAATTTCAATCAATTGTTCCTTTTTCTTAAGTATTTCTATGTCATTCCTGAACAAAGTTTTAGCTGTGAACCTGTTTTTTTCCCCCCAGGTAAATTCTACTAACTGATGCAAACAGCCGTAACACCAATGATATTTCAAAATGACTCACAGTATAAAGTCACACTTTAAAGTTACTTATTTGTTCTTAGTGAGGAAAATATGTCCTTCTTTATATTTCCCAGGATTAGGCTTTTAACTTGGTCTCATCAGACCAGAAAAATATTTCTAGATTTTAACCTTATAAATCCTGGAAAGTAATGCTGATAACACCAATGACACAAAACTGAGGGACAGAGATTTTTCTTAATTATTTTTAATTAATAGTTGTGATTTTTCATATAAGATCTGCAGATTATTGAAGTCTATTCTCTATTTGTTTGGAATTGGCAACGAAAATATTCATAGATTTATTGTAAATATTCCTTTTAACTGCACAAAGGTGTGAAAATGGGGTCGGGGACATTGGGTTTTCAACATACACTGGATATTCAAAGTGAGATAAAAAGTACAAACTGCAAAAATATGATCTGAAATTACCTGGCTCTTATCATATGTCGATCAATTTAATATTTTGTTTTGCTGCATTGTTGATTTTTGTAAATATTTCATTTTCACGGGTGGGAAGTGCAGGGACAGGTTATTGCCCATAATTTGATAATGGCCCGATTACTCAATGTTCAGGCTCTGTGCCCTTCAACCTGAGAGTCAATCTGTACCTTTAGAGCACTGCTTAAATGTTTTATTTATCAATGCTTGATTACTAGCCAATATCAAGCCTCTGAAGATGGGACTGGCCGTTGGAGCTTAGAGCGCGCGGCGTGCCTAAAGTCATTCATCTCGGTTATTAACTTAACCACTCCCGTCAAACTACACTCACTTAAGGGATGTAAAGACATGGCCATAGACACACCTCACCCCAGCAGTGCGCGGAGAGAGAGAGATAGAGGACAAAAACGTGACTAGGCAGCTAAGAGCTGTTATGCAACCACTGACCTACTAACACATATTTCTCGAAAGGGAGCCGCAGAAACTGGAGCAAAGTGTCCGGTCGCGCGCACAACACGCTGAGCAGATCCCGAGCCAAGAGCCTAAACCAGCATCCAGTCTCTACCCACTGACTACACCGCAGCTGAGCCCACAGCAGCCACAAGCAGCCGACAAGACAACTTTTGGAGACGCTTTTTGAAGGGGAAGGTTTTTTTTGTTTGTGCTCAGAGCGGAGAGGCAAACGAGGAAGCGCGCGGAGCCAGACTGCTTTTGTGTCGTGGTGGAAGCGTGTGGATGTTTCTCCTCCTCCCGTACATGGAAAGGTATGTTTTGAGTCACAGAGCGCTGTATTTGATGTATTTTTCTTAAATTTAGGTTAGTTTATCTCATTATTGTGTAAAAAAATGCCCGTAGGCTCGAGTGGAGTGCGCATCGTGGTTAGGACATGATGCTCCCGGCCGGGCATTGTTCACATGGCGGCTGCCGGCACATCGCCGATACGCAACCCATTCCTGACTTTGAGACATTTCCTGCTATTTTTGGTGACACTGAAGGAAACACTTTGTTCTAACGAGGTTCTATTTTTGCTACACCTCTGTATAGAGCGATTTTGTTCCTTCTATGCTCCGATAAAAAAGCCGGTAAAACGTGGTTGTTGTGCGTATCCCGTATTATGCACCCAATGTCAAGGCGTAATTTCCCTCATGGTGATGTTTTCCAGGGAATGGGGGCAGCTGCTGTCTGGTTGTATTGCACGTTGTATAGACAATACACGTGGCTTTTTACATTTTGAACCCATTTTGACTGAGACTGAGATTTGTATTCATTTCTCTATTTTGGGTGCCATGGTGACCACACATTATTATGTTACTATTTTGAGCTTGCGTGTAAATGTATAACGTGCTCTATAACCTGATCATAAAATCAATATTACAATTACCAAAATTAGTCAAATCCGTTCTAATATTGGTGCAATACATTCATGTGCCCAACAAGCTGATATAACATAGGAATAATATCTTATGGTTAAAGTGCTTTTTATTTACCCATTCATGCATTTAAGTCAAATATGTCTTAATATGTAATAATTCTGTGTTCTTCTTTACTTATGCTTTAATGATGATTGTCATATTGTCGTATGATCACATCCAAAAATCTCTCTCTTAAAAAAAAAAAAGGAAAAAAAAAACAGTTTCCATGCAGAGTGACTCACTAGATGAGTCTTTGGTGAGGTGTGTTAACCATAGAGCGATGCTTGTTGCTTTGAGCCAGTCAGAGGCTATGACATAACCAGCGCGCAGCAGGGAGAAGCCATAAACACCAGCCCTCTCCGGGGACCCTTTGTAATTGATTCCCGTTCACTCCGTATCCTCAAATCATTCGCCCCACATTGTGCCAGCTATTTCTAAAACAAAATAAATGTACTTTATCTGCCTTTTCGATGCACAAAAATCAATACCCTGACATTTGAGCTATTTTTAACCTGCTCTGTCCTTCCACAAAAAGTATGAAGTCATAAAAGCAGAAGTTAAACCTTATGATGTTTTCTAATAATGTCCTTGTATAATTTCTCATGGCACAGTAAAATAACATGTCCAGGATATGATGCAATCAGTGGAAATCCCAGTCTGGCGAGGCAGACAAAAGTTATGGTTAAAACTAGTCCAGCCAGAGCCTGCTGGTCTGATTTCAGAGGCTCTGTCCCGATCCAGCGCTCAAATATAGGTCAAACCTGTATGTGGGTGAGAGCACATGAGGTACACAGGGCAGACGCTGCACTACTTTGACAGCTTAGTCTATGCTGTAACAGCCAACTATTTGGACGCATTTACAACTACTTCAAATACTTTTAGTCATAATTAGTTCAATTGTAAGTATTTTTAAGTTATCCTGCTTTTATCTATAAATCACTTTGAATTACTTTGTCTATGAATTGTGCTCTACAAACAGACTTGCCTCCTAGTACTAGTACTACTATTGCTACTACTACTACTACTACTACTACTACTACTACTACAACTTATTTTCACTCTTTGAAAGAAAGACATCTCACCTCACATATGGAGAAAATGTGAGGTGTCTTTAGTTTTTTACCCTATAGTAAAATCAGAACACTTCTCTCCAAAGTCTATCAGTATAGATAGACTGAGCAAAATCTAGAACAAACAAAAAAAGGTCAAAAAGGCAATTGCATATGGAGGCAGATTATATATGTATGAAAAATATTTGTATCGAGGAAATGCCGCTTTTAACACTTCTAGTTTATGACCAGTTCAGACCAGTCAGTAGTTGCTGGTCATTTTTGTGTTGCGCGCAGTTATTAGGCTGTATTCCAGCTTGTGTTTTGACATTAAGTCTTGAGGGGAAAATGGTGGCTCCTAAAGGCGGCTAACCTACTGGCGGCCCCTCCACGTGTGTGGTGTAGAATCACTTCAATAGGTGGAGGAGAGGGGGGAAGGAGAGGATGGCGTGCGTTACACTCAGTCGCCTCATAGGGGGAAAAGGGCAAACATTCCTGCCCAAACATTAGAGACAAGTGTTTGGAAAAATAAAGTCCTACCTAAAGCTACAGGCATTGTGGTCTATTCCACTGTGGCTAGACGTTGTGACAAAACAAAGATGATGGATTGATGATAGCATTGATAATAATGCAATAGGAAAGAGATGGACATTGTAAGTGAAATAAAGAAAGATGTGTCCATGTATCCAGCCAATATCAAAATAAATTCCAAATAGAAATGTGGCTTGAATTTCTGTAAACAGTACACGACAAAATGTTGTCATTAAATATTTTGATAAATAGTGCAACCCTATATTGCACAATAATTGACTTGCCCATGTTTTATTCAGAACAGTGAGTTTGCGATTGCGTTCACAAACCTGTAGCTTCCACTGCTATGTAATACGCATTCGTTACACAAGCTGCGCTCCCGGTACAAAGGATTCAGAGCACGTACGTTACGAGCAGCAGCAGCCCCTCCCCTGCAGTCCACAGAGACCAGGTTGTTATGTGGAGTTTGGCTGCAGATATGGGTGTGTGCTCTGACGTCAATGCCGTCACCCTATCGCTCTCTTTTTCTCTCCATTTCAGGCACTTTTTTGTTATGCGCTGCAAAGCTGGGGGTTTTGGAGCACACAGGAATTAATGTTGTATAAAAACCAACAGGCTGTCCATAATCTCCAACAGCTGGTCATGTGCTTTAGTTTTCATTCCTCTGTAGCTACTGACGGTCTGTAAAATTCCTCTTGTCCCTAAAACAAATTTCTGCTGTCAGTCGTCCGCTGCGCTTCCTCCCGTTCACCTCTTTCTCTCGCTCTATTTTTAGCGTGCACTCCAATGCTCGCTCTCCCTCCGCGGCCCTCCCTCCCTTGCAGTCCCACTGACCTATTTTATGGCGCACTGTCAAAGGCAGGAGGAGTGTTTACCGCTTAGCGTCGTTTCTAGGTCAGTGTGACAGTGCCGACGTACGCGCCCGTTTCTTTCCAGTCGCTTTTGTTTTAAAGTATAAAAACATTAAGACGACATCCATGAGACCTAAAATAAAAGTTTAAGGAACTTTGTGAGTGAAAGTTTGCTTTAACTGACAACATTTTGCCCAAGATTAATTTAGTGCACTATTTCCCCCCTAAAGCCTCAGCACAATAGACTTTCATGAGCACTATCTTTCATATTCCACCTAAAAACTTACAGTATGTTCTTTGAGGACTTCAGAAGTTGTAGCATTAGCTGAACACTTACATGCAACAGGTACCAGTCCATTTATTCATTGTCCCACTGACCTCTTGCCCTCATATAGTCTGGAAAATTATGATTTCGTTGAGATTTGCGCATCAAAATGACTAGATCAACTTCTTTATTGAAGTGCCTGTTCTACAGGTATCTGGAGTCGTCTGGATCTTTCGGTTTAGTATTTAAACTTTGCATCGTCAAACAAGCAAAATAGAAAGAGAAAACATATCATGCAACTCGTAAACAAAAAGAGACACTGAACCAGCCTGCGCTCGATGACCTACATTCAACCTTTGGCCGCGCAAATTTGTAAAATAAATGTTTTATGGGCTCAGGGACTCTGAGTAATTATGTGTTAATAGCCAACACATATGCAGCGCAGGCTGAGCATCAGAGAAAATAAAGTTAAAACAAGAGGTCAGTGCAGTTACATAATGCGATGGTCAACGTCCGTCTCACACTTCAGTTTTGTTTGCTGGAGAAGGCGAGCTGTGTGCTGACAGTGATACGCTGCAATGTTTCAGCAGCTTGAGAGAATATGAGACGCCCCAATTCCTCCACAGACAGCCTGACATGATAAATCCTATAAGGCACTTACAGTAGGGCAGCGAGATGTACCATAAAGTACAGTTTTTAAGAATGGGTCTAGATCCAATAAGTTCTACAGGTCCTGGTAGTTAATTACCTGTTTAGTATTTTAATATTTATTGTGAGGATTCATTTTAAATCTGTTTGATTTGTTTGAAGAGACAATAGAAAAAAGCTCACTAAAAACCTCTGAAGCAATAAAATCTAAATGACTTTATATACACACTAAACTTTACATTCTAGATTGTCAAAAATACTTACGACATATTTTTTCTTTCAAATTGCATAGCCTTTACTTTACAGCATGCATGAAAATCAAAGGAAATCACAGAATGTACAAAATCTTAGGAAATCAGCCCCCCTTTTATCATTAAAATCCACTGATAACGGTCTCTTACACAATAAATCTGCAGCAGCATGCAGTTTAGTCAGAGCCTCACCCATGCCTTTGCAACAGTCTAGCATTACTCAATGCAAGTTACAAGAAAAACAATATGTAACAAGAAAAAGGTTATGTCATAGATTTGGGTGCTCCATACAGATAAGCATTGATTTTAGACATACGGGTTTCTTACATGAATCAATATGAATGTTTGCTTGTAATTTGACCTTAATAAAATCTGAAAGAATGCCACAATAAACTGCTGTGTCTTTTACAATGGATCTAACCGTATCTTCCTCTCTCTCCCATCCCTCTTGTCTCACTCCATAACCCAGTTAGTGGTCAGCACACAGCGGCAGTGAAGCTGTGTCCTTTGGGAGCACTGACGAAGACTGACTGACCTACATCCTTTGTGCAAAGAGAGAGAGGCAGGGAGCCGCCTGACCGGAGCCATTGCCCCACTGAAGATTGGGAAAGGAGCTGATAAACTCAAACTCACCTCCGCACTTCTGAGCCTCCTCTGAATCAACAGACTCTTTATCCATTTTTTATTTGTTGGTTTTCTTTGTGTTCAGTCCAACACTACGCCAATGTATAAGGTTTTTCTGGCGTTCCACCTCTTTTTACTCTTCTTGGCAAATTTAGACACTTGAGTGACAAAAATATTTGCCAAACAAATCAATGAGGCTCTCCTTCCGTGGAGCACAAATACCTCATCAAGAAGTTTTTGCTGATCCTGCAACATAGTTTAAACTCAAAGTCAAATCAAAAGTCATCACATATCGTTTATATCTTACCCCTCCCCCTTTGCCCCCCAGAGTCACTCTCTGGCACCGGCCAGAAGACAATGGAGAGTCTAAGTCTGCACCTCTCTGCCACCAGCAACAAGAACACCATGGAGGTCGACTCATACTCATACAGCGATAATCTCCCCTCCCCCAACCCAGACACAGAAGAACGCATCAGTCGTAAAGGTACCAACAAACCCACTTTGAGCTCGCGCCGCAAAAGGGAGTTCATCTCAGATGAAAAGAAAGATGCCTCATATTGGGAAAAGCGCAGGAAGAATAATGAAGCGGCCAAGCGCTCAAGGGAGAAGCGGCGCATGAATGACATGGTGCTGGAGAACAGAGTGATGGCTCTGAATGAGGAAAATGTGCGGCTGAAGACAGAGCTGCTGCAGCTCAAGCTGCGCTTTGGCCTCATCAGCACTGCATCCTACATGGAGAAAAGCCAGCAGATCTCCAATGGGGCCGCAGCCATCAACAACAGTTGCAATGGGAGTAGCACAAATGGAACCCCGAACAGTAACGCCTACCTCTCCAGCAGCGGCTACTCCAGTGCATCCCAGGTCATGATGAACTCAGACTCCTCTGAAACTGAGCAGTCAATACGCGGGGACTGTCACAGCTCCCTGCACAAATACTCTCCTCGCGGATCTGTGTCCGACATGTCCGATGGATCATCTCGGGACAGCCCGGAACCCATGGGCTACTGCATCAAGAGGGAGCCTTCCAACGTGGACCTAGCACGGTTGGAGAACATCCCCAATGGGATCTCCAATGGCTTGCCTAACGGCACTTACAGCACTGGATTTGCCTCCTCTCATCAGAGCGGCGTCCTGGCAGAAGGTTCAGTGGACTACTCTCAGTGCCACATGGAGGGGACCAGCCCGGCCCCCTCTGCTCCCTCAGCCCAAAGGAGTGTGATCCTGTACCGGTCCAGCAGTGGCTGCTACCCCATGGAGCATTCTGAAGAGCAAGGCAGACAGACACAAGGCTCTAAGTTCAATGACTGCTCAGTAACAATCACAGAAGTGGCAGAGAAACTGGAGAGAACCAAAACCATGGACTCCCCTCAACATGAATACTCCAATGGCCACGCAGACCCAGAGGAGATGCAGCAGCATTATAGCACTCAACAGCAGCGCGAGAAGCATCATTACAGCTACCAGGGCCAAGAAAAAGGGCTTCAGCATAACCCCTTTGCTCCTGACCTCATCCACACTGAGGAGGAACAGTCCTATCCACAGCACAATGGCTACCTCACCTCTCTCGATGAGCCCCCAGTGCTCACATATGAGGGTGGTCCCAGGACGGATGGCTACTTCCAGGAGAACTCCTCGGGCAAAGACACATCGTCCAGTGACGGCGAACCACGCAGCTCGGACAAAGAGGGCTCCACAGACGATGAGTCGCCCTCCTCCTCCTCTTCTGACATCAGTAACTACCACCAGAAGTCTGCAGGCGTCATCAGTTCACATGGAGAGAGCCCGGCTGAGGTTAAAGCCACTGCACTACCCCATAAACTGCGCCTCAAATACAGAGCTCTGTCCAACAATGAGGCTCACAAATCCACTCCTGCACCAATGTCACCTTCACCAACTCTGCCCCAGCACCCTTACCTGGCCCTGCCTGGCAACCCTCAGAGCCACATGCCAGGGGACAGTAAAGAGGAGAACCAGACGGAATTCCCTGAAGAGGCCAAGCCTCAGGGGAACGAGCGACTGGAGGCAAAGAAAGATGGAGTAAAAAAAGGATTTGGCGGAGGTCGCAGTGGACGCATTAAGAGGCGAGACTGAAAAGACATTTGTTTGTGATTATGGACAATTCAAACACAGAAGGTAGCCAGTGTTCAGTGGTGTAAACAATGTGATTGAGTCATGTTTTGTCACAGGATTGAACGAGGCACAGCTGCTTTACTGTAGTTCACAAACAGCAGCCCAAATGTTTCCCTCATTCAGCCCTGTGACAAAACAGACCTGGGATTACGCTGTCAGTCTTCACTGTGTCACTTCTTTCCTGTCTTTCCTACCTCCCAACTCAGATCACACAAAAGAGAAACTCTTCTCTGGATTCGGATATGTACAGATTACTCACTATTAACTGCCTTTGAGGCGACAGCCAGCACTTATACATCTACTGTGGCATTATAGGAACATTCCTTCAACCAAAGAAATACATCCGTTTAGTAACATACTTTTGGCAACGAGTTACATTGCTCCTTCTCGGTCTCATCTGCACACAAGCCCGTTCACTTCTGAAGCACTTAGATTGTATAATACTGTGACATATGAATTTTCATATATGATTATATATTTTATGAAAAATATGGCAAAAAACAAAACAAAAACAAAATTGTGTAATGCAGTTGTAGACTTAAAGTGATCCGCTTGTTTTTAGTGAGACACCTTGTACAGCCCTTTGTCTAAAAATGCCTCAAATGTTCTTTTTACTAAAAGAAGAGACACAACTTTGAAAAACAGTGTACGAGGGGTTTTCCGGAGCTTAAAAAGTCATGGCCAGTTGTTCATATCAGTCAAGGCTACGCAGATGACAGATGTTGCGAGACTTGACAAGCACAAGGTAAGCCTTGTTTAGCTCCATAAATCAGACACAAAGGTTGTCTGTCTAAAAAAAAAAGATGGAAAGAAGCTCTTTAGACACTACCAGCAAAGCTGCTCTCTTCATGCGGTGCCTCTTATTGTTTGTCCCTTGTCTCACATTGATCTCAAAACACCCTTCTCACCTGCACTGAGTTTAGCTCCTGTAGCTGCAGTATGAGTCTGTACACTTCCTGGTGCCTGCCTCTGGCCACATGTATAAATGTAAAGTTGTCTATCTCTTGTATACTGCTGTCATTATTTTAATATTATTTTATTATTAATTTTGTTATTTTCTATTATAAGTGATTATTATTTTTTGACTATTACTATGTGTGTTTGTCACCATGTCGTGTCATTTTTGATGCTCTTCCTGGTCGTGCTGTGTATTTACCCGATGCCCCAGTTACCATTTGTACTCTGTGTTACTGTATAACCTACGCTGTTTGCCATTCAAAAATGGAAAAAAAATGAAAACGTAAGACTTGTCCAGAAGTGATTATGTAATGCGATACTTCACATGGATATGCAAATGGTTTCAAAAAAACTCATTTTGGAAGTCAAAATGGGGAAAATAAAAAAAAGTTGTTAAATTAATTTCTTGAGTCTGAAGTTGTTTTTATATAACATTCATAAATCACATGCAGGTCTTTACATGTGATGTTAGCTGAATTAGCCACATCAACACGACTACAGGAAAGCTATACATGATGAAGTTTATTAATTTTTATGATTTTATATTAATTGCTATATAATACAGGTCATTATAGTAATAAAAAAGAGAAACAATGAATAACATAATGAATAATGATCTGGTGCAAGGCAAACACACGGATAGCATATCAAGCTAAAATTAAAAAAAAAAGAAAGGATCTGATCTGATTGAGGTGGTTGCTCCAGAGAGTGATTTGAACCAGGAGTACGCTTTCAATTGTTAATCCTATAGGGATTGGTTTAAAAAGTTACTCAATGACGTACAGCCGTCAGCCAGAGGTCACAGGAAACACGATTCCATTACTGTATATGAACCTCGCAAAGCAAACAGTCCAATCGTAATCCCCAAGTTCAAACATGAACAAAACACTCTGATCAATGAGATCAGAGCAACACGCCATAACTGGTTACGCAAGTGTGATGCTGTAAGAGAAAACTGCAGCTTCTTCATGGAACAATGGCCGATGGGAACAACAACACGTGTGGTTGGGCAGAGCTGCGCCACTGGTGAGGCTTACATAAGTATCAGAGGGAGGGCAGTGGACTATCACGTACAGAGGTGTCGCAATTTCAGAGCAACACCCAAATATGAGAAATAGGACGCTATGTTTCCAAGTTACGTAGACAAGACAAATGGCATTTATCAACCTAATGGTAATCAATGTAGGAAAGATACATGGAGCAAGCTACAGTTCAACCTATATTTCTGGTGGATTTACACAAAGGCTGCCTTTCTGTAACAAGGTGACATTCTTGTGAAAACCGCATTGCATTGTATGGCGCATTCCCCCCTCCCCTCTCTATACATTCTCTTTCTTTCTCTCTCTCTCTCTCTCTCTCTCTTTCTCTCTTTCTCTAGCCCCCCCTGTCCTGTCCATCTTAGAGTAGTAAAAGCTGCTTTGTATTGTGCGGAGGCTTGCGAAAACAGGACAGGAGAGTGAAAAGTAGGTCACAGAAGGAGGGAGAGAGGAGAGATGGAGGATGGAGAGAAAGAGGGGTTGTTATTGAGTGACTGAGTGAGCCGGTTACGTCACATGCCTCTACAGCAAAAAGGGGGGGGGGGGGGGGGGGGGGGCTTAAGCAAACGACTGCGCCCGAGGGACTAGGTCAGTTGTGCATGCTGACATAGTTGGATTGATGGAAGTTATTAGCACCATAAGACACATAACTTGGATATAGTCATTAGTTATTCTCAGACTATGGTATTACTAGTTCTTGTTGTAGTCATTGTTATAGTCATAGTTTACCAGACATGTAACTCGGGAGCTCCCAGTAGCTCTTCAATCCTTTCCAAGTAACTCCCCAAAAGGCTTTGTACAATTCTGCATAAGCTTGTTGAGTCACACATTGATTACAGTGTCGGCAAAACAACTCGTCATGCATCAAGTCACATTTTTTGATTATGAAGGGAAAAACTTCATTAGATAGACGGGATTAGTTTTAGAGACCTGCTGTGAGTGTCTGGTTCAGTTTATGCCTCGGTTTAGATTGAATCCTGGTTTGGACTGAAACAACTGACAACAAGTTACATCATCTCGAGTTAGTTTTGATACTTGGAGGACGTTTGTGAATCACTGACATTCGATATAGGTCATTGTACATACTAGCAGTGGGTATTAGTGCAGCAGGGGAGGCCAGTTCGTCTTCCGGATTGGCTTAGTGATCGCTTGGTCCATGCACAGACAAAGTATACCTTATAAAATGAATTCTGATGTTACGCTCAGACCTGTTTTTGCACTATAGCTCCATTGTCTTTATATTGAATGGAAACAGAGCATGAATGTAAGCAAATGAGGGTGCCTAGGAAGTGTTGCAAAGCCAGCTGTGTGTGTGTGTGTGTGAGACCGAGCTGAAATGAGAGAGGGAGGGGGGGGGGGGGAGGGAAGGAGGCGTTGGCCCAATGAAGCCTGCGGTGATGAGCCCGGGATGGTTATGTAACGCTGGATGCTGCAGCATGTAGGTCAGCAGCACAGGGAGAGCCAGTCATAGGGTAAGAAACGAAGGAAGTGTTTACCACAGTGTGATCTCAACCTACTTCTGAGTCACTGCAGAAGGAGTTTGGACACCGGGCCGCCACAGGAACCGTCATGGCGTCCAGATGACACAGACAGTCGAAAACCTGCACCAAAGGGGAAGACATTACGCAATGTAAAGCACATAATCCCACGAACGAGATTAGAAAAATACAGTTAGGGATGTGGTACATTGTGCATGGGCTTTTAGATTGATTCAAACATCCATTACATTTTGTGTTATTTATTTGGATGTGACATTTACCGAATGACTAAAAAAGTGAATAAATTAAACGTATCGGGTCATTTGTTTGTTTGAAAGGGGGTAGAAGTTATTCTTCAATGAAAGGTTGCCAACACACCTTTGTGCCTGTCCCAAGCCTCAGTAAATACAGATGGTCGCGTCATGAAGGGCGTCAGTCATAAAACTATAAATCAGTCCTCTGTTACAGCACACAAGGAGGCAGGGGGTTCACAAAAGACCCCACAGAAAAATGGCTGAAAGAAAACAAAACGATAAGTTACAATACATGAATCTGAAATGACAAACTTAAAGGTGCATTGTGCAACTTTTTATGTGGAAAAAACACTGTATGAGTGATCAGCATGACGTCTTTACTTTCATGTGACAACAAACATTTCTGCCTATTATTCATCGCTTTTTTGTCACTTTTATTCTCGTTTTTGTCACTATTTTGAAGCCTTTAGATTTGGGTAATGCCAAAGTGGAGAAAATGTGCTCGGTTCAGGTGGGGGTTAAATGTCAAAAGCTATTTTTATTTAGTCTCATGTATAAATAACATTACATAATACTGTGTACAGCGTAAATTAGCTTTGCACTTGGATCAGCTCATTAGAATGGGGATGCGTCATAATTAACAACTGACCTGTGTGTTTTTACCCACGAGAGCTCATTTAAATAAAACTTTAGTGAAACATTTTGTGATAAAAACCTATATAGTGGTTGCTGTTTGTCAATTCAGATAAAGTCTCTGAACTATGTAAAACTATGCTCCCCTGCAAAACAATAGTGTTACCGTCATGTAAAATAGATAGGAACTGCTTTTATCTGATCTTGTGACAAAAGCTTCATGGTCCAGCTGTGACCTACTCCAGAAAAGATACACAAATCTGGGTCAAGTTTGACAGAGCATTGACTTGAAGCCAAAAGTCTACTTAGGGCTGGCTTTGGGTGATCGCAACGACTTGTGACTAATTGCCTTGGCGAGCAGTAAAACCTGACAGACATCCAACTACACAGTGTAATAGATGCAACGAGAGGTGCAAGGGTTAGAAACAGGTCCATCTGAAGCTTTTCAACTGGTGGGTCAATCCCGAAAAGAAGGTTGTCCTTCTGAAGAGAATAATCAAATAAAAACTACGATGCTTCACCAAAAAACTATGTGGACTCTGTGGTTGCCAACAATCCCGGCATCGTCATCTTGGAATATGCCCATGCCGTCATGGAGGAAGAAATCCATTGATGTAACGACCTAAGATTAGAAAATTACAACTATCTAATTGCAAGTCCCCCCGAAAGGCCACCTTAACATGGTGGAGGGGTTTGAGCCTGAATGATCCTGGGGGCTATGTTGTTGGGGGCTTCGGGTCTCCCATGGCAAACAGGTCCTAAATGACGGGTCAGACAAAGAGCGGTTCAGAAGCCCCTTATGAGAGACCAACAGGCCCGTGTTAGAACCATGAGGCCGTCCTTCTGTAGACCCCCCCACCTGCAGAAGGAGCCATAGGGGCTGGTGCAATGTGATTTGGGCAGCTCCAACGGCTGCCCCCTTGAACCGGGAACGAAAAAGTGGAAGAAAATGGATAGATGGATGGATGGATGGATAATTGCAATTTTCCTGTGTATATGTTTTATGATTAGATGTGCAGTTAACTATATCTTTCATAATCAGGATGGAGTCCATTGTGCACATTTGAAAGGGAATTAGGCCTGTCACGATATCAAAGTTCGATATATTGAGGCAGGAAAATATCGTGATAAACGATATTATTGACTCTGAAGATAATAGACACTGTCCACTCTAAAGCATAAAAATGACAGTAAACCTTTGCTGTAAAAGTGCATAATCATATCCTAAAATACCACATAAGCAGCAATAAACTTTAAATATAATGTAAACCATTTTACTTACTAAAAATCAAGTTTACAAAGAAAAAATAGGGAAACAATGCTAATAAATGTACAGACGATAAATATGAATATGATTCAATGCTTGACAAGACCAAACTGCAAATAGCTTTTATAAAAGATGTTATAGAATTCGGGAAAATCCACAGTTACCATGGAGATCCGCCATGTTTGCAGCTGTTAGCATACATTTCCCATAGACTAACATTAGCTAAAAACAGTAGAAAAAATAGCTACGGAACAACTCCGTTAGCTGCTGAGTCACTGCTGGTAAATACATCTAACTCACTGATGTGTCCAAGTGTTTTAAAGTAAACAACTCCAGTATTTTAACTTTTAAAATCTCCATTCGTTTATAATTGCTGCTAATCCTATGATAGTCATAGCCATAGTTTAAGACTTCTACAAACATGTTCTGAAGCGCATGTGATTCTTGCTGGCACAGACCCGCGACCCACTGAAAATGATCCCACCCCACCGGGTGAGCACCACTGGCCTAAATATTTGTAGTCTTTTCCATTTGCGACTCGGCACATTCCAATTGCTATTCATCTAATTTCGCAGCTCTCCAAACGAGTACAGCACAGAGCTTATCCCGGTCGCTCTAATGGGGCTAAGATTTGTAACAGGTTTCCAGGAGGCGAGGCAGACAGAGACAAAAAAAAAAGGGCGAAACATGCTCGCTTGGCAGCAGTTCAGCTCAGAGTTATGTTGCCTGCCATGACCCATTCAGTGCCACTGCCTCAAACCTCCCCAAAAAGTAGGTCAGCACACAACATGCACCAACTGTGAGACTTTGCACATGTGAGGAACAAATTAATAGCTACAGGGAGAAGTCGGGTAGCACGGACTGGTGTTGTTTCAGTTGTTAGATCGAGTTGATTATGTTGGTATTTCTATGTAGCTTCGCAACATTCAGTGCCATACGATTGCCTTCTGTTTTTCTAAGGGCGACTTTGCACTCTACTGAGCCCGGCAGTTATTTAGGTAATGTAATCCCCATTGCAACACAACATGTGGGGTATTGTGTGTGTGTGAACTTGCAAACGATGTAGTTTCTAACTCTATAAACATGTTCTGCCAGTTGTATGATAAACAGAAGATCATATGTCAGACCGCTTTAACTGCAAAAAAAAAAAAAAAAAAAAAGTAGGTCATGTTCAGTTGGCAATTAGTGAGAAATACAGCAAAATCCCTTCTCCTAAAACAAGTGAAATAATCCAACTTGAATAGGGTGTTTTCACGGACGTCACAAATCTGGTTCAGACCCGGATGTGCCGTCATGCTGGAGATCTGGGGCGACGGATGGTAGAGCAGGTCGTCTCATGATCGGAAGGTCGGGGGTTCGAATCCCACCTCCTGAAGGTGCACACTGTCGTTGTGTCCTTGGGCAAGACACTTCACCCAGGTTGCCTCCAGTGTCTGCGTACATTGGTGTGTGAATGGGTGAGTGGATCCTTAAAGCGCTTTGAGTGCCTAACGTAGGTGGAAAAGCGCTATATAAGTTGAGACCATTAACCATATAACTCGTGCCAATTAACGAGACGGATTATCAATTTTGGACAAAAACGCAAGGTTTCGCGATAAACCCTCGAGATCGGACCCTAAAACATCTCACACAGTTGTACAACGAAAGGCTGAACGCAAAAAAACAAAAAAACAAAAAACGTTTTATTTACAAACTTAAATTGGATTAAGTTTAGTTTAGTTTTAGTTTAGTTTATTTATATGTTTGAGCAGTTGACCTGCTCAAGGAGAGTGGGCCGAAGCCAAAGGCTTAACATTACATTTAACATTTGCAGGGTAGCAAATCATAAACAAAGGAACATAGAGCAAAGTAACAACAAATAATGAAGAACAATAAAAAAAAAGTTCCATATGAAATGAAAGCGAATGCCAGTTTGTTTAGTGGATCAAGTGAATCAGTTTTCTCATCAATATTTGATATCTTGCTCTTTATACAAAGTTTACACTCTGTGTGTAATATCTTGTTTTGGTATATTTCCCACCTCTAACTAGAGGTCATGTTGTAATTAACCTTGCTAATTGAAAATGTTAAATAAACTTTTTTACACATAGGCTGTTCATTAAATGTAAAATCCACGTACCGGCTACAAAATGAGCTGCGCAAATTCGGATGTTATCCAGATTTTTCCCGTCCAAAATCTGATTGAGGGTTGCAATCTATCGTCTCCTTTATTTAGATAATGGTTCTGTCTGCTCTCCCTACGGTAAGTACTGCAAAGCAGTTTCTCTGTCTGATTAACCATTTTGCTATTTCAAACTTAAAGTACATTGGTGAGTACATTGGTGAGTCTCGCCATCATGTCTGACTTTGGAAAAGTGACGTCATGGGCAAACACTCTATACATTTGAAAGGGTCACGTTGACTTGACTCCTTGCTTTGCTGTAAGAGTGCTGTAAGAGCTGTATTAGGACCCGCTTCAAACATCCCAGACCTTTTACCTAAGAGTCACGTAAGAGCCGACCATGTAATAGCTGCGCCCGGGCCAGGGCACGGCGCACAAAAATAGGCCAGGGAAGAAAGTTGCGTTGAATCAAAAGTAGGCCACGTAGAGTAACTATGGGCGTGCGCCTGCGATGAATCAGCTCAGAGTTATGCAATGCTAAACCGCGCTGAGCTCACATTACCATATCTCGTCTCCTCGTGTTGCAGGAAGTCGTCTGTTGGCATGGCTTTTGTTTATATCTAAAGGAGAAGGTACAGAGAAGCAGAGTCTATGAAATCACACTCTTGTTTTAGTAAAGTGAGGCACAAGACATTTAAGACAAAGCTTTCGGGCTGTAGATAGAATGCATTGTTTGACTGGGAAAACAGTACAACTCTTAATGTATGGGGCAAAACATGTACAAAACATAGGATGTATTTGCCACCATTATCAATACACTGCCAGACAAAAATAATAAAACTGCTCTCTCTGGATCTTTTGACATTGCAGAAGCTTATTGAAACAAGAGCGAATGTGTGCTGTAATCAAAGCTAAAGGTGGACCAACCAAATATGAGGGCGTGACCTTTGTTTATTGTGGGGACTGTTTTTTCGGTCAGGCTGTGTACATGAAACAACAACAAAGAGAGGAATAAAGAGCATTTTGTTATTATCTTGTAATAATATGAATTATCTGTAGGCCCCAAATGCTGCCCCATCAAATGTAATCTTTTAATACATTTTAACCTCTTAACCCCCACCTTAGCCGAGCACATTTTCTCCAGCTTTACCCAAATTTAAAAGCAGTAACACTCTATTTTACACTACCCTTTATCCATTGTACCTGCCACATTTAGTACAATGTAATGTTCTATGTAACAATGTGTAATAACTTATTCCTATGTAGTACATCCACAATGGAGTCATGTGTATTTGTAGTTTGTTGGTACATTATGTAATAAGACATAATTAAGCCCTTAAGGGTCTTATGTCTTATTACATTATTATCCTTATTAGAAAGATAACATCAGATGCAAGTTCATCAGTTGCATTATCATCATTTAATTTCAGTGAAACAGCAATTTTAATGAAGAAATGTTGGGCAGAAAAGTTATTTTTATTTGAATTCTTAAGCTGTTGACAGGAAGAGACATAATAGACTCACTCATTTCCCATTGATTTAACATGGTCGGCACGACAACAGTTTAAAATTGTTCACCTTCATCTATGTCACTTCCTGTCGGTGTCCAATACGTTTGTTAAGTGGTGACGTCACAGCTCTACTTCCGGGTCCGCAGACGTGCGAGAAACTACAAAAAACTCTTTAATACCATGATCAATATTTCTGAAATTCAACAGAGAGTTACTGAACATACTTATTTATCAGGCCATTAGCCAAAAATGCTGTACCTACTGCTATAAAAGTAATATTTACCAAAATTGGTACTTCCGGGTTAGCGGAGAAAAATGCTAACGGCGCAGCAGCTACGCTAACCCCGGAAGTAGCGACTTTAGTAAATATTACTTTTTTAGCAGTAGGTGCGGCATTTTTGAGTCTGAGAAATAAGTAGCTTCAGTAACTCTCTGTTGAGTTTCAGAAATATTGATGGTTGTTTTTACGAGATTTGTATGTTTTTTTTCTCGCATACTTTGCCCGTCTGCTAGGACACGGAAGCGGACGTTGTGACGTCACTCTTAAAGGTCCTATATCATGCAAAATCGACTTTTTTGAGTTTTTAGCCATGTTGTTATGCTATTTCCTTATCAAAAACACCCCCAGAGCGGTTTTTGGCTTCATTCACGCAGTTCTAAGTAATCCTCCTGAATCCTGCTCTCTGAGCAGCTGCTCCACCCTCTCCTGGTAAACGACTGAGCTGTTCAGTTGTGTCGTCACAGCGGAACGGAAGTGCTCTACGTCTGTAATGTAATGCCTTACGGCCTGATTTGTATTTATAAAACTTTTTTTTTTTTTTTTTTTTTTTTTTGAAAAAAAAAAAAAAAAAAAAAAAAAAGCAACTCTCCGACGCGTCTGTGCTGTCCCACGACGCTAATCAAGCGCACCCACGGCTGGAGGAGCCATGGATCTGAGCATAAGTGTTGTTTTTGAAGACTGAGCTCTTTCTAACCTACTCTGGACACCGCCTGTTCTTTTTTCTTACCGATAATGTCACGGATGCGCGTTTGGCTACGAGAGGAACAGGACTACCTTCCTAAAGAAGAGTGCACTCGCCAGAAGTTGGAATTTCTTTCCGGGATTAAGCTAGCTACTATATCAACCAACCTGATGGATGCTTGGTAAACCTTGGCCAGAATCAAAGTGGATTAACTTTTATAACCAACACGAGGGCCATAACGTAAACACCCGACGATGGGGAGGCCATGCTGAGCGGTGAGTCAATCAAAACGCGTGTTAGCGTGTGTGTTAGCGTGTGTGTTAGCCATTTATGAAACTGTGTTGCACATGTCAACTCCTTATAACTGCATTATGTGAAGTAACTTCACTTTTTGCAGCAATATTTATATTTATAATACTGCAAATGTGGAATGAGCGGAGAGAGGGGCGGAGTTAACTGAATCGAAGCGTCTTGTCTTCCGGGTAGGGAAAATACCCCCCAAAAATACTTATATTTCTCTCAAAAATGAGTACTTCATAGTGATAGAGGTACAATATATCATATATATGCCTATACTTTACTTTGGAATGGCTAAAATAGCATGATACAGATCCTTTAACAAACGTATAGAGCTCCACAGTCCCGCCTCCTCTCCGGTCCGGAAGTAAAATTCCCCTTGCTTTGGGGCCGTATGGATTTCAAAAAAAGTCTTTAACTCCGTAACTATGTCAGCTTGGGCTGAAACCAGCTATGTGGTTATAAAGCGACCTCAAAGTCAGATGTAGGTGAAAAAAACACGTATGAGATCGATCTAGTTTAGGAAAAATACAGTTTAACAGCGAGCCTTGGTCCTAGAACTACGTTACCCAGTATGCTCGGTAGTCACGTGATCTACGCCAAGGCTTTTGATTGGTTGAGCTTCACGTTCCCCACGTATTTATTTATTTATTGTAATGCAGAATGTCTAATTCTCGTAAATAAGCAATTTATTAAAACATCATGTAGGCAGATATCTGACGTTTTATCCATATAAAACACTGACGGTAAGAAAAATCGTAAGATCGCAATCAAGAAAATGTTCCTAAAGATCCCATTAAACGAGCCACAGATATGTTTTCATCCACTTAGCTTAAATCAGATTGGTAAATAGGAAAATTACGTTGAAACCCTTGTCTTCATGGTAAAAGAAACTCACTGAACTCGCTTAAAACCTTACCAGCGCCGTGTCGCAATGGTTTATGGGATACGGAGTTTCTAATGTCAGGAAGTAAAATATGTACACAGGCTTGTACCTTTGCCTTTTCTTCAACATTATGTCTTCTTTTTGGATTGAAATGAAACATTTTATGGTCACAAATTGCTACATAGCTGATTAGCTTTTGCGGTGTTGTGAAACTCTTAATATTTGAATTTTTGGAAAATCGACGGTCTCGTAGAAAGGGATTTTTTGCTTCCGGACCGGAGCAGCAGGACCGGAAGGGGTGGGACTGTGGAGCTCTATAAGGAAGTGAAACTATAAACGTTACAAAAATGGCCAAACTAAAGAAAGCTGTGAACAATCTTTAGCAAAATCTTAAATATAATCGTGTGAACTATGTTCTAGCAAAAAATGTGTCTAATGTGTCATTTGCACTTTAAGAAGTTAACTACCCCATTAGTTTATCCCATGATGCTTAGCGATATATGACATCACGAGCCTAAACTCCACAGTGACACTCTAGTGCAGTGAGCTGACTGTGATAGACTGTTAACACAGCTGATTAAAGCCCAATAATCCATCTTCATATCTGCGAGCTGAGGTGGTGTAGACAAACACCATGTGGCTCTAAGGTAACCTGTTCCACTCTGCGGCCGGGTGGTTATAATTAAGTGGATTAACCTCTTTAGATTAGTCTCAGCTATTTCTCCATCTGTCTGCGGGCCACTGTACGACACACCCCACAAGACGACACAAGAGGCATTACAACATGTTTACACAAGTCTAACCCACTGACCCAGAGAGGAGCCTGAGCACAACGGTCGCTCACACGTCGCTACTGTAAGCCCTGATTAGAGGTGATTTGTTTCAGCAGCCAATACGCTCCTGCACACGAGACACCGCCTCACGTGACGCTGGACTGGGTTCAAGACGGTTACTGTAAACTACTGTAACCTGCAGCTCATGGTACAAGCTAAGGTACTTTATTAATCCAGCTGTCATTCAGTAACAAACACAGGGATGAAAGACAATGGATAGAGGAAATACTGTAGTTAACCTCTTAACCCCGCCTTAACCGAGCACATTTTCTCCAGTTTTACCCAAATCTAAGAGCTTCTCGACTGGAGTTTACAGGCCAGGGTAACGCCCAATTTGAAAGATAAGACCTACAAAACTCATCTAAGCTTCTTCCATGTTTTTGTTATCACGATTAGTCATTTTTATCACATTTTTATTGCTTTTTTTCTTTTCTTTTCCCCCATTTTTGGCACATTTTCCTTGCCTTTTTTGACAGATTTATATCACGTTTTCATTGCTTTTTGTAGCGTTTTGGCCGCATTCCAGTGTTTTTTTAGTGTAATGTAACTGTGATCATGCCACAAAAATGTCAAAAAGATGTCAACAAAGAAACGTGATGAAAAACACAACGAAAACGTGACAATCATAACAAGGAAAAACACTTAAAGTAGTTTTGCAGGTCTTAGCTTTCAAATGAGGTGTGGTCTATATGGTCTGTAGGCTCCAGTCGAGAAACTTTTACATTTGGGTAAAGCTGCGCTCGGTTAAGGCAGAAAGGTAAAGACATATGAACTGTAAACTCCTGGATCTCTGTGGGAGATTCTAATTAAATCTTTGCTGCTTGTTAGTGACTCATTAGTGGTGGATCCTGATAGCGCCCTCCTGTGGTTATTTTTAACTGTGATAAAAGTTAAAAATAACTTACTCCCTTAAATCATGTAGTAAGGGAGTTACTTAGGGCAGGAATGTAACTGTCCTCTCCACCCACAGCGTATAAATCTGTAATACATTTTACTTTACTGCTGACTGCACGGATCATTGCAGCAGCATTAGCAGAAGAGCTCCAGGTCAAGGCAGGACACAGACTGTAAAAAATCATAACAATAAACTGCCACCATGTTATTGTTTTAAACTTCCTCCTCTTTGCCTCGCTCATGTTTGTTGCCGTGAGAAGAAAGTACTGCTGATGTGGTCGTGTTGGGACCAAAACAGTGCGAGACCACAGGTGTTACAGCCAAGGACAAAAAATAACCACTGGCATTGGAAAATCACTATAATATCAGAAGGAACTCAGATTATATGTATTATGACTCAGGAATGTCCAAACCTTTTCTTTGAGGGTCACATGTCAAAGAATATCTGAAGCAGAGGCCAAAGATGCTCAAATATGACTCTCTTAGATCTGTACATTTGCAGTGAATAGTCTCGCATGTCGCATCAAAATGTTGATTTTTAAGATTAGCCTATAGTGCTCTTTGATTTTGTTCTAACAGTAAAATAAAATAAAACAAAACAACTATGGGCCACTAAGGGTCATGTTTTCTTATTGGTTATATCATTTCATCATTTTCTCACAAAGCCTTCCAGTTTAATTAAAACTAGGGCTGGGTACCGTAAATGATATCTGTAGTTTAGGTTCTACTGGTATCGAAAAACGATTAAAAGTACTGAAAGCAGGTAAGGAAACAAAATACTTCCTACATCTTTAGAGATCAAGTTTTGATGCCTGTTGGTTGTTTCAGCTCAAATAAATTATACACATTTTATGGAATACATTCAGTCCCACTACAGACTTTTTCGGGGTAATTACACTAACTACACAAGACAATAATCACTTCAGAGTCAGGCCTGCACAGCTTTGTTGCAGCAGCTTATGAACTTATTTTTCCATGTTATTGTCTGCACAGGTTGTTCTTGGGCACCATAACCTGCACTGTAATTGAATACCAGAACGTCAAAGTAAAGCAGCCCCACTTTTTGTTATTGTGGGCCTGACAGGACTAGCCTCACTGGCTGCGTTTCATCGGTTTTATTTCAACCTACCATTCAGCGAGCGCGAGAGGCGGGTGTTGTACGTGACGTCAAGCATTTGCGCCGCATTTGCTGGTTGTAGTTTGGCGGCAGATACGAAAGTAAAGGAAACTCTTCTGGCTCGGCTCCAAAATATCCAGAAATTATAACTGAAGCCTTGGAAGGTGCAAGAAATGCTCCCAAGAGTTATGATCGTTTATTATATTAGATCCATGGTTATGATAGCTGCTTCACTCAACACGGGCGCATTACGTCACGACCAAACGCTAGTGAAAATCAGATCCAATCGTTTCAAAGGAGTTCACCCCTCCCAGAGACCCCGGCCTGTAGCAAACGAAATGAGTTCGAGGGTATGGTAAAACCAGGCTATGACAGGACCATTACTGAACTAAAATGTCGCCTAAATGACAAATAAACTAAATGTTTATGAGCAATAATGAGTGATCGCTTACCTCCGTTTGAACTGCGGTCATGCGGGTCAATGAACTCTGGCCTTCACACAGTTTAGCGGCTACTACAACCTGTTTTCCAACCTGCTCGCAGCATCACGCACACTTTCTCTTTCCTATATACATTTTGTACACGCTCTCTTCATTTTGTCAAGTTGAAGTCGGTATAAAGTATATTTATGGATAACAACAACAAAAATCAGCTTCTTCCATTTTGCGACAGGACAGTGGGGAGTGCTGCGCGCTGGTGCCCCCTAGTGGCACGAACGACATAGGGAAACACTGTACTCCTAGCTCCTACTTCATGTATGGTTTATACTTACTAACATGAAGTTTAAAAGCACACGTGTTCCGCTAAAAACATCAACTAGAATGAACTAAAATACAGGAAGTAAAGGATTATTTTGAACTTTCCAGGACAAAGATCAAATGTTTGAATTGTTTGCCTTTTATATTTCATTTGTCATTCATTACTTTATCAACTTATCAATTTTGTATTTTTTCATTTAGTATGCCCTAGTCCTATTTTAGATATATTATTTTATGAGTATGCCTGATAATCATTTAATATTAAGAGTAAAATAATATTTTCCTCTTTCCTGAAGTACATTTTCCATTCATTCTTGCCACTGGAATTTTGTAAATGCATAACTAAAATGAATAGGTTTAAGGCATAATATTGTCTACCCATCTATGTGATAACTAGACCATAAAACACACACACTTCTAATAGTCCACAACAAAGCAAAACACTTTTTTAATACGAGAATATAATACATAATAATAATAACACACACTACAGTTGGATACTTAATAAGTGTTTATTTATGATTAAGTGCTTACATAATGCTTCATAATACCTTTTTAAATAAAATAAAAACACACAAAATGTGTCAAAATAATTGTCAACTAAAATAAAGTACAAAAGATGAACTGCACTTGAGCCAGTTCTGCTCAAGTGCAAAGACAGTCACAACATAGATCCTTCATTTACTTCAGCTGCCATTAGAAGTTACCAACCATTCACAATTAAAACAACGGGCAGCGAACCTTCAGCCCGTGATGCAATGAGTCCGAAAATCTCATGTCCGAACATCAACCAAATTCAAGTATCTGTAACTTCGCTGGGAAGACTCAACACTTACAACTTCATATCCTCAACATTCAACGGTTCATTTTCACATTCGAAGACGCTCTACCTACTTCCACAGCAATCAAAAGGCTTTTGCTGTCAGAAAAGTATAGTTTACTTTCTCAATAAAGTGATTAAAGTATGTTGGAGCAGTAGTAGCAGTACACACATCCTTCATTTCGGAATAATACTAACTAGAGTTGTGCAGATCTAAATAGAAATGCAGCTTATTTACATTGTTGAAATCAGGGAGGATAATTATTTTTAATATTTTCTTAGAAAAGCTGAATACTGATGTGCATTAAATAAATAGCTATATTATTTACATTCATTACAGTAAAAATAATCAGTTGTTCAATAAAACATATCTAAACATGATGGCAAGACCCAAGACTGTGCAAATCTGAGCAATTTTTTTCCTCGTGCCTCAAAACATTTTGTTGGTCCAGTGTTTGTCCTCCTTCTGGTGCTTCTCTGACACATTTTCTCCTCCAGACCTGCATAAAAACTGGTAAGAAATGCCATAAAATGTAGACACTAGAAAGGTCTCAAGGCTGGATAAATAATTCGGGACTATGGCAACTCAAGAGGGAAAACTCACTCCCTTGCAAATTCATTTTACAATCTCTCTGACTGTTACCGGGGAGACAAGAACAACAAGCCTCATTTTGTTGAGTATTATTGAGCGAGCAGCACGTTTGCAGCACTGAGTTTCCTTTCATTCTGCGGATGGTTTGCAGTCCCCATTGTGAAACACCCCCTCAAGTTTTTGCTCCTCACTTGCCAAAGCGGGTTTTGTGGCGGGACCCGGGGCTCAAACATTTCCCGTGACGCCTCCGTCGCTGCCGCAGCACAAAGTCGTAATTGTCCGAGGTGCACATGGCGTAAAATACGTTGCCGTTGTCCGGAATGTGGAGCTCTGCGGAAGAAACGAAATGTACAGTCAGGCAAAATGCACAATTCATTCATCTTCTGTCCTTTTTTTAATTCATTTCTTTCTGGGATAATAATAATGTTAAAACAGTGGTGCTGTGAGTGAAGCGTTCACACAACACCTAATTCAAACCTTGTCAAATCAAAAACAAACTCAGCCGAGCTCACTTCCCTCTGCTGTCCTCAACAAACCCCCACTCTTTTAAAGGACACTGCATCCATACATGTTGAGATAATGCTGTCGTTATACACTGTTCCACTTATTTGCGTTTGTACCGAGGGTTTGAGAATAATGCAACAACAATACTCTGCATGTAAACTTAAACCTCAACAGGGTTTTGAGGCCGACTTCTCGACAAAGACGTTACCTTTCCCGTGGCTGAGCATCTGGTAAAGACCAAAGTCGCTGTAGCTGAGGTCCTCCATGTTGTGCTTCTCCAGCGCCCTCTGTATGACCTGAGGTGTGTGGTCTTGGCTCGTCAGCTTTAAAGGAACAAAACACACAGAGGTCAGAATCTAAGACATCTTCACACCTATTTTAGTTTATAAGAAGAGAGCAACAGTAGCAGCTGTAGTAGTGGCTGTTGAAGTAGGTCCATTGTAGTGGTAGACTGGAGGTAAACACCGAAACACTAAGAAAAAGTCGCAGTTAATTAGTTGTAGCAGTAATACTAATGTATGACTAGTGTCTGTTGGAACAGTGAAGTGAGCAGTTTAGTGAATAGTCGGGCTGGGACGATACACTTTTGTCGCAATCAGGTACATATCACGATACTGAGGGCCCAATACGGTACATTGATAGAATAATTTGAACCATTTTGCATTTAACATAACTTATATGTGAGCAGCATCAGCTTCGTGGTTGTAAGCTACGCAGCGGCGGAGTGATCTGCTAGAAAATAGTCCCTCACAATGCGGTAATTCATGTGATTTAAGGTCAGTTATATTTCAAAAATTTGTCTATCAACACAGACATTTATGTCGGTAGTCTGGTGTTGTAAGTGACTTGCCTCAGGTGCACTGTGGAGTGGGTCAGACTGTTTTTAATGCAGGCTAGCCTAGCGCCACTAAACTCTTCAAATACAAGGACTGCATGAATTAAAAAAAACATATCTCCAGAATCATTAAATCCCTTTAATGCCAGTTTCAATCTAATTTAATGCTTTTTACTGACATGTAAGGCCTTGATTTTGGCCAAATTAATTGAATGACCCCGCGGAAACCCTGATAATGATAGTGAAATAACTTGAGTCGTACTGCATTAGTAGCAGAGGTTAATATCAACAGAAACACTGTGTCCTCACCAAAATGCTTTTGTACACATTGCCGTTGCTGACACTCTCCACACTGACGCGGATGATGCAGGAGTCTGAGATCTGTTTGTTGTAGAGTGGTTGTGGTGCATGAGAGGGACCACGGTCTGGACTGGGACCTAGAGAGGCTGGACTCAGGTCTGGATGGGACGAGCTGCAGGACGAACTGGACAAGCTGGAAGACGGAGACATGGAGAAGTCCTCGGCGACGTTGTGGAGGGAGCCAGAAAGAGACTGGAGAGGAAATGTGTAAATGTTAGTAAATGTATTTGTAGGCATGATTTTCCGAATTTATTTCCATTTCAGCCTCGTTTTGGTCTTGAATTTTATTTTCCAAGTCGAAAAACACATAATTTAATGAATCATGTTTATTTTTGCCTGGAGCCTTTATTGAACATGGTAATTTAGTGTGAAACGAGTGAATGGTGGCAGCTTTCTATGCTTTTGCTACCTTCATAATCGAGCTCAGCCAGATGTTGTCAAAACCACATTGATTTTATGAAGATATTTTATAGATTATTATTTAATAGATGCTTTATTACGTTTCTCTACATGGGGAATTTCAGCTGTCCTTCAGTAGCATACACAGATGGAAAGACAGTAGATAAATAATAGAGGTCAACCGATATATCGGGCCGATATTTGGGGATTTTACAATATTGGCTATTGGCCGATCTAGCGCTGATAAAAGCCTATATCTCTGGGACCGAAAGTGATAGAGACTCCCATGACTTCCTAGGCCTTAGGAGAACAGAGAAACATTGTAACGAAAATTGGTTAGCTACAAGTTTGTTAAATGCAAGTTTCACTAAACCTCAGTCAATATGGACATGCTACATGTCATTTTGAAGCACAGAACCTGTACTAACGTTAATCACCGAGTTAGTTGTAACCTCTGCAATTGTATTTTGGATCGCCGCGCGAAATGCCGCGACTAGCAACAATATGCTAATGCTAACAGCAACATGCTAATGCTAACGGAAACTAATCAAAGCTGGGACAGAAACTATGATTGAATCACCTAAAGTAATAAAATTAATTTGGCCACTGCTGGAGTGGCCAAGTATTTATGTTTTTACAGGATTATAGTTATTATATTTGGCCGATATTACAAAAATATCGGCCAAATATATAGGCTGAGCATATCGGCATCGGCCAATAAAAATCCCCCAAAAAACGGTATTGGCCTTAGTGAAACCCATATCGGTCGACCTCTATTAGACATGATTATTCCCAGCTCATTCCATAATAATAAACTAATAGAGATATTAAAATGTGAAATACTGTAGTTCTTTTGGGCATCATTTGGAGACTGGAGTATGTTCTTCCTCTACTTTTTATATCGTTTTAGCTCCTTTTAGTTCCTCCTAATATGGCAATCTTTTTACAGTCATTTTATAACTAAGCAGGCTCTGCTGTTGTTTCCTTACTATTAGTTGTTCGCACATCATCCTGTTCTTTGATTACATTACATTTTCCTGACTATTTTGGGGCTAAAAGTGAGAGTAATGGTGTGGGTCGTCACCTTGAGTTTGAGCCTGAGTGGGTAAGGGTTGGGCACAGTGAGCTCCTCCATGTCGGAGCTGCTGGAGCCCGAGGAGCACACACTGATCTGGTCCGAGTGCGTCCTTCGAGAAGATCCATCACTGCCCGATCGCAACCTGCAGGAACAAATACATTTTATATCTGTATTACATTTTATATCACTGGAAAGAAAAGGAAGGAGACACAGTAGTATATCTATAAACTCTGCCTTGAAATGGTCACTCAATGTTGCAATAATTAGAAAAAGATATTTACAATTAAACATCTGCAAGACTTACAGTGTTATTTTCTTTGTTCGCAGTCGGCGGCTCCATAAATTGGGAGAGTTTGGACATGTGTCAACAGGGGGCTCCAGCTCTCGGGACAGCTCATAGCTTCAAATGAAAATGAAAACCATCAAATAAGGTCATGAAGTTCATTTGCATTTTCTTGGCATTACATCGCGCCGTACCTTTCTTGATCTGTGAGCATGGCATGACCCTGAAGCCAGTTGGTGATTTCAGCGTTTACCATGAGACTGTAGCGGGAGCAGGACGCCTGGAGCTGCTGAATCTGAGTAAGAATCTCACATTCCTGAAACATAAAATAACATTTGCAAAATAATGCATTATTCAAGACAGGATGAGCCATTACATATTCTCTCAAAAGTAATGCCGTAACATTTGAAAGTCACTATTGTCAAACTGGGATTTATTTGGAAATTCACATAGATTTCATTTTAAATTTCTTTTATTCATATCATTGGAGCAAGGAGCACAAAGAAGACAAAGCTCATAATAGGTGCCCCTTTCTCCAAAGACAAAACAAAATATAAAAGATGGTCTATTGCGCCATTTACAATATGACTTCAAGTCACACAGGCAGGTCATGTTTTAACCAAAAATAATCTAATTTATTACGTTAATTATACACGTTACATATTTTGTAGTAATGTATAAGATTTAATTGTTGTCAGTTTTAATAGTTTTTTAAATTGATGAACAGTGGATGAGTAAAAGAAGAAATCACAGAACAACAAATCTTTAAACCCTCCAAGTAAAGTTACAATGATTGAGAGAAGAGTCAAAATGCTCATGTCTTCACTTGTTTGATGTTTTTTTTATTAAAACAGCAGCTCGTCTGCTCAGAGGGACTGTTTTTTTTGTTTTTTTTAACCTGTTCACGATCTGGCACCTTGTTATTTGAGTGAATTGTTGACTCTGCAAACTCTGAGCAGAACATTGCAGTCTTCTGCCCAGGGTCCAGACTAAAAACGAGAGGAGCCCTTTGCTCTTTGAAAAATGCTGCCTCCTCTGTGGAGAATTACAAGTCACTGTTGAAAACGCACTTCTCGTCAGCTTTGAATTCAACCTGATTAAGCTGCAGGTTTTTGTTTTGGTATTTGATTCTTATTGTTTTGTTCCATTTAATATTGAATTCTCTGTGTTATTTATACTTTGCATTGAATGTGGAAAGCATGTTGGGGCAGTAATCTGCTTTTTAAATGTGCTACTTGACCTTGACATGATCAATACGGCAAGTCTGTGGGCCCAATCACCAACTGTCAACAAACTATTATAAGGTTCATCTTCTATGTATTCTTTTTCTTCAGGCATTTCTCTTAAAACAAAACGAACCCACCAACACATTGGCTCTTCATGAAATTACATCAAAGTCAAAAGAAACAATCCTCGAAACAACCAGGAGGTGGCGACACTTACCCTTCGACGTTTCTCAAAGTTGATCAGTCCTCCCTATGACATTAGATACAGCTTTAGTAATTTAAGCCCAATAAACATTACATGGTCACAATAGATTTTGACGCTGATCTCACCTCCACCGTGTCACTGAGGGCTGTGTCCAACATGGTCAGGACGGTTAGGTAAGTGCCAAGGTACGGGACAACACCGCTGCTCGAGGCCTGAAGACACGGAAATCATCACTTAACTACAAACTGCAATGAGATGAACATTACTCGGCATGTTTTAATTGCATTCGAAGTGTTGTGTAACGTTTTGTGAATCACTACATTGGAAAAGCCAAGCCAGAGACTAGAGCTGAAAATGAATGCTTGTATATAATTACGCATCTCTCTGTATTTGGTCATGGAACATAAATAAAGTAAGTATCTTTGAGTCTACGTGTGGCATCAAGAAACACCTGTTCATTACAATGCTCAAGCTGGCTTTACAGCAGGGGTTATAAAAGATGTAATTCTGAGCTCATCACCGTAAGTAAACTACTAAATCATGTTAAAACGTCATGGTTTTTATCTTTCCAGTGGCAACAGGAACTACCATAAGTCACAGACGCATTTATTGCCCAGGACACAGGCCTAAGAATTACCACTATTTCAAAAACGAATCTGAAATTTAGCACAAGTCTTACCATCTTTCTCGGGCAGAGTTGTGGCGATTTTGAACCTGGAGTGGCACTGCCATCCTGTAAAACAAAGTTTGTAAGTTCAACCATTTACAACATGACAATCGTATTTTTCTGGATTAAATGCCTTTCACAATTCAAACACACAGTTAGGTTTGCGTTGACTAGAAGCAACAGCAGACGTCATAGAAACAGCAATGATAAGAGCTAATGAAACATGTTTACCGTTTCTAAGCACCATCACATTGGAAGAAGCTAAATTTACATCTTAACGTCGTCATCGTCAGATAACCACACCCGGCAGGTTGTACTGAATTTATGTAACTAAATAAAGGTGTAGTTTCATGGCCGTCACACATAACTTAAGTCAAACTACGCGGCTGTACCACATAGCACATACCAGAGCTAAACACACAGGAACAATAAGAAGAATGCAGTTCTAAATACACAATAAGTACCTGCTAGTCATTTGTGAAATATCTTTGAAATAGGAAAATTACCTCCAGGAGGATCTCTCGACTCGTGAGCACACAGTTCTCATCTGGAAAGGTCTCCCAGAGAAGTTCGAATAAGACCATGCTTTCCCTAAAAGAAAAAAAGAAAATTAAGATCACACACTGACATCTACATTATGCACGTTTGGAATGTAAATAGACAAACTATCTCGATCTAATTAAACTGGCTCGCTAACCTGCTCACAACTGCCCACGTCTTCTTGAGGCGGTACACGGCATTGGACTGGAGCGCTGAGAGGATCGCTCTCAGGGAGGAGAAGTTCTTAAGCTCTCGGCATTGCTGATACGGCAAAGAAAAGAGATTTTTACTGTATGTCTTTGCAACATAATACTAATAATTCATTGTTTTTGTGCAGCTCAGTTGTGAAACTAACAAAGGTAAAAGAAACTTTTACTTCAGTACAATTTAAAGCTTCTGTTCATTCAGTGCACCACATTTAAATTATTTTGAAGAACAACATTTGAAGTATAAGATGTTGTAGAAATCAGTATTTTCTGTTGCATTGGTTTGATGGTGGCAAAAGTAATTGAGACAAATCTTCATAACTATTCCACACATTGCTGCACCTTTACTTACTTTCACTTAACCCCCACATGAACCAAGCACATTTTCTCCAGTTTGGTATTACCCAACTCTAAAAACAAAAAAGTGGCAAAAGAGCGACAAAAACGTGCCGGAAAAGCAGCAATAATACAATAGCAAAAAGCGACAAACACATACGACTAGAGTGATGAAAAAGCAACAAAAAGTTACCAAAAAACTGACAAAAAGCAATGAGAAATAAAACGAAAACGCAACAAAAAGAAAAATGCGGCAAAAGAGCAGCGTGATGGAAAAGCAACAACACTATTAAAAAAGCGACAAAAACCTGACTAAAGAGTAATGAAAAAGCATTAAAAAAACATTAAAAAAACAACAACAAGAAAGCAACAAAAGCAGTTATGATCAGTTTTGTAGGTCCTGGCTTTCAAATGAGGCGTTACATTGGCCTATAGGCTGTAAGCTCCAGTCGAGAAGCTTTTAGATTTGGGTAAAGCTGAACTGGAGAAAATGCACTTGGCTATGGTGGTTAAAAGTCGGGGACCCGATTTATAGATAGATGACCTTTACTACAGACTCATGATCCAGACCAGAGGACAAACAGATACAAACCATAAAAAAAAAACATAGTAGAGTAAATGTATTATGCCACTATAGGAAACTATTCCACTTGCATATAAAAATAGATAGTTATATAACAGGTTACACTCCGCTACATCCTGCTTTCATGGTTTGAAAACAGGACAACTATGCACCCCAGCTTTAAGTATAATGATACCATGACTTCATTCGGGTGCAAGTGTTACCTGTGCGACAGAGATCCAGCTCTCTATGACGCGGGCTCTGTGGACGAGGTTAGTGTGTGAGCTGTGAGGGGACCGTGGGCTGGATGAAGGCGAAGAGAGGAAGACTGTGGACGAGCGGGGGGACGAATCCGTGGAGGAAGAGGTGGACGTGGTCCCGGGACAGAGCAGGGAGGTGATGACGCAGTTGGTGACGACGTTGAACTGGGAGATGGTGGCGCGGACAGTCGGGGCAAGGTTTCGGTTTTCCTTTTTGTCGCGCTGGGACCAGACACAGCCGAGGCAGTCGAAAGGCTTCACTTTGACAAACAGCTCCTGTAATGAGAGTCAGTGACAAAAAAAATACCATTACAATTATATTAATACACACCAGTACTACGGCTGTTCATTTCTGGAAGAATATCTCATTTTTTCTGACTTTTACTGTAGATGCGATTTGATTTATAGAGTGTGGTCAAATCAGAAAGATTAAGTTCACAATGTCCACAGAGAAGAATGAAATGCAGTAGCTACAATGCCTACTAAGCCTCGCTTCTGTCAGTCTACCCCAGGGGAAACTGTGGCTACAAATGTAGCTTACCACCATCAGCATGGAGTGAATCAACCCCCCTCCCTTTCATGTGTGAAGCGCTTTGGGTGTGACTTGTGCCATATAAAAAGCGCTATACAAATAAGATTCCCTTCCCTTCCCTTGTGTTGATACGGAGCTGCTGAACTTTGCAAAACAAATTTCAATTCAGATCCTTGTACCTGACAACAAAGTATCTATCTCTTAAGACATCATATTATTTCTAAAACTGCAGCTTTTGATATTAGCAGTTTTGCCAAATGCCACAATACAAATTGCAATTTTGGTTTGATTGTTATTAATCTTGTACCCCTAAACACTAGTGCAGCAAAACATTGTTTTTGTCAAACATGTACAGTCACATATTCTGTCCAGCATTAGTGCGATTACAGTTTTGGTGATGTCCTAATGAAGCTTCTGCGCAAATTCAACCTGGAAGACCTACCAGCTGCATTCATTCACCTTATCCCCAGCAGCGTTCTCCAATCATCCAATCACAGACCCCACTCTAGTCGCACCTTCACGACAGCCAATCACCGCAGTTGCTCATCCTCGCTCATTGCTCAGGATCCCCTTGTTTACGGCGCCCTCACACCAAGAGCGGCGGAAGAGAAGAGGGCGGCGAGCTTCCATTCATTCCCTATTCTGCCTGGCGACCGGAAAGAAGTCTCCGGAAATACACATCGAGAGCGGCACGATACAGACGGCCGCAGCGGCTCTGTATTTGCATAGCTTTGAAATTTTTTCAACGCTATGCAAATACAGAGCCATTTCCGGCAGCGACCGCCAACCACAGAACATGATTTGACAGATGCCTGTGCGTACATTAATTGGCTCATGCACTTCAGCTGCGTCTCCAACCCCACCTCCACGTGCTCCTGCACAAGGGGGGCTGGCGAAGGAAGTAGAGAAAGCTGAGCGACGGAAAGCGTTTTTTTCCCGCTTGGTCTGAGTCCGGCCTTAAGCTCTGTCAATCACTCAGCTGTTTGCCAGCCGTGCTACAACCCTCCTCGGCGTCGACTGGCCAACCCAGGATTGCTCTTCCACCACCAGGGTCCAGGCTCGGGGAGAAGATTCTGGCTATCTTTCATCAATGCCGTGCATTTCACATCGTTCGTTTGTTCAATCTTCCACCGGGGTCTGAGCCCCAATAATGACTCATGTTCATTAATTAAACACTCATACTGCCATTCTGTCTCTGAGTCATTTCAGGTTGAAATACATGTATCTAACAACAACGTTTACATGTCGTCTCTAAACTCCAATAAGCTCATTTTGTCAAATCAATACACCATAAACAATAAGCAGTGTTACTTATTTTCCATTAAATATCAGTCCAAAAGGTACATACAGCGTCCAGCCTGGTCAGCTGCTCTGCTACGGCTCTCGCAGGAAAGTCCATGATGGTTTTGTCTGTCCCTGAACTGTCCAACACATCCTCTTGGTACGGATGATTCAGCTGCAGTGACAATATCTCTGCACGATCTGAAAAAACACAACAGATTAGGTACACAACTGAAGCAAATGACGGTTGATACTGGAAAGGTCATTGCTATCGGATGAAGATGAATTGTTGTTGTTGCAGAAGAGTGGCTTAAGCCTTATTAGTAATTACCATTTCATTTCTAATCTAAATGTAGGATCAGATTGTGGCAGAGGTCATAAGATACAGAACTGCTATGTACACTATGTACACTATGTACTCCACGCGCTCATATTTCCGTGTATAAACAAAGGCTAAGTAACCACTCGTCCTCCGCTACCTTGCTCCAGGAGTCTCTTGAGCAGGTTATCAGCCGTTTGGACCATGCGGCGAAAACAGACCCTGTGCTTCAGTTTGGACGAAAGCAGCTTCAGGGACGGATACAGAGGAGGTTCACTGAAGTCCTCCCCGAACTCCTCCAGCCACAGACGCAGCACCGGAGACAGGCCACTGATGAGAGGAGAAAGGAAACTCACTCAGACTGATACTTAACACAATTTTAGACAATGTATTGCCTAAAGGCTCTTACATCTATTTCAACAAACATTTGTGTTATCTGGAATATACACAAAATCCAAAATGTGCCATGAGAGAAGAGTACTGTTTTATCACCAAGAAGGATAAAAACTCTATTTTTGTCAGTAAGCACCATTTTAGCTTCTTGAAATTTGGTAAGAAATCCCATCTTCACACACCTTTCACCGTTTAGTAATCATTTTTAGAAATCCCTTTCTTACGATTGACCTGAAGGCGACAAAGGATATAATGAAACTCTGTTTTTTGCGTTAACTGTGTGAGGACTACACATGTTGTTTGGTGAATGTGGTGTTTGTCATTTCATCAGAGGGAGCGGATCGAAGAAGCTTAAGAGTCAAGTCTGTCAAATGCCACGGTGGTTTGATGTGACAAGACTGAAGCTTTTTGAAAAATGAGTATTGGAAAAGTGCTGAAGGCTGTGTCATTGAGTGCATCTAATTGTTTACACCTATCATTCCAGTACATTAAATATTGCCTTGTACAATACTTAATAATGTGGATTTATCCACTTGTTATCAGTAATTGCCCCAGACTTCGCTGATGTGGCTGCACTCACCTCCGAGGGCAAACAGCCTTATCGGGGTTGACCATGCTTTCGTCCCTGTGGAAAAAGGAAAAACAAACACTGTCATTTGTCAAGGTTACATTCGAAAAACATCATAAATTTAGGAGGGAACGAGAAGTGGTGAATGGGAAATCCTGTGCACGAGAAGACACGGTCATCCTGTGGAAAACATCAGCCTCTAAATGTCAGAGTTTCGTGCAGTAGGTGTGGAGCAGCGGAGTTCAAGGCTGGGCAACAAAACCAAGCCTCACACCTCACGTAATGTTACACCTAAATTTAGGTACGAAATATGAAAATGCGAGACTAAATATTGATTTGAAGAAGTATATGTACACAAACACATGAACACTTCCTTTGAAATCAATTTCCTTTAACCTCTTAAGCCCAAATCTAAAAGCTTCATGACTGGGGTTCGTAGCCAATAAACCAGTGTAACGCCTCATTTGAAAGCTCACTTTTTTGGTGCCCTTTTGTGGCTTTTTTTTGGGTCAGGTTGTTGTTTCTCTTTTGTTGCGAGTTTTTTTCATTCTCGTTTTCGTTGCTATTTTGACGCTTATTTCAAGAAGCTTTTAGATTTGGGTAAAGCCAAACTGGAGTAAATGTGCTCGGTTCAGGTGGGGGTTAAGAGGTTAAGTGTTTGATGTGTGGACAACCTTTGGGGCCCCAGAACCCCACTTTTGGAACCACTGGTCTATCTTAGAAACTCCCAAACCAAATGGTGTATCAGGTTTGCAAATTGTGTGTGGGTGCTAGTTGCAATTTTATTTCTCTTTCATAAGGTTGCAATTTTCCCATTACATCTTTACATCTACAGTATATGCCATACCTTTTGCTAACTTGGCTCCATTTAGCAACGGGTATGTCTAAATATCCATTGCTAAATGGGTATTTACTGTAGCCATATGCGTGAGACCAATATTATTGGTCTCAAGTTACATTTACAAAAGCAAATCGTTTCCACCTGACAAGACTATGATAAATAAAAGCTAAAGTCGAGTACAGGTCACACATGTACATTTTATTTGACCTTTAATATGTGTTGTATGTAATGTTGTACGATTGCCTCTGTACAAAGCCGAAGTACAATCAGTGGTGGAAAGTAACAAAGTAAAAAGTACAAATTACAGGTACTTTTACTTTACTTAAGTACATTTTATGATGAATACTTTTTTACTTTACTTCACTACAGTTTAGAGCCTGTATCTGTACTTTCTACTCCACTCCATTTTAAATTGGGTTATAAGTAAACATATTTTATTTTCTAAGTGACCTCTCAACAATGAACTGGTTTAGTCCC
This sequence comes from Neogobius melanostomus, assembly GCA_007210695.1. NCBI lineage: Eukaryota > Metazoa > Chordata > Actinopteri > Gobiiformes > Gobiidae > Neogobius > Neogobius melanostomus. The sequence continues at coordinate 315,974 of VHKM01000596.1, read as the reverse complement.
AGTTTAGAGGTTTACTCCTTTAGACCTTGTTTAGATCTGGTTTAGTTCCTGTTTTTGACCCGAGTTAGTGGTTTGCTCGTTTAGACCTGGTTTGATTCAAATAATAAAAAAAAATTCTGCACATTAAATACCTTTACTTATAAAGTACATTTTACAATGCATACTTTTATATTTTTACTTAAGTACATTTTTGGTCCTGTAGCTGCACTTTTACTTAAGAATATTGAGCACTTCTTCCACCACTGGAGGAAACACCCTATTTATTTGATAGTAATACAGAAACATGACACGAGCACTTTACAATACGTTTGGGCATAAATGCAAAGCCGTATCCGTATTTTGGTTGCATGGTGACACAACAAAAGGAATACATTTCTTTTGTCATGTTGTAAAGTAATAGCTAAAGGTTTATTTGGTAGACTTGTTGTCAATAGCAACACAGATAAAAGGTGAGACTGTCAAACAATAAATCCTTGCAGCTCCATGAACAGCATACACGGTATTACAATGCATTTGTAAGTGCTAAGACAGGATTTGAAAACATTTTTAATTAATTGTGGGAGTACAAAGGATAATTGTCGTTTTCAAATCAAATTAAAAATAGCTGCTGCCATTTAGCGAAGTGGGAGTGCTTGAGGAGGGCAGGTACAAAGGTGGAGATTATTTGTTTGGAGCGTGACCAATCGATGTAATGGCCACCACAGAAGTATTCGCCACATCAGAGGTTTGAGCCTCGGTGACGTGAGAAGGGTGTGGAAAAACCTGCAGCCTTTTGTAGATAACAATGGGACTATGCTGTAAAAGTCCGATTATAAAAGACACTCAGCCACGTAGGTAAATGGCGAGAAAAGTAGGGCGAGCAAAGAAATGTCAATGTCACGGAGGCAAGAGGAAAGACGGAGAGTTTACCTTTGTCCTCCCCATCCCAACTATTTAGCCAAGCAAATGATATACAGTACTAAAGATAGACTCATTGCAAAAAATGTACAATATCTGCTGTCCTACCTTTCTGGGTTAGAATATGTTGTGACCTATTGCTATCCATGTATGTTTGCTCAAGTCCGTTCCATCATGTCCTTCACAACTTGTCCCACTTTTACTACTTAAGCCACAGAAAGAAAATCAAAACCCAAAATTCACCCTAACCTATTTACTATGCATTTTGCTTCATTCTAATTTAGGAACAGTACTTTCTAAATGTTTACCTATAAATATGAGCTAATATGTTTCTGAGTTAACTACAAACACAGTCCTGGTGCACCCACATGCGCTTTGTTGCCCGTCGCTCCCTCACCTCTGAAACAGCAGCTCGATGAGGGCAGTCGTGGAGGTGAAGGCCCTGTACGTAGAAAGGAAAACCCGAGCAAAGTCCGGTTCTTGGTTTTCGTGGTCCAAGAGGTGATTCACGAGTCTGTCCAGCGAGGCCGCCTTTATCCTGCGCAGCTTCACCGTGTGGTACTGGCTGAAGCTGAAGACCGTGGACTGGTCCGGAGACTCCGGACTTGGCACGACGGTGTCCCGACGAAGTGTGATCCCAAATATAGCGCCATCTTTCTCCTCCTCACCCCACTCCTGCACTGGGTCCTGCCACAAAAAGTTATCCAATGTCACTCTATACAGAACAGAGCAGTTTTCACACTATAATACAGTTAAATCTTGTAATAGTGTAGCGGTTAATATTTGTGTCTTAATAATAATAATAATAATAATAATAATAATAATAATAATAATAATAATAATAATAATGCAATGGTTTTATATAGCACTTTTTTGGACACTCAAAGACGCTTTACATTAGTGGCTTCCCCTTTCATTGTTTGCAATACAAAAAATCTGGTATTTCCATAATGTAAAAATGGAAGAGCAAAATCGCATTACTTTTTTGAAAGAAAATCTGCAATCATTCGTCTCTTCAATAAAAAATGTAATATAAATACAAATAAAATCAGCTATAGGGCCTTTAAGCGAAATCTTGAGAGAACAATTGTGTTAGATGTGCTTTTATAGGATTTCAGGCCTATTTTGGCGTTTTTTTACAATTTTTCTGTGCATCCAAGCTATGAAGACCAAGTGATTATGTGAATCCATCCAAAGTGAAGCGAGTGACAACAATATGGCCTTATCGTCTTATTCTGCTGACTTTAGTTGATATTGCCATGGAAACTGGAGCTGGAGACGTACCCACTCCTGGTAAAGTTACAGTCATGACTGCGGAGAACCGAGTCGCTCACAGCAAAGGCGGACGTTTGTTTTTACATTTGTGAGGTATTTTTCAATGAGGAAAATATCTGTCATAAAATAAATGCTGTTATTTCAATTGTATTTACTTAAAATTCTACGCGGTGTGGCTTTAAATCAAGTAAGTAACTTTCGATGGTGGGCAACGTCTGCAAACATAGCTGCCCTGGGACAAATAGAGAGATGTGGCATTTGAACCGTGCCAGTGGGCTCATTATCACAGACATAATCAGGGCAAAAATGGTGAGGTGTATGGTTCGAAACAGCAACAACACCAGTTTTGATTTGAGTAGCATCAAACAACTAGCACAACTTGTTTTAAATTTACCAATCTTCAAATTCATATACATCTGGAAAGAAAACAATTTGGCAAGGAGTGTGCATTCAAAATAGTAATTCGTCTTTTAAATCAAAGATCGTACTGTTCCACATTTGCTAAAGACAGATTCTAGATAATGAGTGAGCATGTAAACACCAAGGCGAGCGTGTCATTTGTTCTTTGACCCGAAAGCAACGTCTCCATACAGGCTTTATACAACCATGTTATCTGATTGATTTGGAACAATGGGCCAAAACCACGCTGAAAAGTCCTCATATGACGTGACAGAAACCAGTGCGCCAGAAACAATATGGCAAAAAGTAAACATCATCAGTACATCAAGTACCAAAAAAAAAATAGATCTATTATTACTGTGTTGGTCAGACTCAGCACCAAAAGTTTTTACGAACAGGCTTATTGAAAAAGAAGTAGTGCTTCTAAAGTTAGCTTTTGCAGACAGCGAAATTGTAATCCTGCTTACCATTGAAAACTGCCATTTTCCCATAATATCTTGCTTATTGGAAGAAATCATTTGTTATCAGCGACAACGGGGGTGAATTAGGGATACAACTCCGTGGGGCGGTCTTTTGAATCCATCAAACGCGAGGTATCCATTTTGAGAACTATTAAAAGTGGAAAATACCGAGTCTGTCTGGATGTTGGGATGACAGAGTATGCACGGAAGCACTGGCGCGTGGAGAGGTACAGCCAGGAATGACAGGTGTTTGGAGGCGGAGCTTATGTCAAGGTGTGGAAGGGACTTATGAGGAGCTGGCCAATGAGGAGCGTGGAGAATGTGGGACAACAGACGCACAATAAATAATAAAAGAAGATCGATGTTTTTATTTTTTTTATTTTTTATATATACTCTAAATTTAGTTTATTAGTATCTTTGTTCGGTTAGTACATGTACTTTCTGCAAATGTTTTGTTCATATATATATTATCTTTTTTTATTTTAACCTCTTAACCCCCCACCAAGTACATTTTCTCCAGTTCAGCTTTACCCAAATCTACAAAACTCATCTCAACGGATAATTTTCCTTGCGTTGTTGCCACATTGTCGTCACATTTTACCCCTTTTTTCATTGCTTTATAATGCGTTTTCGTCAAATTTTTTGCCACATTTTCATCGCTTTTTTGTCACTTTTTGTTGCATTTTTGTCACTTTTCTGTTGCTTTTTTGTGACTTTTTTCTTACGTTTTCGTCACGTTGTTGCATTTTCATATAGGGAAAAGATAATTGACCGGAGTTTACGGATGGCAAAGGCCAGGCTAGCTCAGTTCAGCTCCTAAGGTTAATTGTCAATATCTTGCGTTTACTACTATATAGCACTATACTATACTATCTTTCCAATTTGCATTCCTTATTTTTTTTTTTTTATAATAGTTAATCTTTCATATGTTTGCACCATTCCACTCAAAGAAATGTTCTAGCAAATTAACAATTTTCACTGATAATGATAAATAAAACGTATTTTATGGTGGAAAATTAAAGCTGTCTCTATGCTTTATCTGGAAATACTATACCAATATTTCGTGATAAGTAGATCTTAAGTAGTAGAACACGTGAGGTGTAATGTAGGCCTGCATCAACACTGAGGCATGTCTCTCAAGAATCCAGACAGTGCGGTTTTCTCAGCCGTCACTTGCCACCAGTTTCTTCCCACGATGTCATGGGCGTGGAGAGGACATACCACTTCAAACAGGTCTATCAGCCTACAAAAAATGCCAACTTTAATTTAATTTTAGAAGTTGCAAATATAGAGCCTCTAATCCTCTTCTACACTAACAATGCATCTAATCAACATCCAATTGTGCTTGAATTTTATTTGTCAAAGGAAAGCTCTAAATGATGTAAAAGTGAGAATATGTTGAATTGAACACATCGTCGTTTTACTGATAGCAATCTTAGTTCATCACTTTATTTGGCCACAACCTCGAGGTAGGGGAAACCCAGAGTAAAAATGAAAGGCAGAGGGGTATGTGAACACAAAAGAACCACAGGCCTAAAAATTAAGGTTACGCTGGTGAGTATCTCTCCCCCACTGAATATCTCTCCCCACTCTCCCCCACTCCATGCCCTGCTAAAACACAATTAGCTTTGAAACGACCATCAGGAGACAAAATTATTGGACATAAGTGTTAATAAGGTCATTGTAATCATGAAGGGAGTTTATTGGGGTTGTTTGTCTTTAAAGAAGGAGGGGAAACCCATGCAGACACAATGGAAAATATGAAAACTCCGGGGTTCTAACCCAAAAGGTCCTGTATAAGAGCGCTAACAGCAGCCACCTTCCATATTGGACAAATCCGGCTTCAATCTTCTGCATATGACAATGAGAGAATGAGCAAAATACCCCTAAAGACAGACCCAGAAACAAACCTGCTTGATCTGAGCCAAGTACTACACTTTATTCTTGTCATTCAAAAGACCAATGCTGCACCAAAGCACCAAGCTAAGCAGTGATCTACCTTAATAGTGTCTTTTAGCTAAAGATAGATCATGACGTAACGCCGCAAAGCATCATGTAGTAGAGCAAGCCAAGCAAGTGCTCATTTGGCATGGGTGGCTACGTTCTGAGTCGCTTCGATTGTCAGTCTTCGAAGGTTTTCTGCACCAAAACAAACGCCAAGGAACTAGCCACTACTGTTGGGGCTTGTGCAAATCAGACTCCAGATCAAGACTGGCTGCTGGAGTTCATACCATTTGCCACCATCCACTCCTGTATAAACCTTTATTTTCATTGTGATACATCTGCATTTCAATGGCCTCTCATAATGACCATTTTTATTAATTTGAGCCATTGCTTCAGTTCTGGCAATCGATAATTAGCTGGGTCACTATTGAGAAAAGCCCCTGGTATAACTTTCTCCATCAAAACGACTTTGTCCATTGTGTATTTGCTTATTTGTGACATCAATTCCAATGTTCACATTCTATTTCTGTGTTTACAACGACACTGAAGCACTGAGTTAGTGTATTTTAAATGGGTAAATGCGATTTGTTTGTCTAGCTTTGTGACGTCAACTGTAAAGGTGGCTATTGAGATCCCACCAAATCCCACCAGACCAGCTTGGAGACCACCATCATTGAGCGGTGGCCACTACTTTATTCAACGCTTTAGGTTTTGCAAACAATTCACATGTTGTTTCGCTAATGAGTTCCTCTCAGCAAAAATGTGTCCCTCCAATTCATTATGTACAATGGAGCGGAGAAACAAGGACGTCTATCTGTTTAGTCCCAATTAGACACATGAAAGGTTGATGAGGAAGCAGCAACAGTGAAAGTATGCAGGAACAAAATGACCCATTTTTTCATGTTCTTTAACAATACATAACATGTTCTTTTGAAAATATAATGGTTCCTGGGCTGGGCTCTGGTGACTGGTGTATGACCTGAAGTACAGAAAGGAACAAGGAAGATGCCTTACAATAAACAATAAGCCCATATCGAAATAATGTATCTTAGCAGTTCGTCAAAGTGAGTGCTGGTTAAGAGGAAGAAGAACTGGAAAAACCTAGAGAAGTACATGTGTTAGGAATTTCTCATGTGACGAATGTTCAGAGTGAGACTGTTCCTTGTCTTTTACATTATTGGTAGATTTTAGCCAGTATATGTATATGACATAGACACATTTGTTACTAAAATGTTGTGATTTGGTAACAGAATTCACCACCCCCTACTCAGTCAATGGAGATCTTTATTTTGTGGGAGGTGTTTTCCCAATCTGTCTTTGTGCTGTGTATATAAAAAAAAAAAAATCCACCATATTTCCATGTTTTCACACAGGCATTTGATTTGCATCTGGCTGATAGCTTAAATAGAGGCTACATTATCACTATTTTTAAGTACTTGACTTGTATTGTATTGTATGTGAGCGTATATATTTTTAATCAGAGAAGCACCACAGAAATTCAAGATTTTTCATGTTTTTTAAAGCTAGAGGAAACTGGAGCAGATAAAGAAACCTGCCCAGGAACAGGGAGAACCTGCAAAGGTACCACCCAGTCTGGGAATCAGACCCGGGACCTTCTTGCCAGTCCAGGGTAGATTGTTTTGTTTGTAGTAACTGCTTTAATGGAAAATTAACCTGATAGTCACCATTGCTAGAAGGCTTACATTCACCCCAAGGAGTCATAAAACACTACAGAAATGAATAAGAGTCTTTCTGGTATGTGGGCATGTGGTGTAAGTATTATTCCAAATCAGTGATACCAGAAGGGAAAACTGACTTGGCCCATACCTCATGTTGCCTGTCTACATCCAACAACCGAAACCTGCTGAGCCACACGCCAGGCTCGTTGTCCGTGTGGACGTCTTTACTGGCATTTCTCTTGTGCCAAAGCTGCTTTTTGACGATGCCCACTGTACTGTGGCGGTCCTGTGAATCTGCTGCACCTACTCCTCTGCCCCCCAAACCAGGCAGGATGGTCCTCATGTCCCACTCAGTCAGGGCACCACGGGACCTCGCACCTTCTCACAACTCCCCCACACCTGCGGCTTCATCTAAGAGGAAACAGGTAGCAAAATCAGCCTCTAGTTTAGAAGTAAAAGATCATTTTACTATTTCTACTATTACAATGGATAACGAAAGATTCCAACTTTACATTTATTGTAATCACATTATGCCTTATCTTAGATCTGGGTCAGCAGCATATCAATGTAATGGTTATTATTGCATTTAGGGGAAAATAGGAGACAGTGTTGAAATAATTCAATTTAACAAGACATTGACGTAAATTACATCGGGCTCCTGTTCACAATAAAATACACAAGAAAACAAAGGACACACACCAGGAATAACAATAAGTAGCCTATAAATAAATTAGATTATATAAATGACTTAATTGCTTGAAGTGAAAGAAAGAATTTATAATAACGGAGTCAAAACTCAATTTCACAGATGCAACAGAACAAATCACAGCAAAGAAAAATACAGAAAGTATACTCACTTAACTGTAAAAGTGGTTCCTTTAGGTCTTAAAGTAGATCCTGGTTGGAGAGAAGCTTGTTCAGCACGAAGGCTCAGCAGATTTGTGTGAATGTTGGATGGCAGTCTAGCATTTATCAGAGGAATGGTTGTTCCTCGTGTTTGTGGGTGGAGGATACGGCAGCCTGCTCTGTCAGAAATGTGAGTAATGTGTGTGAGGGCGTGCGGGCGGCCACCTACTCTTGCTTGTGCAGTGATGTGTAGGGACTTTTCTATAGTTTTCCCACTCACGGACTGGTCATTAGGGCTCAGATTTACAGGGAGGCAAAGGGTGCAATGCAATGCAACCTAATTTTACAATGTTTGCACCCTCAGCATCACAATGTACAGTATTTTAATGGCGAGAATCTCTATTTGTGCGCTGAGGAAACACTGATGCCCCAACTCTCTGCCAGGTTGTTCTGAAACACTAATGAAAAACAAAGCCTAAGTATGGATATAAGATATTTTCATGCAGAATGCAGCCTGATACAGAAACATGGAACTGCCAGTGTGGGGTACACCGCTATATGTCGTTCGAACCTTTTGATAAATTCTTTTGAGCGTGGACGCAGTGACAATAAATGCAGATTACCCATTGCTGCTGGCAAATTCAATTTTGTCTGAGAGTGTGATTATCACTGAAACCACAATTCAACCTGCAAAGCCCAAATGTAATTGCAAAAAATCTGTCCTATATATACTGTATATTTTAAACTGGAAGTGAATATTCTGACAAACAAAAATTGTAGGCATAATGAAATATCAATTTGTGTATAGGCCTATAAGTTTTTATTTCTATAATTTTTTGCTACATTGGGCATTTGTGTATGCACAATGCATGGAAAACACATTTACATGCATATAAAAGCCCCATATAAAGTTAAAAAATAATAATATGCCTAATTGTTTCATTTCTTTATTGAATGTATAAGCCTTAAAACGTTTTTTCCTTGACATACACAGGTTTCTTAAGAGTAAAATAATCTGCACGAGAACATATTGGACACCCAAAAAAATACAGAAAGGGTCTCAAACAAACACTTTAGATATGATTGATTGTATTGCATTTTCACTTCTTTTTCCAAGCCTTTTTCTTGAACTTGGCATCAACAACCATCTGAGACTGTCTTTTCATAGCTTCTCGTGAGATGATGCCTGCCTCGTCCTCATCACTGTCCTCCTCTGAAACAATAAATATTAAAGATTTAAACAAAAACAAATAATTAATCCACTGTATGCACAGTATACATCACCGTGTGTTTGCAACTGACCATCTCCAAAAAGCTCCTGTTTTTGGTCCTCAGGCAGCTGGACACGTGTGTTGAAGGTCGGCAACCTCCCCTCAATTTTAAGAAAGAACTGCACAAGGCAAAAACTATACTGTTACAAGACAAATCCAAGAGAGGAAACATGTTGTGTCCTCCATTCACAAATCCTATATTACATGTATGTCAGGCCTATTTAGAAGTGCTGGTGGATAGACTGAATGAATTGATACCAGGCTGAGGGATTAAAGACTTTCAGACTTTCTACATTATCAAATAGAGCCCCATGACACTTCTTATTCAATCTAAGGCAAGAATGAGTACTTCTTGACCTGCAAATGAAAGAGTAAGAGACTTACCACATGCTGTAACTAAAAACAGTTGGCAAAGTTACAGTTAGTTTTTCTTAATACATATTTTTAACCTAAATTAACCAGGAAAGTCTTATTGTAATTTAAGAATCTCTTTTTTTAATGAAGGGGCTTTTTAGACATGGCATTTTAGTGGCAGAAGAAAGCAGAGGGAGAACCAGACACGGAGAGAACATGTTAACTCCACTCAAACCCGGGACCTTCTTGCTGTGAAGCAAGAGCGTCAAACCATGTTTGTAGATAACGTATCTAGGTAATTAAAATAACAATGCTGTCACATATGACACAATTATGTTATTTTAAAATATGTAACTGAGTGACATCAAGACCCATACACACTGGCGTGTCCAACATTCCCCTTTAATTATCAACACAGTACAAGCAGATTTGAGTATGAAAATAGTCACTGCATGGATCATGCCACAAACATGCATTGTTACCTTGTCGTCGTCCATCATCTTCATGACGGCAGAGAGGTCTTCTCCCTGGAGCTCAGAGTGAAGTGACTGTAGCTTGAGCTCACACACGTGGAGCAGATCCACCAGACTCGAGTCAGTGGATGCAGTAGTTAAAGTGTCCTCATCGCTCTGAAAGACAATGAGAAATTCACGTTAGGAACGGATGTGATGTAAAAAAATAATAATAATAAGTTGATGAAAAAAAATAAAATCAAAGTTTACAAACACCAGCCTATTGAGCCCACAATAAAATGTGGTCGTAAAACTGCGACGTACCATTTGTGGCTTCAGGAAACAGCTGATCATATATATTTTAGATGTATTATTTCCAGGGAATGAAAAGGCTCTTCACTATGATGACTATGTCACATGCATTTATCCACTGTGTTTGTGTATCTGCCTCCAATAAGATAAATTACATAAAACATTTGCTGACAACATAGTCTCGACCTCAACAATGCCTGTGGCTCTTCTTAATGCACAGTGAACTGAATCTTAATTTAAAAACGTAACAATGACTTCACATGTCCATGTTTCACTTCAAACTATTACTTCATTCTTGTACCAAACATTCATTTGGTGTCTAAAGTACAGCTGAAACCGACTATGGTAATAAGTGCTCTGTCAAAAGATAATCTGTCTTATTCTGTGCAAATAAAAGACAAATAATTTCTCCAACTGGTTACCAGGGTTCAGAAGCCCCTTATGAGAGACCAACAGGCCCGGTTAGAACCATGAGGCCGTCCTTCTGTGGACCCACCACCTGCAGGAGGAGGCATAGGGGCTGGTGCAATGTGATTTGGGCAGCTCCAACGGCTGACCCCACGACCCGGCAACGGAAAAGTGGAAGAAAATGGATGGATGGATGGATGGATGGTTACCAGGGTAATGTGTTGAAGTTTGACTGCGAGGTGCTCCACTCCGGCTTGATATGTGCCCAGAGTTTTGTCCAGTGCAGCCAGACTCTCTTTGGCCCCGTCACATCTCCTCTGAGCAGCCTGGAGCTCCTGCTCACAGTCCTCCAGTATGTGCTGGTCCCTAACAAATGTTTAGACATATTAGTAGGTTGCCAGTAATAATTTAGAACTTCCATAAAAACTTGTATATTATAAATTAGTACTATAAATAACAGTAAAGACACATGTTTTAAAAAGACTTTCTCACCAACAAAAATGTAATAATTGATGCTTGTAATGTATTTTATTTATTGAGTAAAGTGTTACAAAGGATGACTAAAAGATTATCCAATTTGTGTATGTTACTTTTATCAACAAACAATACTGTATGTGTGTGACAGGGCTCTCAATACCTGGATATATCTGCTTCTCCAGAATATTTCTTCTCCTCGAACTGTTGGTTCAGCTGCTCCTTCTGTTCTTTCAACTGCGCCAATGTATTTTTGTTTTCCTCTATCAACTTCTCCAGATGCTCACGGATCCCCTTCTGCGTGACAAAGCGCTCTGCAACCTCCTGTAAAGGCAACAATATAATAATTAACAGAGTTTATTTTAAATATGTAACCCTTTTTGTATAATTTAAAGTAGATAATCAAATAGTGTAATTTACACACTGTTTCCACAGAAATTTGGAATGTGATATCATTTATACCTAGTCATTCTGTTGGTTTGCCTTATGTTTAATAATTTAACTTAAAAAATGAACTGAAATGTCAATGAGCAATATTTCTGCCAGCAGATCTCATACCTGTATATCAGTGACTCCTGTGGCTTCCTTGATTTGTCTGAAGACGTCCTCAAATGTTGACATGGCTTGTTCGTCCTCTGCTGCCACCCTCGTGGTGCTGCGCTGAGGCTCACTGCCCAAGTCGTCCGGCTGCATGCCTGTCCTCTGCGCCTGCGTGTGACCATCATTATCGTAGTAAAATAGTGGTATTTTTTTTATCTACAGTTGTAAATTTCATACTCAGTTACAATGTTTTTTTGTTTTTTTTTGCCTTTAAGGATATTCAAACCAAATTTCACATTTCTAAAACTTTCATTGAACCACTGAACAAACAAGTTTTTTACTGTCCTTCACTTTAAGTTGCTAATTTTTTCCTCCTTAGGCCTACTGTTAAGAAATGCAAATCAATGGCATCTGTGTTATGTTACTTAATGTTTCCCTAGCTGAGAATGATTCTGCAACCCACTTTTGTGTCCCGTCCCTCCAGATGAGAACCACTGAAGAGGACAATCAACAGAGTGCACATTACCCGTCTTTCAACTTTTTCTGTTTGGATTTTGTGCTCTTCCACCTTCGTCTTATAGCGTTCCCTCTCCTTACGATCTTTGTAGAGTAGTTCTTCTCTTTGCTGCAACTCAGCCTGGTCAGAAGTAGAAATATCACACACCGAAATTACAAACAGTACCTCTCTCATTTAATAAACAAAAAGCACATGTGTATAACAGTAGAGCCAGCGCCTTAGCTTTGGTCACCTTTGATGCTTCTGCTGAGAGCTGGGCCTCATGTTTCATGGCCTTAAGTGTTTGAAGGTCATCTTTGTACTTTAACACTTCTTCTTCCAGACTGTCCAACTGGCCCGGGTAATGCAGACTCTCCTCCTGTAACAGAGCACCTTTTCAGATTTAGATTTGAAATATGTTCTTTACCTAACATTCTCAACCTAGAACCTTTGTTTAAAGATTACATTATTACTACAGTCGGTAGTACTACCTGTAGATGACTTTTGAACGCCAAATAGTTTCTAGTGATGTTTTCTGCCTCTTTACACTTCAGCAAGGTCTTCTCCAAGTTATTCTCCAGAGTTCGCAGTTTCTGAAAACAAATACAACACACAAAAAATAAAGCACTCAAATAATTACAACGTACCTTTTGTAAACATGTTGGTATAATTTAATGAAAGCACCACAGCGTCGTCCTCTCCAGTTTTGGTAGAATCGTCGCTCAGTGCTTTCAGTCTCTCATATTCTAACTTCAGCTCATTGCGGCGCTGCTGCAGAGTCCTTGTGATGTGCTTTTGAGCATTAAGACGCTTCTTCTTTGTTTGGATCTTTCTGTCCAGAGTTGCCAGAGCTGTCTGCAAAATAGAAAAAGAAAATAATCAATAATGATTATGTGGGATGTAGTAAATTAAAAATACCTTTGATGACATGTTGCAGAAGGCATCTTTCTCTGAGATTTTTTCCATATTTTGGAAAGCCACTTTAACCACATGTTTATCACCCTGTAAATACAGAAGACATTTGTTGTTAGTTTTCTGACAAACACTTCCAACATCACCTAACTCTGGACTTGACTTACTTCATTGGCGGCAGCGAGCTTCTTGTAGAGGCTGGTGTTTTCTCCTCTCAGCTGCTGGATGGTCTCTTTATTCTTTTTGATATTGGCTTGAGAGCTTTCATAAAACGCAGTTCTTTCGCCCTCTGGTGGACACATGTGTTACTTACATGGGTGTCAAATTGTCTCATTTCTACGGAGGTGGGTAGAACAGCTCATACATTTACTCAAGTAAAAGTATATTACTTTGAAATATTTTTACTTAAGAAGAAGTATAAAGTGGTGACCAAAAGAATTACTAAAGAATAAAAAAGTATCTGGGTAAAATGCTACTTGAGTACTGTGAGTACTGAGTAACTGTTGTTACTGTTAACTGTTGTTAAAAAATGTGGTATTTCCGAAGGACATTCCAGATTAATATACAAAACTGCTTTTTCTGAAGAATAAAATAGTTACATAAAACACAAATTACATCAGTTTTGTGTCAAGAAGCTTTTGCCAATTAAAAATGTACTCGCAAGGGACCTTTATTTACTCAAGAGTACAGATACTTCCTTATATTACTCAAGCAAAAAGTACTCTATGGTAAAACTACTCTCAGAAGTACAATTACTTCAAAAAGTAACTAATGTAACGTTACTTGAGTAGATGTAACTGAGTACCGTTACTACTTCCCACTGAATTTCGTACAGCTCAACCATTGACAGTATATTTAGAAAATTCTAAATTTACTGTCAATGAGCTCAACATGTTTTACGCACTTAGAATTGGTTTAAGAGATTAAATAAATGATTAGTTATTAGACAAAAATGATTTGAAACGGTAATGTCATTAATAAACCTAACCCTAACCTTTTCCTAGCCTAAGCCAAATAATTTTACTAACCGTAATTGATTTTTGTTTCTAAACTCGAGTTTTCCAACTCCTGGCGAGGTCTATGCTCCTGGCCCCAACCTTAACCAGTTAGATATTATCTATATCAATTATGTGACGGCAAAAATAGCCGGAAACCAGCCGAAGGCATCGTAGACACTTCGTTCTCTAAAACCCACCTTGAACCTTGATAATGAATGTGCTGAGTTGTGTTACAGTATAGTAGACCCGTTGAAAGCATTAACGCCCGTTAACACTCGATATCAGAATGATCAGAACTTCGCGTACCTAAAAGTTGAATTTTGCGCTGTAGCTCCGTTATCTGGTCACTGAGTGGAGGTTTGGACCTTCGGTTGAACGACATTGTGATGATATGAGGCTGTGTTGTGTTTACATTTAGCCACAATATTCTCCGTTTTTAGCGGCCTCAAACTCAACCAGGCTGTTGCTAGGCAACGTGTACACTCTACGAACTCGTGAGAGCGCTCCTTGTGGTGAAAGAGTGTCATATCAAGATTTAGCGGTGCGAAGTGGAAATGAAAGATTACAAAATAATAATACCGTAATAAGACAATCATGAGAAATTTATTATTTAAACAGAAATATTTAACATTATTCTACTATATAACATTTGTTTTAGAAATGGAGACATTACATGTTCAAATGCAAAAAATTAAATATTACACACAAAAAACGGAAAAAAAAACTTTTAATGTAAGGCACTTGGAATCTCTTAAGGCCATTACAGACATCATGTTTTTTTGTTTTCTACATGGTCGTAACGTTTCAGCTTTGGTAAGTGATGTCAATGTAGTTCAAACTGACACATTAATTCAAAACTTAGGCTTAAGACTGCATGGCAGTATGAACAAATAACATTCAATGTAAACACAGTGTTTCCAATTCATGAAGACTGGTAACCCCACATCTTCTGATTTTCTCCCCCATGATCTACAATCAAGCTGAACAATATATTGGGACATCCCCTTTTTGCTTCGAAAAAAAAAAGAAGTAATAAGTGAGTAATTCAACTCAGCAAAGGATTGCAGGGCCACCACAGTCTCTTCAGGAATTTGAGGGAAACACAGTTAACATATCAACAAAAACATGCAGCAGTTAGTCAATCCCTACCATTGCCTTTGGTGACTGCCCTGCCTCTCAAAATACTGTCACAATACAAAGTACAATGCCAACAAGTGCCTTTAATTTCCCTGAACAAAAAGCATACTGCTTTAGTTATTGGCATTATTTGATGACATACAAAACACACATTCATTCATTCATTCATTCATTCATATGTACACACAGACTCATACACGTCTGAATTAATCCATATTCTTGGTCGTTGCATTGGTTTTGTTCAGGAGCTCCAGCAGGTCCTGGGACATGAAATACGGCCGCTCCGCTGAGCCATCGTTACGTTCGAGATCTTCCACTGTGACATAAAGAAGCAAGTGAGAGATCTACAATAAGGATACATTTATATCTCCAATTTAATGGATTTTACATCATTGACCACTTACCTGTTCACTGCCACTCATCCACAAAATATAGTTACACCGTTTTAATTACAATCACTTTATTAAAGATACATTGTCCAGTAAATATGGAATGTTGGAAAATCATTTTACACATTTCACAAGATGAACAAGAAGAATTACAAAAGCATCAAAGGACAGTGTTATTATAGACAATGTTAGTAGCAAGCATTCAAAAGGTCAAGTTGACATCATGCAGCACTTATAGGACAGACAGCAGAGAGAGAGAGAGAGAGAGAGATTGAGGGAGGGGGAGAGGAGAGACGGAGCAAGGCAGGTACAGGTCAGTAAACAGGTGGGTTTGTATTAAGGCTGCACAATATACCAAATGTAGGTTGTTGGTTTTTCAATATTAGAAACTTGAACAATTTGATTACAGGAGAATAAATGTATTGCAATATAGCTATAGCGAGTGACAGAGATCTCAATTGGCACTGTATGTATGTATAAAGGTCCAGGTTTGGTCATAGTTTTTGTTAATTTGTCCTTTGTATGCCTCTGACCAGGAAAACAGAAAACATGATTTTTGCATATCAGAATTATCTCATATTGTGCAGCCATAGTTTGAATATGCAAAGTTAGAGAGGTCACAAAAGTTAGTTTACAATCACAGAACTCTTACACCAGTCTGAGACACCAAGGCAAGACGGTGGCAATACAATACTTGGGACCCCATTACTGATTGTGACAAGACTGAAGCCACATATTGACATTAGTATACGTACAGTAGTCCCATATGGAAACGCAAGATCCAGTCTATCAAATACAGTATGTCTGTTTGATTTTGGTGTCAGCTGGTATTATTGTAAACGGTGAAGTCGAGATTCACCACTTGGACAGGTTGTTTTGACTGTAAACATGGTCGTCCTGAATTGCATTAATTAAGACAACAAACTTCAACAGCAGGCACAAGTTCAGCACTCACACGTTGATTTTTTTTTTTTTTTAACAGATCGTCACAATATATAAAAACCGACACTGACCGACCTTACCAAGAAAAGCCATTTCCAAGCTACAGAGATGCACTGGGCTTTTAAAACCTGCTTCACTCATCACCGCAAGTCCATTTCATCAGCTGGGGACAGTACAACACTCACAAAGCAAAAAGGCGATCTTTTAAACTGTTTGCCGTACATTGAACAGGTCCATGTCACGAAAAGGTTGTAGGTAGAGTTTCTTTTTTTTTAGTGCTTTTAAAGCCTTTCATTCTTTTGGAGAAGAGGCAGTTTCTTGCTTGGGTTCTTCGTCCTTGTTGTCAATGATCACCTCTGTTTCAACCTCGTCTTTTGGAGCAGGAGCCTCCTCAGTTTTTTCTTCAATTTTTATCTCTTGCTTCTCCGCCGGTTCCTTGATTTCTGGCTTTTGTTCAACCTCAGTGGCTTGGACATCGTTTTGCACTACTTTGCTCTCCTCCGTTGCATTCTCGGCATTGTCCTGTAGGGGTTGCTCTTCCTCATTGTCCTGCTTTAGCTCCGGTTGCTGTTTGAGCTGAATCTCTCCATCCTGCTGCTGCTGTAGAGGAGTTTCTTCCTCGCATTTGACCTCGTCCAAGCTTTTGTCTGACTCTTGCTGCTCGACACCATCACACTCCTCCTCAACCCTCTTAGTTTTGGACAAAATCTCATGTAACTCAGGCGACATAAAGTAGGGCCTCTCTGAGGAGCCATCGTTTCTCTCTAGATCTTCACCTTTTGAGTGTTAAGTGCAACAATGTGGCATGTGTATGAGTGGGTTAACGGGGAAAAAAGATGAAATGAAAGCCATAAATCATATCAAAAGTGTGAAAATGAATGTGGCAAATTTAGTGGGAGAGAGAAACGAGGAGAAGCGTTAGAGAAGCAGTACAAAGAAACCTGCAGTTGTTTTAAGTTTGGGTTTGTCACATCAAAGTACTTACAGAAGCAGAGGAAGAGCGTGTCGACACACATGGCGTACACGCTGAAGAATCCATGGGCTATAAGGTACGATCCCACAACAACCGTCTGAATAAAATACATACAGGGGCATTTAAGTTATGGCTTATTTGAAAGTTTACAAATTGGATCACTATTTATAGATAATTTCACATCAGGAATCCCATAAGAGCAGCAGTTTTAGTTGCCGTCATAATTTGGACTTGGGCAGAGGCATTGATCAAAATGTTTATTGAATAGTATTTCAATATTATTATAAAAGAAAGGTTATTTTAAAAGATGTTTTGCTGTAAAAGGTTTGGATTTCAGTGGAGTGTTTCAGCTTTATTTTGAACACAACACAGAGTAAATACCAATAAATCGGAGTTTAGCGGATCATTTTGTGGCTGCACAATAAAGTTACTCAAGGGGGACTCAGAGGTTGGGAACCACTGAAATAGACAATCAGTCCACCCATTATCACAATTAAACCCATTATCACACCTGATCCGTGTCCATTGTCTTACCAGTATTGGCACCCAGTAGTAGTTGAGAGATGGAGCAGCCTCCTCAACAGCTCTAATCCTCCCAGAGAAGAAGAAGAAAGAGAAGATTCCTGCAGGAACAAGGAAATAAGATCCAATGAAGACAAAAAAAAATACAGGCCATTCTTTGCTTAGACTCAAGGGGAAACTTGACTTTGTCCCAAAAAAGTTTAAACGCACCAACAATTCCAACAATGAGAAGCTTTCCAAGGAACAGCAGGAAGTCTGTAACCTTGTCCAAAACAGCAACTCTGTAAAATGAATGAGCACAAAGCTTTAAACATAACCAAGTTGATTTCACAAATGTTGACCTACGTTTTCTTTTTTTAGGAATTCTGACCTGACAATGTTTCTCATAAGAAGGAAGAATGCGTCCTTAGCAGAAGGGCAGAAGCTTTTTCCATAGATGGCAATCTATGTGGAAGAATAGGCCACTTATACTCACAAATGTCCAGGCTTTTAATGGGATCAGAAAAACTCACCATGATGTAGGCGTTCCTGTTTAGGAACTTGATGCATTTCTCAAGACACCAGAAGCAGCACTTCATGCAGCTCAGCATGAATTTGGCACATTTGTTCTGAGCCCCTGGAAATCATTAAACAAATCATTGTGTTATTCTGATTAATTGAATGATATAATTTAGATGTTTGTACCTTTCAGTTTATGGTCCAGATACTCCAGAATGACCCTAATGACCTGGACTAGAGACAGGATGAGGGAGCCGAAAGCCAGGGAGCCCGTGTGGTATCTGAACAGAAGGAGGAGAGTCTGGCTGAGCATCAAACACTCTCGTAACACTATCGCCAATCCTCCTACAGACAATGCCATCTGTCTCACTCACAGGCAGTTTCCCCAAAACTTCACACATTTTCTCTGCTCTGCCAACAGTTATGATCTCAAAGGATTAAACTATACAAGAATATTTTTAGACAGAACAACAGGCCATTCAAACATGCAGGGTTTCTTCATACTTTATAGCACTGATTTTCAACCTCCATTTTCAATCTTGCATTAAAGTTTACTGGATTGGGTTCCAGAAAAAACAACAGGTAATCCCAAAAAAAAAAGATAACATAAAAAAGATAAAAATATAATAAAAATGCTCAGCAATCATATAAGAACAATCAGTTACAACTTGATGAATGGAGCACACCCTTAATATAGTGTAACATCATTGAAAATACTACACTAATATACTACACTAATTCAAACATTTAAAAAACCCAATTGAGCAAAATGTTATATCTCTCCAGAAACTATTTAAGTTGTGTTAAAACACTTTTTGGACTACCTTAGCGCCCGTCCCAGCGAGGAGAAAATGGGGTAGCCAGGGATGTCCTCCGGCTTCTTGAAGGCCCAGTAATACGAAGCAAAAGCCCCTGACAGAGTGACCTGTCCCAGGGCGGTCACAAAATTGGCACACCAGAAGAAGAGGAACACATTGTAGAACTGGAAGAGGATCAAGTATTTGTGATAGAGGGTCTCTCCGCCGTAAAACGCAAACAGGCATTCTGCGTCGGGACACTGCATCGAGATGTTGGATTTGTTGAATGTCTGGGGGGGGGGGAAACAACATTACTTTCAGCAAAATTAAACTTCACATGTTGATTTCTCCATCTTTTACTACTTATAAACATATATACTTTGGTGAAGAGGTTCTAATACTATGGGGTGGGTTCCACTTGTGATACACGTGCAGTTTAAACAAAGTACATTTTTAGAAGTACTTTTAGTTTAGTTTAGTTTATTTGAGTAATTTACAAAACATAGATCGCAAGATTGCCTCATTGCAGTAAATAAAACCTTAAAGGTGCATTATGCAACTTTTTGTGTGGAAAAAAAGTTGATATTTGTGCATATTTGACCATGTAGTGACTCAGCAGCAGTATGAGTGGTCAGCATGGCACCTTTACTTTCCATCACAGTGTTCTCCAGGACGCTCCAGGATCAAAGGTTTGGAAGGGTTTTTTTCCCCACTGGTGACCGACCCTGTCACCAGTAAACTTTCAAAACAAGTGATCCTGGAGCGTTGTAGAGACCACTGTGATCAAAAATAAAGGCAGCCACATATTTCCTTAAGTGACTTGGAGTGAAAGTTTAAGAACCACAGGAACTTGTGTTAGTATATACACACTGTTACCTTGGGGTCACAGGTCTCTCGGGCATATTCACACTCTGTGTTATTGAAGACTTTGTAGACCTGTTCATTGGAGGTGGACAGGAATCTGGTTTCATGTGTTAAGGAAGTGGCCATTCCTAAAATTAATTGCTGAATAATTGCATAAGATGAAAGAGGTGTAAAATACCTGCTAGAATGTACCTTACATAACAAGTACTAGGAAGTGTAGTTTTGAAATTTGACTTATTATTAAAGGATACACAGCAGTAATGGCCCAGTAAGCGATCACCACAGCCAGAAGAGCGAAGGTCAGCAAAGGGTAGAACAAAGCTGACATCACATGCCCAATAGCTCTGCAAAAGAACAAAACAAAACACAAATTACAAAGAAATAATGTATAAACAATTATCTAGTTTGTGGAAGTGGGAGATATGACCCAAATAATTCAAATTATATATCCATATAATTTGGATATATATATATATCCATATATGTTGAGCTGGCAATTTGGAGAGCTTGTTATGTAATTAATTAATAATCATTAATTAGATATTTCACTTTTTATAATCATCGTTAAAAGTTCTAATAATTGATTTAGCATTTAGAATAATGCAGCTCTACTTTTTTCCACTTTTCCCCACCCACTGTCTATTGGTCAATCTCCTTCATATTCTGAGTGATTTACAGATGGATTATTCATAGTAAAGTGTGAAGAAGATAGCATATATTACATATAATAACAGACCCTGAAATCATACTACTACAATATAAGTATGCAAAACAAAGTGAGACTGACCGGCTGGCTTCTTTGATGAGGGCAATGGCAATAAGCACTCTCTTCCTCAAGAATATTAGCAGCAGAATGATGATGAACTCAACGATACACAGGATTATCACTGTAAGAGGGTATTGATTGCAAATTAATAAAGGAATTTAAGAATATAATGCAAGTGTAAATGGATAAATGCACATACTGAAAGCTAGCCATGTCTGCCTGATCTGCAGATACACAGAGAAGTCGGTCTGCAGGCCCAGATCTCGAATAGTAACGTCTGCTCCTGGCTCCCCTTCAGACTGGCAAACTCCATGTAGCAGTGGAAAATCCCTGGAAACAAATCAGGCATTCGCTTTAACCGCTCCGTGAATAATGTTCATTAATATGCACTGTCCCTATTAAAAAACAAGGTTAATTCGCACTAAATGGTTTCATGCCCTTACCATAGCCGATGACAAGAATGACCAAAATGATCATGACCCACACCATGATTCCAGCCAGGAAGCGCAGCAGGACAATGAAGATTAAGCTGACCACCATAGCAATCACCAGCCCGCTGTAAAGTTGGGCAAAGGTATGTAGGAAAAAGAAATTTAGACATTTCATTAGACTCTCCCACACCCAGTGTATTAGTGGCTGAAAGCGGAGGAACTCTGTCTGAGGAGCTAAGAACAGCCTGTTTAATTTGTTATACTGAGTGAAACAGACAGTATGGTAGACTCACAGTAGTATCCAGTGCCAGGATTGTGTATAATCTTCAAAGATCCGCATTGCTACTTGACGAGCTTCAACAACCACATTTGACTTCCTGCATAACAAAAACAAAACAAAAACATAAACAAGTCAGTTCATCAGCTGCTAGAGCTCTCGGTGAGAAAATATCACAGTTTGCAATCGGTTTGCTACTGATATTGACAGAATCTGGAAATGGTTAGTGAAGGCATGCAGTAAAAAACCCCATGCCACATCAATAAAATGCCAGCACTCTGAAATGCATTTAGCAACATTAGCTGTTTTTTTTTTCTTTCTTTCTTTATTTGATAGGAACAGAACAAGAAGCATTGTTACAAAATAACCGATGCCATGTTCATAGGCCTTATAGCTAACAGCTAATTCGCAGACCTGGTCCCTAAGACACAAAAACACATAATACATCTACACAAATTATTACAATCGAATCAATACAACACATAAAAGACAATAAAATATTATACACTTCTGTTGTGTCCACAAGTTTGAGTCAGTTTGAGCCATTGTTTAACTTTACTTTTAAACTCGTTCAGGTCTGTTAAAGTTTTCAGATCAGCAGGTAAAGTATTCCAGATCTGTGGCCCTTGTACTGCGAACGCAGCAGATTCTCCATGACAACAGATGGAGAAAGCCAGACAAACACTACTCTCCAGTACCATCAAAACTGGAGTAAAATGAACCTAATTCTGGACTAATGTAGATTTTAACCAAGGCATTACTGACTCAAAACAAACCATGACTGATGGGGAATTATAGAGTTAATTCGGCCCTCACACATTGCCCCTATCATATCGTACTGCTAAATCAGTACATTTGGCCTTCTACATGACAGTGGCCAAACAGGACTATTTAGGACAGTGCTACATTAGAACCACCCGCATCAAAATAGAGCTGAAAATCAAAATGGTATAAAAATATGTGCTAAGCGGTGTTGCTGTCAGGTGATGTCACATGAGAAATTAGATCAGTGTCCAGATAAATCTCTCCGTAGTCCTCAAAGAGAACACTAAGTATCAATCTAACATCTCATGTTGAGTGTTTTTCTTGGTAAAACTGGTATTGACTCTCCTCAGACCTGACTCGTAACTAGGGCAGAATATTCCAAATTTGCCAACCATCGCGATGTTACTGAGTTGCATTGACAACAGATACCATGAAGGTTAAATACAGTACGTTAAATCCTCTTGTAAATGCTCTATTTTGCTAACGTAACCTTTCATGACTATTTCTCAGCATTTTGAGACAGCATCAAATAGTTTGGAATGTTCTGAAATGTGGCTTTTATTACATGGTCACATAAATATAACTCAAACTCACTTTGATGCCTCCAGCACATCCGTGGCATTAACGCTCGTTCCTTCTCCAGTGTCGAAACTGGTCTCATTACCAACTACAACAACACCTCCTTTCATTGTACCCAAAGCGGGAAGGCAGCGCCGTGTGACTACAAAAACAGAATCACTTCTTTATTAATACACATGTTCTATATTAGGAAGAACAAAATTCGAAATCAACCACCACAAATGACTTACAGGGTTTACTTGGCATCAGCATGGCAGGACATAAGCCATCCTTCAAGATCTCAGGAGGACTCTAAATGATCGGATATAAAACAACATTTCATACTTGCAATTGGTATTAAAGAGGAACATTGTAATATTTACCTTAGTAAAGTCCACTCCTTCCTTACAGTATTGTTTGTAGTACTCATGCTCGCTCAATAGTTTGGCTTTTATCAGCGTTAGATGTCTGTCTGGACATTTCTCCACACACAGCTGAACCCCCCCAAAAAACACAAATTATTAAAAAACTAGTTAAAGCTTAAAATACCAAAGAGTACAACAAATAAAACATTTCTGACCTGTGTGGTTGGGCACTGGAACTCCAGCAGCACCAGTGGGCTGGCACATTTTAGGATGTTAAAATAGAAAAGGAATGGCTTGTTCCTGTTAAACAAAATCGAATGGATAAATCATGGATATCAGATAACATCATAATATGTTTGTCCAAGGCTTTCAGCAGCACACATCCTAAAAATATTGTGGGTGACTCACTCGAGAGCCGTCCCAGCCTGTCCACAGAACTGCCCTCTGCTGTCGGTGGGGTAGATCACCTTCCTGGGATCGCCTTGAGACCAGGCTGCCATAGAATCACATGTTAAAATGATCAGTTCGTACAAGCCTGGCAATATGTGGTAATAGTAATAATAATCATTCATTTTGGAGAAGTGAAGATTCGGTCAGGGCACAGAAAAGGGAGTGCCGAAAAGCCGAAAGGAAATGGCGCAAGTCAAAGCTCCAGGTTCATTTTGAGATATACAAAGAAGTGCTTTGTGAGTTCAACCAGATTTTGCGTGGAGAAAGGGAGAAATACTTCTCTAAAATCATCGCAAACTGCAGAAACAATCATCGTGTTCTGTTTTCCACAGTAAACAGATTAACTAACCCTCCAGTTTCACTGCCCTTAGAACTAATCTCTACATCTA
Organism: Neogobius melanostomus; assembly: GCA_007210695.1. NCBI lineage: Eukaryota > Metazoa > Chordata > Actinopteri > Gobiiformes > Gobiidae > Neogobius > Neogobius melanostomus. The sequence goes on along the minus strand of VHKM01000596.1, from coordinate 292,133 downwards.
AGTGCAATGAGTTTGCAATATTTTTTTATGACAAAGTCCAAGGCATTAAAAATGCCATAATTTCCACAACACAAATAGCAACCCTGCCACCAGCTAGACACCTTGAGCTGACACATTTCACTCCTGTTACTGACAAAACGATCGAAGAGGTTATCTCCGGTCTGAGTTCATGTACATGCTGCCTTGATGAATTACCCACTAGATTTCTGAAGTCTGTGCTGACCAGCTTGTTACCACAACTTGTTCAGTTAGTTAACATCTCATTTGAGACTGGAGCATTTCCAAAGGCCTTGAAAACCACGGTCATTAAGCCTCTTCTAAAGAAGAGCAGTCTTGATCCCAAGGTACTGAACAACTACCGGCCCATATCAAACCTACCGTTCTTAGGAAAAGTTCTAGAGAAAGTAATATATCAACAGCTCACTTACTTTCTCCTATCTAACGATGTGTTTGATACTTTCCAGTCAGGATTTAGGCCCCACCACAGCACTGAGACAGCTCTGATCAAGGTGACAAATGATATTCGTATGAACACCAACGCAGGTAAGGTCTCAGTTTTAGTTCTGCTGGACCTGAGCGCTGCCTTTGACACAGTGGACCACGGGATCTTACTTCACAGGTTAGAAAACTGGGTGGGAATCTCTGGTACTGCTCTAAACTGGTTCAAGTCCTATCTCGAGGATAGGACGTACTTTGTCGAAATTGGCAACTGTGTCTCAGACAAAATTTCCATGACCTGTGGAGTCCCCCAGGGGTCAATCTTGGGACCCCTCTTATTCAACTTGTACATGCTTCCATTGGGTCAGCTAATAAACAGCAACAATGTGTCGTACCACAATTATGCAGATGACACTCAGATCTATGTCACTGACGGCAGGTGAACATGGGCCTGTAGATACACTCTGTCACTGCATCGAACAGATCAGTTTGTGGATGCAAAACAACTTTCTCCAACTAAACTCTGACAAAACTGAGATCATTGTCTTTGGCCCACAGACACAAAGACAAAGTGTTATCAGTCACCTTGAGTCTCTCGCTCTGAAACCAAAAAATCAGGTTAGAAATCTAGGAGTAATCATGGACTCAGACCTGAACTTAAACAGCCACATCAAAGCAATAACGTCATTAGCTTTTTACCATCTGAAAACATTGCTAAGATCAGAGGAATAGTGTCAAAACCAGACTTAGAGAGACTCATCCATGCATTTGTCTCCAGCAGGTTAGCCTACTGTAACGGCCTGCTCACTGGCCTTTCTAAACGAGCTGTTAGAGCTGCAGTACATCCAGAACGCTGCTGCTCGAGTCCTGACAAGAACCAGGAAATACGACCACATTAGTCCAGTGCTCCGGTCTCTGCACTGGCTTCCTGTCACTCAGAGAATAGAATTTAAAACAGCTCTGCTTGTGTACAAGTCTTTTCATGGTTTAGCACCAAAGTACATCTCTGACATGTTAGAGCTGTATGAACCATCTCGGGCCCTGAGAACTTCAGGGAGGGGTCTCCTGGTGGTTCCCAGAGTCAATAATAAACACGGTGAGGCTGCGTTTCAGTTTCATGCAGCTAAAACCTGGAACAGTCTTCATGAGGATGTGAGACAGGCCTCAACTCTGACAATGTTCAAATCCAGGCTGAAAACAGCTCTTTTTACCCGTGCATATGAAAACTGAAAGTATTTTATCTGCACTCTTGCCTTTTACTGTCATTGATTAACTTTATGTTGATGTTTTATTGATCTGTTTTCTTGTAATTTCTCTTTCTGCAACTGTGAAGCACTTTGAATTGCCTTGTGTATGAATTGTGCTCTACAAATAAACTTGCCTTGCCTTGCCTTGCCTTTTATTTGATGGCGCCTTTCATGTCACCCAAATACACCTTACAATTAAGAACACAAAAATACAAAATGTAAAATCACTAATAAAATCACAGTGCATGAACAGATTTGAAAAGGTAGGTCTTGAGTTGGGATTCAAATGTAACTAAAGAGTGCAATTGACACCGGAGGGGCTGTGGTAAAGTGTTCCAGAGCAGAGTAGCTGAATGCTCTGGCCCCAATAGTGACCATTTGTACTGTGGGGATCGAGAGGAGACCAGCAGAGGATGAGCGGAGGGAATGGGACGGAGTGTAAGGGTGAAGCAGGTCAGATAGGTATGGGGGAGCTAGGTTATGGAGTGCCTTGAATGTGAGCAGGAGCAGTTTGTACTGGTGTCAATGTGGAGACAATATATTCATGTATGTATAAATTGAAAAATTGTGTAATGAGATTTGAATGAGATTTTAAAGTGTTACCTAGATAAATAGGTAACACTTTATTTTACACTACCCTTGATACATTGTACCTGCCACATTAACTACAATGTAATGTGCTGTGTAACACTGTGTAATAACTGTATGTACTACATAGGTACAAGTTATTACACATTGTTACATAGCACATTACATTGTTCTAAATTTAGCTGTGTACAATGTATCAACATAGTGTAAAATAAAGTCTTACCGATAAAGATTTTTTCTAATTCCAGTTCAAATGATCATTTAGATTATTTTGTGACCAGTAGATTTCTTACAGCCCAATCACATACTTCCGCACAAAAATAAATGTATTCAAGACATTATATAACAAATTAGAGTAACTTGGTGTCTCACTGTTGCAGTAAGCATTTGACTTTGTCCAAATATTGAACGTTGTCTTGATTTTTACATGTCCAGATTCCAGATTTGCTGTGTCTGAGAAATCTCGAGTGAACCGTACTTGCATGTGGACAAATGGTGTGAAAGGAGGCTCGTGGCTTCTGTAAGGCCAGCGAGCTCACCATACTCGTTTTTCGGTGCTATTGAGACAGACCATTATTCTTTTCAGGTTAATTCATTTAAAGATGTCAGCCCAAACGTGATTAATTTATGATGAAAAAAAAAAAAAAGAGAATCGGACGGCCAGAGGTTTGTAGATGAGAAATGTGAATTCAAAATGACTTACCAAGAATACCCACTGCAAAGTAGGCGATCAAGGCAAGAATGAAGAGTATGCAGCAGAGGATGTCAGTGCAGCCCCTGAGGGATGAGCAGACAGTCAGAAACATTATATAAAGTGGGTTTAGAAATAGAAGTTCTTATTAAGAGCTCACCTGTTTTGGATTGGTCCTTTGAAGCTGGGATCAAACTTTCTGGACTCCCCTGAGAAACACAGACGAAAAGTTAAAATGCCATAAACTTGCCAGTGTTCAGAAATAAACCACACCCTAAAACCACACCACTAAATATTGTATTGTGAAATTTAGATATCATTACAAACAAGAAGACCACTGTGCATTTTTCAGGCTCTATTCCTTTGGTTTTACCACAACAGAATAGGACCAGTGTCTAGCAGATGTCTACTCTCTGTGAGAACATCCACTTTCGGTTTCACTTCTTCTTGCGGCTGTGTGTATGTTGTCTGTCCATTGCCACAAAACAGGTGCTATTACAAGAATAAATCTGTCATGGGGTAAACAGCTAAACAAAGGGATTCTTCACCCTGCCCAGCATCAACCCACAAAATGGCTCCCCACAGACGGTTGCCTCCATGGAAACACCTCTTCACAGCAGAGAAGGAACCTTACCTCACTTCACTCCGGCTGCACTCATACAACTGTGCTACTACTACTCTAACACTGCACCTCCACCACCATTTAAAACATACACACTTTGGCGCAACTAGAGGAAGAAATGGCCATTACTAATAATCAACATTTTGGGAGGTTTGAGTCACTGTATGTCCTTTACATTTAGTAGAAGAATTGACAACTGGACTCGAATTAAGCCATATAATTTACAACTTCATTAAAGAAGAAAATCACTATTGCTATTAATACAACCACTACTCCCTCATTACAGCCGCAGCTAAGCAAAGATGACAAGTTGTGCCAAGACACCCTTTTGCTTAAGCACAAATGAGCGCATCCTACTGCTGTCACATCCTGCTGCTTACTGTAAATGCTCATGTTGCACAAAAATACCAATATTTCTCGCTACATTGTACTGACATTTAGTTATACATGGTATGTAAGCTCATTAGTGATTCTACAAAATACAAGTCATTATTACGTACTTATTATATGACTAGGTATAAGGAAAGGCATAGGGTAAGTCTCATACATACTGTACCACAAAAACTCCAAGTCCGAAAATAACAGTCAATGAATTTGACAAACTTTATGTAGCCTACCTTTTTTATAATTTGTCATTTTGCCGTTGTCGGTGTCACATGAAGGCTCTCCTTCCTTTGCTTATGTACATTTCCTGTTATGACTGAAATCTTAACTTCCCTCTTTCACGGTAGATTTTGTATAACTCTTCTCTCTCTCTCTGGTCCCTCTTGTGGTTGACTCTCAGGGGAATAAACACACAACAGGTGGACTGACAGGGGAATAGTAAAATAAGACACCTTCTACTCTGACTTTGACAAAGCTGTTTAAAGAAAGATCTATTAGATTTGCAATTTCTGTTTGGTGTACATATTAAACACATCCAAGAGCATTCACATTTTAGAGAAAACTGGACATTTAAATAGCTAAACAAGTACAAAACTATGTCACATGTATTTAAAACATATTTGTAGAGGTCTAGTATGCAGGGTTAGCAGGTTTTAGAGATAACAAGACCCCATGGAGACAGGATATAGAATGTAGAATACTGCACAAACTTCTACCATGACTACAGAAGAGTCAAATTTAGCTGCTGTGACGTCACTCATCTTCATATCTGCATGTTTGACGCACAGAGGTCGTTGTTCTGACAGTGGAAGAGGAACAATAAGAAAGTGCCCGGTAATTTGGTGGCACACGCTCTGCCCACCTCCAGCATGTGATAGGACTGCAGTACGCCATATCAAGAAATACAATGCCAACTATTGATCTCAAAGAGGAGAAAGTGCAGAGAGCAAACAAAGCCTTAAGAACCAAATGATTGCACTCATTTATGCATTTATGCCTGCTTCAATGTCAATGTAGTATATTTACTTCTACTTCATAGGTTACATTCATGTGCTGTATTTCTAAACGGCCTTGCTGAGACTGAAAGGACATGTGACAATTCTGTGGGGAAAATTTGCTGCTCAAGATTGAAAATGCAGATGTATGACCTAGTTTATGGTCAATGTTGTTCAACTTTCTAAATTTATACACCATTATATATATACACCATTTTTCATGTTCATTTTGTTTTTGCAACGTCTTTAAACCTATGAAGTGCACTCGTGCAGCATTATTTGTCCAACCAGAAACTGCACCAGAAACATTCAGTACATTTCAATACATCCATATATTTATTTTTTAGCTGTTTTTGCACGTATCACAATTTTGAGATCATTATTGACGACACCATGGAGCAGTTTTGATATAGGTTGGTTAAACAAGTGCGAGGAAAGCATGGCACAACAGCAGATAAATCCCATGCACACAGGATGCTGAGAGGAATTGTCTGCAAGGATGTTCCCTCTTGTTTCCTCTGAACTTATAAAGTGTACAATTTCAGTCAGTGTTAAGAAACAAAGATGCTGTTTGTGTTTGAGGCTTCCAGTACATCTAAGGGGTCTTAGTCGATCAGCTGTCTCTTTGCCTGATTTGTGCCATAAGACAATGCCGAATTGTGTTCAAAAAAGCCCCGCAGCACATTCACTCACCAGCTCTGCTAATCACCTTTTAAATGGCCTTATGTTTGTACAATTAGCCAAGTTGATGTGGTTAGTAGTTAATTACATGGAGCTTCTGTTTATGCACGCTATGTGACCAATTTATCAATCAAGTGCATGAACCCAGTCAATATTTCACATTTAATGAGCACGATTTCCCTCCCATAGGCCCCAGAAACCCCAGGAAAATCAGCCTGCTGCATGTCTACTTTATCAAGTTCAAAAGTATTGGGTGAATCAATAAATTCAAGAGGTTTTGTACTGTTCGTTTACAACAAACTGTCCGTCCTTGGATACGGACGGGTTTTTCCGCTTGTCCAGAGCATTTGGCCGAAACACCAACAACACCAAAATAAAGCAGGACCTTATGCAAATGACTGCACACTGGAAGATCTCTTTTCAGAGGAAACTGAATAGCAACTGAGAAAGATTTGAATGGAGTCTTTAGTGTAACTGTAAAAGTCAAATGCCAATAAATGCCAATTCCTTACAATATACTGTAAGGAATTGAATGGAGACTAAATATTTTGTATATGAAATGTATTCAGATAAATTACTTTGACAAAATAAATCTAAAATAAATTAAACAAATTGCAAAAATAACTAAAACTCAATATGAATGTCCATGTTTATTTAAAGAAAACTACACCAAACCAATTATACCATTAATATAATAAATGGATAAGACTCTTTGCTTTTTACTGTTATTGTTACATTGGTTATCTAACATCTACTGTACTGTACTACTTGTTAAGTAACATACAGTATATCCAAAAGTAACATGTTAATTGGTTGCACACAGGTTATCAATGAAGCAGACCCATCCCAACCATTTTAAAGGGCCTGCTGCCTTGAGTGTGTGTCTATGATAGTATGGATGTAAAGTACCAATTCCAGTTCTTCATTACATACTGTATCTACATTGATTTGCTAGTGGAGACTAACAGACATAAATAATACATGGTTTCAACTGTTGTTAAAACAAGTCTCTGACAGTCACTAAAGAGCTCATTGGCCTGAGAGAGAGCTCTTGAAGCATCTTCTGAAGTATAAATATATTTTAATGTGACAAATGCTTCCTTTTCATCCCTCTCTCTTGTTGTTGAAACATTGCAACAGTTTGTCTTCACGACAGGTAATCACAGTAAAACATGTAGCACTGTGTGTGTAGTAAAAGTGGGAGAGGTACAAGATCTTGTCACTTTCTGTTGGTTTGGATCAGAGTGTGTCTGCTGAGTGGGTAGAGCAGACAAGGCTGAACAGAACTGAATCATGGGAGCATGCCGAGGCCTGCCTACGTGAACAGTGAAAATGTCAAAATCATTAGGTTAACAGGGCTGTTCCTTGCTGGAACAGATTTGGCTCTCGGGGTGAATGCTGAGCTTGAAGGTGAAATTGCAAAGCTTTATCTTCACTTTGAGTGGGTTTGTGACCTTATAGCCTACAGAGGACGGGTGGTAGAGTGAAAAGGGGTGTTTGCATTGTGAACAAGGAAGTAGCAAGGAAATACTGGGAGTTGCTGAGAGAGAGGGGAGAGGATGTGCACTCATTATTGTGGGTGTGGGCTGTTTTAGCATCTTACATTGTGAAAGAATGGATAACACTGGGCGGCAGGCGGCATTAGTGGCAATTGTCTTCCCACTGTAACACGAGCCTAAACCGTGGTGTACTCTTGAGTTGCCACCTCTCTTTCAACAGCGCTGACATGAGGGTTTAAGGCTGCAATAACACCAGTATAAAGAATTCATGACTCGGCAGTGAACTGCCCTGCCCATGTATAAGACCACAGCTTGTGGGCAATGGCCTGAGACTGTGGCAGCAGAGAATATATGACACATATGACACATATAATAATCAGCAGTGAGTCATGTCTGGAGTTGCCAAAGGGGTTGTTTTTCCTTGACTCAAAACTGATACAACACAATAATCTAATCTGAGAGAAGTGTTTGTGATCTGGCTTTACATTTGTGGGGACAGGCCATAGTTGAGCTACAGATGTTTTTTTTCTCTGAACAAGTGGGAAAAAAACAACAACCCAAGAGCACACGTCCATCTTGCTCTATTTATTCACACTCAATAAGGCTATTCTACAAGCTAAAGGGGACAGGCTTTTAATAGCCTTTTAACAGCCTACTTTTATTCAGTCAATGATTATTGTCCTAGTTCAAGCACTATTATGAGAGGCCACATATTGTGAGGAAAAGTCATCTCTGCAAGAGGGAGGGCACAAGCATCAATTGATATAATGTCGCCGGTAACTAGCTGCTACGCGGTACGGTGTGGATATCAGAACAAGAACGAGGTGTAATGAAAATAAAGAGATTTGTTGCGTAGAGTGGGGTACGAAATAAACAAGTCGCCTTTGCTGTAGAGGATGAGGATGACCCGCACACATCTGCATATAAACCAACTAGGTCCACAGTCCACACCCATCTATCCATTGCAGTCATTGTTTCCACTTCTTCACCCATTTCCAGAGGAAAATAAAGACTAACGAGCGGGAGTAAAAATAAGCATCCCTTACCATATTTAGGGTCCGGGTTTTTCTCCTCCATTTCCATTCTTGCACACGGCAATCTTCAGGTTATCAAAGCAGACAGGGCAGTTACCATGGAAATGTAGAGGGGGGAAAAACACCAATAACAGCGGCGGCTTCTAACGCTACAAAGAGGAGCGAGGACCATCCCAAAGACAGGCTGCAGTCAGGGGCAGTCCTGGGTCAGAGGAACCAATGAGCGCGCTGAATCCTTTTGAGTGACAGCTGCGCCACCCAATCAGAGTGAGTTCTCTGTGACCGAAAGATTCGGTGCGCTGTTACTTTGGAGGAATGTGCTGCTCGCGCTGCTCACTGTGTAATATGATAATTAGGTGAGACGAATGGCTTTGATTTAAAGTTTTGTTGGAAGACAGACTGCTCCGGCTAGCTAAATGTTTTTTCCTAGGATGGGAAAGGGCTTTTCCCAGTCATTTTAGGGTTTTTAAGGTTAGGGTTAGGTTTAGGTCTACGGGTAGTTTGGATCAGTTTAAACTATGGTTGTTCTCAAATGTGGCCTTTCCCATCCTAGGAAAAAAAATGTCGCCTCTGGCTACTGTGGGCCAATAGCTTAACTATTTGATGCAAAAACGATTTTGCAGAGGTACCCAAGTGATACAGCAAAAAGGCCCACTGTTTGTCAAACAGTAGAGGGAGATAGCCTTCAAAATGAGTAGCAAGTCTGCATCGTTATTCGATTTGACATTCAATAACCAATTGTATTTAGAATGTTTAGAACGCAATTGCATATAGGACTGAAATACATTTTGTGAAATGTGTATCTATCCGCAGCAGCAGCAGCAGCAGCAGCAGCAGGAGGAGGTAAACACAGTTGTTTTGTCTGCCAGAGATGACCCCTCTGCCTCAGTCGATGTGAGGCCTGTGTAACCTAACCAGACATTGGTGCTGGGAACCACACTCACCACTGTACCAGCGGGTGATCCCCTCTGTATAAAAGAATACAGAGGGGAATCATTCTGGTCTCACCAAGCTATTTTTTATCAGCCAATCAGCAGGAGGCTCGAGACGCACACCCTACACCCCGTTGGTCACATGGCACTACTGTACTTTATTTATTATTATTATTATTATTGCTCAATCGTTTATTAAACATTAGGTTATAATAGGATAAACTGTTAATAGTAAAACGGTTGTATAGCAGCTTGAAACCGATCAAAGTAAGTTGTATAACCTATAGTTGCACAACTCCATGCGCGTGGCTCATGTTGCTTTTCCCCTGTGCAGCACAGCGCAGAACCAGAAGGGCCTCTGTAATCATTACGTATGCGCGTGACGTTTACACCGGGCAGCTGTTACTTAAGCAACTTTCACAAAGCTGTTTCCAGTCGTTGGGACAGGACATACAGTATCACACCTGGAAAAGATCATCATCATACTGCACTTCTGTTCTCATCACGCGGTCATAAGGACAGAGAATATAGGTAGGTAAATATTCCGTTGGCCTATGCACACAAGGCGTTAGACAGAATCAGGATAAGTAAGGATATGTTAAGCTATGGACCTCATTGTGGCTCTTAATTCTTAAATTCAGCATATTACATTATCTTTTTCTTATTTTTACTTTTACAGCCACATGGCCCTTAGACGTTCTGCATTTAGGCTTCTTGCCAATACTCAAAAATGTGCTTCAGTTTTATCCTCAAGAGCTCAGAGCACAGCCTCAGCAGTGCATAAAGGTATGTATTTTTCTTTATAGTAATATGTGTTAGATTGCAATAGCTATTTAAAGTAGCCTTTAACAATAAATAAACAAATAACAAAATAAACTAATCCAAAAAATCTTCTAGATGCTGAAGAAGTCCCAAAACCAGCTAAGCCATGTAAGTAAACCTGTATCTGTTTATATATCTGTGGTCTGCTGTGTTATGCATATGACATAACAGTGAGGGCGCCTTCTTGTATTTCGACATACAGCCAAGGTGCCTTTCGACTGGCGAGATGCTTTGAATTTGGAGGGTCAGTTGTCAGAGGAGGAAATTATGATCAGGGATTCCTTCCGGGACTATTGTCAAGAAAAACTGATGCCCCGCATCCTGATGGCCAACAGACATGAACGTGAGCCAGGCACATTAATAAAATATGTTGATCTGAAGAAAATAAATTAATATTTTATTATTTTGTCTTACAGATTTCCACCGTGAGATTGTTTCTGAAATGGGAGAGCTGGGCGTTTTAGGACCAACTATTAAAGGTTCATTTTGATACGCGAATTTGATATGTTTATATGTGTTGTTTTACTGAACTTAATCTTTTGTATTATTATTATTATTATTATTATTATCATCAATGCTTTATACACTTTTCTGTTTATTTTAGGTTATGGCTGTGCAGGCACTAGTTATGTAGCATATGGTCTGATTGCTCGAGAGGTTGAACGGGTGGACAGTGGATATCGGTCTGTCATGAGTGTTCAGTCTTCACTGGTCATGCATCCAATCAACGCATATGGCACAGAGGCGCAGAAGGAAAAATACCTGCCCAGACTGGGTATGGTGGAGTTACTTATTTGAGTATATTGCATTAAATTGTATTACATTTGTTGTTAAAGTAAACCTATTTTCCTTATTCTGTGTATGTGCAGCTCGTGGGGAAATACTGGGCTGTTTTGGTTTGACTGAACCAAACCATGGGAGTGACCCCAGCAGTATGGACACCAAAGCTAAATACAACCCTTCCAGCGCTACTTTCTCCATCAGCGGAGCAAAAACATGGTTGGCTATATTTAGTGTACCGATCACCATAAAGAAAAAAAAAATCAATCCATTTGAATTACATTATTTAAATTGGAAAAAACAATGAAGACAGTCATTTAGCAATATTATGTTTTCTAGGATCACAAATTCCCCAGTTGCAGACATTGCCGTTGTCTGGGCTAAATGTGAAGACGGCAGAGTGAGGGGTTTCATTCTGGAGCGTGGGATGAAAGGGTTCAACACACCTAAAATTGAAGGAAAATTTTCACTGAGAGCCTCTGCGACTGGTATGATCCTAATGGATGAGGTGGAGGTCCCACAGGAGAACCTGCTGCCCAATGTGTCTGGACTGGCTGTACGTGTTCCTCTCTGCTGTCTGCTTTATTCAAAAGAAAGGCATTAGTCTTAATAATACTATCTGTCTTTGGCCAAAACAGGGTCCCTTTGGCTGCCTCAACAATGCTCGCTATGGCATTGCATGGGGAGCACTGGGAGCTGCAGAGTTTTGCTTCCACGCTGCCCGACAGTACACCCTGGACAGGTGCATTTTGTTGATATATTATGAACATTATAAGATTTAACATTTGGATCATTGTTGATTTTTGTTTTAAACAGAATCCAGTTTGGTGTCCCTCTAGCCAGAAACCAGCTCATGCAGAAGAAATGGCTGACATGTTGACAGAAATTACAATTGGGCTGCAGTCATGCCTGGCTCTGGGGCGGCTGATTGATGAGAAAAGGTATGTTTACAGCTGTAAAAATTAACTTGTGCATGATGAAATTGTTAAACACCCATCGTTTCTCTGTGACAACTGCAGAGCAGCGCCTGAAATGATCTCAATGCTGAAGAGAAATAGCTGTGGCAAGGCTCTGGACATCGCTCGACAGGCCCGGGACATGTTGGGAGGAAATGGAATTGCGGATGAGTACCACATCATTCGTCATGTTATGAATCTGGAGGCTGTAAACACATATGAGGGTAAATTCAAATTGATTTCTGTCAGGACTTGACTCTACCACTAGGGGACAGCATTGTTGTTGCTTGTGAATAGTCAGCAAACATTTTCATGTAACAAAATGTTCTTTCTTTTTTCTTGTAGGAACCCATGACATACATGCACTGATCCTAGGCAGAGCCATCACTGGACTCCAGTCATTTACTGTTGGAAAGTGAAGCATTGATTTTCACACTATGATTTTACTTCTTCAGTAGACTGTGTGGTAGGTCAAATATATAACACTTTTTGAATGGAGTATGTTAAATATAACAGCTTTGTGGTATAACATTGTTCCTCATAGGAGCCATTTTTGGACTATCTGTACAGATTGAGTATTTTACTGTAAAGGTCAGAGTTATTCTGTGAACATTAATTTAACAATTTTGTGTATTATCTTCAATTGTGTTAAGATGATTACTAAATAACAAAATAAATGTGTACACACAAAGACATGTATCGCGTGTTTATTTATTGTTGAATCTTAACAACTTGAATTTACATAACATTTAGAAGTCAGAGATTTTTCTGCTGCATTAAATTTAAAGATACAACCTGAAATTGTTGACATTAACAGTCTCTACAATGTGTGTCACTAAATCATTTAAATGAACTTAAAAAGTGTTTCGGAGGTGTGACAGGGCCTCAGTGGCGTCCAGCAGCTCCTGGTTCAGTTGCTGACAGTTGTTCAGAGTCTCAGTTAGCTCAGCCAGCTTCATCTCAAGCATTTTATTGTTCTCCTCATACACTGTGACCAGGAGATCATTCAACTGCCGGAACTTCTCTGACAACTGGGCAGTGCAAATGTATGTAATAACACATTTGTATTATATTAAAAATGTGCAACTAAAAATAGGATATACCTTCTCAGATAATTTATCTTGATAGTTGGCCATCAATTGCTGATCACGTGCTCGGCTTACGTTAATCGTTTCCACTAGCTCTGCTGCTTTATGGTTGATATGCTCAACAGTTGACCTATGTATTTCAGAGGCAGCCAATGAGGTACATAATTAAACCTTAAACATTTCAGTCTGCCAGTTGCAACCTAACTTTTTGTATGTGTTACCTGGTAGGCTGATCTGAAGACTGGTTCATGTTTGAGGAGTAACGGACATCCCCTATTGACAAATCCTCTGTCTGCAGGGTCCACAAATTAAAAGAAAGCGTTAAAAGACCATTACAATTAGCAGTGTCAATAATTTAATCATAATACATACGAGTATAATGGTTACTTATTGTTAGCCAACAACACCCAATAAAATAATATTCTGAAATGGTATAATAAATCAGATGTGTAGGCAATCCAGTTATGAACTCACCTCCTGTGCTCCTTCAATGCCAGGTATAAAATCAGAAAAAGCCTTTGAAGAAGACGGTAACTCGTCATTAAAGAAATAATCCATGGTGATTTATTTCTGAAAATATCAAATAGTTAAACACCCACAAGGCCCCGCGTTTGATTAGTTAACGTTTACCGTTAGGCTAATGTAGCGTTAGCAAACCTGAAACTCAGCGCAGTAGTGACGTTTGCCAACTAATTTATAATTGTTCTAGTTTAATCAAGCACTTATAAACAGCTGGTCACGAAACACACGTTTCCTCTCTCCTTCTGCCTAAAACTGACACTTTGTATCTATCGTGCTCACCACGGCAGAGGCGTAGCTGTACTGTAGAAGATGTTTACTCGGTAACTTGTTGAAGAAACTGCACTTCTTGTCAGTAGGCTACACTTTTTTGAGTAAAAATATTTGGTTAACCTACACATAGAGATCATGAAATCTGTGACAAGCTATTGTGAAAGTTAATTATTTAATTAATTAAAGTTAAAGTAGATGTATTTTCACCAAATACGTTTTTACTTTACTCAAGTGATTATTTGGGTGAACTACTTTTTTAAGTTAAGTTATTTAAAAGTAGCCAATAAAACCTTTATTCATTTGAGTAGCCTAAATATGTGTGCTTCTCTACCAACAGTTAGCCTGTACATACTAGGCCTACATGTATGCCTTAACACAAATGTATTAAACTGAATGAAAACTCAAAGCAGTAAAACTAGCTAGTGGGTTAGTTTATGGATGTGTCTGCTGAGAGAAAGTACTAAAGTATTTCATCCCATTTTCATATAGGCTTAATTATACACAGTTTTACATGTGGTCCAATATTGGGATTGACCTAGTCCAATGTAGGTCACTGTGTCCCCAAATTGGACCAATTAAAAAAAGAAAAGAAAGATCTATGGATTTGACTGCAATAACTTCTATCTTGTATGCATAGAGCACTTATTCTAACTCATGCAATGACACAAATGCTTTTGATGCACTTAATTAGAAAGGGCAGTCCCGTTGCCAGACGTCAGTCTTAAGGGGGGCATATGAAATCCACGAGGGGGCACAATTACTACCGTTTTTGGACCATGTTTTGAATAAACAGGAGAGCGCGTGGCTCGGTCAGTGCTGTAGGCGCATCCACTTTTCAATCTTTTTCAAGCCTTCGGCAGTAAAACACACACTTCGAACAAATACGCGGTGTCTTTTCCGACTTCAGCGCTTTGCCGTAAAATACAGATTGCTTGTTACCAGACCACACCTGTCACTACCTTTGCCCAAAGACACAGAGGGACGGAGAAATGCGCATAGCCTAAAGGGTCCGACATGGTGGACTCTTAGAGCGGGGGGATGAACAGGGAAAGTGTCTATGACAGGGAGACGCTGAGCTGAGCGTGAGACATACGCGACTCCTCCAGTGCCGTGAGGACTGTTAATAAGCCTCTATAATAGGACCAAGCATATTAAGCCCTGATTAAGACCTGGTGGTCGAAACATGTTTGCTTGGCCATCTAAATAACACATACATCTAAATAAAGGCCTTTTACGTACTTCCTCGTGCTGTGCATATTTGTTTTAGAGTGCCTGGGTTTGCTGCTTTTTTGAGACATTTTACATTACAATGCAGGAAACACAGAATTACAACGCCCACAGCTGTGTATTTTATGTTGATTTATTTGGGTGGGACAGTGCATGTTAATGAACATACCACACTGGATTGTAGCCATGGGCTAGTTTGCATGGCTATAACATGAAAACATTGCACCATTATAACAAACCCATTGTTGAAACAACAACAACCATTAAGTGCAATAAAGCTGTACAAAGGTGTGTATGTTAGGACTGTAAATGTAGATTTCTGCCTGACCAGTT
Source organism: Neogobius melanostomus (assembly GCA_007210695.1). Lineage (NCBI taxonomy): Eukaryota > Metazoa > Chordata > Actinopteri > Gobiiformes > Gobiidae > Neogobius > Neogobius melanostomus. The sequence goes on along the minus strand of VHKM01000596.1, from coordinate 277,024 downwards.
TAGTTTGATATGATGTATTTATTTATCTATATCTTTAATCCAATTTAAATGAATTAAAATAGACCTCTTATTCTATAATTATTTTTTATTCAATTGTAACAAAATGCATTCCCATGTACATTTAAGGTGTTTTTAATAATAATATGGACCATCTTAAGTGTGACATATTTACAATCAAATATCTGCTCTGCCGTGTTCATTTTCATGACAACATATTATTTCAGAGGTTTCTCACAGATCCATTGCTCCATGTTGGAACAGTTGGAGTCGTTCAGGCCGATAAAATTCGACATGGTGCGGATGTCCCCACAGTCCTCTTCCCTGAAGTTGTCGGGCTGCCCAGGAACCCACTGCAACCTGTGAACACAACCGACCACCAGGGGCACTGCGTTAGTTAAAGCTGTTGTGCAAATACTGATAATATCAAGTAACACTTTCTCAGTTTTTTATTTCATAACTTGAGTAAAAGTACTTTAATAAGTCAGCGCAAATACATAAATAAAAACAAAAATAAAAACCGTGATAAAAAGGCCCATAAAAAAAGATCAATATCTATAAAATGGAGCACACTTAAATGCTCCTATTGTATTGGCAACAGTGGAATCCAAACTGTTACGCAATTTGCCTTTAACAATAAATAATTAGGCAGACAAAGAAGATCTAATATATTTAAATGCAGTGTATTTAAATATTTAAAGTATTTATCTAGATTTTTAGTGAAATGGTCGACTATTAGTTTTTAGCGAAACTCAAACTTGAAGAGACTTGAAGGCTTTTATTTCTTATGTCAGTCTTCTCACATTAACATAAAAACGTCATAACCGTCATATCCAAACAGCTTCTCCCTTTAATAAAAATATGAAAATTGTATACCAAAAAAACCCCACTTAATTCAGGTAGCCTAATACATATATTTTGAAGTAATGGTGTTAAGTAAATGTTTAGAGTAGCTGCTGTGTCCTCTCTGTCCATAGCTCTTACTCGCTTTTATTGACGAGTGTCCCGTCCAGCCAAACCCAGGTCCCCTCCGCGTTCCTGTCCGTCATCCCAATCCACACAGCACCGGCAAATCCAGTGAGAAACGCCTGAAGATGGACAGTGGATACAAACACACTAAAATACACAAAGATTTCTTTTCGGAGCAACTCTGCAACATTATTGTAATACATTCATTGAAGTCACCTCGGAGAGAAACCTTTGATATTAAAAATAAAATTAAGCAGAGCAAAAATTTGTGTCAATCTGAAAGAACATTTCAGCAATGAAATGTGTTTGGAACATCATTTCAGCATTGAGCACCACGGTGGCGCAGTGGTTAGTGCTTGTGCTTCACATCAAGAAGGCCCCGGATTTTATCCCAGGGCCGAGTGAGGCCTTTCAGTGTGGGGCTTGCATGTTCTCCCTGTGTCTGGTTTCCTCTGGGTTCTCCGGTTTACAATACCACAAAAACATGTACATTCTTAAAGGGCATTCCAGAGCCGCAGGGCTGTGTACTGTACCCCTGTCTCCCATAGTGCGGAGATTGGTTTTGGGTTGGTGGAGTCTTCTGGTGGTGGTGTGGGGGGTCAGGGGTTCAGTGAGATATGATGGGACAGCTCAGTGGAGGCATTGGTGGGTGAGGAGACAGATTTTGTACTGTACTCTGTTGGATGTTGACTCCTACCTGCTCCTGCCTGGTCTCGATTTTGACGAGCTGAGCCCCTTCTGCTCACAGTCTCTGCGGCTCGAGTCAAAGTTTGCACTCTGCGAAGAAACGAAGTAGCAGCTAGACTCAAAGCGGAGCCAGTTTGCGGGACACTGCCTCTCCCTCGCCACTGTGTGAAAACAAGACAAAAACACACGTCTCAATGCACTCAACAGGGACAAGAGGAATCCCAGTGTGCTCTTCCACGCACCTGCAGTGGTGTTGAGCAGCGCGGGTATTTGTGTTGTAAAAGATTCAGACGCTGCAGCTTCCTGTGCTGTGAAATGGCAAAGCAGTTTTATAATGTGACATAATTTAGACATACTTTGTTGTCGTATTAATCTTCTTTCCTATGGTCTAGTTTTAGTCAGCAAAAATTTTACTTTGCTCAAAATAATGACAAAAATTCAGCAGATGAAATTAACATGTACCCACTCCCTTTTCATTGTTAATCAGGTATGGGTAAGGCTCATATTTTTTTTGATACCGGTACTTTGGCGATACTTGGTTTCGATACTGATACCTGAACAAAACGTTTTGCAATACCTGTACAAAAATATTTGTCATATAGAACAGTGTTTCTTAACTGGTGGGTCGGGACTTTCTCAGAAAACATTTCTTTAAAAAAAATATCTGCTGAAAATGACTGTTATTTGAATATTTTTTACAATGATTTCCATTTTTTAGGCGTATTAAATAATTTGTATGGAAAATAAATTTTACATTATGTAAAACAAATTCTGCTTTGAGTTGTGATTTTATGGTGATGGTGGATCCCGACACCATACCGCTGGAGAAACACTGATATAGAACTATAAAACAGAACAATAATGCAAATGTATGTATTTTAAATTTGTATCATTTATTTAAGCTGAAACAACCATGTCACTTCTTTTAATGCTGTCCCTGGATCAACAGGCATCAAAACTTGGTCTCTTAAGATACTGTATGATACTTTTTTTTTTTTTTTATATATATATTTTGTTACACCAGTAGTACCTAAACATTTAACGGTATCTAGCCCTAGGTATGGGTTATTCAAGATGGTAAACCACCAAGAGAAAAGGAGAAACCAAAAGGTGTGACTGGCATTTACATTGCATCAAATTCTTGAATGTCTATTTAAAAGTGGACAGACCCGAATGGATCAAAAGTTTAATTTGTTAAGCCGCTCATAAACACGCAGCGTTCTGGTTTGATATTAGTAAGCACAGTGGATTTCAGGTCATATTAAATAGTAATAAGTCATACTCACGGAGCGTCAGCCTGAGAGTGATATTGAGGACGGCCTGGAGCACACAGAGGACGCCAAAGCTCAGCCCGACCAGGTGGAGCTGTTTGAACCCTGAAAACAACAAAAACAGACAATCTCCATCATAAATGACCTGTATCACATTGTTCAGCCCCAATGTGGGACAGTTGAATGCAATTATTCGTGGGAAAGGATCGAGAATGTTTCCTACTTAATGTCTTGCTTGTTTTTGAAGCTGTCCCGGGTGCAGATGGAGAAAACTCTTGATATTCTCCCACTTCGACACGGATCTCAGACGCACTGGAGTGGAAATACACAGCCATCTCTCAATTGCTCGTCCAAAGCACTGAAGAAAAACAAGATGTGTCTTCAGCGTGTGTCTGTGGATCGTCTACTTTTGGGTAACTTCCCTTTTCTGTTCCAGGTTTGGATGCAACAAAAGGTAAAGTTGAAGATGTTTTGCCCCTAAAAAAGTTCTATCCATTCTCTCCCAAGATTGAGATGCAAAAAGAGTACTGTACTTTTTGGCATAGTTTTAAAACAAAGTACTTTTGAATTATTTTTTAATGCAAATATAATGTAGAAAATGCAAGAAATCTGTGCATATGTCACTTTTTAAGATTTGCAAATATTAAATAATTTTATATTTCAAAGCAAATTGGACTCAACAGAAAACGTTTGAACAAAAGACTGTGAACAATTTCATCAAAAGTGCAGTTGAATGTGTGATGGACCATTATTATTGTGTTTTTGACAAACTTAGTGAGTAAAAGCAGCAGAAATTAGGGGTGTGACAATATACCGATTTTTTTATATTTTGAGGCACGACATAGTGCATATGAATGAAGACATAAGGTCTTTGGTTAGGGTCTTATTGCATCATGTACCTCCAAATACAAATACATATTATTCTGCTGTGTATATAACCATAAGTACAAGTTATTACACATTGTTACATAGCGCTGTACTAAATATGGTAGGTTCAATGTATCAAGTGTAGTGTAAAATAAAGTTTTCCTGAGGCGAATAATGGTCAACAATGCATTCAGAACAGTAGAGAGCAGCACTAGGACCAAACACTGTCACACAAATATATTACGTTTAACTATAGTTTTTATAATATCTATTTTATAAATATGATTAACTGATTAATATGGAATGAGGACTAGGTTCTAGAGTATCAGTCGGGTATCAATCACTCACTTATTTATGTAAAAGAAAGATGAACAATGTACATTAAAACAATATTAATTAAAGCCGCAAGCGGCATTTAGAGGCCCTCGAGGGTCTCGTTTGGCCGGTTGACGCCGGTGGCCGCACACCGCCCCAATAACCGGGAGGCGCTGCCGCGCCCTACCTGCCACACTAGGTCGAGATTGTAAAAGAGCAAAGGCAAGAAATGGCGCCTTCGGCGCCAGATCACTCGATTTTTCCCAAAATGGCCGACCTCCTGTTGGTTGCCTAGCAACCATGTAATGTACTTTTTTGTTCAGACTGTCATGACGCACGCGTGTACCAACTTTGGTGTGGCTGCGCCAAAGTTGGCATTGGTTCGTTGCCATGGCAACACGGTGGGAAAAGGGGCGTGGCCTCAATGACTTTTTTGTTGGGGGTCACGTGACGGATGTCTGTGCCAAATTTCTTTTGTCTACGACAAAGTTCAATTTTTTCCTCATTCATTTTTTGTTGGTGGTCTACAGGGGGCGCTATCGCGCCCATTTTCAAATGTCCTAAATCACAACATACGGGGTCGAGGACTCGACCAACGATTAAAGTTTCACTCAAATCGGCCACAGTATGTGCGAGTTATGACACTTCGAATGCGTTGGCGAGCGCTGAAAATGGACGCCGAATTCATGGCGTTGCTATGACAACACCGTTAATCCTATTAGAAAGTTTTTAATAACTTTTGATGTCCCACTTGTGTAGATGATCTGGAGCGAACGGGGAGTCGCTGCGTTCAACGCCCTAGGACGAGTTCGTTCAAATGGGAGAGCATGAAATGGCGCCTTCGGCGCCAGATTACTACATTTTTCCCAAAATGGCCGACCTCCTGTTGGTTGCCTAGCAACCATGTAATGTACTTTTTTGTTCGGACTGTCATGACGCACGCGTGTACCAATTTTGGTTTGGCTGCGCCAAAGTTGACATCGGGTCGTTGCCATGGCAACACGGTTGGGAAAGGGGCGTGGCCTCAATGACTTTTTTGTTCGGGTTCACGTGACGGATGTCTGTGCCAAATTTCTTTTGTCTACGACAAAGTTAAAAAATTTTCCTCATTCATTTTTATTTGGTGCTCTGCAGGGGGCGCTATCGCGCCCATTTTCATATTTCAGATATCAAAACATCCGGGGTCAACGACTCAACCAACGATTCAAGTTTCGCTCAAATCGGCCACAGTATGTGGGAGTTATGACTGTTTGAACGCGGCGGCGAGCGCTAAAAATGGACGCCGAATTCATGGCGTTGCCATGACAACACCGTTAATCCTATTAGAAAGTTTTTAATAACTTTTGATGTCCCACTTGTGTAGATGATCTGGAGCGAACGGGGAGTCGCTGCGATCAACGCCCTAGGACGAGTTCGTTAAAATGCGAGGGCACGAAATGGCGCCTTCGGCACCAGATCGCTCTTCTGGCCAATATGGCCGCCCTCCTGATGGTTGCCTAGCAACCGCGTAATATCTTTTTTTGTTTGGCTTCACGTGACCAATCACTGTGCCGAATTTTGTTCGTCTACGACGAACTAAAATTTTCGGGGATTTTGGGATTTTGAGGGGTCTGGCCATAGGGCGCAATGTTAACGTGGTTTTTCCAGGGGGCGCTGACGCGCCATTTTTTTGAATTTTTACATTTTGGAGATGTGAAGTTTTTTTTTTTCACCTAATTGAATTTTGGGCAAAAATTCAGGACTTTTCATCAGTGGGAAGTTGCCGAAACTGGCTTTTTAGGGGGAGAGGAAAAATAATAATAATAATAAGAAAAACCCGTACAATAACAATATAGCGCCGCCTTCGGCGGCGCATATTTATATATTCGGAAAGGTCTCACGTCCAGTAATCCAACCGTGGGGTTTATAATCAAGTACGAGCGCGTTGCGCTCGTCTTTTACCTGTTCTTTTTCAATATTTCCCAATGGGTTTTTTTTTTGGTATTTTTGTGCGAGCAGAAGCAAATATGCCGCTTTCGCGGCAAAGACCTATGTTATCGGATAGGCCTCGATGCCCTGAGTCACTCTAGCAGTGTTTTGAGTGCTGGTGAGTGGCCATGGTCGATGACGAGCGCGTTGCGCTCGTCATCGACTACTTTTTTATCCATGTTGCGCCTTGCCTGTGGTTTTCACCTTTTTTTTATTCGAGCAGCAACAAATGTGCCGCTTTCGCGGCACACGCTTACATCACCGGACAGGTCGGGGTGCCGGGAGTGTCGTGATTACTGTGTAATGCATGGGGAGCGCTCCGCGCTCTGTTTCTTGAGCGCTCCGCGCTCTTTTTGGGACGTGCGCTACGCGCACGTCTTTCGTCAGTGCGCTCCGCGCACTGCTTGTAGAATAACAACAGGCCCGGACCCTGTCAGGCTCTCGGGCCTAATAATATAAACTTTGGAGCATGTAGTTGTTTAGAAAGTAACCATGTTAAAAACACATAGTTTCTTCATAATTGTGATATATCGTTATGTTATTATTTAGGGAATATATCGATTATTGCAGTATTGGCAGATCGTGCGGTTATCTTTATCATGAGCTGTGTATCGTGAAAAGTTTGCAATCGTGAGGTACCCAGAGGTTTCCACCCTGAGTAAACATAGTCAAGCAATGCCATTGTTTTACAATAAATTTGACTTAATGCTAGTTTGAATCAAATTTTATGCTTTTCAGTGACATTAAAGGCCTTAATTTGGGTACATTTAATTTTATCACTTTTAATGTTCCTCAGAAACCCTGTTATTATTTCTTTAAGAAAAACTCTTCATGTCATTGCACATTATGTCTGTCCCATTACATCTACACTTGTTACGCTCAAACAGTTACTCAGGACGTACGTATTTACAAGATTGTCACTAACTCTTACTTGTACTTAAATAAAATGATTTGAGTGCAACTTTACTCAAGTATAGAATATCTTGGCAGCTGGACCCACCTCTATATCACAACCCAACAGGACACCGCAGACAATAATGGTGAAATGTTTTGGCAACAGGAAGAAACATTTGCAACAACTGAGGAACGCAATACAATGTTTGTAGTGTATTCTATTCTATTAATTATATATTATCTGAATTGGTCTAAAACTCACTTAAGGGAAATTGTGGATATTGTTGAAAAAGGACTAAATGACAGAACAATGTATAGTGATTTTAAAATAGCAAAGGGGCCAGATATAAAAATAGATATAGTAATCTTTTTTAGCTCCTTTTTATTCAAGTTGCATTGACTTTGCAGTTCTGTTGTCACTTTTTGAAATAAATAAAGTAAAAATCTGTGTAAAGAAATCTAACAACCATAACCTCTATAAAGTCTAAAATTGCCCTTGAAGTTCAAATACCATCAGTGGTTGGGAACCACTGTATTTATTGTCGTACTCCCTCTGTGATGGGTGGGAGGTGAATATTGAGAGCTGGTGTGTGGGTGTGCGTGTTAAAAGATTTTGTTGTACAGTTTTGTTATTCATTATTTGATTTTGTGTATCTACTGTTCTCTGCTGTTTTGTTTTCTTTGGATGTGATCCTGAGGACCCCTTGAAAACGAGATGAAGTACCACATGGTTTAATCCTCTAATAAAAATATCCATAAATAAATTTGGCATCCAAGCCTTAGTCAGTTTCTTCTGGGAAGCTGTGGCTACCATAATGTAAGTGTAGAAAATTAATATATCAAGGACCGTTAAAGCACTGGTTGCCTGAGGGACTCCTGTTAAAGCAGGGGGCTGGAACTTTGTCTGGACAGAGAGTAAGGTCATAAGACATATAGTTTTAGCATATTACAAGGTAAAGAAGTCATTACACATCACTAAAGACAGCCTTCATGAGCAAAAAACACTAATATTTCCTTTTATTTGTTGCATTTTAAATGTTTTTGGTCATTATTGTTTATGTTTTGATGCAAAAAGGGTTGGTAACTGCAGCATTAAAGCAATTTGAGAGGGCTTTGAAATGCAATGTACATGTTTACCATTATAATTAAAATTGTGAACTGTTTTTTGTTTTGACTGGCAGTAAACGATTACTCACACTTTGACTCTTGTGGAAATGTTCTCTTGAGAAACACTTGCGCATATTTCCGAAAGCGTCAAAAACATTTCACAATTTTAAGTGGTGCAACAGTTTAAAACATTTATTTTATGCTGTACAAGTTATATATCTTCAATTAGTAAAAAAAAAAGCAACATTTTGACAAAAACAAAACAAACAAAGATAGTAGCGTCCTGAGCTAATATTAGCATCTTTGAATGATATGGCCAGAAAAACGAATGGCCATCTGGATATGGGGCTAAAACAAAATTTTATGTAGTCACATTTACATTTGTATAATAGAATTCAAATGTATTTAGTCATATTTAGCAGTTTCATGGACCTTTTCCCACCTGGACAAAGCACAGACCTCTCCCTTTGCCAAAGAATTTAAATGATTTGAGGCTCTTTCACGGGAAGTTTTTAGTTTCTATTTTTCATTGTTACTTCGTTTTTATTTGTCGTCAAAAATATCTGGAAAATTTAACCATAGTTTTAATCTCATTAACTTGTTTTAATTTTGTTTTTGTCTAGGTTTTATCAGCAAAAATATCACTTCGACTACAAATTATGATGAAATACTTTAATTGACTTTATCTGAAAACGGGAAAACACATACACCCAAGCTTTGAAGTCTCCTTTGCTTATGTTTTCCCATAGATGCCAGTATTAGCGGAGGGCTACACATTTTATGCAACATTTTATGTGCCTACAATGCACATAGTTATTCAGCCCCGTGAAGAGGCAGCTCGTGAATGTGGTGTGAAATGTACCGAGGTGATAGTAACCGCGCATAAGGTGCTAACAATTACAAAATCTCATCATTTGGAACGTTAATGTTGAAACGTAACTCATCTTTTGCATCAGTGACAGAGACTCACTAGTACAAGTAAAATATAATTAAAAAATGTAGAGAAACCAAATAAAATAACAGTTGGGGCTAGTGATGCGTGGGTTGCAGGTTTCCCAGGGATGCCATCAGGTTGCTAAATTCTCATTTGATACTCCCTGACCCGTGCATCACTATTCGGGGCATTATCTCTGATCAGTTTTTTGACATTTTGGTGTTTTTAAATGTGCCATGTATTTGAAACTTTGTGTGCTTTACATGGGGAAGAGAACTAAACCGAACTGACCTTGACACCTTTTTTAATCACAAAGACTAGAATTATTAAACTAGGAAGTGTTACAAAATCACTGGGGCGGTGGGGGTGGAGGGGCGGTGGGGGCAGACCTAGGTAGGACATCGCGTTCGGGGGCCAGAAAGGAGGAGCGAAGGCCGGGTTGAAGAAGGCGGGAGGAGGGGGTACATGTGGAAGTTTTGGGGCATGTTTGGGGGAGGTGGGTAGGGGCAGGGCGGGGCATGTATGTGGGTGGCCAGTGCGTTTGTCCCGGGGCAGCAGGACGATCGGGGAAATGGGATGGGTGGCGAGGGGGCGGTGGGGGTCTGGAGGGTCGGAAGGCGGGGTTCCTCTGGTTCTGATGCCTGAACGGAGGCGCTCCTCGTTGCCTTGGGGGGAAACTGCCCCTGTCACACGGCTGGTGATGCTCGGACACATTCTGGGGAGCGGCATCATCTGGAAAAAGACCCCAAAATCAGTTTTCTCACACAACAATGCTCATTACCGCTATCACAATATTTACAACACATACAACACAGTGCCTTATTGATTAAGTATAGACTGCAAAACCATTTTTCTCTAAAGCTACAAAAATAGCTGTTTTAAAATGGCTAATGAGTTCGGTCCATACCTGCATTGTTATGGTTTCTCTTCCTTCTTCCTTTCCTCTTGGCTTCGTGCTCCCTTTCATCATCGCTGTAATCTAAGAGCTGAAGAAAAAAAGCATATTTAGACAATGTGCAATTGGAATAAAACCACGGGTCCTAAAGTTTTGCGACGCTGCACATGCACGTGTATGTTTCTTCATTCTATAGCTGTGGCTGTCTCCCAGAAAAGAAATGACCATATTTAGATTACAGTGGCATCTAAGTCGCCTTTCATACAGGACAGGTGGATACCAAACATGTCATTATTTGTGTATGAATACGTGTGGGAAAGACGAGCATTTACCTCCTTTGGTGGCTCCTCATCGTTTCTCCAGGAAGCGTCAGATCCCCGATCACTTTTACCAGAAAAAACAACAATTACACAATGGTTTCATAAATATTATTCATAATTTCTCTTATTATTATATTAAAATTGGAAATTAAATAGAGTGCTATGTTTCTAAAAAGTAGAGTGGCCTCATATAGTCTTATATTTCCCTCCACAGTCTTTCAACAAACAAGGTGAATGAAAATGTTGTGCACTCACAGTTGCAGCTGCTGTGTGAGGATGTAGTCCGTGTACTCCTTTATGTTGGGAGCGTAGTACAGAGTCAGGCCAAGAGCGATGCCTCTGTCGCTGATCTGCTGCTCTGAGTTAAAGCGCAGGAGGTAGAAGGGACTGCAGACCGGCCCGAACACTTCAAACACCTGGCACACGCACACAGAGGAGGTGGATAAGATGAACTCATTGGCCAGAAACAAAAGAGTAATTTATTGTGGCAAAACAGGCCTGCAGCTAAATCTCAAACTATTTTTTCTTTTAAATTCTGTTCACTATAGTGGACATCCTGAAAGCCTGAGTTAGTTAATGGAAAGTACATTAATACATTATTATTACAACAGATTATAGTTCTTTAAGATATTCTACAGAGATGTCTAAACTAAATTAGTGCTAAAAGTCCATGTTTGAGTGTGTGGTGACCTGTTACAGTGTGACTTTTCATTATCATTTGATGTAAAGAAAGAGGAGTAATTTACACTGAGTAACATTGATTTCAGAGAAAAAAACTAAAACAGGTCAGTTCCACTGAATGTAACACTCGCACTGACCTTTCCCACTGAGACTCTGTCAGACGTGAAGAGAAGGCTCTCTTCTTTCAGAGGCTGCGCATCTTTAGGTGAGTGAATCACAACTGTGGAGCAAGAGAAAATAGGTTTGTCAAAAACTCTGCAGATGTAGTTTCCCCTTTTCCCCACAAGAGGGTGGCACCTTTCTTTTGGATGTTGCCACATGTGAACTGGGGCCTGGTAATGAACGATGAGATGCTTAAACCCATTAGTATTAAAGGGTCGAACCTTGCGGACACAGAGCCTGGTCTAATCGGAGCTCGAGTGGATTGCACTGCAGGCTTCTCCCCACACTGCCGTATGAGGACCTTAAACAGGAATGTTCGCTGGCGGCAGCTGGAGTGACACATGTGTCCTTCTCTCACAGAGCAGTTGTTTATGGTTAATAAAAGCCTCTAACTCTATTGTATCTGCTCTCAGTGTCACAGAAACAAACGTAAATTTGAAGATAAACTTCAGGAACTGCATTGACTGTCTCCTGACGGTTTGTGGCTCTAATATGAACATTTATATTCGACCGGATTAATCCTCAAACAAAGTGAATGGATCTGCAACCCCCCGTCATCATCTTATAAAAGTATGTGTTTAATAATTACCAAGGCCCTGTAAAATGCTGGCGACGGTTCCCGCTGGCTGCAGCTCTGCATCGTCCGGTAGAGTCACATTCACTATCTCCACCTCCGGCAGCTCCTGTTCAGACACAAACAGACTTTCAGGACCCACTGTTTGAACTGGCCTCAAAGTGTCCTTAAAGCTTCAAAAGCAATAAGAGGGAATTGTTCAGTTGTTTTTAAGTTTCCTTAGTCGCTAAATGTTTCGTCTGGGGACACCACAACCAGGCCAGTCTCAGATATGGCAGATTATTACGCTGGATGCCCATGCACCAAATCCACTGAATAACGCTTTATAACAATATAGTTTTAATCATGACTTCAGGGCTGCACAACTGACAGATTTTCGTTATAGCAGTTGACGTAATACACACTTGCATAAAGTTTTGTCTTGATTTTGGAAACAATTTGATGAAAAAACAAATAAGTTCTTGCTTTTTTTAATTTAATGAAACGTACAGTGTTGAAATGGTTTCGAAAAATATTGCAAATTATTGTTATTGCAATGTGTTCAAGATATCAAGTATGTTTTATGAATTTCTCTAGATCTAAGGAAAGAAGTCACCTGGATGGGGGGTGCATTTTTGTCGCATTTATATGATATAATACTATATTTTTGACCCAAAGGAGACTGTATTTCATTATATTTAATTGTTTATAGTGGGATATTTCAAGTATAAGTGAAGGTCTTATGAGGTCAATAATATTGTTTATCGCGATAATTTCATGGCTCAATATATCGAACTTCAAATTGAGTTATCGTGCCCGGCCTGACCTCCAGCAGGACCTCTCCCTGTATCCGGACAGGGGCGGGTTGACTGAAGCCTTCGTCGTCGTCTTCCCCCAGGATTCGCAGAGAGGGGGACGAGGAAGAGGAGGAGGAGGATGACGATGAGGAGGAGGAAGACGAGCTGTCACTGTGAACCAGAAGAGAACAAACAAAACTCAGATTAACAGAAAGATTTGTAACTATTCCATCAAACTGAGGACTGGGGTGTGATCCGCTGGACTGTGGAGGGAGATCGGACTTCATTTGTCGGGTGAGCTTTTCTCCTGTGTTTTGGAGTTGTTGTCCAGCTGTCGCTAAATTGGGCTCCTTTGCGCTAATTTTGTTACAGCTGTCATGCTTGAGGCGTTTCATCAACTATCCCGATAAATGTAACGTTAAAAACTTCTACGCTACTGAAAAAGAAATAAAAAGGCGATGGAACTAGGTCAGTATGGTATCGAAAAAATTTAATTATCGAAAGCAGGTCCTGAAAAAAAAAAAAAAAAATCTTTAGAGGCCGTGTTTGATCCCTGTTGGTCCAGGAACAGCCTTAAAGGAAGTTACTTGACTGTTTCACCTCAAATAAAAGATACAAGAAAAGAAGAGAAAAAAAGAAGTATTTTATGGAATAAATTAACATTATTGTTCTGTTTTATGGTTCTCAAGTCTAGATGACAAATATTTTAGTAAAGGTATCTGAAAAAATATTGTTCATGTACTGGTACTGAAAGCCGATACCTGAACAATAGTTAAAGTACCGTATAAACTCCGCAACGTTCATCGTGTCTACTTGTGTTACAGAGTGGGTGCCGTTAAATTTATTTGTATCAAAACCGGTACTTTAACTGTATAACTTTCAGGGTTCATTTTGTCAGACACCAGGGTTAGAGATGTTGAAATCTTTACCTTTACATGTTTCAGCCGCTACCTGCAGGAGGTCATCACGCCGGTGAGGTGTCAACATATCTAACCCTAGTGTCTGACAAAACGAACCCTGAAAGTTATAGTTAAAGCACCGGTTTTGATACAAATAAATTTAACGGCACCCACTCCTAGATGGGACTGTCTGAGAACACAATTTACACATTGCCACCACACTAGGGTTTAACAAGCAACAGCAGGTCAAATCCAATGCTTTTTAATGCCCAAATACTATAATTTTCATGCCTCTAATGAAACAAATCTTTGCATATTTAATTTATTAACATTTGCGACATTTCATCAGACAAATAAGGGGAAATTTCAATATTTAAAAGCAAATTGGACACAACAGGAAACTTTTGTGTGAAACAATGAGCACAGTTTCAGGCAAAACTGCAGCTGAATGCGTTTGACTATTTTATGCGGTAAAAATACATGAGAAATATCATTATTTCCCCCAAAATGTACATCTAGTGTCAGTTTGTATCAATTTAATGTTTTTAATGAGATTTGAGGCCTTAATTTTTGGCACAGTTACTTTTAATGCTTTTGAACGAGGACCATCTTAACTCTGCTAGACGTTAAGGCAATGTTTTAGACCCAATTGATTGAATGACTTTTCGCTTTATAATGCGAATAAACCCTGTAATTTATATCTTCACCTGTCTGAGTCTTCCTCCGAGTCATCAGAGCTGTGTTCCTGTGGTAAAATGGCGTCCGTCGCTGCGGTCTGTGTCTCTTCAGTCACTTCACATTTGACCTGAGTGGCTTGCGAAGCAGCGTCCGAATGATCGTGCGTCACGTTAAGGTTTTCCATCTGTGCCGTGACTTCCACCTCCATCTCCATCTCCTCTTCTTTAGGGACAAGTAACGTCTGGGATCCTTCCTCCGTCGTTGCATTCTGCACCACAGGGAGATTTGTAGGATGAGAAGTTACCGCATTGGGGGAGAGTGTGGTCTGCGAAGCGTCTGGTGTCTGAAAGTTATGACATAAAAAGGACAAGAAAGTTTTAAAAATCTAAATGGTAGAGATCTAAACTACAGGGTAAACCAGGGATCGCTAACCTTTTATACCTGGGAAGCTACTTTTACTTATGTTCTACTTATGAATAATATCCTAATACTAAATGTGTTTACCTATTTACAGACACTGTTCAAAATGTTAGAGAGAAAATACATCTAAAAAGTGACTGATCGTCCGTCCGTCCGTCCGCCCGTCCATCCATCCATCCATCCATCTTCTTCCACTTTTCTGTTGCCGGGTCGTGGGAGCAGCCGTTGGAGCTGCCCAAATCACATTGCACCAGCCCCTATGGCTCCTCCTGCAGGTGATGGGTCCACAGAAGGACGGCCTCACAATTAACCGAGGCCTGTTGGTCTCTCATAAGGGGCTTCTGAACCGCTCTTTGTCTGACCCGTCACTTAGGACCTGTTTGCCATGGGAGACCCTACCAGGGGCACGAAGCCCCCGACAACAGAGCTCCCAGGATCATTCGGGCGCTCAAACCCCTCCACCACGTTAAGGTGGCGGTTATCATGTGCGTGAACTTTTTTTGAAAGCCTTTCCTTTAGCAAGCTATTAAGAAGGGCCTGGTTGGCGATCCCTAGGGTCAACTGATTTTAAATATTAAAAGACCACTTGGAGAAGAAGGGATGTTTGGCAGAAATATATTAAATAATCCATTTGGACCAAACCTTTCCCACCGAGAACCACCACAATCATGACCTAATCATGACTAAACTGGGTTTAAACTACACCTTCATTGGACTAAACTTTGGCTAAACAAACAACAAACCATGTCTAAACCAAAAAAAAACAACCTACAGACGTGTCCAAGATTTTTTCCTTTCAATAGTTTATCAAATGTTCTCCAAGCTACAGTTACATTGATGTAAACTCAAAGTGCAGACTCTTTAATTTAAGGGTATTCACATCCAAATTGGACAAAGAGTTTAATTACAACTCCCCAAAAATAAATCTGTCTCTTTTTCAGAGGCTCAAAAGTAAAGGGACAGAAGCTGAAACACCCTCATGATCCACCACTGGACTTTCTTATTGTTTTACCAAGTTATTATCCATGTTTAGCGTTTTAGTTCAGCTGTTTTAAATGTAAGACGGAAATAAAGTTTGAAATGACAGAACTGCAGTAAAGACCTGGCACAGCAATAGTGAGGAGCAAGCCTAGTACTTGGTGATGAGCTCCAGACGTAAGTCACGGCCCCCCAGATATTTACAACATTGCACGAACTCTGATTTAGAACTAAATGCCCTTAAATTAAAGCTGAGAGTCTGAACTTGAAGTCCTCATCAGTTATGGACCTGACAGTAAGTGAAATGCATTACTAAAGTATAAATGAATGATCTCTAATCAAAATAAAGCAAAAGTGGAGATGACTCTGAATATCACCTGAAGAAGGCCAAGCACCACTAATTTAGAATAACAGTAATGTATTTTGAAAGATCTTTATAGTATTTTAGCATTCCTGACTTGAACATTAAGAGGGCCATTTTATAATGCACATACACATACAAGTACCTGCATCTCGCTTTCTTTCAGAATAGTCTGTGAGACTTCGTCCTCTGCGCAGCTTGGTACGATTGGGAGATTTGTTGCAGGTGAACTGTCTGCTTTGGGAGACGCTTTTTTATCCGTCTGTAACACAAAAAGGACCAAAGAGGTTTAAAATGTCAAAAAAGGGCAGTTGTGTTAAAATGTGTTTAGCAATTGAGCTAAAATATCTCATGTTTTATGTTTTGAAATCATCATTCAGCTTTGAACATTTGAGAGACGACTCGCATGCATTTGAGGGTCAATAAAGGGATTATAAGAGCCCATTGGAGACACAGGGATATTTCATTATCTGCAGAAATAACCAGAATTTTGCACATCTAGTAAAAAATATTTGACCTTCCAAGCACCACCGGTCCTAGATCAATATCAAACCACCGTTAAATCGGTGTCAACCATCACCAAACAAGATCCTTTCATACGTTTACCTGTCAAATTAAATGGCAGCTTCCACAATTATTTAGTAAATGAGGTATCTGATAAGACACTTTACCTGATAAAATAGCCATCTCTTGAAAATATAGGTTTTAAAAAGTAAAAAAGTACAAGTTTTCTCATTTATCATAAATCAGAAGTTGCTGACAAGCTTTAGCCATTGAATGAGAAAAACGCCAAACTTGAACACATTACTAAAGAATAAATGAAATGAGTCTAAAACTGCAGATGAACCTGAACCGGACTATTCTGAAGAGACTTCATATTATTGTAGCTCCTGATTAAAGCATTAAGTGGGCCATTTCACAAAACACATATAATTACCAGGATATCGCTTTTTTTTGTCGGAATCGTCTGTGACTTTTGTGAGACTTCTTCCTCTGTGCCGTTTGGGAGATGTGGAGGTGAAGTGTCTGCTTTGAGAGACGGTAGGGTCTGTGAGGTGTCGTCTGACGCTTTTTCATCCATCTAAAATCATGACAAATTTCATTTATTAGACAGGTTGCAAGCTCAATAACGATATGTTAAAAGAGGAACTGAACTGTATAAAGTATAAACATAAACATGCCGTTGATGTAGACACAATGCTATTTGTGCACCCAGTTACTAAGAATAGTATTTGGATGAGGGTGTGTTACGTATAATGAGTCCTTTTTCAATAAATACCTCCATCTCCCTTGCTTGTTCCTCTGTGCAGCTTGGTTCGACTGGCAGATTTACTGGTGGTAAACTGTCTGCTTTGGGAGAGAGTGGGGTCTGTGAAGTGTCGTCTGGCGTTTGTTCATTCATCTGGAAATGACCCAAAAAGTAGCCATTGAATGAGAATAACACCAAACTAGAACACATTACTAAAGAATAAATGAAATGAGTCTAAAATTGCAGATGACCCTGAGTACTACGGATTTAGACTATTCTGAAGAGACTTCATATTATTTTAGCTCCTGATTAAAGCATTAAGTGGGCCATTTTACAAAACACATATAATTACCAGTATCTCGCTTTTTTTTGTCGGAATCGTCTGTGACTTTTGTGAGACTTCTTCCTCTGTGCCGTTTGGGAGATGTGGAGATGAAGTGTCTGCTTTGTGAGATTGTACCTCCATCTCCCTTGCTTTAAGAGTCTGTGAGACTTGTTCCTCTGTGCAGCTTGGTTCGACTGGGAGATTTACTGGTGGTAAACTGTCTGCTTTGGCAGAGGGTAGGGTCTGTGAGGTGTCGTCTGACACTTTTTCATCCATCTAAAAATCATGACAAATTTCATTTATTAGACAGGTTGCAAGCTCAATAACGATATGTTAAAAGAGGAACTGAACTGTATAAACATAAATAAACATGCCGTTGATGTAGACACAATGCTATTTGTGCACCGAGTTACCAAGAATAGTATCTGGATGAGGGTGTGTTACGTATAATGAGTCCTTTTTCAATAAGTACCTCCATCTCCCTTGCTTTAAGAGTCTGTGATGTCTGTGAGACTTGTTCCTCTGTGCAGCTTGGTTTGACTGGCAGATTTACTGGTGGTAAACTGTCTGCTTTGGGAGAGGGTGGGGTCTGTGAAGTGTCATCTGGCGTTTGTTCATTCATCTGTAAAATGACACAAAAAGTAGCCATTGAACGAGAACGCTGATTTATTATCCTTACTGCTTAAATAATAATAAGAACAAGAAGCATGCACATATTCTAACCTATTTTTATTACTTCCGAATCGATATCAATCGCATTGATTTTGATAAAAACTTATTAATTTCCATCCCTAGTCACTTAGTTTCATATGTACCTACTTATTATACTGACATTGGAAAAAGATTTTGGAATTTAAGCTTCATTTTAACTCTGTGGTCAAAGCAGCAACATCTTGATGTCCCAGCAAAGTCTAGAGTCGGGTCTGAGTAGTGACGATTCCTCTCACAGCAAAGATGCGTGTTTTATAATAGTATTTTCTACTTACATTGAAAATAATGCTCGCGTTTTCCCCTACCTTGTTTGATGAAATACAACGCAGAGAGTGGCTTTAACGGTGCCATTTACCCAACAACAAGTCAAACTTCGCGATCATATATGCATCCAGCATCATAAATGGATTAACAAATAAACACTTATATTAATTACTGCATGAAAACGGCCAATCAACATAGAAAAGTTAGTCACACTGAAAATGCACAGCACACACGCTAGAAACATTAGCATCCGTTTGTTTTTAGCCATGTACAAAGCTAAAACTACAAACTAATACGTTTAAATGTCAATGACAACAGCCATATCGTATCGGCATGCTCATAACAATACATTAGCTAAATTTAATCGTTTTCTTAAATAAACGCACTCACTTTTCAAGAAACCAGGCACAACGAGGCTACTGGGAATGCATGTGAAGAGCTAGCAAATGTTAGCATCAATCTATCAAAGCACTTCCGGTACAGGCCTTCAAAATAAAATAAAAGGATGCTAAAATGTGTTAAAATACGAGCGTTTCGCCTTTAATTGGGGATATATTGGTTTTAATATGCTTAATTGTAGTCTTAATAAGTAAAACCCAATAATATTATTGAAATAAAGTGAACTACTTCATATGAAATAAAAACTGTTCCATTTGTTTCATCATATATTTTCATTCATTGTTATGGCTGATCTTTTCTTCAATACCTTTACTTTGAAAACACATTTCTGGTGTCATTGTCGGTAGTTGGAAACTTTGACCAACACCGCTCGGCCTCGTTTCTGTAACATGCATGGGTTAAACATTAAACATGTGGGGCTGTGTTTTTCCTCGTGTGCGCAGTCACGATGCGCATCCAGGGGCTGCTCTAGAACAACCTGACCGAGGGTGCATTTAGTTTCCAAAGATTGCAAATATAGAGATCCTCGTCTCTGAAATACAATGATGTTGTAACTGAAACTGAGTGTGCATTTTTGGATGAGGTTGCAATGCGCCCTTTTGTTCCCCTGTAGAACTGGGTCTGATGATGTTCAATTTAGGCTTCTTGCCACCTGTCGCCACCAATTCATCATGTACGACCTACTCCTGTAAGCATATGAAAAAGTCTAAAATTAACTAACTATGTGACTTTAATCAGAGGCGGGTAGTACTGTTACATTTGCTCAAATTCATGTACTTGAGTAACTTTTTGAAGTTTTTGTACTTTTTGTCATAGATGACGTTTTACTTCTACTTGAGTAAAATTATAACGAAGTATCTGTACTCTTAAAAGTAATTGTTACTTTTGTGAGTAGATATTTAAGCGGCAAATGCTTAATTTTTATCTAAAAAAAAAGATGTAGTCTTGTGATCCTTATTCTTTAGAATTAGTATTATTATTTTTGAATTTTCTGCCATTTTCTTGGAATGTTCATGATTGCCACATGATTTTATGTTTTGTTTCACACAATTTATGGTGTCAGTGAAAATAAATCAGACTTTTCCCACTCAAACAGTCAATTACTCACAGTAGTGACAGGCTGTTATCAAGAGTAACCAGCAGAGGGCAGCATGCCATTCAACTCTTTCTTCAAGGTAAACTCTGTTCAAATGTATTACATGATCATCTCTGCATTAGGCATCTCACGATATAATCAAAAGTTTGATATATTGAGGCAGGAAACTATCGTGATAACAATATGATTAAAAGCCTTAGAACGCCACAGAAATTTACTCTAAAGCTTAAACATGGCCGGCTCTGTTCAAAAAGTACTTAATATTATTGTTTAAATAGTTAATCTTTGGTGCAGCTACCTCAATACCAAAAAAAATAAAATAAATAAAATCTATGTAGTGCAGCGGTTAGCGCTTGTGCTTCACAGCTTGAAGGTCCCGTGCTCGATCTCTGGCCGGAGACAGCCTTTCTGTGTGGAGTTTGCATGTTCTTCCCATAGGTTTCCTCCGGGTACTCTGGTTTCCCTTACAACTAAAACATGTACAATAGGCCATAATGAATGAGCGTGTGAGTGAGTGGTTGGTGGTGGTCAGAGGGGCCGATGGTGCTGATTGGCAGCCTTGCTTCCTTCAGTCTGCCCCAATGGCTATAGTAGCTTACCACCCCTGAGTATAGTGTGAATGAATAATGATTATAGTGTAGAGCTTTGAGGAACTTGGTAACACAGGCTTGTAAAGCGCAATACAATGCCATTATTATTATTATTATTATTATTTAGATTTCTGATGAAAATATAATTGTAATATTGTAAATAGATACAATCAATCTAATCAAAATTGTAATATGAATGATCACAATTACAAAATCGCAAAGGTTTTAATTACTTAGGCTGTACAATTCGTCTTTAGCAGTTCATATTTCAGACCTTCTCCTAAATTTTAACGCTCCATAATGTGTAAATGAACTTGCAAACACTTGTCAGAAAAATTACAGCAAGTTGTTCCATGCCCCAAACTTGTAAAGCCCATGTAACAAGAAAACCTATTTGAGAGAGGGTCACATTGCATTCTTATCTCTTACAGTATCTGAAATGAACCTATTTGTGTCTCCTTGTTTTCCACAGAAATCTCCACAATGAAGCAAGAACATGATCTTTGCGTAGCAGAGCTTTTCCAAATCCCAAACATGGTCTATGAAGGTCACGCTGCATTGTTCATCTTCATTTGTCAGAGTGTTTTGGAGAGCTCCCACATTTCACACATTGCATTTGCTTTATGTTATTCCTGTCTTTCTGAGCCATTTCTCTCGACGCCTCTAGGGTAATGTTGGCTTGTTGTCGGAGCAGCAGGTGTCTCCTCATGAACAGGTGTTGTTTGTCTGGGAGCATTCCTCATTTACGCCTCTAGTGTTGGAGACAATGTGACAAAACAAGACAAGAATGCTGTTTTGGGGGAGAGTTTCCCCCAAAAAGGCATCACGGTTTCATGTTAGTTTTCCAGTCGCAGCACTCTCAGCCATAAGTTCAATTGTCAGAGAATTCCTGGGATTCCGGGAGTTTTTCCTGTTGTTGCTGTGTCACTTCCATGTTCCCAGCTGGAGATGTTTTTCACTTTAAATGTGTCAGAAATGGGTGACACAAACTTAAGACACCATAAAAGGATAAACGCTTAATTGTATTAGTCAGTGCACTTTTATTATTGATACTGACTGGTTTGATTTGAAGAATACAAACCAGTCACATTCACAAGTTTCATTATCTGTGAATGTGCCACTCCTCATTTGAAAGCTAAGAACCTCCAGAATTCAGTCTCTGTGCTTTACGTACTAGAGGCTGTACTGGCACTAATTAGGAGTTGATTGGGGACAGATGTTGGGATTGTGGAAGTTGGAGAGAGTCTCTTTATGTTCATTTCCAAACTGATTTTAGCCGTAGGATCTGACAACACTAAGTGTAGGGCTCATTGTGTTTTCTGATCTAATAATCGTCAAGAGAATCAACGTTATTGTTATCAGTAAAAACAGATATTTATCTCATCTGTTTATCTCAGATGTGGAGACACAGATAGAGGATGTTTTTGAACTATTTACAAAAGAATTCTGTATTACACAAGATTACATTCCAGTTGTTTATTCCTACTGGAGTTGGAGGTTACTGGAGCCTATCTTCCTATCTTTTAGCCTTCAACATGAAGGATATCATTGTAAGTAAGGAAACAAATAAAGTTTATTTGTGTAGTGCTTTTCACAGATAAAAATCCCAAAGTGCTGTACAGAACAAAGGTGAATTAAAAACAACAGAAATAACACAGCATGAAATAGATGAAAGTGAATAAAATCCCTAAATTAAAAAATAAATAAAATGCTCCTAAATAATAAAGTATGACCAGAGTAGCTATAACATTTACAAGAAAAGTACCCCATTTTAAGTTAGATTTGACGAGATTAACCTTATTATCCACACAAATGGACATTTGTCTTCGGTTCACAAAATCCTAACGAGGCACAACAGATGGACAGATGGTAACAATAGCAAAGACAAGTTAGTGATAAAAATGTAATGTTCTGCATAAGCCACTAGACTAGTGCGTGTTCAGTAGGCTGATTGCATTAGGCAGAAATGAGCCCTTGCACACCTTTGTTGCTAAAGGCAATCTCTAGCGGCACCCAGAGAGAATCATTACGTAAGTGCTCAAAAATCAATGACGATTGATTTGGCAATCATATGCATAGCTGTCTGGTAAAGAACATCCAGTGACTTGTTCTCAACTAATCACCGTTCTTTCATTTTTTATGACCCTTTTTTAGCCTGTTTTTGTTTGCCATACCCTAATCACATGATAATATTAAACACTATGACGCTTTCAATCGGACTGACCCTCTTAAGAGGCGCACTCCAAAGTGTAAACCTCCACTGGCTGGTTCAAAGAGGGAGAGAAGTTTATTTCGGTTGTTCAGATTCAAAGTTGATGGTACTTTACTTGTAAGATTTAAATTATTACAACCAAAAAAGGATATACAGTATAGGAAGCCCTTTTGAGCCTGCTTTTAAGGTTAGGATAATTTCACCCCACACAGTCCGAGACCTGGTTGCTCGGTCAGCAATCAAATCAAATTGTTCATGTGCATTTGCGTGTAGTGACGTGCTGGGACCTCATTTCAGCCTGGGAGTTTTAGGTTTTGGGACGGCCCACTCTTCACTCTTTTTGCACCACAGACAGTTGGAGGTTTAGCTCGCCTGGAAAATCACTGAAATATGGATTGAGCAAAGCGAGTTTGCCACAGCGCATAGGGACATTTCCTTGCACATAATCCGAGCTAATAGAAGAAGCGACCCCCATGTTATTTAAAGTCAGGCATCATAAACTAAAGGCTGTATCTTATTGTGGTAAACCAAGCAAACAAACAACTAACATGAGTTCAAAGTTGGCTAAACCACTCCTGCTTATGCGATTAGCTACGACAAATTTGCTCCTAAACATTTCAACATATCAGGTTACGCGTTTGCATGTTACGAAACACAACACTCGTTAGCGCGTCAAACTTTGCCAGAGCGGAGTAATTATTTTCATATCAGCTCAAATTCCTCAGACGTCTGTGAGCTAACGCGCGGCCAGAGAGCGTAGCGATCCAATTTAGCGAACGCACACAAACGCGGGCTGCGAGGGGAGGTCAAACTCCCCACGTTCAGAGACATTAGGAGAGAAAAAGGGGGCGAGAGGGGACAGCCTTGACCCGTGCCTGTGGGGGGTCCTGCCTGTTACTGTTTGGATGGGCTCCTGTAGTGGCTCTGTGCTCGATTAACTGCCGAAGAGAGAGGTCAATGTTGAGGCCAGCTCTTGTTGACGTAACCCGGGCAGGAGACGAGTTTGAGAGAGCAGCACGACAAGGAAAACAAATTATAATATTAGACTTTCTAGAACTATTACAGCTGCTGCCTCTGCTTTGTGTCCACTTTAAGCCATGCCGCGTAGTGAGGTGATGTTTGTGAGCTCTTTTGTTGTAGGCTCTTTTGTGAAGAGTGAAAGGTTCGAACCAGAGATAATTTCTGAAACGAGATGGAGGATTCTGTTTTTATGCAATTTTGCACAAAACTAACTGAGCAAATGCTAGAAACATCACACGAGCAGAAACCACGAGTGAAACGATTTGCAAGAAAAATTATTTGTTTTCAGTAATGGCACAAAGTAGTATTTATACACTGTCTGATCACATGCTCTATTATTTGGTTAGATGCCTTTAGCTTTTATTATAGCACGTATTCCCTGTGGCATTGTTTCAATAAGCTTCTGCTATGTCAACAGATCAAGTGTTGCATACATTTTCACCAAGATCTTGTAATGATGATGGGAGAGTGTGACCACTGCTTCCAAAGATTCAACTCTCCTTGAAGAGCCAAAAATCCCATCACTAAACTGTGTGACAAATCGGTAAGATTCTTCATTGAGACAACCTGACCAGTAACTGTATTGGGAGCGGGACATCACCTGCTCGCCTCTTTGGAAATGTTGTTGCTTTGCTTTGACCACACCAAGGTTGTCAAACTTCTCACACCAACTAACACCGTGTGAAATATTATTAGTACCAAGTATTAGTATAAGTATTTGATTCTCCAATTAACTACCAGCAGCAATCAAATCAGGACTAACCTGGGTTTTAAATGTGTAATCGATGTGTAAACCAGAAAAAACGTCTAGCTTAAAATGACAATGTTTGCTAGTACCCTCAAAAATGGCGATCTATACCGTTTCATTGTTTGTAGGTGGTGGGCGGCCCCGTATGTTACAGCCCCGTATGTTGTTCTACTTATTCTTGCACCCAAACACACAACAGGACATTTTCAAGTTATAACTTTGTTCTTCCCACTGCTTCCTTATGTAGGCTGAAAAGGCGTCATAATTGTCTTGAATATTACAATAAGAATATTATTGTGGTATTTCACTAAAGCATTCCAACACAGTACGTTAAATTTAAACAGAACAAACATTGTAAGTCCCCCCCCCCCCCAAAGGGCTTGGGGCATTGTTATCATTGCCTTTCTTCTTCAAACGTAGATGAATCGATTGGCAAAATACTCGTTATTTTCTGCCATGAACAGTAGGGGGCAGTAGAGGGAGGAAAGGAGAGAGTTCAGCTTTGGCGGATGAAGCTGTCCTTTGTGTCATAGTATCATTAGCAACGCTGACCTTGTATTTTCCGTTGCGGATCAATAAAGTCTGGTTTAAGCCTAAGAGGCGCGTTGGTGCTTTGATGAATGAGTAACGTATCCAAACACGCAGTGGCCGAGGGAAGCATGTTCGCCCTGAGATAAGCTCTCTTTGTTAACTCTCCTGACACTGAGGACTCCATTAATGAGGCTGGGACCATTGGAGCAGACGAGTGCCCCACATCTGCCTTTCTGTGTCGGCTTTAGCTCCGTGTGAGAAAGAGAATCGCCGCACCAGCGGACACATACAGGCCTTAAACTTTAAATGCAAAGTGCAATTTCAGAATCGAAGTGGGACTTTCTTGGTTAAACAAAACAAGAACAAACTATGACAGTTAGTTGCGTGCCAAACTCATTCCTAATTTTTCAGGGAGCAACAGTAAAGTAAAACCATGAGCTTCTAGTTCACAATCAATATAAAGGCTTTAAAATTAGTGCACAAGTGTCTGCTTTTACACTATACTAAAGCTGTGGTTCTCAAACTTTTCACATTAAGTATTTGACCTTTGAAGTATCAGGCCTAGCAATATAAAAGCAGGACTAAACCGGGTCGAGCAGGGTCTAAAAATGACCTAAATTACGTCTAAACTGGCAGTAAAAAAACAAACAACAAAAAACACCCATCGTAAATGCATGCACCACAGTTTGTGAATCCAAGTAAAGGACAAAAACAATTTTATCCCATGACAAAAAAAAATCGGGAGTTTTGGAGAACAGTTTGTTATATGGAAGATTCCAATGTTGAAAAGAAGGTGATATTAAAATGAAAACCAAAAACTCATCTAGAATTAAGTAAAAAATAAAATAAAATAAAAATCTAAATAAGTACATTTGTCCTTGATTAGTGTAACTAATTTTAAGAAATGTGTTCTTGAATAAAAAAAAACATCAAGTAAATGCAGATTTTTGGATCTAATTTTAGGTGAGATGAAATATTCTATTTACGTTTTAAAAAGCTGCCTCAAGGACGGATTCTTGAAATTTGTTACTTAATTCAAGAACATTTGACTCATTTCTTGATTACTTTTTGCAGTGTGGAAACTAAAAGAAAAGAGGGGAAGGAAAATGGCAGGCGACCGAATCGGTGGACGAAACAAATCAAAGGAGATTCCACTGGCCAATAATGTTACTGAACATCTGCATTTATGACTAAAGAAGATCGGATCTGTTTCTTGAATAATCCCTGAAATGGGAAGTACATAAGTGAAAAGAAACACAGACACGTCTTTCTTGTTGCAGTTGTGATCTTTAACCTTTTTTAAAAACTTCAAATATTTACAGCAATCAGTCTACATAAAACATTCATATACAAACGATTTAATCAACTAACACATTCACTGTTGCCATACATTTTCCACTACAGTTTCCTAAAAAGGTGCGCACAATCATCAAAGGTCTTTTTTTGTGTTGTTAGAGTTTTACATCTATTTCATATCTGAAATAGGAAGTACTGTAAGTGAAAAGAAACACAGACACGTCTTTCTTGTTGGCTGATTTAAAAAAATTGTTTAGGCCAAGTACCTCGTCATACTGCATCCAAACAGGCCAAGGTTAGTGAGGGGGGAAACTCTGGCAAACAACAGCCCGGAGTCAACCCTAAGGAAAAGCTTATTTTATTGCTCTCACTGGAATACTTTGGGTGACAAAAAGGTAATAGTAGTGAACGTATGTATACCATTAAAGCTACTAACCTGTGTGTATGGGTGTCATGTAAGATGGGCCAGGTGGTGTCTTTCTGTGTGTCTGTATGGGTGCTCTGGTTTCCCTGACACTAAAAACATGTATAATAGGGTTCTCCCCAGGGCCTGGATAAATGAAAGTGTTGAGTCTCTTGTGCAATCGTTAACATGCACTGTCACAACCAAATACGACCAACAAATGACAAACTAGGCAAAGATGGTCAGTCAAATCAGTCAAATGATATTCTTTGTGACATTGGGCAAGACACTTCTTTGCCTCTACTGTGGACATTTAGAAATATGGTTCCTTGATATAAACCCTTTTGTGTGCCCAAAACTATTCTCTAATTGACGAGACACTTTAATGCCATTGACTGCACCGAGCCGCCAGCCGTCTGTCTCTGTCTCCTTCAGACTCCATTGTCAAAACATAACTCCCCAAAATCTCTCTTCGTCAGAGCTCTGGGAACATTTTCACTCATTGACAGCACGTTGGAAGCTCACATGACACACATCTTTATTTGCAATTGCAGTTTCATGTAAAGCAGTTTGCTGTGTGATGTCTATGTGTGGCTTTCAAGTTTGCACGACAAAGTTCGCATTTTTTTTTTACAGCAAAGTGCGCTTGCGACAATTAGATCCTCATAAAGAAACTGTTGTGAAGAGTAGGGCTGGGTATTGTTACTTTTTTTTTACCCTTACTTTAACGACACTTGGTTTTTGGCATGCTGTCCCTGGACCAACAGGCATCAAAACTTGGTCTCTGTGTAATTTTTTTTTCCGTATCTGCTTTTGATACTTCTATTTTTTCCAGAGGTGAATAGTCCTTAGTTACATTTACTCAAGTACACATACCTTTTGAAGTTTTGGACTTTTGCAAGTAGTTTTTCCACACAGTACTTTTTACTTCTACTTCAGTAAAATTATTCTAAAGTAACATTACTCTTACTTAAGTAAATATTTTGGCCACTCTTCCCACCTCTATTTTTTTCGATACCAGTGGTACCTAAAATAATTTTTCAATACCATACTGGTATCGTTTAATGGCTTCGACGCACCATTTTATCTAGATTGCATTGACATTTTGGAAGCAGTGCTTAAAGTAACAATAAAATAAAGCACATTGCAGCCAAAGTTAATAGCCTCCATTGTTTCTCATGACAAATACATCGATCTCCTTTGGAAAATGACTGTTCCCAGAGCATTTTGCCGCTTCCTGACACATAGTTGTTCCTCGATAAAGACCTGGAGATGGAAAGATGACCCCCGCAAAGCCCTGTGTTTCTGCTCCCTGCGCTGCGGTTGTCGTGGTTACGCAAATGTGCGTCATAAATTTTGCCATTTTGAGATTAGATCTTCGTCCGAGATTGTGAACTATTTTGCTGCTGTTGTGGATAAATGTAGCTCGTCTAGAAGTGTGTCCAAATGGTCGGTTCATTGGCAGCTGGAGGCAACTCTAGTTTGGCTCCTTTATATACAGAGCAAAAACACAACATCCTGCAGACGACCTGAGGCCCTGAACTCAGCGGTAATTCGACCAGCGTATGCAAAACCAAACAGTCTTTTTTTGTTTTTTTGTTCTCATAGAAATAAAACACACACTGAGATACTAACACACAGGTGACTTAAGTATGTAATGAGAGCCACTTTCACCCAATAACACAAGAGGACACAATGAAGAACGTACTTATATTTCAAATTATACAACGAATGAGGTGAAGCTGCCAAAAGCAAACAGGATAATGTTTTTAGTCAAAATGTGACGGAATGGGTATTTTTACCATCACGGCTGGCCTTCGGAGTCAATATATGACGAAAATGCTCATAATACAATTCAAGTCCCCCCACCCCACACACACACATAAATTGCTACATTTACAACATACTTTCATGGGGCAAAAAGAACAAAATGTCAAGTATAGGGCCTTTAAGAACAAAAAATATAATCTGGATAGGTATTAAAGACTGAAATATGGAAAAAAATATATACATTTTCCTATACAAAATGTGCACTCTCACAGCTCTGGAGCAAGAAATAAAACAAGTAAAGTAAAGTTAGATAAAACCAAGTCAGGTAAAATGGTCCTCAAATAAAGAAAAACATTTGTCAGAAGTGTTAATTTTGACAACATATTTGAATTTAGTTTTAGTCTTAGTTTCTTGACGAAAATGTAATTTACCAGTCAAGAAATCTCTTCAAGTTCAATCAGTGTCTAGTTTTAGTTTCATCCATCCATCCATCCATCCATTTTCTTCCGCTTTATCCGGGGCCGGGTCGCGGAGGCAGCAGTCTCAGCAGAGATGCCCAGACTTCCCGATCCACGCACACCTCCTCCAGCTGTTCTGGGGGGACCCCGAGGCGACACCAGGCCAGCTCGGAGACATAGTCCCACCAGCGTGTCCTGGGCCTTCCACGAGGCCTCCTCCCAATAGGACATGCCTGGAGCACCTCCCGAGGGAGGCGACCAGGAGGCATCCGGAACAGATGCCCTAGCCACCTCAGCTGGCTCCTTTCGACGTGAAGGAGTAGCGACTCTACCCCGAGCTCCTCCCGGGTAACTGAGCTCCTCACCCGATCTCGGAGGGTGCGCCCAGCCACCCTGCGAAGGAAACTCATTTCGGCCGCTTGTATTCGCGATCTTGTCCTTTCGGTCATTACCCAGATCTCATGACCATAGGTGAGGGTGGGAACGTAGATCGATCGGTAAATCGAGAGCTTTGCCCCCTGACTCAGCTCTCTCTTCACCACAACAGTCCGATACAGCGACCGCATCACTGCTGACGCTGCACCGATCCGTCTATTGATCTCACGCTCCATCCGTCCCTCACTCGTGAACAAGACCCCGAGATACTTGAACTCCTCCACTTGAGGTAAGGACTCCCCACCGACCTGAAGCGGGGAAGCCACCTTTTTCCGGTGGAGAACCATGGCCTCAGATTTGGAGGTGCTGATCCTCATCCCGGCCGCTTCACACTCGGCTGCAAACCGCCCCAGTGCGCGCTGGAGGTCCTGATTTGATGAAGCCAACAGAACAACATCATCTGCAAACAGCAGAGATGAGATCCTGAGGTTCCCAAACCGGACACCCTCCGGCCCCTGGCTGCGCCTAGAAATTCTGTCCATAAAGATAATGAACAGAACCGGTGACATAGGGCAGCCCTGGCGGAGACCAACACGCACCGGAAACAAGTCTGACTTACTGCCGGCAATGCGAACCAAGCTCCTGCTGCGGTCATACAGGGAACGGACAGCCCTTAGCAGAGGGCCCCGCACCCCATACTCCCGGAGCACCCCCACAGGGCACCACGAGGGACACGGTCGAACGCTTTCTCCAAATCCACAAAGCACATGTGGACTGGTTGGGCGAACTCCCACGAACCCTCGAACACCCGATGTAGGGTATAGAGCTGGTCCAGTGTGCCACGACCGGGACGAAAACCGCATTGTTCCTCCTGAATCCGAGGTTCGACTATCGGCCGGATCCTCCTCTCCAGCACCCTGGAGTAGACCTTACCGGGGAGGCTGAGAAGTGTGATCCCTCTGTAATTGGAGCACACCCTCCGATCTCCCTTCTTAAAGAGAGGGACCACCACCCCGGTCTGCCAATCCAGAGGCACTGTCCCCAACCGCCACGCGACGCCGCAGAGACGTGTCAGCCAAGACAGCCCTACAGCATCCAGAGACTTAAGGTACTCGGGACGAATCTCATCCACCCCCGGGGCCTTGCCACCGAGGAGCTTTCTAACCACCTCAGTGACTTCAGCCTGGGTGATGGACGAACCCCCCTCCGAGTCCCCAGCCTCTGCCTCCTCATCGGAAGACGTGACAGTGGGATTGAGGAGATCCTCGAAGTACTCCTTCCACCGCCCGACCACATCCCCAGTTGAGGTCAACAGCTCCCCGCCCGCACTGTAAACAGTGTTGGTGAAGCACTGCTTCCCCCTCCTGAGGCGCCGGATGGTTTGCCAGAATCTCTTCGAGGCCGACCGATAGTCCTCCTCCATGGCTTCTCCGAACTCCTCCCAGACCCGAGTTTTTGCCTCTGTGACAGCACGAGCTGCAGCACGCTTGGCCTGCCGGTACCTCTCAGCTGCCTCCGGAGTCCCACAAGCCAACAAGGCCAGGTAGGACTCTTTCTTCAGCTTGACGGCATCTCTTACTTCCGGGCGCCACCACCGGGTTCGGGGATTGCCGCCGCGACAGGCACCAGAGACCTTACGGCCACAACTGCGAGCAGCCGCATCGACAATGGAGGAGGAGAACATGGTCCACTCGGACTCCATGTCTCCAACCTCCCTCGGAATCTGGGTGAAGCTCTTCCGGAGGTGGGAGTTGAAGACCCTACTCATAATCCTATTTAATCAAGGTGCTCTGCTTCATGTTTGTTCTCCCACATGAACAATGCACATGCCTCTTCCTTTAGCAGTGAACTTAGGTGATACAAACTGTCATGGAGGTTTTGATGATGTCTCTTCTTTTCAGTTTTATTCCAGCTTATTTTAGTCGCCGGAAATATCTGGACATTTTAGTCATAGTTTTAGTCTCAAAAACAACTTATAATTCAGTTTTAGTCAATTTCAGTCAGCAAAAATATTTATTTTATGACGACATATTTTAGTCAAAAAAAAGAACGCTGTTTTGCAGGAAAAAGACTTTACGCAAGTAAACGTAGTGTTACTTTTTAATGACTCGAAAGTTATAAAGTGAAAAATTAGTTTCAATAAACAATACTCCAGAACATCTTTGAAAAGCATGTGTCCCATGAGACGTGGTGTATATTACAAATTTAGATGAAAGCATTAAAATATGTAAAAACCTGGTACATTTTAAAAAGGTTTACAAAGAATTATTTATTAAATATGAACAATTATTGTGAGTGTTGTAGTATATTCTTTTGTTGTTTCTTTATTTTGCTGTTGTTTTTTTTAAATTATTGTTCCTTATTATTTGTTGTTACCTTGCCTTATGTTCCCTTGTTTATGATTTGTTATCTTGCATTACGTTCCTTGCTTTGACTGTTAATGTAAATATTATTGTTTTTAATTTTGGGGTGGCACTTATAAGCTTTTTGCTTCGGCCCACTCCCTTTGAGCAAACTCACTGCTCAAATAAAAAAATAAAAAGTACCCGGCGAAAGAAATATGGGGCATAAAAATTTGACTTTTGTTCCAACATAATCTGACAGACAAAACAAATGTAGAAATTCTGATATTCTGATATCAATTAATATAAAAGAAATTGGGAAAAACAAATCATTCTTAAGATTAGATACATTGCTACATTGCTCTCAAATGTCAACACGAAGCCCTTTACAGACAGGGCTTCGTGTCTGTATCTTCACTTATATAGAGTGAAGATAAGTAGTATTGACACAACAAAATAATACTCAAGAAGAAGTAAAAAGTAGTCTACAGTTTGAAAACTTGAGTAATTGTACTACCAGGCTGTTGGGAAACTTCAGCTCATCGTCTGCACAGTTGTGGATACTAACGACAGGGGTCAGTAGAAAATCCCTTTTACGCACGAACTTTTCCAAACACTGCATCGTTTTTTCTTTTTCTTTTTTCAACCTGCAAACCCATTCGCGGATCGTTTTGAAGGCAGCCCATTGATTCTCCTGTTAGTTTGAACCATAGACACATTCACGCGCACAGCTTGCGTCCTCCAGATCTCTCGTGTTTCCACTTTAGCGCTGCATCATTTCATATCACATTACGCACTGACACCACCACGAGCGGCGCGCATTTGGAAAGACTAGACTCCAGTGGACTTTACAGTAGCGCTTGCCAGACTCCAGTCCTTTTCGGTGGGACTTTACGCACGCAGCGCGGGGGGCAGATGAAATGAACGAGGCGTCTGGAGAGCGACACACGGCGAGGGGAGCGCGCACGCCGGGGAGTCTATTGTGAAAATCTCCCCCTTCCTCTACTTATTTTCCCCCCCTTATTGATCGTGGATTGTAAACTCTTTGATGACTTTATAAACATGCACCTATTGGGAATATCTCTTTTACTGGCTTACCTGCTTTACGCAAACCTCGCCACGGACTCGACCCATTCAGACTATGATTACGAGCAGGAGCCGAGTGACGACCCGGTGAGTTTATGTCATGAATCAAGAGAAATTAAGTCCATTTAAATTCGCTTTAAGTGAACGGTTTCTGTGTGAGGGATTTGACCTCGTTGGATAAGTGTTAGTCAAGAATGCGCGGGGCTACTGAACGGGTTACGATTATACCACTGGGATTAACTGTGTTTGCATGTGATCTGACAGATTTTGGTTTGGAGATTAGCTGCTGTGAAGTACGATGTGGTTTGTAATTTTCTCTTGGAAATGCAGTGCGTAAATTGCATATACTGCAGAAGTATAGCCTTTATGAGGTCCAAATGTTGACAGGTTTTGAGAGATGTCGTCACTGCCAGAGGGTTTTCCTTAGTGCAGTGGTTCACAAACTGTGGTACTGGGACTTGGGCTTCTTCAGATGGTGCTCGGGGTCATTTTATCTATTCAATGCAGGTTTTGATCTTGATCTCGGCCTGGTGATACTTGCTTTAAACATGTCCAAACCAGAGTTGGACTGAAGTTGCTCGGAGAGTTTAAGGAGAGTCACAAAAGGTTTGGGATGGGTATTGTTCAGTTCTTTTTCAATACAAGTACTTTAACAATACTTAGTTTAGGATATCGATACCTGAACAATACTTTTCGATACGCCTAATTATTTGTCCTCTAGAGAATAAATAAATAGAAGTATAATTTACTCAAAAAGTCTATTTGTTTCAGTTTGTTGATACTGGTATCGTTTAATGGTTCCCAGCCCCACACCTGGGGCGACAGT
This sequence comes from Neogobius melanostomus, assembly GCA_007210695.1. Taxonomy (NCBI): domain Eukaryota; kingdom Metazoa; phylum Chordata; class Actinopteri; order Gobiiformes; family Gobiidae; genus Neogobius; species Neogobius melanostomus. The sequence continues at coordinate 243,570 of VHKM01000596.1, read as the reverse complement.
GGCGCAGGTGGTAGAGCGGGTCGTCTTGTGATCGGAAGGTCATGGGTTTGAATCCCAGCTCCCGCAAATGCACACTGTCGTTGTGTCCTTGGGCAAGACACTTCACCCTACTTGCCTCCAGTGTCTGCGTACACTGGTGTGTGAATGGGTGAGTGGATCCTTGCTGTAAAGCGCTTTGAGTGCCTAATGTAGGTGAAAAAAGTGCTATATAAGTTGAGACCATTTACCATTTACAAAATGCCTACTGTTTCAGAAGTGTTGGATGAATGATAAAAGTCCTATTTAAGTTCATTTATAATCTCCATTGTCAATAATTAGGTATTGTAATTCATGTAACTATCTATCTATGTCAAAGAAAGAAGCAAAAATAATCTCTAATCAAAATGAATAAAGTCTAAATAACGTCCAACTCATTGCGCTTACTTGGAATAAGTTGTAAACCCGATGCATAATTATTAAGCCTAATGTTAAGCCATGATTACTAGTAACGCTAGTATGATTAAGAGGGATTTCCCAGTATTCATACTTATGACACAAGTTCTGATTACTAGACATGTTAGTACTGACAACTGGGAATTCCTAGTACTGATTACTTTTGTTACTTAAATATGGGCTTAACCTGTACTATTATTCTTAGTAATGGTTACTGGAATATTCCTGTTCCCTTTATGTTTTATTTCTTATTCCCATTAATGAAGTTGTACATTTTTAGTATAAATGTTGTAAAAAAGCAAGAAAAAGAATAGTTATAAAGTCACTTTATTTAACATTGAACAGTGTAAAATACTTACATTTTAAGGTGCAATTAATGATAGAACATTTCCATTTCTGCAGTTATAGTTTAAATCAGTCCAAACAGGTGGATTAGTTTGTACTGAGCCGATGAAGCCGAGGAGCTGAAGTGTCTGAGAAGGTTCCACAGACTCTGTACATGCAGCAGGTTCTGCAGACTCACAGCAGGAGGAAGGGGATCTTTGTAAATCACTGTCAAAGCTCACTCCTCAAAGCCTTCATCAGCGTGGTCAGATTTCTGTAAGACATATAAAGAACAAAAATACTTTAGTTGTGAGTCCCTATGGCAAGACTAAACCAAAACCTACAGATAAAATGTTGCTTTGTCTCATCCAAACATCTCAGCTCTGACTCTGTCTCACCTCAGTGTGTTCAGCTCCAGCCTCAGCAGATCCTTCCACAGCTGCAGTCTTCAGTCTGACACTGGACACACACAAAACCATTCACAAATGTTATTTCCCATCCAACTTAAAGGAGCTGTATCATGCTATTTTAGCCATTCCAAAGTAAAGTATAGGCATATATATGATATATTGTACCTCTATCACTATGGAGTACTCATTTTTGAGAGAAATATAAGTATTTTTGGGGGGTATTTTCCCTACCCGGAAGACAAGACGCTTCGATTCAGTTAACTCCGCCCCTCTCTCCGCTCATTACACATTCACAGTATTATAAATATAAATATCGCTGCAAAAAGTGAAGTTACTTCACATAATGCAGTTATAAGGAGTTGACATGTGCAAAACAGTGATAAATGGCTAACACACATGCTAACACACACGCTAACATGCGTTTTGATTGACTCACCGCTCAGTCTGGCTTCCCCATGAGATCGCGTTGGTTATAAAAGTTAATCCACTTTAATTCTGGCCAAGGTTCACCAAACATCCATCAGGTTGGTTGATAAAGAAAGAAATTCCAACTTCTGGCGAGTGCACTCTTCTTTAGGAAGGTCGAATAGTCCTGTTCCTCTCGTAGCCAAACGCGCATCCGTGACATTATCGTTTGGTAAGAAAACAGAACAGGCGGTGTCCAGAGTAGGTTAGAAAGAGCTCAGTCTTCAAAAACAACACTTCTGCTGGGATCCATGGCTCCTCCAGCCGTGGGTGCGCTTGATTAGCGTCGCGGGACAGCACAGACGCGTCGGAGAGTTGCTGCTTTCTTAAAATAAAAATAAAAAAGCTGTTTTATAAATTAAAACCAGGCCTTAAGGCATTACATTACAGACGTAGAGCACTTCCGTTCCTTTGTGACGACACAACTGAACAGCTCAGTCGTTTACCAGGAGAGGGTGGAGCAGCTGCTCAGAGAGCAGGATTCAGGAGGATTACTTAGAACTGCGTGAATGAAGCCAAAAACCGCTCTGGGGGTGTTTTTGATAAGGAAATAGCATAACAACATGGCTAAAAACTCCAAAAAGTCGATTTTGCATGATATAGGACCTTTAAGGCCAATTTGTCCAAATATAACGATTAGTGCTGTCTTACCTACTGCCTGGATGCAAAATTGGTCTCAAAGTTTTCACAGTAGTGCAGATTTCTGTAAAACAAAGAAATACAATCAGTAAACTCACTATAGCCAAATCCACACAGGATTACAATTACGTAAAAAGTAAAGATTACGGACGTCCTCAGAGTTTTATGATAGTAGGGTAAATTATATCATAGACTAAATCAGTTCTGTACATTTGAGTCCTGTCTCACCTCAGTGTGTTCAGCTCCGTCTCATCAGGTCTTTCCATAGCTGCACTCCTCAGTCTGACACTGGACACACACAAACCATTTAAAAGATTATTTTACTAAAGGACATGTTGATCAGTGCAGTCTTACCTTCTTACCTTCAACATTGATGCTGAGTCAGTCTCTAAATCTTTACAGCAGTCACTGTCTGGGAAAACAAAAAACTTTAATCATAACCAATAGTATTAGATACACATTCATTTAATATAGTGAGTTGTTAAAGGGGGGTATTATGTAAAATCGACTTTTTCAAGCTTTATATCATGTTATTATGTCATTCCCTCATTAAACACATGCCTGGAGTGTTGCCTTGGCTCATTCACATATTTTTGAGTAATCAGTAAAAACTTAGACAGCAGCCATTTTAGGTGTAGCTATGCCTCAGTCCTCCTAGGAACGCCCCCACCTCCTGGAGACGCCTCTGGACCTTTCGTCACCAGCCAAGCCACCAACCACTGCTCCTCAGCTCAGCAGAGCCCCCTCCCCAAACAGTGTTATTGTTTAAATGCCACAGCAGTGTGCTGAAGGGGGCGTGTCGGAAAGCTTCTTAAAGAGACAGAGGCCTATTTCAAGACGTTCAGTACAGCCATTTTGAGAAAGCAATTTTATTCAAGGCAGTTATTTTAATTTACTGCATATACAGACCAACAGAAGGTTATGTCATCATTGTAGTATGCTATGGACTTGTGCTATGTGATTGAAAAAAGCATAATACCCCCTCTTTAAATGGTGAGTGCAAACTGAAAAATATAATGTTATTTTTTGAGCATGCTGCACCTGATTTAACATTTCAAATGGTGAGTATTATAGTCATTTGTACCACTGTGCGGTCACCAAATTAAATAACAAATGTGTTATAAGGTAGCACAAGAGCTTTGTTGTACTTTTCTAATATAAAAATATTGAAAATAGTAACAATACATCAAACTCTCAGAGCAATCACAAATATATCCAAAGACACACTCACCTTAATTTGATTAATGAGAAATAAAACAGGAAAGGTCCTGTTTTCTGCTGTTTCTGCTCGATGATACACTGAGGGCTGTTAAACACTTCTCTTTTGAATTCAAAACAGTTCAGAGCAATCTGATTGGCTGATTCTGCACATGTGACATATGACCTGAACCAATCCCGGGCAACATAAGTTATAGCTTAGTTTTGTCAGTTACGGTTACTAGACAGTCAAGTTCCTGTTACAGGAGCTCAGTAGAGGACACTGGAGAGGTTAGTGAGAGTTACTAAAACCATGTACTGGATAAAGAGAAAAGCAAGTAAAGCCAATGTTAAGCCTATTTTATTCAAAACTGGCACATCCTAGTAATAGGGACAGAATCTTATAATGGATACTTTAGAATGAGCGTGAGCATAACAGGACTACAAATAATCATTACTGGCATCATGTAGAGTTAGTAAATACTTGCAAAACCATATCACTGGAACGGAAACATGCTGCAGGAAAATGGAAAAGCAATTAATCACAATTTTCTCTTGATAATGTACTTCTTACATGGAATAGAGGGTAAATGCTGAAAATTTTAGGTCTCCTAGTAATTATAACACTTTATTTCATGTTACGATCGTAATCGGAATTTACAGTGTATGAGCCTGTGTACTACCTACATGCAGTTAACTGTACACATACCACAGATTGAGAACCTTTGGCCTGTGACATACAACAATATTTAGTTTGAGTTGTGATGTTCGTTCTTATAAATGCTGTTTTCCATGGCCCCGGCTCCGCGACTACATAACACAAAGCCGGGATCATTGCTCACGCTGCTTCTCCAGAAAGACTGTACAATGTAAATGAATTTGCCTGGAGCGCCCTCTGCAGGCAGCAATGGGAATAGCACGGTTAAAACAGCAAAAACAAGCTTTCACTTTCAGATAGCAAATCAACGGTGCTGGGATGAACACTCTTTGAGCTGAGGAAGGCTCTGGTGATGGATTATGGGCTATGAATAAATATAAAGGACGGTATTATGTTTCCTACGAAGCAACTGAATCCAGGAAATACAGATCAGACCCCTTCAGCAGTAGAAGAAGAAACAACCAAAGTGAACAGGATTACTCAAAACAGCGTGAAAGTATGTTATATCCAAAAGTGGTCAGAAGTTAATTTTCTTAAGTACTACACTTAAATAGAGTTTTTAACAATACGTTCTTTACTTGAGTAGTAGTTTTTTTTGTGCATTTTTGTTGAGAATTTATTACTTTTACTCCACTACATTTGAAAGAGAAATAAAAGACTACACTTTTATAAAGGCTCCAAAGTTAAATCTGGCCATGTTCATTTGAAAAGCCGAAAAATGCAATGTACCGTACTTTTAATGCCACTGACTCACAACAAGAAAAAAGGTTTGTCCCCATCATGTTGCCGTAAGTTATTTTTCATACATATTTTCTTCAGTACTTTCACTTAAATAATAATAATCTGACTGTTACTGGAATAATATGTGACCCTAATAAGTGACAAAAGGTGGTTAAATGGTTAAACGCTTGAAAAGTCTTATTTCTGTGAATTATCACGGTGTCCAACATTATTGTAGTTTTTTTAATTTAAATATTAATTTATAATAACATCTACATGTTCATACAAATTACTTAGAAACCCCACCTTATGACCTAACTGGGGTCCTTGAGCACAGTGTTTGCTCCCTGTGTGAACAAATCCCTTGTGATGTCAGAGCTCATAATGGTGGGATTGATAACACCACTGAAATCACGCCTCCCTTTAATGTGCTGCCAGCTTCTCGGGCTTGAACTCGGCTGAAATGAAGTTTGTCTAAGAAGAGATGGGAAAGGTAAGAGAGAGACAGAGAGGAGAGGGGGAGGATTAGGGCCAAGTGTTTTCAAATTAGTTCTACAAAGGGTCCAATGAAGGCCGGGGTCGCACGGGGTCAAGTGTGTGTATGGCTTCCTGAAGGAGTTGGTTTTCGAATGGACTCAAAGGAATATCCACATAGATGAGCTGACGTCTGAATAGAAGAAGTTAAACTAGTGACTAAGCTAATTTTATCTATTTGTTTTTATGTGACTCTAGAAACAGCACTAAGGTTTTTGCACTCAAAATGACTTGGTAAGGTAATTGTAGTTTTATTTATATGATACACATTTGAAAGGTCTGAATTAATCCTGCTGTACGCATTAGTGAACTTTAATCAAAAACAATGGCGACTACAACAAGCTCTTGCTGCTTCCTCTTCGCTCTCCTCTTCTTTACATTAACATTGTGCAGCCTCGCGCTTATTAAGCGTTCGCAGGACAAACTACAAACAATTTCTCCCACTTTGAGTTAAACACTGTCCAGCTCTCGAATTTATATCAGTGGATCCCATTCCAGCGCCAGTATTAAAGAGTGGGGTTCTGCAGGTGACCCCGCCCCTCCCCAGTATAGCAGAGGTTCTGGGATGTGTGCACCCCCAGATATTTAAAACTGTCCACTCTCTCCACTGGTGTTCCCTCGACATTGACGGTAGTGTTCTGGCTTGCTCTTGCGAAAATCCACTATGAGCCCCTTTGTTATGTTGATGTTGAGTTCCAGGTTGTTGTGTTGGCACGAGTCCATCAATCTCTGTGGCTCAAAGTTTGGTTGAAGCGCATTCCGTTGGCTCTAGGGGGGATTAACTTAGATAAAAACAATAAATAAATCTGCATTGTTAACGAACGGCATACTGACAAATGCATTGTGCTGCGATAAAAGCACTTTGAGTGCACAACAGCGCCAAATATAAAAAGGAAAAACATAAAACTTGCACCCAATTCACCCTCTGTACGGCAACACGACAGGGACAAACCATCTTCCTTGTTGTGAATCAGTGGCACTGGCAGTGCATATGCACAGCGCCACCTACTGTTCATAGAGTGTGTATTATCAGGCTTTTGAAATGAATCAACTTTTTACTTTGGAGCTTTCAAATGTGGTGGAGTTCTCAAACAAAACACTACTCAAGTATAAATCCTCTAAAACTCTACTTTAGTACAGCGCTTACTGTGTTACTGACCACCTCTATGTAAACACTTTACAAATGGAAAACTGCAGTTATTTATCGAAATCTATCTTGGTTACACAGTTGTCTTTGATGCATTAGTAGCTGTCTTCCATTTTTGTGATGTAAAAGTAACTCACAGTAAAAAATAAAAACACGACTCGAGACCCTTGCTCTAACTACTTCTTTCTGAATCATGACTATCTTGTGCGTAAGCCTAAAGCGGGGGACAGAGGAGGAGGAGACGTTTTTGATCATTGTGACTGAAGATAATCTTTCTCTTTGTTTCGGGGAATTATCAGAGGAATCGTTGTTAGTGTCAAAAGGATGCAGTGTCTGGTGTCTGTGGATTAAAGGAGCAGCTGAGGACAGTTCTGGTGCAGCATTTTATTCCTCAAAGTGAGAGAAGAGTTTTCAATAATTGATAATAATAAGCACTGTAATAATTCACATTTCATTCGTATTTTACAATAACAAAACAATTGTTTTAGCTCAAAAACATTATTCAAAAGGCAGCTGAGAAATCTGAGGTTAAATCATTTACAAGTTTAGTCCATTTGAAGTTGATTCAAGTTGATTCATTAAACTCACAGCTTTAAATCATCACAGCATGAACTTTTACCCCCGGCTCACATTAAATCCGGTTAAGGTCCGGTGCGGCATCCGCGAACTTAGAAAGTCATTAAAACCAATGTTGCACACTCGCACTGCTCCGCGAAGTCCGGGTCCGGCTACCGAGGCCATCCGACGGCCTTCCGGCAGCTACGGAAAGAATCCGCAAGAAGTCTATTTTTGCCGGAGAACGGAGCCCCAACGGATCAAGCTGACGGAAAAACACGAGCCAAACAGGAAGTCAGGTCTCGTGTGAAAAGAAGATCCGGTGTATTTCAAAATAAAATCTGTCCGCTTACTACTTATTTGGTCTCGTTTACCGCCTGTACACGCGTGTAACGTCGGAAATGTAAACATTTCTCCATTACCAGTGACACAGGGGCACTAGTGTGTTGCAAAGCATTCACTTCACTGGGGAGAGTCGTTGTACTGGCAAATACGGCTTTTGTTTACAAAAACTACCTATATATGGGGCTTTTTATCACGTAAACTCGCACCAAGAGCGAAACTCACGTGCACTTCTGTTTTCGCGAGGGCCGTTTCTGTGCCTGGCGCAGCATCTGGCGCCGGAGCTGGCGGAGCTGGCCACAGTGTCAGCCGGACTCACTGTGAGTGGCAGTTTGGGGCAAACCCGGACCGGATCAGGACCGAACCCGGACCGTAGTTAATGTGAGCCGGGGGTAATTCATTTAACCTCCTTTAGACAATTCACTTCATTTAGATTCTTAGGTTGACATAACTACTTTATACAGTTGTCTGAAGTGAAAAGCATCACTTACTGTACATCAACGATCTGCAGCAATTGACCAAATGTATCATTATTAATTCATTCATAATTCCTAGACTTATTATAAATATTAAATACAATGTAAATATACTTTAGGTAAACCGTCAAACTTACTTGCATTACTGAAGTATAAATGAAATAATTGCAAATTAAAACCAACAAAATGAAAGATAGTGATCAAGATTTGTTTGAAATTATTTCTAAATTCCTGTAAAAAGCATACCGGCCCACTTTCAAAGCCTGACTAAAGCATAATAAGACCTTTAACAAAACATTGTTGCCTTAACTGCACTTGGCTTTCTTTCTGTAATTCTTATCTTTCAGGTGAAAATACTCGCTGTTTCCTGTGTACCTGCCGTTCTCGTGGAACAAAACCGCTCCAAAAGCCCCTCGTGTGTTTTTCCAGTTTCAGACCATTAACGCTGTGTGCCATACACTTATTATAGCTTTTTTGTGGATCGTGCAGTTGTTGTGTGGTTGTTCCCCCGGCAGGTCGACATACACCAGGCCAAGGATTGAGCGACGTGCAATTTCCTGCTTTGAGGCCAAAAAACTCTGAAAAATATGATGCGCGTGGTTTAAAACGGGCTGTGGATCAATCTCCTTAATGGTAACAGTGTGTATTTTCTTTGTTTGTGCTCGTTGCACAGTGAAAACAAAGGATTTGGTTCATAGAAAACGAAACATAATGTTGGACCAATGGCTCAGCGCAAGACAATAAGGTTACAGGTTCAATTCCCTGACATCGAGGGACTTAAGAGTCAGCACAGCAGCAGGGCAGGACAACACGACGATTTTTGTCATGGCGTCATGATAAAAATCAACAAAATGAGCCAGTCCAGGACCGGTAAAGAGAGTCATAAATCCTATCATGACCAAATACCTCAAGTAGGCCTAGTTTTGGCTTGACTGGTCAGAGGAACTTTGCTAACAGCCAATCAAATCTTGGAAAGTTTTAAGTCGATCCAATCACAGACCAAGACCGAATCAACCACCATTCAAATATTTTCTTAAATGTACTTAATCAGAATGTACCTGCGTAGATGTTGATGATTAATCTTCTTAAAGGAGTTTCCTCTTGTTTCGACGGCAGCGCAGTTGGTAGAGCGGGTCGTCTCATGATCGGAAGGTCGGGGGTTTGAATCCCAGCTCCTGAAGGTGCACACTGTCGTTGTGTCCTTGGGCAAGACACTTCACCCACCTTGCCTCCAGTGTCTGCATACATTGGTGTATGAACGTAAGTGTGAATGGGTGACTGATTCCTTGCTGTAAAGCGCTTTGGGCCTGATAAAGGTAGAAAAGCGCTATACAAGTTGAGACCATTTACCATTTCCGTCCATTGAAAGTTTTTTTGTCTCGTTCCAAAGGTACATTGTTTGAAACAGCCGTGATTTCTCCTATGTTAAAAATCCGAACTGAGTTGTTAATGACCCCTTATATAAAGATTGTCACATTTGTCTCCGCTCTTCTGGCCGATGCGTCGTAAAAACCACTAATCCTTGTTTACAAAATACGCTGTATGCCGATTGATTCATATCCGTCTTTCCTCTGATTGGTTAATACCCTTTGTCAATTACGCCCATCGGGAATTTGAAGAAATCACCCCTGAACCCAGATCCACGTCTTTGTAAAGAATAGGAAAAGTGTGGCTGGTTTGTCGTATTAGTGCACCAGATCATTTTATTGTCAGTTTGATTCTTGTCTGTGTGGAGTTTGCATATTTTCCTTTCGGTCACGCTGGTTTATATGGTTTTTCATGGTCAAACACATGTAGCTACAGTGGGATGCGGAGGTTTAGGCATCCCGGATGGAAATTTCTATTGATGTGAATAATGGAGTAAGGGAAAGATTTGGCCGATAGATCCGTGGAGAAGAAGGGCGAAGAATTTCATGAAAAGAACATCTGTCTGTTAAACCTGGGGGGTGGATCAACCATCCTTTGGGGTTGATTTGGAGCCAGTGGCACAGGGGACATTTCCTGGGTAGAACAAAGAACGGATTTGATTAATTTCCATCAAATTCTAGAGGAAAACATAACACCATCTGTGAGAGAGCTGAAGTTAAAGGAAGTTGAAATAACATCATTGAAGGTTTGTGGATGGAGCGCCAAAGCTGTGACACTTATTGGGGGGCTTTGAGGTCTATGAGTCGCAGGTGCCCATCTCTGCTTTGTTGCGGTGTTTGTTTCCCCTTTTATGTTATTTTGAAATATGTAAAAGATGAAAATAAAATTATTGTAGAAAAGTCATCTGTAACTTTATGCCATTTTATCTTCTCTTTGCTTCGTTGTCCACATGAATAGAAAGTGAATGCGCCTAAACGGTCGCACTCTACTGTATCTGTTGAATATCTAAAAACATTAAGAATGACATATTTTCTGTCAAATGAGGATAAACCATGAGAGTCTCAAGTTGGACAAACATAGGTCATTAACATTGTAACATTACACAAATTCCTTAAATCCATCCAGTTTCAACAAACACGCCTAAATTGAGCTATAGATTACAACACTCGCTTATCTGCACAGGCTGAGATGGAGAAACACTGGAAACACGGCCAATAAAACTCACTTACTCATCTGCACTGTTTTATTTTAGACACATGTTGCTTCACCACATTTAACCTAATAATAGGGCCATTTCTGTGTTATTCTAATCTGGTTTATTTCTGGCGAAAGTCTGTCCATCCGTCTGCTCTCTCCTTCCTGTCCATCTCATCTCGTGCGTCGTCCTTACATTTCTCAACCCCCCAGAGTTGGAAGAAGAATGCATTGTGTAATTAAAAGTCTTTTCAGGGTTTTTCTTTGTACAACGTCTCGGTGGAACGCGCAGTCTGACCCCAGTGTTATGTCTGAGAGGAGAGGCAGCCTGTGCACGTTTTCTTTAAATAGTACTGCAAAAGACACAGAGGGTGAAATGGTCCCCGGGAGATGGATAAAGGTCTCCACCATGGGTGATCGCTGCAGTTGGTCGGGTAGGTTCAGCAACATTATGTGGCCAAAGCACGAAAGTCACCGGACTACCTGAAAATAGTGAATCCCCATCAAAGGATTGTTTCTATCCCAATGGTGTGGGTATATTATATTTTGTCTTCTCTTCACTGGCTGGCTTTTAGACTTTTAGGATCCATTTTAAATTGCTTTTATTTGTTTTTAAATGCTTAAATCGTGCTGCCCCTTTGTACCTCTCTGAGCTCCTCAAACCCTACTCTCCTTCTTGGTCTCTTCGGTCGGCTGACCAGCTCCTCCTCAGCGTCCCAAGGACAAATAGGAAGCTCAGAGGGGACCGGGCTTTTGCAGTTGCAGCACCAAAGTTATGGAATGAGTTGCCTTTATGTATAAGACAGGCACCTTCTGTACCTGTTTTTAAATCTCTTCTTAAAACGTGGCTTTGTAAGTTGTCGTTTGGTACACCCTAAGAAGTTGACGTTTTAAAATGAGCTTTTAGTGTAATTTTAAAAGGGGGTATTATGTAAAATTGACTTTTTCAAGCTTTATATCATGTTATTATGTCATTCCCTCATTAAACACATGCCTGGCGTGTTGCCTTGGCTCATTCACATATTTTTGAGTAATCAGTAAAAACTTAGACGGCAGCCATTTTAGGTGTAGCTATGCCTCAGTCCTCCTAGGAACGCCCCCACCTCCTGGAGACGCCTCTGGACCTTTTGTCACCAGCCAAGCCACCAACCACTGCTCCTCAGCTCAGCAGAGGCCCCTCCCCGCACAGTGTTGTTGTTTAAATGCCACAGCAGTGTGCTGAAGGGGGCGTGTCGGAAAGCTTCTTAAAGAGACAGAGGCCTATTTCAAGACGTTCAGTACAGCCATTTTGAGAGAGCAATTTTATTCAAGGCAGTTATTTTAATTTACTGCATATACAGACCAACAGAAGGTTACGTCATCATTGTAGTATGCTATAGACTGGTGCTATGTGATTGAAAAAAGCATAATACCCCCTCTTTAACTGTTTTATATATGTTTAATATATTTTAAGGTATTTGCATTTTGTAGCACATCATTGCCACACATGGATTGTCTTCAACAAAGTGCAGACTAGATTAGGGATGAAAACTATTCTAACTAAACTGTTTATCAAAAGGGGCATTATGGAACTTTTTATGCACAATTGTCAAGGTTTTTTTTATTCCACATAAAAAGTTGCATAATGCACCTTTAAGGACAAAACATAGCTAAGATAAAATACCTCCCCCACCCTAAAACCCATCCTTCACTCAATTGCCACAAAGTTAGTTTCTACAAATCCAAAGGCAACCGAAAGTCCTCCAGTTTTCCTTTGCCAACACTAAGTTGCTGGACATGAGGTTTTTTGTGTGTGCTTTTTGTTACAATGTTGTTTTTTCATCCAAAACACACCTGGAACATCTTTGATTAACCTTTGAATCTTCTCCAGCGGCTGTTCTTAGCAGCTCCCAAAAAGCTCCTCCAGAGGTCCTACGTATCCTTGCCAAGTTTAATAATTTCATTGAAAAGTAAAAATACTCGGCACGGCTTCACCTCAGCCGCACAATCATTTTACTCACCTTTTTATTTCCATGTTATTCAAACAGCTGGAAGTGAAACTACTGGATATTTTATTTTAGCTGCTGTATATCAATATTGCAATTTCTAACCAACAAAGTGTAAAACAGTTATTTAAATGTTTAATATTATTATCAAACTTGCAAAAAGCATAACACCTGCTTATAAAGAAGCCCGGCAGAAAATATATATAATTACATGTGATGTCGCAGAAGCTTATCAAAACATGTGTATCCCATAATCAAGGATAAAGGCGCTCCATACAAGGGCGTTTGTTCAGGTGTTTGATCTCATCTAAAAACACGATACTGTAAAATACTCATCATAATGTGCCGGGTTTATTTATCTGTAATTAGGAACTTCTCCAAAGTGTTATTATATTGCACTTGTTGGCAGCAGACCATGAAGAAAAAAAAACGCAATGTAATTCTCTGAGTCACAGCTGTTGAGCTCATTATCTAGTTCATTATCTTGTTATAAATGCTATAATTTGGTCTGATGTGTTTCCAGAGACTTTTCCCTTTTATCTGATACAATGCCAATGCCAATTAAGCACAGACTTCTGCTTATTAATCTAAATAAAACCAGGTTTAGGCGAACCAAATGAAAAGATTGAGTCTAAATGTACTGTACAGTATGTCTCACATGTTAAAAATAGGGTTAAAAGAGAGATTAAGGACACAGGTTGTGGATATGATTAGGAATAATAATCCAGTGAGAGTCTTAAAGAGCAACTAAACACCAAATCCACTTTTCTTTTGTGCTGATAAACGGTGTAAATGGGTGTTGAATAGAGTTAACTACATTTCCCAGTCAACATTTTGACATTTTGTGCAAACTTGTTCCAAATCTCACTTTTGTGTCTATAACCGCATGGTTAACGCCTCCCTCAGGTTCCACGTATCTACTACATTTAATTTTTACAGTTGGCCGGTGACGGCGCCACGAAACGTCACAGATCCAGAGAACGTCATCAGTTCTGCCCATTGTTCTCCCTCTGTGCTCCCGTCCACACACGCCACAGTCTCTGTCACGCAGCAACCAGGAAATGTGAAGCCGACCGCCTCGTGGCAAAGTCTTTTTTCCGTAGTGTTGGTACATCAACCAATCACAATCCATGTGTGTCACGAGTGTACCAACTATCGGCGTGACACCGAGCAGTCTTGGTCGTCTCCCCCAAAGCCTCCGAGACCACCCCTTTCGCAACAATTTTTGGCTTTTGTTTGTGGGTGGGGAAAGGCTCTGGCACGCCCATTTAGGCTCGCTTTGAGAGGAACTATTAAACCTTAAGAGGAATTATTAATATCCCTTTCCAAAAGTAGCAACCCATACAGGGCTGGGCCATATCCTTCCACCTAATGTCCTGAAAATGAATGGGGCTCTCTTTAAACCGGCTGTTCTTCTGGCACTGTGATCTCCAACACCGCGGGGCCCTGGTGGTGGCCAGATTTGACGTGCTAAGGTTAACCAGTTGACACGCTGTTGTTTTGGGAGCTGACAGGATGAAGGGAGGAGGGGCAGTGGGCGGGCGAGGGTCAGCAAGAATAAAGAGCAAGAGGAGAGAGAGTTTCAAAGAGAGGCCAAAAGGCGCCCTCTCCTCCGGGAGCCCTGGGATTTGGAGAGTGTCGGAGAGAGCGGAGGTATCAATAACGGTGCGGGACAAGCTTGTGTTTGAGGTTGGCTAGTTGTGGTAGTTCAGTAAACGGGACTGACAATAGTTAGTTACAGTTTTTGTCAAATGAAAAGACACGTTTGACAGCACCAAACCACCAACTGATTGAAAAACTTTCTGAAAAACTGGACTCTTTTGTTTGAACCTGGAGCACTGTTCATGGTTTGCACATGATTCGCAAAACTCTACTCTCTTTGTCACACGGCACAGGGCATATTTTTGCTCTTTCACAGGACATACTGTATTATGCAAAACACTTTATAACACGTTTATTTTCAGCTTCAAGAAAAGACACACAAGTAAAAGGGAGTGAATTGCTGTGCTCTGTTTGTTATGTTTGACCAGGTTTTGATGACAAAGTTTAACCCAAGAAGTTCAGTGCATTGTGAATTGGATTCTATTATGGAATATATCGCGCAGTAGGAGACACAGGGGCTGCTTGTCACACATTTTCCCCCCAGAATCCAGAGCTTATCAACAGAACGTCCTAAAAGAGCCACACTTCCTTCCTAATGAAGTGGCCATTTCTTGATTTTTTATACATTATCGCATTAAGTCCCTGTTGTTAATCATGGTGTTTTTGGTGTTAACATCAATCTACTTCATGAAATTGATAGAAATGCTTTATAATTAGATGCACAGTGTTTTTTCCCACAAATGTCTGAGTCTACAATATACTAAAGGAGGACAAAACTAATTTGTTCCACCACTAGAAAAACAAAACACAGGTATAGTAAAAAGATGAAATACGTTTTAAAAGTGTTCAATCCACTATTTTGAACTGGCTGTTAATGTTTTGCTAAATAGTCTATGAGCTGAAAAATGGATGTATTCACCCAATGCTTATAAACTATAACTACTAAATATGATTTGAGCTAGCCCTCAAATGGCTTTAACTTGAAAGCTCAATAATCATTGAATTAAAAGCTATGATCTATAGCTTTTGGCCTGACATAACATTTTTCAGAAACTAATAACCTTCAGACTTTTACAACAAAAACATCAGACAATTGAAAAATTGGCCAAACCTCCCAAAAATATTTCCTCATTTTAATGTTATTATTTTTTTTTTTGAATGAAAACATAATACAGTAGAGAATAATGATGTTAAACTTGTTGTTGTTGGCTATAAAAAGCAATGTGGCAACCAACCCACTCTCCCTTATTTTGGGAAATGCTGCTATGTGAGGATATATAAAAAAAAAAAAAAAAAATCAGATCGCCAGGTTGACTGTATCAGCCTGGGTGGATGAATTTTCTGGGATCTTGTAAATGCTATGAACTGCTAATGGTTTGATTTATCATTTTGTTATTTTCTAACAATCGACCCATTCAACAAATGAACACAGAACGCTAAAGTCAACTGGACATTTTTATACAACGTTTTGAGAATCATCCAATTCTCTTCTTCAAAAGCTGTTAAGATATGATTTTTTTTATGTTAACAAAACGAGTATAAAAAATAAGGTAACTAAGATATACATTTTTGTTCAGCCCATATTTGTGTTATTATGAACGAGACTGTCCATCTGAAGACGTTATTTCTAATAGGCCCGGGTTGTGCCATCTGGCTCTAATTGAATGGTCAGATATCTACTTCTGGCTTCAGTCCAGACTTTGAGTGACAGACTGGAGGAAGTCCAAGCCAATCGCGCACTCCCTCTGATTAAGGCATGTAACTGCAATACCTGCCACAGCTCATGTCAGAAAGTCCTCATGAGACCGCCCTGATAAATCATAAAGTCAGCACTTCTCACTCATTTTCAGATGCTTTCGTTGTGCGTGAGTGGCATTAAATCCACTCTCCTATAACAAAAGATTGCGGTAGTGCAGTTGCCCATTGCTCATGAATTCCCCTATGGAGCTAAATTAACTTTTTTAAAGTTATTTTGCCTAATTTTTGCATGTTTGAGGAGTCTTGACATACAGTATCTAACAGCTTAAAGCTTTAATAAAGACCAGGCGTTTTGTGTGATCAGAAAAATGGGCCGGTTTGGCATCTCCAAGCATAAAGGGCTTCTAAATCATATAGGTAATCCTACAGCAAGGTACTCCTTATCCTGGCTCAGCCGCACTTAAGAATGGGTTACATGTAGAGGACCAAGAGAGAATGTTTTTTACACCTATAAGAGACTCATTTTGAATCTTTCAGTGCTTGTATTGCATTCATTGAGGCTTTTATCGGTTAACATTGTGTTGACGATAGCCACACTGCGAGGGATGACCCGATTGGGATGTACTTTGTAACCGGGAGATTTCTGTATTTTTTTCATTTATTTTTTTTCATTTTACCTCTAGTACTGTACATAGCTGGGAGAAAATACTGAACCAAACCAATGCATTCTCTTGTATTCTGGTGCTTTTTAAAAGGTCCCTGACCATATTTCAATGTCACCTTGCAAGAAAAGCCTAGATCAGTCTGTGGCCTGCTCCTGCTGTTCTCACACACTGCTCAGGAGCCCACAGACAATGTGGACAAAGCCTTAACACAGACAAACCTTTTATTTTTCATGCATTTTTGAGACTACAAGAGATATATTTGTCCCATGTTCGCGAAGGTGTCCATCCCATTGGATTGATTATTGTCAAATTGAAAAAAAGCCTCTTCATTATGGGCCTCTTCTACGTCTTAGTTGACACTTATGTTTCACCTTTTTTTCAAACTCTATACCTTCTTTATCACTCCACTGCAGCTGTTTCCTTACTAACGATAAACAATTGAGCTGGAACTAACTTCAGGTAAAACAGCGTAAAAAGTGAAATAACTCCTGCCCAGGACTTAAAAAAAAGGCAAACAGGCCCAAATGAGCAGTTTCAGTTTGTGGGACCATGTTATGAGCGGATTAAACAACTCAGAGCCACTCATTTAACAGTTTTAATGCACTTTGCGAAGGAACACTTGACGCCATGTCGTGCATTAAAACTGTATAATGCGCAGCTCTTCGTTGTTTAACCCTTACTTGTTAGGCCCGAGCGCCATCAGGGCTGGCGAAGGGGCTCTTGTAATCCCCCAAAGTGCACGGAGCGCACAAAACGAGCGCAAAGCGCTCGCCTCCTGTCAAACATGCACTAACGCATTCCTCTCCTCGTGCACATTCCGTGCACATGTATCAGAAAACGAACATTGTAATTGGACGGTGCGCGGAGCGCACTCCCCCAAAAGTGCGAACAAAACGCACAAAACGAGCGCGAAGCGCTCCCCTCCTCTCAAACACTCACTAACACACTCCTCTTGTCGTGCATGTCCCATGCACATACATATATAATGCAAAAAATCAACATTGTAATTGTACAGAGCCCATAAAAGTCAATGGGTGACTGAGAGCCCTGGGTCGTGCCCGTCAGTGACCCAGGACCTCTACCATGAGGTAGGAATGCGCGAGCGCTTTCCGAAATTATATAGTTTATGGTACCTGCGTAAGCGGGAACATGGTTTTCGTATGGGAATATTCTTTCTTTCTTTCTTTCTTTCTTTCTTTCTTTCTTTCTTTCTTTCTTTCTTTCTTTCGCACCGTTGCAATTTTCACCCAGTGAACATCGACGAAAAGTCACAGATTTTGGCCCAAAATTCAAACCCGATTCGACGCAACTTTTGACTATTTCCAAATTTTGAATTTCAAAATAGTGGCGCGATAGCGCCACCTCAGTTTTTTTTTAACATTGCGAGATAGGACTTGGCCAAAGTGAAAGTGAAGTTTGTCGTAGAATCCTAAAAATCGGTACAGACGTGCATCATGACAAGTTGAGCAAAAAATATTATTACGGCAACGCCGTCCGCCATATTGGGTGTCGGCCATTTTGGATGACACCCAATATCCGCCTTTATTTTTCACTTTGTACAAAATCTATCTCCTCCTAGAGCGTTTATCGGAACGACCTAATTTTGGGTGGAAAATAATCTTGAGAAGTAGAACTTTAAAAGTTATCCAAATTACTTTTCTAAGTTTTACGGTTTTTATGCGGCGAGGCCGCAAACTGTACGAAGTATTTTGAGATTTTTTGCAAACCAAAAATGGCTCCCATTCGCACATATGAAGCCCGATTTCGCTCATTTTGTTATCAGTTGTTAAAGTCTCAGTCCTAAACACTTTCATTTGGCAAAATTCAAATTGGGCGCGATAGCGCCCAACTCTTATATGGAGAGTACAAATTTTAGTTTTACGAAAATTTTAATAATTTGGCACAAAATTCTATTTGGTCGTTCCGATCAGAAAAGTCAATCACACCCATGCCATATTTTTCAACGGTGTTGCTGTAGCGATGACCAGAACGTCCCATTTTATTCTGATGGAAAAATGTTAAACACCATAATTCAGCGAGAAGTGAGGAACCAAAGGTTATCCAACGTACTTGGATAACCCTTGTGGATGTTCTGCGGCGCAGCCGCAGCCCTAAGTAAAATGTAAAAATATGCTTCAGTTTGCAGATATAGTGTGATACAAATTCATACTAATTTTTCTCTGTATAATGTCAAAATTGAGCGCGGAGTGCGCGTTAGCGCATTCCAAAAATCCTAAAAGTAAGACCCTAGGGAAAAAAGCTAAAAACAAACATAAAGGCAGTAGCAATACCATAATTTTAGATTGAGGGAGACAAAAGGGCGCGAAGCGCCCCCTTGCTTTGGGCAGGGCGGTCGGCGAGGGCCGATAATCGCCGCTTGCGGCTATATTTCCTGTTGTTCTCTGTTGTGAGAGTGGAAAGGACAGGAGTGAGGGGATCGTAAGATCCGACAGGAATCTTGCCAATAGTGAGAAGTGTCCACTGCCCATACACAAACCTGTTGACTGATGAATTTGAAACTCTGGACATGATAGGCTAGATTAGACATTTCTTTAGGGTGTTCTTTGGGGCCTAAATATGAGACCATGTCCGGGAAAATAATAATGTCTGGTCACACTACATGCCACTAATTCTTTTGTCCTCCATGCGTTTCACCTTTGGCTGTCAAACATGTAATTCAATCATTCAAACGAAATTTCTAAAAAAAAAAGAAGCATTTAATTTACAAAACATTCAATATTATCCCAATCGAAATGTGCATCACAAAAACCAATATAAAGCATCACATTTCTCCTGAAAGTGAATTACTTGGGTGGGCTTTTACAGTCAGGAAAGAAATAACGCACAAATGTTTAGCTTTCAAGCTGTCAGCGCTAATAAATATAGCATAATGATTTTCTCTGTTATTGCGTTGGGGACTTATTATTAGGTTAGCATCTCTCATTCGTCCACATTAATAGTTGTACTGGCAGTGAGCCTCTCCCTCTCCCGGGCGACATTAACCTGGAAACGCTCATATAGAAACCGCACACAGGCTGACCGCTGCGGAGTTCAGCTGTGGGGCAGTAATGAAGCGTGGAGGTATAGGCTGCATGTCAAGAGGTTATTGTCGGAAATATAAGACTTTTTCTTTGTCCCATGCTGTGATTTGGATGGGAGTATGCAGGCCAGAGGAGAGCTGGAGCAGGGCCATTTTACGCTTAGATGGAGATGGGGAACAATGGAAGTCCAGGTGAAAGTAAAACGAGATGACAGAAAGTGCTGCAGCCGGGGAGATTTGTTTGATCAGTTTGTACGAAAGTAAAAAAGTTAAAAGGAGATGCAAAAAATAAGTTGTATTTAGCGTCATAATCATGTGCGTGTTCATCGCGGTGCAATCGATTTGCTATAGCAGGCTGTTCAGCTGAAAATGTAAGCTTGTTTGCACCGTTTTAAAACATGTCATCCTGCTACAGCCTGCAGAGGGCGCTCCAGGTCAATTAAAAATCCTGCTCTGCCCAATCTCTCTTTTCTTTACATATTGTATGCATTAAATGATGAAGTAGGTAAAGGAATGTTTATGTGTGCACAGTATTTTTCAATTTTTCAATTAATTTACCCCCAGCATTTGACTTATCTTTATGCAAAGCAGTGACCCGCTTGAGCCGACATAGGAGCAGAGGTGGTCAGTAATGAAGTAAATTTACTTAAGTACTGTACTAGTGTTTTTCAGGATCTATACTTTACTTGAGTAGTATTTGTGTTGAACTGCACTACATTGGTGTATACACTACAAGTATTTTATTTATCTTTCAAATCAAAGACAATGACAATAAAACGTTCATTGATTGATTTGAGAGATAATTAAAATACTTTCTACTTCACTACATTTCTAAAAATGCTTGGCCAGTAGGTGGCGCTGTGCAGATGTACTTTCAAATACAGTTGTGCTCTAGTGTTAATTTTAACAACGCATTTTAATTTAGTTTTAGTCTTAGTCTTTTGAAGAAAAGTTTATTTAATTTTAGTCGAGATTTTGTCAAAAAAATATCTTCAATTTTAGTCTAGTTTTAGTCGACTAAAATTGCAAGTAAATTTAGTCGACTAAATTTAAGACAAATTTAGTCGACTTTGCATTTATAATATTCATTATAATCATATTTATTCAAGCTCCTCTGCTTCACGGAGCTGCTCCCACATGAACAAAGCTAAGAGCTGTTCCTTTGGCAGAGAATTTATATGATCTGAGGCTCTTTCAGACTGTCAATAGAGGTTTGGATGATTTTAGTCTCTCCTTTTCATTGTTATTTAGTCTTATTTTGGTCGACTAAAATATCTGGAAATTTTAGTCATAGTTTTAGTCTCATGAAAAACGTTTAATTTAGTTTTAGTTCAATTTTAGTCAGCAAAAATATCACTTTGACTAAAATTAAGACTAAATATTTTAATCGACGAAATTAACACTGTTGTGCTCAAAAGTTTACATATCCTGGCAGAATTTTAGATTTGTTTGACTATTATTCAAAGAATATGAAAGATAACGGAAACAAACTTTTTTGTCACTCATAGTTAGTGGTGATCATAAGGAATGGACCGCTTTACGATTAGAACCTTCTCCACAATACCACAAAAGACTCCAAGCTGTTATTGATGCTAAAGGGGGCAAACACAGAATGGGGGTATGTAAAACTTAGGATCAGGGTCATTTTTTCATTATGATTTAAAAAGAGCAAACTCTTTTTTTTTTTCAAATGCTACTAAGCCACAGTTTCATTAGTTGTGTGTTTTTTTGGGTAAAAGTCCATGGTTATAGACTTGTGTGTGTTGACTTCAGTTTTACAAGGATCAAATATGACAATGTTTGGCCAAAGTGGCTGGTGCCCAGGGTGAAAAAAGTATCCAAAACAGAAACCTACACGAGCAGTGGACTAGTGTAAAAGTCAACGCCTAAATATATATCATTATGATGTGAGTAAGAGTTCTTATATTTAGCAGATTAGCATAGACTTGTGGAAAGTTATTTCAAATCACCTAAAGGCTAGTACTTTATTATTGGGGGAATGAAGAAACCACTCAATATACAAATGTATTTTTGGGGGAAAATACAAAAAACCTACTCATTAATCAAGACTAATCATTATTGACCTTTTGGATAATTCTTATAGATGGATCATGAATTACATTAGTTGAAATATAATCAACTGTATGTTATACATCTAAATATACATATGTGTAGCTTTTATGACTTCATAAACCTTTGACATACAGAGACCATTAGGACTGGCAGTGGTGCATTCAGGGAACAGTAACACGAGAGGAAAACGCAAATCTTCACCCGCTGAGTTTTGGCAGCTGGACCCCATCACTCCACAGTAACTCAAAATATATACGCAGTGTACGTTATTACTATGAGAGACTTAAATGGAGAAAGGTTGACAGTATTGTCTGACTTGTCCACTGTATTTGAGCCATCCTTCAATAACGCTGGGGTTAAAGTGAAATGAAAGTACATAGAATATTAATAATCATTGCAAAATTAGATTAAATGTGAAGAGAGAACTCCGGAATAAATGCTTTCAGTGTCATACGCACAGCAAAATAGAAAAGTTTTCAGCCTGTCTCATATTTCTGGAAGACTGGTCCAGATTTTAGCTGTGAAACACAGCCTCACCGTGTTTAGTCCTTACTCTGGAACCAACAGGAGACCATTCCCTCAAGTTCTCAAAGACAGAGATGGTTCATATGGCTTTTACATGTCAGGTCATGTCATGGTGGTCATGTCGGCAGAGACCGAAGCACTGGACTAATATGGCTGTATTTTCTGGATCTAGTCAGGACTCGAGCAGCAGTCTGGCTGTACTGCAGGTGTCTAACAATGAGCAGCCGTTACAGTAGTCTAACCTGCTGGAGACTGAGTTCTTTCCAATGCAAACAACAGGAAGTCTCACTCTCAATTCCGGCGATATCTGCCTTTTATCTGCATTATATCGGCCAATAGCCAGTATGGTAAAATTATATCAGTCGACCGCTAGTATTAACTCCATGTGGCTGTAGACCTGTTACCAAGTGTGTGTCTGGGCATGCCTACAGTAATTGGAGGAAATAACCCTAACCCTAAGGAGGAAGTTAACAGGTAAAAGCCCCGCTCTGTAGATTTCAAGTCTGATTTTTTTAGGTTTTGGACTACATTGACGATCGACCATATTCTCAGGTTACGTGAATCTCAGGTTACGTGTCTTTATCAGTACCAGAAGGCAAAAGAGGCATCTCATATCAACACCATATCATACCTTTGACAATTTATAGTAAATAGATACAAACAAAGCACAGAATCCGCTGCCCTTATTGACGCTAAAACATGTTATCGAAAAGACAATACCCCGTATCTCTTTCTTCGACATTTTGGAACCTTCTTTGCCGCTATGTTGGCCCTCTGTCTAGTTTGACGATAATAAAAGTGATTAATGTCTTGCTTTGGTGTTTTGGTACAGTCTTGTTGAGTCTCGCCTGTCCACACATGTCACACTTGCTCTGTCTGGGTTTGAGGGACGTGTTCGCTGGGTCTCTTTCCTGGACGCAACGCCGGTCATTGGGGGCTCTCCTGCGGTGGTTACACATTGGCCCGAGCCCCTTTGTTTGTGTGCGGACGATCAACAGTGCACTGCTAAACAAACAGGCGGCCATGATGAATTTTTAACTCCAAAACACACAGAGGAGGGAACACAAACTACAGGCTTTGCTGCAGACCACCTACGAAGGGCTTGGTTACTCCACACACACACATTTGAAGCAGCGATTTACTCTTAAAAGATTTGGTGGTACTTGGCAAGGCATCATTATTGGATTGCCAAGTGTAAAATCCACTGCAGTTCATAATAATAATCATGGGATACAATGTCCAAGCTGCGTATTGTTAAGTTGTACCACAATCAGAACCTACATTGATCGAAAAAAGTCTTTAGTTTTGTTCATGTCCTGTTTATTGATTCATCCAAAGCAGCTGCTATTGTCCCAAGACAAATTTGTCCTGCTTCCTGAACTACTGTATATGGAGTTTGCACAGGGGTGAATCTCTAGGGGTGGCACAGGGTGGCTCCCAAGATGATGATATTTTATTCAATAATTTTATCTTTACAAAAGTTTACATTTTAGAAACCCCCTACTTACATTATGGAAAATGCTACAATGTTTATAATGTTGGGAGGCTCAGCCTGCATCTAAACGAGAAAATTGCCTTGCAATCAAGCAAAACTTGCGTTGTCACCCCAGAAATCACCCTGCTTGCCAGCCTGGGATTTTTTTTTCCAGATCCGCCCCTGAGTTTGCATGTTCCCTCCGTGTTTGCGTAAGTTTCCCTGACTGCTTTGTTTTGTTATCTAGAAATAAGGAAACATTTCTTGAAATAAGTCAATTTCCCCCGGATTTGAGTTACTTCGAATCTGTCCATGAGGCAAGTTTTTTACAGTAGGAGCCCACTTTGTGATCTTGCAGCTCCGCCACTTGAAAAAGGCTAGAAGCCTGTGCACCGGACACAAGATCTGGATCCCAATCTGAAGTTTATTAATATAGTTTCTTCATCTACTTTTGAGTGCGATGAGATCTTTTTTCTTTATTTAAGTGTGAAAAACTTGCCTCATGGACAGATTTCTTGAAATTAGTCTCGCAAATCAGGGGCAAATGTACATATTTCAAGAATTGTTTACTTCTACTTTAAGCAGTGCTGCTACCACTAGAAGAAGAAGAAGAAGAAGAAGAAGAAGAGCTTTATTTAATAGCGCCTTTCACAGATATGATCACATGTACATTTGTGTTCCCCCTGGAGCCAGGATGCCCTGAAAAAGAGATCCTATAGGCCTCAAACGAAGACAAGCTCAGGCCGAAACACAAACATATTTTATGAAACACTTAGAGGTGGGCAATATATCGTCTGCAAGATAATATCGAAATTGCTGTTTGGAATATATGCGAATTTACAATATCGGGTTCATTTCCAATGTCAAGAAAAAAAAAACCCTGTAAAAATGCTGGAGGAAAATGTGGAAAGAGTTTTCTTCTCTGCCCTTTTAGCCCATTCAAGACAGATATCTTTTTTTTTAGCAACAGAGCAATGTAAATGTAGTTGTTTGCAAGCCTTTTTTTTTGCATATTTGCCATAGTTTGCAAAAATATCACTTTGTCATCATTATCGAGAAAGTCCCCCAAAATATTGAGATGTTCATTTTGCTCATTGCGCCTTCTACGGTTTTAGTAGATCTATATAGTTGGAAGATTAGCTTATAGCGTGCATGTTTTGAGGTGGTGGGGAAATCCGGCGCACACCAAGGAAACCCACCCAGAAAAAAGCAGACCATGAAATTTATATTATGATGTAAAAAATGATACTGTTTCTTGTATGTTCTCGTCCCAAAGGAGCTGTTACAGCACAGCGCAGAAACACATGGCTGCCGTCTGTATATAGCCCGATTCAATTACATTGCCTTGCTTTATGTGATGTCCTCAAATCCATGTTGGTTTTCTTTGCTTTGAAGCGTGCAGCGTTTGGGGATCGACCAGACCATTTCCAAGTCTAAGTGCTTTAACACATACCTCCAGGGCTTGTGCAGTTACGTTCAATTGGCCCTGGCTTTTACCGCGTGGAAACTTGTTCACCTGCTGTCCTGACAAAAATGATTTGTTGTCATTTCTAAAAATCGCAGATGCAACGATACGGGCACCAAACCCACTAATAGGCACAGCCTGCTCAATGTATTTTTCCTATAGCTGTTGACTTTTTTCCATCAAACATCGCAAATCATGAATCACGATTCAGATGTTTTCAGCTGTTATTAAGCCATGGACCACATTTAGGTGAGGTCAAGGTCGGACCTTATTAGAATTAACTTAAGATAAGAAGTAGTGTATAAAAGTGTCCTCTGAACTAAATACAAAATACTCCATGCTTTTTGTGGAGTCAGATACGCGTTCTATGGCCATTAAACATAATCTTATAGGCCTAATATGTTTATAATGGAGAAACCACAGAAATTATAGAAATGGCATGAAACTAATGCACACATTTTTACGCACAGGCTCAGATAGCTAAAAGCATTTCTAGGGTTTGTCTGGGTGGAACTATAACTTCCAAACAAGCAAATATCCCTGTATGTATCATCTACTTTAGCTTTAGTCGTGTGGAGTTGAAAATATACATTTTCTCCCTCTTCGGCAATTTAATCAAAATGTTGATTAGATTGGATTTGTTCGGTGTCACGTTTGGGCTTCATTGATATTAAAGTGTATGAAACATAATAGTGAAGCTTCATCTGTTTACTAAAGGCATCATTGCAAACTTTAGCCTCCAGCGCTGTCTGCTTTTCAACATTAAAGGAGGTTCAATGCTAGTGTCGGGTAGCCTGGCTAACACCAGACTAAAATCACAAGTGATATTTAGTCTGGGGACCACCAATTCATTTTCTCGTAGGAGAGGTGTGGTTTACGATTGTTCATAGCCGTTTATTGGGCGCTACGAATGTCTCTCATGCGTCTGTACGTAGCCATAGCCAATCGTATCATGGTATCAGATGACGTATGACGTACCTGCTGTAAACTTTTGAGCTAAACTATTTAGAACACGTTCTAAAGCTTGATTGAAAGATGGCATCGCGTCTGCTGCTGTCATGTTGGATCCGTAAATATTTTTTTATTTTTTTTATCCCTAAACAAACTACAAGCTTTATGTCAAATAGCACGTCATCGTCTTACCGTCCCTCCTCGTTCTGTGATTGGTGCCCAAATCCATGGAAAAATGTCGGCCATGGTCCCCAGGCTGTTGTGAAGTTCGAAAAGATTCGAGCGCACACAGCAGTCTGCCGTTAGCCAGGCTAAGTGTCGGGCCTCCACTGTGTAGAAGTGTGGGTGTTTGGTTGGAGTGAAGCCTCCAAGAGGATCTTGGTCAAGAGTACCTATCTGGAGGTTAGTCTACTAAGGTTAAGGTGCACTTTATAGGTTGTGTCGTGTCATGATCTCAGGTGGAGGACCAATATATCTCTATGGTAGAAAGACAGGTTTTGTAAGAAAAGGAAATTGACAAATATTGCACCTCATCAGTAATTTAGTAATGTATGGATTCACAAATCTGGCGTATTATTTTTTATAGAAAGTTCTTTTAACTCGGCAACATCACGCTCATGTTTTTGAATATTGTCTCCACTTTTGGACACCTTTCATAGAAAATAATAAGACGTTAGTTTATACACGATGACAGAGAAGATAATGAACTTTGAGACAGTTTTTGTTTCATGTAGATTCTTCCATTAACGACAAAGAGATTAGCCAAAAAGTAAGACAAAAACATTTGCAGTTCGACAGTTACCATAGTTTACCATCATGGAATTTGCAATAGCGCCCCGGCCTCAATTTTAAACTATCGAGCCTGCCGGGAGCAGAGAGGGACTGCAGTGTAGCATGTAGGACTGTAGTGTGGCATCCTGACTCTGGAAGAACATGCAAACTCCACACAGAAAGCCCGCACGGTCCGGGGATTGAACATCGGGCTGCACAGTATATCGTAAAAAATGCTGTGAGGCAAGGCACTGACCTCTCCGCTACCGTGGTGCAAGTTTTAGTTTTGTGGAGGAAAGTATGATACCTCGACAAGAGTTTGCAAACTCGACACCTAATGATCCCCTATTGGCTTGTATGGATTCGAACTGGACAGTTTCTTGTTGTCAGGCGACGAGGCTGTGCTGCCATCACAAGTTAAAGATTCTAATGTCCTTGAAGGCCTTTGATTGACTTCATTTGTCCAAATCTCCCCTGACAAACGATCACAGGCTGAAATCACATCTGTAATCCACGTGGTGTTAAAGTAATCCCGGGTTAAGCCTCATATTGATCCCTCACTGGGAGAGAGGAGGGGGTCGGCTGTAGACTCCATTTCTAAACCCGCACCCGCGGGTTTAACTTTGCAGTCTCAGAGGAGCTCATAATCGTGGGGTTGCACCTGCACTGTCTAACCGCGCAGCAACTGTCGGGCAGCTGTCGGCTCAGTCCCCTTCAGACGAGAAGAGAAAAGTGAAGCAAAACGGTCAGCTCTTCACTTTCGAAGTAGAACAAATTACTCCTTAGATTAGTGGTTGTCAAGTTGTGGTACGTGTCCCACTGATGGCACTTGGCAGATCTACGCTCTTGAGGAGTGAATTTCTTTTAGCTATCATAGACTATAATGTAAACACAGGAAATTAAGCAATCTTTGCCATCAGTTGAAGCAGTATCTGTGAAGGACTTTCATATAATTCATTGATTTGAAGTAATATGGATGTGTGTAAAGGATTGTGAGAGCTAGATACTATGAGAAGTGTGGTCCTTGTTCTAGTAGACAACACATATATTCTACTCTGTCATGGTTCAATCTAAACCAAAGAATGCAAGTCACAATGGGCACCTTAACGCCCAGTTAAAAGGCCTGTTTTATATTTCATCAAATTGTTAATTTAAATTCTGTGCATAATCATGATACAAGAATTGCATCCAATCAATGGTCATATATATTCGTAGTAGAAGACAATTATTGTCCTTATTAGGAAATTAGAGTGAGTAAAAACATTCACAAAGACAACATTCTCCACAACAAATCCAAACACTGACAACAATTCATGGCAGTGCCTATGTGAACAGGACCTACAGGTTTGCCTTTATAAAAGCACATCTTTGCAGTTTCTGAGCATCGTGTGAAATCTGTGGTTGTATTTTTGGAAGGAAATGGGGCAGCGTGTGAATGACCTTTCTCAGTGAGAACCAGCTGTAAAAGCAAAACAATGGACAGACACGTTAAAAATATAATCTGTAGTCTATAAGCAGCGGCTGCTGATGACATCATCACTGTGAGACCAAGGGGAAGTTTGTCACTCATCGATATTTGCTGGGTTTCAGATGACATCACAACCTGTAGGTTTTATATTTAATGGGAGCAGTAATAATTTAAAAACTTTAATATGTTGATTTGGAAGTACTATAGCATTACATTTATACAAATCAGAAAAAGACATTTTCAAGCCAGTGACAAACAAAAGGTCCCAAAAGAAACGTTACGTACTTGACAATGACAGATAAACACTGTCGTCAGACCGAGTCATCCACCAAAGTGCCAGCCAGGAAGCTGCTTTTCCCAAGTGGCGTGACCTCACGGTTAAACCTGGACCTTTCCATTTCCTCTATTGTTTGTTTCAGCCTCTTTAAAGGACACATGCTTTATTTGGTCTTTTGTATATGGAAGGAATTTCTGCCCTTGAGAAGACAACATCTCTGAGTGGAGGATCCAATCCAATCCAATCCAACTTTATTTATAAAGCGCTTTAAAAACAACATAGTCGACCAAAGTGCTTTACACATAACATAATATAATTACATGAGTAAAGATAAAACATAGTACAGTAAAAGTCAACTCTCCAGGGTGTCAAAAGCCATACGGAAAAAATATGTTTTCAGGAGAGATTTGAAAACAGGGAGTGAATCAGTCAGTCTGATATTCAAAGGCAGCTCATTCCAAAGTTTAGGACCAGCCACCGAAAAAGCACGATCACCTCTCAGCTTTTTCTTAGCCTTAGGAACCACCAGTAGAGCCTGATCTGCTGACCTCAGTAAGCGGGAGGGGACATAGGGAACAAGGAGGTCACACAGGTACTGAGTCACTGGATCACTAAAATATCCATTACAGAAAGAATCCCCAGGATTGTTTTGGTAAAGCCACGTGTTAAATGGTAAAAAGCCAAAATATCTGCTTTAGGAGACATATCATGCAAAATCTTCTTTTTTGAGCTGCAAACTATGTCATAATATCCTTTCCTCATCAAAAACATTAACATTTATATGAATTAACTCGCTTCATTAACAATTTCTTTGTCCACTGCTGAAGCGCTATTATCAGGGGCGTGCTAGGAGCTCATTCTGGTCCGGGAGTTGTATCATTTAGACAGGCCTACTTGTCTAAATGATAAAACTCTTGCGCCAAGAGTTTTAACTCACCTCGTAGGGGGGTTAAATTTACTAACTAAGAGGCTGTCGGATCGCATTGCTTGCCTATTTTTTTCAGCCCCTCATCTGCCTTTTTTTCTGTCCCCATCTTCACTATCGCATAAACACCTCTTCAGCAAGATGACTGGACTGTGCTGCTATTGCTAATAATATGTTCTTATAGCCAGACCAAATTCATACCTGACAGCTTTGGCTGCAACTGTGGCCTTCCTCAGAGGTGGCACGTGGTGTTGCTGTGATGTGTCTGATTTCAACAGTTTTTGGCTCCGTCTTCCTGCTTGTAGTAGCAGGCTGAGAGCGCCATGTGCTCCGACCTCTACAGAACTGTGTCCAAGGTGTGGGAAAATTGATACACTCCTTGTCCTGGTTCACAGTCTGGGGAGATCGCTGCCAAATCTCGATGGCAAGCCACCAGACAACAAGCAGAACAAGAACAGCTGAAGAACCGGTGAAGTCTGCCATATCAGACCACTGGGAGAACTGCCTCATTGCCCAGGTCATTGGCACTGTGTCATTCTCACTGCTGCCTGCAGAGGGCGCTCCAGACCAATTAGAAATCCCGACCTGCCCAGTTCCTCACTCTTTACTGTCTTTTATTTACATAGACATTATTTCAATATTTAAAACATAAGATATCACTGCCGGCAAAAGTACATTTATAAGCCTCAGTAATCTAGATTTTCCCATATAAATATGTTTTTACAGCATTTTTAAGAATATATGCTGAAGTGACAGCCTGCCCAGACTGCGGCAAACACATGAGCGAAAACTGTAAATGAAATTGCACAGGAACAAACATGCATAAACACCATGAAGCACAGAGTAAACAGACAGGACACTTTTATGCAGAAAAACCTCCCTTTTCTCACAGAAATGTACCATATAAAGACTTGTGTATTGTTTCTCATGGAAATAATGTTATTCCCGCCGTAAACAGTCACAGGCTCCGTTCAGTACAATGGACTGCTTCACTCACTGTCTGCCTCTTAATACAAACTCTATGAGACGGCCTTCGATTGAGCTCAAATATGCGCCATTGTATTGTTGAGATGGTTTTAATGCCAGACTATTATTGTGAAGGACAGGAAGTCAGATAACATTGAAACAGTATGTGACGTTATAAATGAAGTGGTTTTAGTGTTTATCTGGTGAAATTTCTCCTTTAGACTCGATTTAGTCTTGACTTAGTTCAGGTTTGGTCCCCACTTACTTATACTAAACATAAAGGGGGTAATTTACTAAGCATTTTAACATGTACAAACACGGTAGTATGCACTAAAGTGGAGCAAAAAGCAAGTGCAGTTGATATTTGCATTTCTAAAAAACGTCAAAGGTCACAGCACAAACTTAAGATAAGACCTGATGAATATGCAAAACAGGGCAAATTTGTTGCAATGCGCAAAATTTGAGGATGAGAAACTGCAAATGATTTCATTCAGCGAGCGCTGTCATATTTATCACAAATATGACAGTAGGTAAATCTTGTGCACAGTACAATATAATGCAGTTTGCGCCCCAATGGAGCGTCCAAACGTTCTCAAATGTCTGTATCTGGCTCATTTACAAAGATAAAATAATAATTGAGTTGTTTTGATGGTGTGCGAGGTTACACAGAAAATGCACTATACTTGCGACTTTTATTCTTGATTGGCTCTCACTTGAATTGAATTGGAGCAGTTCACGGCAGCTGTTCATCAAACGGCTTCAGCAGTCTGTCCCACGTCCCTATGAAGTCCTTATGCAAACCGTCTGTGTAGGCAGTATTGATGATACTCACAGAGAAAGACCTGTATATTCTGCTGTTCACGTGTTTCTTCCATCCCGGGGTGTACTGTCTACTGTATGAAACGAGCATCTGTGTGTTTCCTCGGTGCTGTTACGTAATTCCGTCTATGATAAAATCTTCATAATCTTCGGACACAGGTTCAACAGCACTGGTTTTTTGTGACAGTTTTCCATGGCTGTGCCCTGTGCCCTCCACACAGCACCTGAGAGATGCTGCTCGAACCAGTGCGTATCCAGCAATGGGCCGCGGAACTTTTGGGCCATCAGAAAAAACCCAACAATGAATAATGGACTCTCACAGTTGTTCCATTAAGGTGCATTCAGACCTAACACGGCTCCCTCGGCAGGTGCGGGTGATTACCGTGTATTGTCACTGTGAAAGGTGCGCACATGTGTGGTTAATGACTGGGCGTGGCGGCAGGGCGGTGTGGACAGTGCAGCGGGTTAATGCGGCATAAAGGCTCTTTTATACTTCAGCGACAGCTCCGCGTTTACGTGCTGGACGCATGTGGGAGCCAATCAGGGAGTTTGCGACAGCTGCATCTGCCGCTCACGCAAGAGCCGTGATTGGTTGATCTTTTCGCAAAACAAGGAAACACACAACAAACTCCTTCAGTCTCCCTCTTTGAAGTTATTTTTCATGAATATATTGTTCCTATGATTTAGTGCTTTTGTGTTTTCACTTTTTATACTATTAAAAAAAATATTTAAAATAGACGTAACAACGTGAACGCAGAGGAGCTACGCGGAAGGTCGAATGATTCTGGCTTGCATGAAGCGGACGGGGCTGCGGTTGGCGGGACCGGCCTCTCAACTATAAAACAGCCTTAAGGAGGAAGTGTGTCTAAAGGCTCTTTTATACTTCAGCGACAGCTCCGCGTTTACGTGCTGGACGCACGTGGGAGCCAATCAGGGAGTTCGCGACAGCTGCACCTGCCGCTGACGTACACCTGCCGCACAAGGTGACTCCGCAGCCAGTGCGGCAGAACGCAAGTGCCGTGATTGGTTGATCTTTTCGCAAAACAAGGAAACACACAACAAACTCCTTCAGTCTCCCTCTTTGAAGTTATTTTTCATGAGTATATTGTTCCTATGATTTAGTGCTTTTTATGCTATTAAAAAAAAGATTTAAAATATACATCACAACGTGAACTCAGAGGAGCTACGCGGAAGTTTGAACGATTCTGGCTTGCGTGAAGCGGACAGGGCTGCGGTGGGTGGGACCGGACGCTCGACTATAAAAGAGCCTTTAAGCCATGGTCACGGACTTCTACGGCCGGTCTACGTGCACAAAACGCAAGAAAACGCACGGAGAGCGCGCGTGTGATGTGTTTATTTTGGAGCCGCTGTATAAAGCTTCAGAGGTGCCTCTGACCAAGTACAAAGTACAAAGTTTTTGCAATACGCCGAGGGGAAGAGGGAAGGCGAGGAGAAAACAGGTGTCAGAGAGGAAGGAGAGAAAAAGGCGTTATGCTGGTGTGACGCGTAGCAGCACTTCATGAAAGTTCTTTTTGGATCTATGCGATTATAAGACCAAATGAATATGCAAAACAGGCTGATTTTGCCACAATGTGCAAAATTTGAGGCGGAGACTAGGGTTGAACGATATAGACAAAATTTCATATCTCGATATTCATGCCAGATATCTCGATATCGATATGATACGATATAACTATGGGTTACTGTAGGTGAAAACCAAGCATTTTTCAGAAAAATAAAAACATAAAGAGTGCAGTTTTATTCATGAAAATCTATATCGTTTATATCTTGCTTTTTTCGATTATAATGTTTTGAATGTTCATATCTCCATATCGATACGATAACGATATATCTTTCAGTCCTAGCGGAGACAATGGAAAAAAATGATATTGTTAAGCGGGTGCTGTCATACCCCTCCTGGAACCGCCACCTTAATGTGGTGGAGGGGTTTGAGCGCCCGAATGATCCTGGGAGCTCTATTGTCGGGGGCTTCGTGCCCCTGGTAGGGTCTCCCATGGCAAACAGGGCCTAGGTGACGGCTCAGACAAAGAGCGGTTCAGAAGCCCCTTATGAGAGACCAACAGGCCCGGTTAGAACCATGAGGCCGTCCTTCTGTGGACCCACCACCTGCAGGAGGGGCTGGTGGGCTGGTGCAATGTGATTTGAGCAGCTCCAACGGCTACCTCCACGACCCGACAACGGAAAAGTGGAAGAAAATGGATGGATGGATGGGTGCGGTCATATTGATCAGGTTTGAACTTGCACAGAACATTATAATCCAGTTTGCGCACCAATATGGGGAGGAAAACGCGTTCAAATGTTTGTATCTGGCTCATTTACAAAGATTAAATAATAACTGTGTTTGTTTTGTGGCGTACGGGATTTAAGAAAGTACATGTTACCTGCTCATCAAACAGCTTCCGGAGTCTGTCCCTCGTCCTTTTAAAGCTCTTATGAAACGCTCAAGGTCTGTGTGCACCGTATTGGATGATACTCAAGGAGACACAACTTGTGTTCCTTTCATCCCCTTGCATCTCCAATCTCACAATTTTGCACCTGGTGTTGTAAATCAGGCCCAGTGTAAGATGGTAATAAAAATTATTACCAAATACCTATAAAAATCATTATACCCCTAATTCAACTTTTTTATATGCATAACTTTTATGGGCTACATAGAAATTGCAACCATTGAAAACTTGATTTTGATTCATCTGCGATTAACTC
Source organism: Neogobius melanostomus (assembly GCA_007210695.1). NCBI lineage: Eukaryota > Metazoa > Chordata > Actinopteri > Gobiiformes > Gobiidae > Neogobius > Neogobius melanostomus. The sequence goes on along the minus strand of VHKM01000596.1, from coordinate 209,681 downwards.
TGCGGCCCCAGTGCTCGGCTTGTACGTCAGATCTGCACATATGCTCAGCTGTATCACCTTTCGCTCTCATTTCCACACTTCAGAGCGACTCCCCTGGGTGCTGCGTGTTTATGTGATGTTGATGCGTGGGGAGTGCACGAACAGGCAGGTGTCACATTTGTCCGATTGCTTCCTACAGCGGAGCCAAACCTGAGCCATTCGTCCTGTCAACACCAGCGCTCAGCCAAAACTTTCCTTCTCAACCACATTTGGACCTCAGGCAAAATGTATATACAGCACTGCACTTGATGTATGCTGAAGTTTTCTCAGCCTACGTCAGGCCGCAGATGAGAGTTACTGTGTGATTCACTGGCTTTTAGACGTCGCTTAGTTGCTCACAGACCATGTGGGGTCTTTCTGTTTGGACTTTGTTTGTTCTTAACATGTTTGGATGGTTTTATTCTGGTATTCCCATCAACCTGTGCCGGCCCAGAGGGGATTGAAACAGCTAAAACAAGTGTTGCCTGATAACCCCCTCCCGGGTTCTTTTTGTTTTGTTTGTTTGGCTGCGACAATGTCTTACACTTTCATCCACTGTCCTGCACTTTTAAACACACGCTTAAAACGCTGCTCTCAACCTTTTTGACCTCGAGGGACACATTTTTCAGTTAAATGCAAATTGTGGCTCCTGAAACAGCGATATAAGACTGATTTCTCTATGTGGGTTACGGAACCAATTTCAGTAGGTTGCAAGCCTTTATGGAACATTTCTTTAGTAATTTATCCACTGAAAACATGCCTGATTTCATCTTTATATTATACTCAGCTTATTTCGTCACAAAATTGTGTTAAAATATGGTGTTTTGATTATTTTGTATTATGGATTTGTTTTAAGATAAGGTGAGCCTTTATTGATCTCACAATGGAGAAATTAACTTGTTACATCAGCTTTCAAGAAACACTTGGTGTGTAAAATGTCCATTATGTCCAAAAGTCCATTATGAAGAAGCAAAGTTTATTGTTGGCACTTGCAACCCTTCCACGAGCTCTGGCACTGGATTGCGCACTGGCCAAGGATATTAACAGAAAGATTTGTTACGGGACGATTTTAGCTCTTAATTGATCAGTTCATGTCCGGTAAGCTGTCTGGATTTTTCAGGGCCTCTATTCTTTAAAACAATCTTTTTGATCTTTTAAATGTTATGCTATACTGTACTTACATCAAAACCTTGAGTGGTGTTTGCTTTTCAACAGTTTGGGGTCAAGACAGTTTCATGTTTTCCATGATGTCTTGTATGGAATAGTCTTAATTTCTCAGAACGAGAATAGACTTTCTAATCATCAATTAGACTTTTAACATGATTGTCTACCACAATGTACCATTAGACGCTGGAGTGATGGCTGCTGGAAATGCGCCTCAGTGCACTAATCACCAGTTTTCCAGCTAGAATAGTCATTTACCACATTAACAATGTCTATAGAGTCTAGAGATTGTTTCAATCAGAAATACAGTCTAGACTCTTCTTCTGATTGATGTATGTTATCTTAAGTGCTTTTCTTTCAAAAACAAGGACATTTTAAGTGACCCAAAACTTTTGATTGGAAGTGCACGACACACAGAGTAAGTAATCCATGAAGTTTCCTTTTGTTTTTAACCAAACTCGGTCAGAAGGAGTGTGCGCACTGCTGGCTTATTGTGTAGCTACATCATAACATCATAACATCATTTTAACCCAACATGGCCATTTGGTTTGTTTTCTGCACAAATCTATCAATCAAACTTAATGTATAAAGATTCATACATCAGTGCAACAAAAAGTGCTTTACAGATTAAAAACATTCCCTTCCATCCTGAATGATACAGCCACTTGCAACAACAAAACCCTGGTCCTTCTGCTTCTACGTCCCGCACAGAAAGGCTCTCTGTCTCTGACCAGCCGCTCACCTGTGTCCCCCGTGTCTTCCTCAGGACAGCCCGCCACAGCCCGACATGGAGCAGCGGTTGCGTTCGGCCTCCACGGTGGACGAGCTCATGAGCCTCATCTACCCCTCTTTCTGGGCGGCTCTCAAGTGCAGGTCCAAGCTGACGGCCGCTGGGTCGAGCTCCAGACCCAAGGCCCAGGCTCAGCTGCGGAGATCCAGTCCTCACGCGGAGACAGACGAGCCCACATACGCCGCGGCCTACCTCAACTTGGACCTGCTCAAAAGTACGGTTTTCACGTTCTTTATTTCTGTCCAATGCTATGGGGAACTGTTGAGACGAAGTAGCGTTACTAATAATATGGCTCAAGTAAGAAACAAAGTAGTCATTAAGAGGCCTAATGGTAGTGGAATTATCAATGTGCATCTAATGATAAAGCAGTGGAATTAGAAGTTGTTGTGAAAAGTGACTCTGAAAATTGTAAACGTTCTTTTAAACTCATCCCCGTGAAGAATTAAGAAACCAATGAGTTTGGACATAACTAGCATTTTATAAACAAGCAAATACAGTGAAAATAAAGATACAAATCAGGTATAGGGCCTTTAAGTAGTAGGCTTACAATTACTCTGTGGAGAAGTATAGGTGTAAAAGTCAGATTTTTCTTGTATTTTTGATGTAATCCAACAGACAAAACATACACAATACACAACAAAATGGTTGAAATACATGATTAAGCACAAAAATCACAAACTTTTTTTTTATGGGTGTTAACCACACGGTGTAATTTACTCACACTGTAAAATTTGATCCAAATACTTCAATAGTCAGTCAAATTATTACTCAACTACTTGGGTAATAATTTGATACTTAAATAATTATTACACACGTTTTTGCTGTATGTTTGTTTGTTTGTTTGTATACTTTATTGTCCCCATAGGGAAATTTGAAACAAGACTTTGTGCTGGAGGAAGACCTACCCCTTACTTCTCATCCAAGTAACATCACATACACTCATGCAAGAAACTAAGGCATGAGTCTGTGGTCATGCATTAGCTTATGCATTATTTTTAAATATAAATCATTTATGATCGTACAAGTGTCATTTATCATTTACAATGTCAGAGGATTTTCAATTACAGTCAAACAAAAATAAAGGATTTATCATTTACGGTCGTACAAAATAAATACACCATATGGTACTTAAGGCTTATACCAGGGCACATCTCTCTTTCATTGTGATCATACAAAAATATACACACTTAAATATCACTCGGCCCTACTATACCAAATATACCCATAAGTACAAGCTCTGTATAACCATATAGACATAGAAACTGTCTGCCTATAGTCATACACTTAAAATGGACAGGAAAAGGAAAAATTAAAGTAAAAAATAAAATAAAATAAAATAAAAATGACATGTATACATCTGTACAGTATACATACGTATATGTAATCTATGACAATTAACATGGGAAACGTGTTATTTTTTGTCCATAGTCATGAAAAACTTGAACAAGCTGACCTGACTTTAAGGTCACACAAAATTAATTCCAAACACACTAAAACTTACTGTAGTCAATGCTCAATGATACAATAGAGTCTTTAATTTTTTTTAATACTTCGATATTCATATCCAGGCAAGCCCCACAACAACAACCAAAAAGCGCGAGTGTGTGCCTGTCTGTGAAAATGATAGTAATTATGACACTTCACTAGCACACTTTTTAAAGATAATGTCTTTACATGTTCTTTTAAAGTGTCCTAGTGTTTTGCTCTGTTTTGTCTCTTTATCTAAGTCATTCCACAATGTTATTCCTGCTTGGGAGATACACATATTTTTTAGGGTGGTGTGAACACAATGTTTTCTCATCACAAATTCTCCTCTTAAATTATAATTTCCTTCTCTACTGCTGAACAATTTTTGGGCGTTTCTGGGAGAAGGTCACAACTTGCTTTGACATTACAACAAGAGTTTTAAATTTAATTAAGTCTTCAATTTTCATTATATGAGATGCTAAAAACAACTCATTTGTATGGTCCCTAAAACCAACGTTATGGACGATTCTTATGGCTTTTTTCTGAAGTTTATAAAGTGGGTCTAAATGAGTTTTATAAGTGTTACCCCAAACCTCCGCACAGTAGCTGATATATGGGAGAATTAAAGAACTATATATAATATGTAAGGCTCTATATTTTAGCAGATGTCTAGCTCTGTACATTACTGATATACAGTGCCTTGCGAAAGTATTCGGCCCCTTGAACTTTTCGACCTTTTGCCACATTTCCGGCATCAAACATAAAGATATAAAACTGTAATTTTTGTGAAGAATCAACAACAAGTGGGACACAGTCATGAAGTGGAACGAAATTTATTGGATATTTCAAACTTTTTTAACAAATAGAAAACTGAAAAATTGGGCGTGCAAAATTATTCAGCCCCTTTACTTTCAGTGCAGCAAACTCTCTCCAGAAGTTCAGTGAGGATTTCTGAATGATCCAATGTTGACCTAAATGACTAATGATGATAAATAGAATCCACCTGTGTGTAAGCAAGTCTCCGTATAAATGCACCTGCTCTGTGATAGTCTCAGAGGTCAGTTTAAAGCGCAGAGAGCATCATGAAGAACAAGGAACACACCAGGCAGGTCCGAGATACTGTTGTGGAGAAGTTTAAAGCCGGATTTGGATACAAAAAGATTTCCCAAGCTTTAAACATCCCAAGGAGCACTGTGCAAGCGATAATATTGAAATGGAAGGAGTATCAGACCACTGCAAATCTACAAAGACCCGGCTGTCCCTCTAAACTTTCAGCTCATACAAGGAGAAAACTGATCAGAAATGCTGCCAAGAGGCCCATGATCACTCTGGATGAACTGCAGAAATGTACAGCTGAGGTGGGAGACTCTGTCCATAGGACAACAATCAGTCGTATACTGCACAACTCTGGCCTTTATGGAAGAGTGGCAAGAAGACAGCCATTTCTTAAAGATATCCATAAAAAGTGTCGTTTAAAGTTTGCCACAAGCCACCTGGGAGACACACCAAACATGTGGAAGAAGGTGCTCTGGTCAGATGAAACCAAAATCGAACTTTTTTGCAACAATGCAAAACGTTATGTTTGGCGTAAAAGCAACACAGCTCATCACCCTGAACACACCATCCCCACTGTCAAACATAATGGTGGCAGCATCATGGTTTGGGCCTGCTTTTCTTCAGCAGGGACAGGGAAGATGGTTAAAATTGATGGGAAGATGGATGGAGCCAAATACAGGACCATTCTGGAAGAAAACCTGATGGAGTCTGCAAAAGACCTGAGACTGGGACGGAGATTTGTCTTCCAACAAGACAATGATCCAAAACATAAAGCAAAATCTACAATGGAGTGGTTCACAAATAAACATATCCAGGTGTTAGAATGGCCAAGTCAAAGTCCAGACCTGAATCCAATCGAGAATCTGTGGAAAGAACTGAAAACTGCTGTTCACAAACGCTGTCCATCCAACTTCACTGAGCTCGAGTTGTTTTGCAAGGAGGAATGGGCAAATATTTCAGTCTCTCAATGTGCAAAACTGATAGAGACATACCCCAAGCGACTTACAGCAGTAATCGTAGCAAAAGGTGGCGCTACAAAGTATTAACTTAAGGGGGCTGAATAATTTTGCACGCCCAATTTTTCAGTTTTTTATTTGTTAAAAATGTTTGAAATATCCAATAAATTTCGTTTCACTTCATGATTGTGTCCCACTTGTTGATTCTTCACAAAAAATTACAGTTTTATATCTTTATGTTTTAAGCCTGAAATGTGGCAAAAGGTCAAAAAAGTTCAAGGGGCCGAATACTTTCGCAAGGCACTGTACTCCTTGCCATTTTTGATTGTATACTTGTTATATGGGGTTTCCAGTTTACATTATGACTTAAAATCACACCCAGAAATTTACATTCGTAAACTCTCTCTACTTCCATATTATTGATTTTAAGTTTTACTTCAGTATCTTTGATTCGTTTCCCAAAATCATCATTTTTGTTTTCATAATATTCATTGACAATTTGTTATTATCGAACTATTGTTTTAACTTATTTATTTCTGTTGAGATTTCCGTCATAAGAAGCTGTAAATCCTTTCCTGAACACAGAATCGTTGTATCATCAGCAAATAGTATGAATTTCAGTTTAGAAGAGGTATAACAAAGATCATTTATATATAGTAAAAACAGCATATGACCCAAAATCGATCCTTGTGGCACCCCACAAGTAATATTCTGCATTTCAGACGTTTGTTCCTCCAGTTGAACATACATGTACTGTTTCCGGTCTGAGAGGTATGATTTGACCCAGTTCAGTGCAACTCCACGAATGCCATTTTTTTTCCATTTTTTGCAGTAGTATTTGATGGTTCATTGTGTCAAATGCTTTTTTAAGGTCTATAAATATTCCTACAGAGTATAACTTTTTATCAATACTGTTGGTTATATCCTCAAATACTTCTGTTAATGCTAGGGCAGTTCCTCTATTTTTTCTAAAACCATACTGGCATTCATTGAGTAAATTGTATTGTTCTATAAACCTATCAAGACGATTTGAGAAAGGTTTTTCAAGGATCTTAGAGAACTGAGGTAGAATCGATAAAGGTCTGTAATTTGGCACCTCATGACTATCACCATTCTTAAATATGGGCACAACTTTTGCAATTTTCATTTGACTTGGGAATTTCCCAGTCTGGAGAGATAGATTACAGATATGGGTTATGGGCACTACAATTTCATGTATGACCCTTTGGATAAGAGTCATATCAATTTCATTATAGTCCTTAGATTTTTTGCTCTTACATTGATTAACTAAATCTATAATTTCTTTTGTATCTGTAGGAGTCACACACAATGAATCTCTGCTTTCCAATACATTTTCTAGAACATTTACATTGTCCAAATTATTAATTTGATTTGCCATTTCGGGCCCAATGTTGACAAAATAGTCATTAACCCTCAGGGCTCCCTTTAAAAAAATCACACTTAACTCCCTAAGGCCCGAAACGTGGCTTCTACTTTCAACAGCCATAAAATCACTATATTTTCATATTTTTTCATACTTTAAAAACTCAGAATCATAGAACTACGTCTGCTTGACACATACATACCAAATATTTGTAATTTTTAAATGATTTTTAACCCTTTATTGGCCAAAATGCACACAAAAGTTCCCTGCCGTGCTGTTTAGAAATCACAAAAACTTGCATAACTTTTATAAAAATATTCCAAATTGAATGAGGTGTTTATTTTTATTAGGCCTTGGGATGGGTCAATGTTTAGTGGTACAATTATTTTTTACAGGTTTTTTGTTTTTCTGTAGTGACAGATTTTCATAAAAAATCACACATACAGTAACACCCTAAGGCCCGAAACGTGGCCTCTACTTTTAACAGCCATAAAATCACTATACTTTCATATTTTTTAATACTTTAAAAACTCAGAATCATAGAACTACTTCTGCTTGACACATACATACCAAATATTTGTATTTTTAAAATGATTTTTAACCCTTTATTGGCCAAAATGCAGACAAAAGTCCACTGTTGTGCTGTTTGTAATGCAGAAATAATTGCTTAACTTCTATAAAAATATTCCAAATTGAATGAGGTGTTTATTTTTATTAGGCCTTGGGATGGGTCAAAGGTTTGTGGTAAAATTATTTTTTACAAGTTTTTTGTTTTTCTGTAGTGACAGATTTTCATACAAAAATCACACTTAAGATTGTTTCCCCTCAACTAAAGTGGTGTCTTTTTGTGTTTTTAATATAAAAGCACCAATAATATACAGTACAAGTATTACCAAAATAAATGTCATTTATACTTCATAATTATGAATTATCTTCATTACTTTATTTAGTTTTTCTGTTAAAGACCACCTTAGTCCTCAAGAAGAATCAATGATTTCTGGATTATTTCCTCAATTGGAATTTGTGTGTGGAAAAAACAATTAAAAAACAATTATTACAAGTACAGCATAACTAAATAAGACCTCCAGAGCTGGACCTGCTTTTGTTGAAAAGAAATACCATATTATATTTTCGGTGAGAGGTGGACACAAAATGATATAATAGGCACGTTCATGAACAAAATATGGTTTCAAATGATACACAAACATATTTTTAACCTCCTCACCCCTGCCTGAACCGAGCACATTTTCTCCAGTTTGTCTTTACCCAAATCTAAAAGCTTCTTAAAAAGAAAAGCGACAAAATAGCGACAAAAAACGAGAAGAAAATGAGGATGAAAACGCAACCAAAAAAAATTAAAGTGCATCAAAAAAGTGACAAAAAAGAAACAAAAAAGTGGCAAAAATTAGATAAAAAAAGAACTTGAAAAAAGTGACGATAACACGGCAACAATGCAAGGAAAAAGATCCGTTAACATCAGTTTTCCTAGGTCTTAGCTTTCAAATGTGGCAGTATACTGGCCTATAGGTTGTAACCTTTTAAATAGTAAAGTAAAGTAAAGCCGAACTGGAGAAAATGCACTCAGTTAAAGTGTGATGTGTAGAATGAGCTCAAACCTATTCACCACAACTGCCTCTAAAAACCTGCACTGTCACTCAAAAAGGTGTTAATTCGGGTCCGAATTGCCGTCATGCAGGAGCTTAATATAGAAGCTGCAGTTACACATTAGACCTAAGGTGGCAGTAGTGAGTATAAAATGACCAACTTGCATCTAGTCCCTTTAAGGCAGGAGTTAAAAGGTTACTATTGTGTGTAACTAAAAAGTACTGTATATCATTTGAGTTAAAAATAATAAAATAATAATAAATAATAATAATAATAATAATAATAATTGTTAAATTTTACATTTTAAAATGGTTAAAACCCATGTAGACTTTTATTTTGAAAGGCACGTTGTTGCGCGGCCCCTGTGGCAAACGACAGCCAATCGGATTGTTGAAAAACTTCCCCAATGTTAAACGAGGCCCACGCAAAGTACTGCAGTGAAAATAGCAGAGAAACAGCACAGAAAACTAGTCTAAACCAACCTAAAAGTCATTTTCGTACTCCGAAGAAGGTATTTTTTGTTTTTACGATCTGTCCTGGTGCTTTTGCAAAGCAACAGGACTCGGTGAGCTTAAAGAAATATATTTATTTGCTGTAAAGCAACAAGTGTAAAGTTTTCTAAGTGTGCAGGTTTCCTTCGGGTACTCCGGTTTCCCCTACCACTAAAACATGTACAATAGGCCAGGATGTTTGAGAGTGTGCATGGGGACGACGGATGGAAATTAGCCCATGGCTACAATCCGGTGAGGCGTGTTTACATGCATGAGACCGTTCATTAACCTGCACTGCCCTTACCAAATAAACCAATAAATCTTTATCACTATCTTCCATTTTGTTGGTTAGAAAATGCAAAATTGGTCTAAAACCACGGCTAAAACATAATATTGAGTAGTTTTACTACTTAAACTCACGATACGATGCACCTCGATATGTCAGAGTCACGAAACGATACGTCACGATACGATATCAAAAAAGAAAAAAATATTACTGTATAATAACAACTTGTTTATTTTTGTTTCAGTTGCACACAGGGAAACACAAGGCCTAACAGGCCAAACACAAACAAGAACACTCCCTTAGTGCTGCTCTAACCCTACAGTAGGGTTAGTTATCTCAGGACTGGTTCTTCTTAAAAAAAACTAACATATCAACATGTTCTGGTGTAATCAGTGATCTTTGAGCAGACACAGCGCTTTTTTGGACACTCAAAGATGCTTTACATGAAAAAAAACAAACAAACATTATTATTATTATTTTTTTTAAATTTCACGATCCATTTTTTTCGAACTCGATGCGTTTCGTCACGTTTTGTATCGCGATATTTCGCCAAACGATATTTTGTCCCATCCCTAGTGATCTCACCGTTTAAGCGGCATTTCGATCTATAAAATAGATGTAGCTTGTCTCGTGCAGTTTTCTGTATTTTCTTTTTTCTTTGAACTTTCTTTGTAAATACCACCATTTCACCATGATTGTATGTTTTGTTTCACACTATTTATGGCCTAATTGAAAATAGATCAGACTTTTTTCCCCAAACAGTTACTCTGTAATCTCGGTACTCAAGTAACATTAACGCAAGTATTTTTTTTACTTTTACTTGAGTGAATGTTTGTGTCACTACTTTTTACTTCTACTTGAGTAAAACCATTTCAAAGTAACGTTATTCTTTCAAATAGATTCTGCTCCTTTGCTCCTTGTTTCCTGATAAGTCAATGAGCTATGTGTGGATTTGTGTCGGGTTGGCCAATTTTCTGGGTTTTGTTTGATTTTCATCGGGTCGCTCGGTCGGGGTGGCTCTGTCGGGGGCAGAAAAAACGCTGAACCGTGCAACACTACTGTTTATGTAACTTTTTTTCTTATAGCCAGACCTTAGTGTTAGTTTCGTACCTGACGGTTTCGGCTACAACTGTGGCCTTCCTCAGAGGTTGTCACGTGGTGTTGCTGTGAACCGGGTCGAGGGGGCGTACCAACTTTCCCACACCTGGGACGCAGTTCTGAAGAAGTCGCACTGCAGATGGCACTGTGAGCCTGCTACTACAAGCAGGAAGACAGTGCCAAAAACTGTATAAGTCAGCTAACCAGACACGTCACAGCAACACCGCCGTGACAACCTCTGAGGAAGGCCACAGTTGTAGCCGAAACCGTCAGGTACGTAACTAACACTAAGGTCTGGCTATAAGAAAAAAAGTTACATAATTTTTAGAAGACCTAATGAACCTAATCGGACTACTACTGTTTATGGCTGATTCCGAAACCCTTATATGATAGCCTCTAAGTACTAACACTAGCAACTAATCCTTAACCTTTCATGAAGTCAACTGTTAGATCCCTATGCAGTTAGTAAACTTCTGCTTCAGCACCATTAAAAGTGACTTAATACTGTATGTATTTCAGAAATGAAGAATTGATTCTGAAGGACTGTAGCTACTGAATACTACCACAACAAGTTTGTAAGAATTTGAATCCTACAACCTTGCCTGCCTGTATTAGGATTAAATGAACAGTCAGCAGCCCAGTGGCGCAGCAGTTAGCATTAGTGCTTCACAGCTAGAAGTTCCCGGATTTGATCCCCGGACATGGCCTTTCTGTGTGGAGTTTGCATGTTCTCCTCGTGTCTGCGTAGGTTTCCTCCAGAAAACACGTACATTAGGCCAGGATGAATGAGTGTGTGTTTTAGTGTACGAGTAGGAGACAATGGATGCAAATTAGTTCATGGCTACAATCCGGTGTGGCGTGTTTACATGCATGAGACCCATGTATGTTCATTAACTGTGCTGTCCAAATAAACAAACAAGCAGATGTAAACGTCCCCTATCCTTTATCAAGCGTTAAGATGACTTGAATTGAGAATATTAACCATGTTTTGAGCAGTTTTCACTCATTTAGACCTTTTTCAGGATTGGACCAAGTTTACTTTGCTATTTTGAGGACATTTCTCACTGGTTCTGAGGTAATCTCGCTTAAAATAGAAATTAAAACTGCCAATTGGACAAAAGCAATTCTCTAACCCCATTGGCAATTAAATTAATCTGGAAAAAACGACAACATGTGTTGAAACGAGTCAGAAACATCTCAGAACAAGTGAAACAGCCTTGGTCAAATGCCGAACTAAATCCTATCTGTGTAGGCTCTCAGATGTACGGGAATTGTCCATCTTCAATGAAGGGTCTTGAGTCATCTTCTGTACATCTTCTGTCATTGAAGTGACAGAAGATGACTCAAGAACCGTCATTGAAGATGGACAATTCCCGTACATCTGAGAGCCTACACAGATATTTAGGATTTAGTTCGGCATTTGATCAAGGCTGTTTCACTTGTTCTGAGATGTTTCTGACTCGTTTCAACACATTTTGTCGTTTTTGATGCCCTGGAGTTTAAAAAATAGCGCTGTGAAGCGAGAAGCCACCAACCAAGGAGGCTGGAAACGGTGGCTCCTTCAAAGGTCACGAGAGGAGAGATTTCTCCTTGAAGGTTGTCGATAATCTGGTCTGTTTCCAGGCCACTTAAATATGTTTCCGTGTTGCCGATGAATGGCTCATTTGGGACGGTGTTGTCGGCAATTACAGATGCTTCAGCCGTGGACAGCTTCAAACCCTGATTTTGGATTCCTGGGAAAAGCTGAACTCCAACTTTTACATCACACAATCTCAGCCATAGCAAAGAACTCAGAGGCGCATACAATCTGAAACCCACAAGCTCTAAAGGGACAGATTTGATTGAAGCAGAGATGCAAATCACGGTCACAGTGAACGGAGGGAAAGCAGAGAAAGACAGAGATGACAGCGGAGGCAGATACAGGAAAAACGAAGGGTACATGTGAAGATTTACAAACGCAACGTCGCAAGGTACAATATGATCCATTATAGTTACGGCCAGGTAGGACCTTTTAAAAGGTCCTACCTGGATAAACTGCATACATTTCTATCTTCGTGTTGTCTTCTTACTTTGGAAGTCTTGTAATCATTACGTGATTTTATTTTTGTTTAACATGAATGTTTTTCTTTAGCATCGCATCATAGAAGGGGGCGTGGCTTCGCCGAGGGGGAAAATAAAATATTTTGGGAAACACAATTTTCCACTGTTTTTATCCATTTTCTGGTGGAATATGAACTTATTTAGCACACATAAATAAAGTCAAGTCTAAATCAGGCCGGCTTGCGCTAGCTAGCGTTAGCTTGTAGCACAATGCCCCCAAACGGCGCCCTAAACCGGAAAAAGCCATAGGACACAAACATGTGACTGAGACCCACTTATATAGGGTGACCAGATGTCCTACTTTACCCGGGACAGTGTCAGTTTGAGTCCTTTGTCCCACATCCTAAAAGATTTCTCCAAAACTATTGATTTGTCCCAGCTTCAGTCTGTCTCTGTCCCAGTTATCCCGGTTTTTGGCCAATATAGTTACCAAAAGAACACACCTCACTTGAAACATAATGATTTTGGCAATTACCAAGTATATATCAATTAAAGATTGTAATTCTTGCATCTCCTCAATGCGGGTTGGTGCAAGTCATGAGACAGTTTTACCATTCATCGTGGGACAAAACAGTCGAGATTTCTGCATAATTACCAAATTGAGTCCCAGGTTTTAAGTAGGAAATCTGGTCATCCTACATTTATAGGAGCTTGGTCAGGAGTATCTAGCCAACAGAGTAGCCTAATATACATGTTTAAGTGTATTTGGCTAAAAAAAACAAAAAAAAACAGGCCCATAGTTAGCTCTTCACTTGTTGCCCCAAGCAACCCTAACCCTATTCAAATAAATGAATGTGTCGCCTATTAAACATATTTACAATGTTGCCCAGTTTGGTTTCTTTTTTTCCATTATGTGTGATATAATCTGGAACAGGGTTTTTCCTGGTGTTCCTTCTTATAACACTTTATAATGTACTCCATAGGCCTCTCATACTATTTTTATTTTTCTCAAGCTTATTTGTGTAGTATTCTTTCTTAGATATTCGCATTATATTGGTTAGTTTATTTTTATACCTTTTATATTTTGTTTCAGATTCTGAGGTTCTTTTCCTAAGAAATGTTTTGTACAGAGTATTTTTCTTTTTACATGCGTTCATTATCCCTTTTGTTATCCATGGCCTCTCCTCCTTTTTTACTTTCATTTTGTATGTTTTTGTTGGACAGTGTAAATCATAGAGAAATTGAAATATGTGCAGAAATTCATTGTATGCATTGTCTACCTCATTTTCACCAAGAACTTTATCCCAGCTTTGTCTTGATAAGCTTTGTTGAAAGGCATTCATTGAACTTTCACTCCTGGGTCTATATTTTATCACTTTGCTGGGTTTAGTCTCCAAGAGACGGTCCTGTTTTACCTTGACTAGTGTAAATATCGGTAAGTGATCACTTATGTCATTTATTAAAATCCCACTTTGATGAACACTCTCCAACATGTTGGTAAATATGTTATCAATTAGAGAAGCAGTCGTAGCTGTTATTCTTGTAGGTAGTGTAATCAATGGATAAAATGTATTACTGTACAATGCATTCAAAAAATGTTCTGTTGGTCCATGACTCTTATGTTTCAATAAGTCACTATTAGTGTCACCACAAAAAATGATCTTCTTCGTTTGGTCAACATACATATTTTCCATGCATTCTGTAAATACTTCCAGGAGCTCTGTATACACAAGATAACAGTATATTTTTTCTTTTCTCAAAAACAATCTCCACAGTTATGCACTCCATTACTTGCTCAATTGCTACACTCATGTGCTCCACGACCTGTATTTGAAGTTTTTTATCCACATAGAGTGCAACGCCTCCACCATTTTTGTGTTCTTTGTTTGAAACATTTCATAACCCTCAAGTGTTAAATTAAAATTGGAATCACTGTTTAACCATGTCTCCGAAATAGCAATAACATTAAAAGTAAAGCTACAGTAAGGTTATCAAGATATTCCTTTATATTGTCAAAGTTGGCCTGTAGGCTCCGACTATTAAAGTGTATAATTGACAAAGTATCTTCCACATTTTCCAATAAAGACATTTGTTGATCTTGAAAATTCGTACATTTTTTAGTCAGATTGTTATAAAACTGAATATCTGGATCGATGTCATGCAAACCTGATGTCATGCAAACCTGACTCATAGTTTTCATAAGTAAATGTGTCAAATTCTTGTACCAAGCTTGTGTCCTCATCTTCATTTTCGGATAAGGAAGCATCACTGGACATGTTGTTCATGAGTGAAAAAAGTTACTTTGCATTACCTTACAGTTACTTATAGTTGAACGAAGAGCTTCTAAAACATTTTCTAATCAGCATTACGTTTAACTTCACGTTCATGATTATTTACCGAAATGCGAACATAAATGTGTGAAATTCAGCACAAAGTTATGATGGATTAGTGAAGAGTACTAGGCTACCTCTGTTTGTACAAACAACTTAGTCCAATTTCTGTTTCTATCAGACTTTAGCCTCAATAGGCAGGTTATCGTGGTGATCAAATGACGTTTCATCACAATCCGACAATTATTCACCTTAATAAATCCTCTCAAATCCAATGACAACCACCCAATGCCAGCGATCTCCCATTGTTTTCAATGAAGCCGAGAGCGTTGTATTCACCTTCAATTGATTTGTGATGTAACACCGGAGAGCCCTATACTTAAAGACTTTTCTTCCACAGAAGTGACGATAAACTGACTTCTTCTCCCATGTATGCGCAGGTATAGAGTCTGAGTGGAGGAAGACGCAGTGCGCGCCGCGGGAGGTGTGCGTGGATGTGGCCAGAGAGTTTGGAGCTCCCACAAACCGCTTCTACAAACCACCCTGTGTGTCTGTGTTCCGGTGCGGGGGCTGTTGCCACTCAGAGGACAAACAGTGCCGAAACATCTCCACAGGATACGTCAGCAAAACCGTGAGTGAATATATCCATCCATCCATCCATCTTGTGGGGACAGCCTCACGATCCTTGGGCTACGTAACAGGATCTGTTGGTCTGTCATAAGGAGCTTCTAAATGAAGTCCCCGATAACATACATGAGCTCCTATTAGGGATCTTCTCCACCACGTTAAGGTTGTCGTTTGAGGAGTGGAACATTCACTAACCTCATTCTTTTTTCTATCAAAGTTGTGACATAAGCCACATACCCATCCATCCATCCATCCATCCATCCATCCATCCATCCATCCATCCATCCATCCATCCATCCATCCATCCATCCATCCATCTTCTCCCACTTGTCCGTTGCCGGGTCGTGGAGGCAGCCATTGGAGCCACCCAAATCACATTTCACCAGCCCCTATGGCTCCTCCTGCAGGTGGTGGGTCCACAGAAGGACAGCCTCATGGTTCTAACCGGGCCTGTTGGTCTCTCATAAGGGGCTTCTGAACCGCTCTTTGTCTGACCCGTCACCTAGGACCTGTTTTCCCTGGGAGACCCTACCAGGGGCACACAACCCCCGACAACATAGCCCCCAGAATCATTCGGGTGCTCAAACCCCTCCACCACGTTAAGGTGGCAGTTCCAGGAGAGGAAGCCACATACCCCTAATTTCTCATTGTACGACACCCCAGTGGGGCTTTTTAAGTTCTATTCTGTTAACATTTTATTGTTTTTATATTGTTAGGGTTAAAGTTAAAGGTGCATTATGTAATTTGTTATGCAGAAAAAAGTTGACATTTGTGCGTATTTGACCTGTCAGTGACACAGTAAAAAAAGATTATTATGAGGAATGAAAAAAACAAAACAAACATGGCACGTTTATTTTCTGTCCTAGTGGCCTCTATGACGCTCAGGATCAATTCTTTCTTACTGGTAGGTTTTCACTGCTGATGAAACTGTCTCCATGGTTATGTGTACGTTTCATCCAGAAAACCTCCCAGAAACCCACACAAACAGAAGAAAATTGATCATGGAGCGTCCTAGAGGTCCCCGGGATGGAAAGTAAAGGAACCATGGTAATCACCCACACAGCCGCATAAAAAGTTACAAAATGCCGCTTTAATGTTTGTGTCCTGCAGTCATCAGTTCTGCCGTGTGACTGTGTGGTCAGGTGGAGTTGTGGCCTGTTTTCTCGCTCCGCTAGGGTCCTCCTGCGGCTGCCCGGCTCGCTGCCTGCTCATAAATCACTGTGAGACGGATTGACCGGACTGGGAACTGGTGTGGCCCAAAGCACAGATTAAGGAGTAATTTATTTGCTAATATTTTGTTGCTGAATCATATGAAGAGGCATTGAGTTACAGCGCTGCAGCGGTAAAGCAATTACTCAACTGTAAGACAAAATGATTACTGTACAGTCACTGTGGGGCAGCTGCAGTAGCTCTGTTGATAAAGACGTTTAACAGCTAATCCATAGATTTGACAGCCCAGTCCCTTGTGTTGTGGTTGTGTCCTTGGACAATACACCCACGTTGACTGGTTGGAGAGGTCATAGAATTCAGCAGAGGCTCATTCGGCAGAGGAGCGTAACAATGGGCTGTAAAAAAGTCACGATTACCCTCCCGCAACCTTCTAAAGCGAGACAAGGTGAAAACATTTTACATGCAGTGGTAAATTTTTAGATTTTTGGCTAGTTTTTTCCCCTTAACGCCTAAGTAAAAAAAATAGACCAAACTCATCCATTACGATGTTTGTTTTTTGACGTTTTGTCGACTAGCGCCATGAAATCGCTACAACATGGACATGCTCCGCAGTGTTTCCCACACGTATCCTTTCACAAATACTGACATGTTTGGTTTTCACGTGACGCGCGGAATCCCCCCTGACAAGACAAAAGTCCGGGGGCATATACAGTACCCTTCAAAAGTTTGGAAACACTTTGTATGTATTGGCATTTTTTCATTTTAACACTATTTACTTTGTGTGATTCTCATTGAAGATATAAAACCATGAATGAACACGTGGGATTATGTAGGGAACAAAAAAGGGCGAAATAACTAAAACAGTCCTGTGAAGTGAAAACCATTTCTGGTGACAACAACGTGAAGCCCACTGAGAAAATGTCAAAAGTGCAAAGCAGTAATCTACAGCATAAGTTTCAATTAGATATCTCTATGAATATAATGATTTCTCCTGCAGTGTCTCGCCTTAGGTTATCTGAAAATGAAGTAATTTGCAGATGATGTTTTAAAAAAAAAAACCTTGTTATGAACAGAATGTACAGAAATGGACTTTTCCCCCAAATGTGTCCTCGTGTTACTGTTTTAAAATGTTTGACCTGAACCTGAGCGCGTTTAAAACCAAAGGGAAGTGGAGTATTTTGTTCAGCTTGTGTCCTAATCTTTTACAAACTCTGGCAAAGCGAGCTCAGCAGATTAAACTCGTTGTTGTTGGACAGAGTGCCGGCTCATTATGCTCGGGCCGCCGCAGTAGCTGAGTGACTTACAGCAAAAGCAGTTACAGTCACTGTCAGGAAGCAGAGGTGCAGCCAAAGACAGTGAAGAGAGCAGGGTCGAAATCAAGGGGAAAAGCTGTGGACAACACGCAGTAGTGTAACTCTGTAAGTGTTTTGATCTCTCATTATGGAAATGAAGGGAAAAAATATGTGGAAAGTTTGATAAAAAAGCACAATATTGGACTGAAAATATATAAAACAAACCTTCAGTGCAATCTTTTGGATAGAAAATAATATTCTGCACTGATTTGTTAATTCACTCTTATTCTTTAAATGTCATTTGACAAGCAGTTCAATTCAAAACTGTGCATGTCACTTGTGTGAGCTTTGCTAATATTTAATTTTATGTCCTTCTTATTTAAGTTTTTTCAACTATTGCTGTGGACTACGTTTGGCTACTTCTAAAATGAGTGGAATGCTGTTTCCATTATTTAGTGAGGTCCAAGTTCCTTTCCGAGCAAGCAAGTATGTTAAGCGCTGGGCAATTCTTTGGGGAATTTTTGTCCTCTGAATTTGACTAATGCCTCCATGCCCTGGGTCAACCTTTCAGGAGCAGTAGTGCAGCGCAGGGGCCCTTCGAGGACTTTTAACTCAGTGGTGGAGCACAGACAAAGGTTTGTAATCCGTCATCTGTGTTGGGTTGTTGTTTGTAAGGGCCTTTCGCCTCTCACTTCAAGAGGCTTTGTCAGAACTGGCTGGAGTTGTTGTTGTACAGAGGGTTCGCCTTGTTTCCACTCCCTTCGATAATAAAAAGCTACTAAGTATCACTGCATCAACACCCTCATTTGCTCATTAGCTGTCTGTTAAAGACATGGGCAGCAGTGTTCTTTTTTGGCAGCCATCTTAGTTTTAGTCTTAGCCTTTTGGATGACAGTACTTCACTCATTTCTAAATGTCATGTGTTTAGTCTAGTTTAGTCAATGGAAATTCAATAAGGATTTAGTCACGTTTTAGTCAGTTTCATAAAAAAGTAATTAAGTATTTCTATTTCAACAAATTAAATTAGGTTGATGAGAAACCTGTTGAAAAGAAGTATTGGAAATGTGGATGAAGGTTGACAGGCTTTACTAAGCTTTTGACAGTCAGATTACACCACAATAAGCAGTCACTGTGTCAATGTGAACATGATTTTTCCCGCTCTCTTCATCCTCTGATCATCGCTTCGAGATTTTTATTAACACACCGGCGTCTGCACATGTGTTCATCGACATGCTTTCATACACTATTTTTCTGGGGGGAAAAACTGTCCTGGGAAAAGGTAAAGTCCCAGTTTGACTGCAGTCAGTCGCGCTCAGACCATGGATCTCTAAGCGTAGACTAGAGCGTGAGCCCCAGTTGCGAACAGTCTGTTATCGTTATCATCATTAATAAAGGTGCGTCAATGTAATGATATCGTTATAGTCTTTGTTGAGGAAAACAACACTTATGGGCAGTAGACAGACCATGTTGCGGTTACAGAGGGACCGTTATATCCCATTCCTATTGAGTGAAGGGTTCTCTCTTAACCAAAATGGCCTCCTACACAAAACCATCTCTCTTCCTTGGCTAAAACATCCTCAAAACTAAAAGCAACCCAGAGCAGACAGAGATTAGGAACCTTTATCCACAATGGAAAACTCCTGTATGACCTAGAGCTTACGCAATCATCCGCGGTGGTGCATTTGCCCAATGATGCAAAGTTAGCTTTTCAGTCTCCGCTTCCGCCAGCTTACACTGCGTTTTGTGTACTTTAGGGATGACTTGTTACCTAGCTCAGTGTTGGAGATTAAAAAAAAATTAATTTGCTTTGAGTGCCCATGTTTACATTTTCCAGATACTTCATCAACCTAAAACATGCAGTGGGCTAATCTTCCATATTAAAGATCCTTATTCAGACTCAGAATGAGGCTGCGCTGCTGTACCATTACCTCACATATAGCTCTTTGAATGCTATAATATATTTCCCTGTCTATTCCTGCAGTCATCTCAGTCGACATTTGTGCAGGTGTTCAGTCCATTACTCAGTATGGACTCGTAGTTAATGAACTGCCTCCATCAGTTTGACAGTGCATTGTTTTAGCGCAGCTGCTTTGTCCATTTCCGAAAAGTGTTCCCCCGAAATGAGCTGTTCCTGATATACAGGCCTGATAACTTCACTACATCCACTCAATCAGTGCAGGAAATACAGTTTGGCACCAGCAACGAGCACATTGCAAAAACAAAAAAATAAGTGACTTGGGTGTTCTTTGTTTCAGTTGTTTTAAGTGTAGGTTTGCTAAGGCGTTAACCTTGCCTTCAAGCTGAATTCTCAGGGTATTTGTGTATCTGAACCAGCAGTGGTTTGAGCCAATCGTGTGGCAGTATTGCCGTAAGTGGGCGGGTGTAACATGAAGTCGACAACAGGAACTTTTATTGCAACTAATGTACCAGACGGTGACAATGGAAAAAAGTGCTGCAACCGACTCACACTTAACATTTTTCAAAACCAAATATGCCTGACCAAAAAAAAAGGTCCCACACTTTAATATTTGTTTGTTGTTGCGGCTTTGTCTTTGATTACAGCACACATTCGTTGAGCCATTGTTTCAATAAGCTTCACCATTATCTAAAGATCCAGTGTTGCATTTACTCACAAGGACCACAACTTCAAATAGATTGAATTAAACTTTATGTAACAAGTAAAGATGAAGATTGAAGGTGAACTTTATGCAGTTTTGGGGTTTCGAAGGCGACAACAAGCTCTCGGTCTTTCATCCTCACTGACATAAACTATGCAAGGAATAAAAAGTTGTTACAGTAAATATGGGTGGGAGTGTAATTTGTAATGCAAGTCTGCACTGTGTTTCATATTAAATCCATGTGTGTAAAGATAAATATGCATGACCAGACACCACTTTGTTTGGAGCATGGCCCTTTATAGTGTAGTTGATTGTGGTTGAAACGGGCTCAAAAACATACTGTGTTCTGCAAAAGTAGCTTGGTGAAATGTATTTGCAAAGTACATGCGACAACATCCATGTGAGGACTGAAGGGTTTTATGCAAACACGTGACGCTGTGACTTCAGCACGGCTCCTGAGACCCACTGCCTTTCATGTAATGTGAAGCCTAGGTGAGATACGGGAGTGTGTTATTCAAAACACATGATGAGATTAATCCGTGAATAATCCATGAGTAATGCACTAATTATGTTTGGATTAATCATATGTTAAAACGTTAACTTTGATAGCCCTTTTAAAAACATAAAAAAGCAATCAGCTCATCACCTGTTATTGTAACCGTACGATTCGCTCTATAGTACTTGACTGCTTTTGGCTCTCGTTAAGAGGAAACCTCGTGAAGCACATTACCTTCACTTTGTGGCATAAAATGGTCCAAGGTCGAATCTTAAGTGCCGCTCGCCTGGCAGCAGCAGCAGCTGCAGCGGTAACAACGCTTTGAACGCTCACCGCGATTTTGCTCGTGGTTTCACAACGCATTCTTTCACTCTACAAATTTTCCCTAAATGATATCCTTGGCAGCGCACCTAGACTACCGACCGCGGCTTTAGAGATTTACATAGGCTTTCGCGGTACGTCATTGGGGTAACGGCAATAGCAGATGGATGCATGTTTTACAATTTCGCCCGACTCCTTAAATGCGCGATAACGTTGATCTGAAAAGCATATGGAAGGGTTTTCGTGGATGGCCGGGGCTGTGCTGATGGTGTTTCCGTGGTTATTGCCGCGTCACCCTCGCCGTTGCTTCGTGTTGATGGGCCTTGGCAGAGTCTGGAGGTGCCTTGGCAGGGCTTTAAAGGTATTTCCAGCCCTGGGTAAGAAGCAGGAGCAGGAGACGCAGTGCTAAAATGCATCATTTGCTATTGGACTGACGTTAAGTACCTCTAACTGTTTGTGGCTGTCTGCTGGTTGTTTGCATAAAAGGCTCGGCACCTGATTCGAGAGATGCAGAGATTTTGTTGTGCAAATGCAAAAAAAAACATTATAGGGGAGGTCTTATGCAAAATGTACTTTTAAAATCTTTTCACCATCATCAAAAACAGAGCTGTGTTTTAACGTGTGCATCTTTGAGTAATCTATGAAACTCCTTCAGTGGCTATTTTTAGCATTGTAGCGGATCTGGCACCAGGCGCAGACCCAGACCGTGGATCCAAACTTCTCAGTCGAGTGGCTGCGTGGTCTCTCGTGTTCTCTCTGCAGCAGAGCGGTAACTACAGCCCAGATGAACAGAAAGATAAGGAGCTGCCCCTTGACTGGTTGACACTTTTGTATGTTTTTGAAAACAGCCGAGGAAGGACTGAAATAAGGCTTGTTTTAAAACTGAGAAGACCCTAACACATTTAATAAATTTAACACACAAATAGTGCCGCTGTTTCCTGATAGTTTTCTAAAAAATGGACCAATGTCAAGTACAGAGCAAAACAGAGAACAGCACTGCAATGTGTCATTTTATATTGGCATTCTGCTATTTAGGAGTCAAAATGTATTTTTATTGGATTAAATTATAATAATATTGACAGTGTTCCATTTAATTGTTTTCAAAGTACAGTCATTATTATTTGATTTAATAAAGGCTAAATAATAAATAAATGTATTGTCTGTATATAACCGCAAATTGACCCCGTATATTCTGGACCTTAGTGAGATATTTTTTTTTTTTCAAATTGGACCTTGATGAATTTTATTTTAGGACCCCTAAACTAAAGTTAAAAAAAAGACATCCACCGTATCCTATAGGTCCACAGAGTAATTAGAGCTCAACGTTCTTATTGCTTAATCACACCACATTTGTACACGCTCTTCTATAGACATCCATTTTCTCCAATTGATTTCAAACAAACCTTTTCAAAGTTATAAATTGTGGAATTGTGAAAAACATATTACTGTAGATTGGCTTTTCGGTCCACCACTATTTCACTCACAGTCATTCAGACATAGGCCAGGTTGGTGAAGCGTCTCGCCCAAGGACATAAAATGTTTCCAAAAGAGGGATATGAACCGTCAGTGCTTCTACCGCCAAACCCACAGTCACACTCACGTAAATACAATAACCCATTTTGCCGTATCTCCTCGGTTATTTACTAGTGTTTGTGTAACGTCAGGGTTTTGTTGCACTTGGTTTGCCTCTAAAATTCCAACAATGGACGATGACGTTAAGAAAGTCGTTTTTTCCAAACGGCAGATCCCCGTGAACTCGGGCCAGACCGTTTACTGCAGTTCCACAGAATTCTGTCATTCTCATGGCACTGTGTTCACGTTTAGCACTTTCTCAATGCCAGAACCGTAGTAGATTTAGATCCAAACCCTTCTGCCTAAAATATCACCTCATAGTTTGGCGGCACAATTAGCGAAATGTTGGCAAATGAAACACCAACGTAGTAAAGGAAACTGAAAGGTATTTATTGCAACGGCATGAAATCCAATTGCAGAGTCACAAGATCTTAAGTTCAAAAAGTAATTCTTTAAACTTGGGAAAACATTTTTACATTATGTTTGCCTGGACGCTACATTGTTTTGTTTTTCTTTGTTTTGTTCGGTGCAGCCCTGTGAGGCAACTCCTGTGATATTGGGATATACAAAACAATTGATTGATTGATTGAAACCTTTGTTACTTACTTTTTCAGATTGACTTTGACTCTTAAGTGTTGAGGCTCCTAAAGCGATATTTGCTGTGCAGCGCTTTGATCAACTGTGGTTATTGTAAATCACTATATACATAAAATATGATTGTACAAACTAATCTAAAATAAGCATCAGCATCTTGAACAATATTTAATCCAGCTTTTCATCCTGTGAGTGCTCAGTTTGGTATTTTATCTGAGGAAGTTTCTGTGCCAGGTCACACCCTCTGAGGTCAGTTTTAATCTCCTCCTCATTAGGACCACAGCAAACGAGCTTCACAACGTCACATTCAGACTTTCTCTTAAACCTGTAACGTGGACGTGTGTCTGTCTTTAAGCTGCAGTAGATATTTTCAAACAAATGCTCTCCTTTCATGTATTTTCCTTTCAGATACATTTGGTAGTTGTGTAATTATTTCACTGTAACTGACCTGCGCCTCTCCTGTTTGCTCCGCAGCTGTTTGAGATCACGGTGCCCATTACTCAGGGCACAAAGCCGGTCACCATCAGCGTGGCCAACCACACCCAGTGCAACTGCCTCTCCAAACTGGACGTCTTCAAACAAGTGCACAGCATCATCCGCAGAGCGCTGCCCGAGTGAGTAACACAAAACTCATTATGTGCTGCTAATACAGACGGCAATGTGTCATACAAGGGGGCGTGGCCTAGCTGAGGGGTAAGACAACCTCTCATGGGAATCACTATTTTTTATTTTATTTTATTTTAGCTGTTTTCTGGTGGACTATAAACATACATATCACACACAAATAAAGTCAAGCCAAAATCGGGTCCATATGGATGTTTTTGTTTTATACAGCAAATTGTTCAGTAGAAGCGAAAAACGGCCCTCATTGCTAATGTTACCATATGTAGCATGAAGACGTTAGCTTCCTGGTTAGCACAGTCCGCTTTTTAAGTATTTATGGGCTGTTGAACCCCTTTGCTCCTCTCCTTGTCTCTGTATCTTTACTTAGGTGAAACATATATTCATAATTCAGCATTAAAGATTCAATATGAGAGTGGTCTGTGAAATGAACATGGCTGCTCACTCTCCTCCTACGAAGCCTGTTACTTAAAAGCAAAAAATGAAAGCCACATCACTGCTACAATTTCTTGGACAGCTTTTAACTTGGGCTTTAGGACATAATTGTTCCTTTTAGAACTAATTTTTTGAAGGATCACATCCCACACCCCTAAATGCCTCATAAGCCATATTGCGTTTTAGCAGCTGGAGCCTGTAAACAGAGGCACGAATCAATGACCTGGCAGTTCCCTGCAGATATTGGACTAATAAACAAGTGGACAAGAACATTTCATGAGGATTTCGATTGCAATAAAAGTGGTAGATCACATGGTTTTCCAGTTCCAACTTCTTTTATCATGGCTGTTAGCGATCTGTTTGCTGCTTTGCATGTGAACTTTTCTTTGCTTCTGAGGGATGAGATTAGCTCTCTGTTTTGAAGGTGGCGCGGCAATGCAATGTGGTAATGTAATACAGCATACATTTTTGTTTAGGCCCTATACATAATTTTATCTATTAAAAACAAATAACAATGCTAATTTCACATTAAAATCTCTGTATGGATGTGTTTATGAGTGTGTTTCACATCTTCCAGAGAACAAAGTGATAAGTGACCAGGATAATTGTTTTTAGACAGTGCATTTTTAGCCGGGACTTGTTTTTCCTTAAGGTTAACCATGTCCCTGGCCCTAACTCTAATTTGTGTCATGAAATCTGATGTTTTCACAGCAGACAGTCCTTCCTAAGCAGACTATCTACCACTAATCATGTAGAAAACAGGAAGATTTAATCATGTGATACGAACTGATAAATTAGTAGCAAGTTACGGCACAATAGCGAAAATAAACTAAAAGACCGGTCTCCGCTAACTCACAGTGGTCTCTCACAGAGGCAAAACTAATTCCACTCTACAATGAGTGTAAATAATAGGTACAGCCACATTAAGCTATGCTGCACACAGTTATATACACCCCATAGGATCGCTCCACTTGTCCAGGTAGCAAAGTCAATCACTATTGCTATTCATATCCAGACTCTGGAGATCAAATTTCCTAATAATGCCCTCACCGTACACTCTCTCTCCCCGCTGTCTGCCTATAGTATGTGTGGTCATGTCCTCGTTACGCTGCACAGGATCAGGTTTCTCTCCGCGTTGTCACGGCAGGTTGGGGTTAGGTTAATGTTAGGATCGGGGTCGGCCCGTTGCTCCCGGGGCATGTCTCCAGGAAACGGCAGAGGCTCGTGTTGAAGCCGCGTGCACGCACAGAGAGCACGCGGTGATTTATGAACTCCCTGTGAACATTTGTTTCTCATTTGTACGTTTTTATTTTACATGTCCAGCTCCTGACATTTATTTCCATGTGCCTCTTTTGTTTTCAATTCATAATCCATGTCTAGCCATTCTTTGCTTTCCCCGACAGCCAAAGCAAGCAAAATTAATTGAGTACATGTAGGGGAGCAGGGAGTATTAAATGGAATGGATGGTTATTTACATTTCAATGTTTTCTGGCCATTTGTCAAGAAAGCAAAGTTTATACAAAGACATTTTTTGCTTATATCTCGGTACCAAACAAAATTCACTTTAATTCTCCCTTGAGATTAGAAATAGTTAGGGAGCACTTTCGGACAATAAACTAAGTGGTTTGTTGCAAATGTAAGAGAAACATGCCATGCAGAATCCACTTTTTTCTTTTAGCTTTTAACATTGTACAAACAAACCTGGAGTATTATCTCACTTCATTCATGTGGTTTTGGGGAACCTTGTTCACTTTGGTTGTCCCTTTTCCTACTGTTGAAGCGCTCCGATTTACATTCTCTGGATTTTGTTGCGTAATAGGTAAAACCCGGAAATGTCCAGCTCATTTCTACAGTCCATATACCATCAATGAATCAGTTCAGAGCGTTTGTGCCTGTAATTTTCACCACAATGCCAACCGACCACCACCAACCACTCGCTCACTCACTACATTCACCCAGGCTTCCTGCTGTTCCCAAATGGTCTCCCATTCAAGTACCAACCAGGCCACTCCCTGCTTCCGAGATCTGACGGAATTGGGCATAGCAAAGGCGGTATTGCATCATAAGGCTTATTTTTACTTTGGCTCCTTTATAAAAGGTAGTGGAGCAAGTTCTCAGCGAAAACACTACTCAAGAAATGTATAGATCCTCAAAAACTTTAAGTTCAGTACTTTAAATGTACCTCTGATGGAGAAGTTATTAAAGGTCCTTAATTAACTGTGGGATGTAGACCACAATCGGTCTTCATCTGGGCATCTATTGCTATTTATGCAAAAAAATAAGACGAGACTTTTTCGACAATCGGCAACGTTTTAGACCAAAGTGTGGCGCTGTTTCTTTTCGCACATGAATCGTATTTGTGTCTTCAGCGCGGTTTGAAAAATGGATGTAAAAAGAGGCTATGCATTAAAGTGACAAACCCGTTTAGGCAGCAGCAGTAGCAGGAATGTCTCTGGGCTGTGTAACTTATGAGCTCGACACGCAGTTTATTTAACTCTACAGGTGGTGACACTGCAGACATGCTTCCTCCTCCCGTCATCCTTACAGGGCTTTTATGGACTGGGGAAACAACTGGGAGGATTTTTTGTGGGTAAGAAGACAAACGATGCTCGATGTGGAATGTGCTATCGTGTGTGCCACAGAGCTTAGCGAGAGACAGTGCCTTTTAGACAGAGTCTTTTAAAGTCATCCGGCAAAGCTGTGGGTGAAGACAGAGAAAAGAAAATACCCAAATTAAACTACTTTATCGACAAAAATGACTCTGGTTAAACTGGTAAATGTCATTCTTTGTAACACAGGGGGGAAAATAATGTTTTTCACGTCTATATTTTATTTTTCTTCGATATTAGTTGGAATTAAGCTGCAGCTGGGAAAGAATGGACTGTTGCTTTTGAGTGTAAATGTGGAAGCAATATTTACAAAAATGGTAATCCTGGACATGTTATGAAAAAATGCAGGTTGTTTACATCGGAAAAGTCTTTTATTGGTGCATTCCCAGCAACTGGTAATTGGTATTTTTCCCACTTGAAAATTACAACTTGCGACCTCCGAGCGTTCCTGCTGAATAAACTTGTATGTAAAGACAACGGCTAATGCTACAACAGTTAGCTAATAAGCTAACGTCACATGAATGTTTCTCCACAAACATAATCCAAAACATGCTAAATAACATGATAAGGCTATGACCAAAAGTAACGTTCACTTCACTTGTGCAGTGGTTTTGTTAAAAGTTTTATCATTAGCTGTGCTTCTCCACTGGGGGCCTGCCATTACTGTTTTCATCTCGCATCCGAACTCTGAGCTCTCTTGACATCTCCGAGTTTACAAGTCGTACGGGTTCGAACGGCGTTCCAATGCATTATTCCAAGTGGCAGGTCGGAAATCTACCAGTTAATATTTGCCTGGAACGCACCATATCTTAAGCCACATATGCTGCATTCATGTGAACTGGATTTTTGACTTTATTGGCTCATTTAATACAATGAAATTATTCAATATTTTACATTTTATATAACAATTTAAATTCTTCTTTGGGTCACGGCTTGTCATCTCAGGATTATGAGAATCTAGTTGACTTGGCAAAGTGACATTCTGGATGCTGTCACTTGGCTGCAGCGTGTCACATAAGCGCTTAAAGCAGTACTAAGTAACTTGTTTACCTTAATCAATCCTTTTCATAGTCCCTCTGGGGTGTTGATGGGACGATTGGGGGGGGGGGGGTCTTTCATCTCCTCCTGGTGTCTCTGGCCAGAAAACCATGCTTGCAACTTTCCCTAGAGGCGCAATACACACTATTGGAATCACGAAGAAGAAGCTAACAGGCTAACGGGCAAAGCTAACTGTGGACTAGCGCCACTTAAACAGTATTACAGCCAAGTTTGAGTGAAAAAATGATCTCCATTGTGTAATTGGATTGTGGCCCAATGTACAATATCCATCTCTCCCTTTGTCTTTTCTGTCAGCGTAGTATTTACTCTCACGGATAATTAATGAGTAAAAAAAAAAAAACGCTACATATTATGACACCTGCAGTGGCGCTTATGGCCTCTAGGGGCATGAGTTACTTAGTTCTGCTTTAACAAAAACACAGAGTAAATATTTTCACACTTTGAAATAATCGACCCCTCAGTTACACACAATCTCTCGCATGTTCCACGTTACAGATCCCTCTCCCCGACAAGCGTGAATGTGCCACTTCAGCTCTAATTGAAAACACACCGCGGCGTCTTTTTGTTGCCAGAAAATTTCCCAACTTCAGACACTTTGTCCGTGCGCTCCTCTGGCTCTGCGTCCAAAGAGTTTCCCCATCGCTGCTCGACCGTTAATTGGCCGTGCGTTTGTTTGTGCGATTGGGGAAGTGTATTTTTCTTGGCCTTTTCTTCGTCGCTGTAGTGCATCCAAACAAGAGCTCTGTTTCCTTCTTCCATAACTCAACACTGTCCGAATTGTTCTTGGAAATATGGATAATTGTGTGAATTGGAAACTGTTTGAAAATGAGAATGTTGTCTATTTGGCTCAACCCACTGCAATGCATTACAGGCACATTTGAAGATTTATATTGAAAAACTGGTTGTGGACTCTGCGCATTGCCAGGATTTTGGCTCCAAAAGGACGGGTAACTGTTATTAGCATTCTCATTTTCAGAAGCGTGTGTGTATGATGTAATGACTGAGTACTGCGATGTATTCCTTTGACTTTAGGGAAGTAACATTATTCTAAATACTCTCAAACGAAGGAATAACTGTACGGTGATACAGTTACTCAAAATGAGTATTCTAATAACATGAGTCTCAAGGGACCAACCTATGCATTCATTGAAAATAAATAAATAACGTGCTAATCCTCTTGTCCCGACTAAACTCATAAGATGGCTCTTTATCATATGCATTTCTTTATATTATCAGAAGGTTTTGTGGAAAAGCTCAATCTGACTGAATTGCGCTGATATGAGAGAGCAGAGATAATGACAACACTTCTGTCTGCTCCGACTGAAACTGGAGTCAGGAATCTCTCTTTGATCACTGTTTGTTTAGCCCTGACTGTTCTCAGACTCAGATCTGAAGAAATTACTTTCTCAAACCAATTAGGATTTAGGGAGCTCCAAAAGAGATGGGGCATTTGATATACACCATCATCAAAAGCTTCCTGAACCTGGCTGCCGGAGTATTTGTTTTCTGCACATTTTTTTTGCTAATTTAGAGATATGAAAAACTCATCCTCTTTTATCTCCGATGTGTGGAGCTCCTCTTTATGCTCGAAAACGCTTTGCACACGAAACTACCAGTTTCATACTTAGCTAATTTAGCGCGTGGCCTCTTCATCAGCCGGTTCTCCCCAGTCGCTCCAAGGGAAAATAAATAAATAATCTCCAGGAAAATATAATCCACATGTAAAAACTACGTCTGACGCTCAGAATCTTCTCAAGTCCTGCACCTGTCACAGCAGAACGCACACTTTTGCCAATTACACATTATGTTTAACAATAAAGCTACTGTTGTCCGGTTCAGAGTCTGTAAAAATGTTCGCGCTCGGCTCATACAGCCACGGCCGCAGCAGCACCGAGGTGATTGGACGTTTATGTTTATAGTGCATGAACAGAAGGGGCGGGTCAGTTCAAGGTTACGCAATTATGTTCAGTCGAGTCTTTCTCCTGGAGAGGGTGGAACAGCAGAATTAGTGAGGATTGCTCAGACATGCTGGAATGAAGCTAAACACTACTTTGGAGAGGTTTTTGATAAGGAATTAGCATTGTAACAAGGTTAAAAGCTCCAAAAAGTGCATGATATAGGACTTTTTAGGCGGCACGGTAACACAGCGGTTAGCGCTCTCGCTTCATAGCAAGAGGGTCCCGGATTCGATTCCCAGGTGGTGCATCTAACGATGCAATGTGGGAATGCAACAATTGCAGGCCGGCTGCTATAATTATTTTACTTTCCTGCAAAGTCATTTGCCTTTGTCACAGGGAAAACAAATATCGCTCATACCTATTTGTCTATACAAAAACATGTTATATTTACTGTTGGTATTTTCTACCTCTTTCTAAAAATGATAAATCTTTTCTAAAACTCCAACCTTAACACACGAAAGCGATCCATGTTTGACATACAAAATATTGTATTTTTTGACTGAGCATTGAACCCCCCTTCTCTCTTTCTCTTGTGCAGATGTCCCATAGCCAACAGGACGTGTCCACCTGGTCAGGCCTGGAGCTCCAGAGTGTGCCACTGCGTGGGTTTGGCTTCAAACGCCTTTTACAGCCCTCCACCTTCTCCTCTGCACCTGCCGCCTCCAAGACCAGCGACACAATACAGCGGTCAGTTTGGAAACAACTTATCTTATTTGTTTGTTTTCAAACAAGGGGAGATTAACAAAAATACTTCTGAGACCATGCTCCCTCTGTATCTCCTCTCTCATCTACTGGGATCAGTAAAGGAGACATATTTATTGTAGGAAGCCGTTTCTTAGATTTCATGCTTGAGGTTTTATTGGACCAACTCCCCGATAAACCGTGGCTGATTATTTCGACTTGTAAATTGTCACCAAAGGAATGTGTTATGGTTTATGTGCACGGGCCGACGGCTGCAGGATGTAATAGAACATAAGTCCATGTGTTTTTGCGTTTGGAAGTGAAAGGCACTGTGTAAACTGTGGTGCGGCTCAGGGCTGTGAAATACATTGAAACAAAGGAATAACTTTATTCGTATGTCCAAAAAAGACACTTAATATTTGACTGTATTACCTACTACATAATCAAATCAGATGTTCTTATTGCAGTACAAAAGTTTCGTGAGCAAATGTTTTGCCCCCTACTCTCTCAAACTCATTTTCAACAACTTTTTATTATTTGCTGTTGGGCTGCACAATTTTGACAAAAAACCCAATGCTGATTTTACTAATCTTTTGCGATTTTTCAGATATTACGATTGTGCTTCTCTTTCCGATTTTAATATTATAGCTGTTATGGCGTTGTGAGAAAAATACACATCCTTATATTCTCTAATAAAAGTTACTCTCACACTCTTTCTCCCTCCCTATTCAGCGACATTAAAGTGTTTGTTTTATGAAAATCCGCCTCAATCCGTCTAATTACGTCAAAAACGCAGCTTAATACAATGATATGCACGTATGGCGAAAGTAATCGTCTTTTTTTGACCAACACAACCCGCCCCATGATGAAATTAAAATTCCGTTACCTAATCCGACTCGCAGGTCCCGGGACACGCTGCAGAGGCGCAAGGTGAGAAAAAAACCCCCAAAACCTTAGCCCCTTGAGTTTACGTTACAACAGCAGCTCAAGCCTAAATTTCGATTCGATAAAGGTTAATCTTGCAGCTCTAATTTGCTACTTATATCTTTTTTAAGCTTCCAGGAGTTTTCATCAGGCTGACCATTTAATATGCTTCTTAATTTAGAAATTATAACACAAACTTACGCACAATTAGTGATTTTGTAATGAATCTCATGTTCAACTCCTCACTTCCCTTCGCTGGTGTGACTTGAAGCTTTTATATGCGGATTATGATGTGTTCGCTTTGAAATGCAATGCATTTGTAACTTTTCCGGGAAACAAGATGACCTCAACAAAAAAAGAAAGAAAAAACACTCCTCATGTTCAGACAGTCTCCATCTGTTTCAGAAGTTCCTGCTCTTTCAGTCCGCTGGCCCTTTGTCCGTTTCTCTATTGAAAAAGAGTGTATTAGCCTTCTAAGTGCCGCATCTGCCTTCGTTCTGTGTGCACTGTCTGCATTTGTTAACTTTGGCGATTATGAGAAAGAAATCCACGAGTACGAGATGTCTGCACTCCACTCTGTTCAATATAATGTGCATAACCCTCACTCCCCCATCAGGAAAAAAAAGTCTCTTAGAGAAAGCAAAAAGGACCATTTGGGCCTTTCTTTGTGGTGTTTTCTATGTTCTCGCACTTCTGGGTTGTCCTCTCCATCAATCCCCAAACATGTACAACAGGATAATCCTACACTGACCTGAACTGGCCATCAGGGGCTCCGGTAGCTTTTGGGCTGGTCAGATCAGACGTGTGAGACAGAGCAGTTACAAGCACACTTCCTCTTCATGTAACTCTTCAATGGTTCCATCATACCGTATTACAGTTTTTCTCCATTGGTTTGGCTCATTTCTTGAAACAGAAATTACATTCTCAAAACAACACGGACAAATCTCCAAACCACTTGGCAATTGCTCACAACAGAATTGAATTTCTTATTAATTTCAAATGATTAGGTACATTAGCACAATTTCCAAGTGAATAGATCTTGTTGATCTAAACTGATTGTGAATTCTCAGTCTAATGGTTGTTCGCTCCAAAACGTGTCAGCGTCATTTCATTGTATAAATCATCACATGCACAATAGTCTGTTCAATTGTCAAAATTAGTCAAGAACACAATACCATGAATAGCATATATGAACCCCTTGTAACATTTGATACATTTATTACAACAATTAACAGTCAGGTGAAACTAGAACTTACAGTATGTTATGCTGAATAAATGTTCTTTTTACTCTGATGTATGGAAGTTACTTTATTTGTGTGAATGATAATGGTTACAATTTCCTTGGCAGTATGAGTAATGTGTGATGTCAAACCTTGGAGGCTACTCTTACCCTCAAATCCTATTTCTTTGTTGTTGTCGTTTTTTTTTTTTCAGTTTTATACACAATTGTATTCTGTTAGCTAGACAACAAGTTACAGTAACCATTGTCAATGAAGGACTGGGCTAAGACTGAAAGGTGGACATGAGGGACATTTCAATGGTCCTCTGCCATAGTGACAAAACATCTACTGTAAACATTGATACTTGCAGTGCTTACACAATGCCAAAGGGACAAAGCATTTTGGGGGCACTGACTGTTTAAATGAGAAGGAAATTTAGTTTTGACACATGAGTGAACTGTTTTGGGAGAGATATGATCTTTTGCAGGTGAACCATGGTGTTGTGCCGAACACGACGAGTGTTGAGAACGTCCGGTCTGTCTCAAGAAATGAACTAGAGCAATTGAGAAGGATCTTTGCCATTTTCGGGGCATTAACTGTTTAAATGAGAAGGACATTTTGAAGCATGAGTGAACTGTTTTGGGAGAGATATGATCTTTTGCAAGTGTTGTGTTTTGCCAAATGATCTTAGAGTTTTAAGAATGTAATTTCTGTTTCATGAAATGAGCCAAACCAATGGAGAAAAACTGTAAATAAGCAGGCATACATTTAAAGAGTCTAAAGGCTGCAGTGAAGATGTCAGCTGCAGCATTATAGAAACAGGTAAATCGCATCAGAATTTAATTGTGGACACCAGGTACAGTTTGCAGCTCATAAAAACTCTTTCCTCCTCAGTCTACAACCTAGTTTTTGAATTATAGCGACAGACTCCATATTCACGATGTTATGCCTTCTCGAACGGATGACTTCCATTTCAGTATAATCTAAGTATTTTTCCGCTGAAGCACACAGCAAGAACGTTCTGGGCCAGGCAAGGCCTTTCTATGTGGAGTTTGCATGTTCTCCTCGTACCTGCATCAGTATTCTTGTTGTACATTTGTTATAATGACAAATGAAGCCCTTTACCTTTATTTTCCTCATATGTTTCAGTGTATTAAGTTACATCAAACCTGAACTCAGACGTCCTCCAGTTCTGAGTTTGAGAAGCCTGTGGGATTTGGTGTGTTTCTATAGTCCACTGCCACCTCACAGGCTTGTCTCTGTGCTGGAACATCCAGTTCTAACAAAAAATCAGGGTAAAGGGCCCAGCTGACGGCACTGAAGGATGGGTCAAATACAGAAAACAAATGGTGGTAAGAAAACCTTAGCTTTTTCAGTAATTATTCGATTACTGAGGGATTTTCAGATCGAGAAAGGTGCTGCGATGTCCCGGACTTGTAAATGCTTTTCATCCGCGGAATACACGTTATTACATCAACAAAAGGAGTACCTCAAATTGGTTACGCTTGTTTTGCGGAGAACAGCAAAAGTCAGACTCACTCTCAAAGCAACCCAGCAGTTCGTTTGCTGAAGTGGGAATCCCCACTGGCCAAAACGCATAAAGTCTACCTAGAAACAGACACCTCGCGGTGGAACGAGACCTGAGCGTCACCCCACAAGTGTTCGAACATGAGCGGACTTTGGCAAGCCCCCTGACAGACTGTGGCCCATATCCAGTCCGAGAGAACAGAATATGAGGAAATATTACCCCCATAATGCGGCGTGGCAGAGGTCCTGGGACGTGTTGAAGTGTGAGCAAATGAAATTACCTTGACCCTCCGTCGTGAGGCTGAGAGAGGAGAGGCGGCAAGTGAGAGGGAGGAAGACGGATGGGGGTCGGCAGGTTATGAAACGGTGAGAAGAGCCTGGAGATGTTAGCAAAAGTTTGATTTGAGAGAACAGGAACGTGGCGGCCAAAATCATCATTGAGTCTATATTTTGCAACATCTGTTATCTGACAGTGTGGATATCCGAGCATGTTGTGCTTATGAGTAACCCGAGGCTCTTCGGAATTTTTGTATGGTTTTTACATCCAGGAAATAGGTTGGGAACCGCTGCTCTAAAATGTATGATATAAGCACTGCTCTATTGAGAATTAGGTTGTTTTGTAGGGCTCCACGATATTTGAATATTGAGATGATACTATAATTGCAATAACACGATCCATCAAAATCAAAGCAAAATTTAAGCTGGTAGTGTCAAACAATGTTACATTCAAACGATACAGAAAATATGCATTCATTGTTGCGATCGTGCGATTGCCTTCAGTGCAACGATTCCCTGTTCCATTATGTCAATGTTTGAATCATTTCTGACCGTGATGACTGTTTATACTTACATTTTTTCTTTTTAAAACCTCACGTTTGTCACGGCCAGCCTGAAGACGCTTAGTTTTAGTTAGTCTTCTGAACAAAAGTGCGTTTTAGTCTTAGTCACATGTAGTCATTTGTATATGTGACAGTTTTAGTTGACAAAAATCAAAAGGTTTTTATTCCGTTTCAGTATTTTTGTTTGGATGAAGGTTGACAGGCCGTATCAAGCTTTTGACAGACCATTACACCACAATATGCAGAAATAATATTGTGAAAAGGGCTTTTTTCTACAGCGGCCGCTCTCCTCATCCTTTGATCATTGCTTCAAGGTTGTTTATTAACATTCCTCAACATGCTTTCTGTGTTCATACTGCGACGGCGTTTAATTGGGGGGGAAAACACTTTGTCCTGAGAAAAGATAAAGTCCCTGTGACATCACTGTAGCACAATCGAGCGCTCAGACTCAACTGCGGAGGGAGAGAGGACGCAGCGTGCGAGTCTATGTGACTTCCAGACGGTGCCTCTGTATCGGGTGTGCTCTCTGTGTCCACGCTCAAGCCCTGATTGCTAGCCTGGCCAGCCAGAATACACCCATTTCCTATTCTTTACAAAGACGTGTAGTCAGGGATCAGGGGTGATTTCTTTGAATTCCCGATGGGCGTTATTAACAAGCATATTAACCAATCAGAGAAAAGCCGAATATGACGCAGGCGGCATGCGGCACATTTTGTAAACAAGGAAGTTAGTGGTTTTACGAAGCATCAGCCAGAAGAGCAGAAACAAATGGGAACGCTCTATTGGTTCTGTCACAAAAACTTAAAGGGGGGGGTATTATGTAAAATCGACTTTTTCAAGCTTTATATCATGTTATTATGTCATTCCCTCATTAAACACATGCCTGGAGTGTTGCCTTGGCTCATTCACATATTTTTGAGTAATCAGTAAAAACTTAGACGGCAGCCATTTTAGGTGTAGCTATGCCTCAGTCCTCCTAGGAACGCCCCCACCTCCTGGAGACGCCTCTGGACCTTTCGTCACCAGCCAAGCCACCAACCACTGCTCCTCAGCTCAGCAGAGCCCCCTCCCCGCACAGTGTTGTTGTTTAGATGCCACAGCAGTGTGCTGAAGGGGTTGTGTCGGAAAGCTTCTTAAAGAGACAGAGGCCTATTTCAAGACGTTCAGTACA
Organism: Neogobius melanostomus; assembly: GCA_007210695.1. Taxonomy (NCBI): domain Eukaryota; kingdom Metazoa; phylum Chordata; class Actinopteri; order Gobiiformes; family Gobiidae; genus Neogobius; species Neogobius melanostomus. The sequence continues at coordinate 173,262 of VHKM01000596.1, read as the reverse complement.
GCCATTTTGAGAGAGCAATTTTATTCAAGGCAGTTATTTTAATTTACTGCATATACAGACCAACAGAAGGTTACGTCATCATTGTAGTATGCTATAGACTGGTGCTATGTGATTGAAAAAAGCATAATACCCCCTCTTTAAGGATATAGGGAGTTATTTGGAATGGGCCAAAAATAATTTCAATAGATGGCAACAAGTAGAAAATACTCTTAGAGAAGATTAATCACCAACACTACGCAGGTGCATTCTTGTTAAGTACAATAAGAAAATATTTTACTAGTGGTTAACTTGGTTCCTGTCTGTGATTGGATCAATATTAAACTTTTTGAGATTTGATTGGCTGTTTGCAAAGTTCCACACGGTCCTGCTTTTGAACAGATACAAAAAGCAGGAGTGGACGACTGACCAGGGGCAAACTGATCACGAACGTCTGACAAACCATATTTTTTTAAACATTTTTGTCTCATCAACGAAAACTCGTCAAAGCATCTTCATGTTTTAGTCCCCAAAGAGCCATTTTTAGCCTGCCACCGTTACGTTATCGTCATTACATTTAAATAATTGTCTCCATTGTTGACATAAACAACACTGCAGACGGTGAATATAAGCCTATTTATTCTTTTATTTTCACTGCAGATGTGTTAGAAGTGGCTAAATGCTCACATCGAAGTGTGGATGTGTGGCAAAGGCCTAAGATGTGACCAAGACCTGAAGTCACTTGGTTTTCAGTCACAGACGCTGTCATTGCCATAAAATTTTATGAAGTCGAGTATATTTTTCCTGGTGCACAACAGAGAGCTCTCATTGTCCATAGTGTCTATCAGTCTCACAGTAAATCAAATTAGAGTAGTTCTTGTCATGAACTCCAGCAGTGTGATCATGGAATACTGTCCCTTTGAGCCAAAACCGTTCAGCTTTCACTATTTTTCCCCCTGACACGCTTATCCTTGACTTCTACAGGGCACAGCTGCGGCCACTAACTCTTCATGGCTATATTTAGAGAATTGCTTTCAGTTTTCCTTCTCGAGTTTTTCCAAGTTCGCAACAAAAGGAACAAAGCCCTCCAAAAACAATAAAGACGATTCACTCACAACAGCCCTCAATGTGAATGTGGCCGGCGCAGAAGATCGGTCTCCAGCCGCTTGTCGTGGTGGATTCGCGGATCTAAAAGCCTGGCCCGCGCCATAACTGTCACACTCAGTCAGAATCAGTGCTTCGAGTCTTCACCGCAATGTATCAGTACAAAGACATCTGCATAATGTTGTAACTGACACGGCCGATCTGTCAAAACACGCAAAATATCAGATTAAAATGAGCCCTGAGAAAAACGCTTACGTGAGAGAAAAAACATATTCTGTTTGAAAATTGGCTTGAAAATTGCCTCATGATGATACTAAACAGCAAAGCAGAAGAGAATTACACATACAGTATACTTCATCAAACATCACAAAAGTGGGATGCAGGTTTAGTTTTGGGGGGTTGTGGGCCTTTGCCGAGTACTTTTAGTGTATTTCTTTATAGTGAGTCTTTAGATCGATGCTTAAATCAACAGACCTCTGTCAGGCAATAATGTAGTTGGTTCAATTTATTGGACTCATAATTATATACCTGCATGTTTTTGCGTTCCATGGATTAAATCTGAATTTGGAGGAGATTGCTTTGTGACTGTGGAGATTTATAACACTTGTGCACTGTCCACTGTTGGATCTCGCGGGACTCAGTCACAGCTTGTGAAGAAGCTGCATGTTCTGTAGCAAAACATTAGCTTTTAAAGTCAAATATTGGTTTTGATAATCATGCTTTTGCTATACTGTGAATTCACTTGCATTTACTTCATTTTGAACCTAATTTCATCAACATAATGAATGTTGGAGAGAAAACATGGCACTCTTTCTGCATCAAAATGCTCTAAGAAATGTTTTTTTTGTCCCTAAACACCAAAGAGCACCTTGTCACAGAACAATTATTTGACAATAGCTTCCGGAGAATATTTACTTTTTGATACAGTATATTCACTGTGATATACTGTATATTTATATGTTTATCAGATAGCAATGGCCAAACTCTAAAGGCCAGTGCACACCAGTGTTAATTTCGTCGACTAAAATATTTAGTCTTAATTTTAGTCAAAGTGATATTTTTGACGACTAAAATTGGACTAAAACTAAATTAAAAGTTTTTCATGAGACTAAAACTATGACTAAAATGTCCAGATATTTTAGTCGACTAAAATAAGACTAAATAAAAATGAAAAGGAGAGACTAAAATCATCCAAACTTCTATTGACAGTCTGAAAGAGCCTCAGATCATGAAAATTCTCTGCCAAAGGAGCAGCTCTGAGCTTTGTTCATGTGGGAGCAGCTCCATGAAGCAGAGGAGCTTGAATAAATATGATTATAATGAATATTATAAATGCAAAGTCGACTAAATTTGTCTTCAATTTAGTCGACTAAATTGACTTGCAATTTTAGTCGACTAAAACTAGACTAAAATTGAAGATATTTTTTTTACTAAATCTCGACTAAAATTGCATTACATTTTCGTCAAAAGACTAAGACTAAAACTAAATTAAAATATGTTGTCAAAATTAACACTGGTGCACACCAGAACGCGACGCGCCAGACACGAGTTTACTCACTCATACTGAAGCATGAGCCCTGACGATGGTTTCGCTGTCTCCGCTGCTCCTCTCGTCCGTCCCAACAAAATTTGCAGGGGTCTCTGGTCAGAGACCCGTCTGTGTCACTGCAGAAGTTCCAAAAACATGTGTTTTCCTCTGTGGAGCCGTGTCTGAATTCAGCAGTTCTGAATCGTGGAGCAGGTTGAGCGTCGCTGCATTCTGTCATATAGAAAATAATGGACGTGGCATTTTTGCCGCGCGTCAAAGGATCTGAACACCAGCCAAAAACCAGTGGACATTATTTTTTAACAGATGTTACTAGTTTTTAATACCATATTGCTCCTCAAATAACCCATTTTCTCTCTTACACACAGAAACAGCCACTAGGGTTACCTTGGATTTGAAGATTTGTCATCTGATAAAAGGATTTTTATAAAGAATTAGGCTACATTACATTAACATATTTGACACAGGAAATAGCTCTGCCAAAGCCCTCTTTTCCCCTCCAATGGAAATACTTAAAAAGCTAGGACCTGCCAATCCTGGTTGTTTGCCAAAGGATTTAAACCAACCAATAGGATCCCATTTATTCCATCTTGACGCCATTACTGATTAATTAGATAAGATAAGATAGTTCTAAATTGTTTTTCCTAGAGTCACTTAATGGGTCAATTTGGAGTCAGGGTTTAGTTTTTGAGCCAGGATTACGCTGAAGGATGCTGTGGTATTTGTTAGAGTAAATTCCTACGCTGCACAACATGCATGGGCTTAAAAAGATCAGCCAGATTCAGAAAAGAAACCATCTGTGTTTTCTCAAAGGAAACTAAACGCATTAAGAGCCTATTTGAAGAATGTCTCAGTGTCATAGTTTATCACTGACGCCACTTTGGGAATTTATTGCCAGAAAATCACAGCGCTTGTACTGGACAAAAGTTTAGACGGCGGTTCGGGGGGTTATCGCGGACCACATAATGAGTCTGCTGCTGTTGTGTGCACACAGAGCCAGTGCCATATTGACTTAGATATATTAGTAGGGAAAAAAATCATGAAAGATGTTCTAAAACAATGTGAGTGTATAGAAAACCCATGAAACCAAACATCGGTGTTTTATTAATTTGACATTTATAGCCTACATTTCTTTGGATCATCATGTGACATCATTCCAGAGCTCGTTTTACTTTCACATTTCTAACTTGAAAACGTACTTCCTGTCCTCTCCGCAGACCTGTTCTCCTCTGACGTGTGCGGCCCCGACAAACAGCTCGACTCGGAGACGTGCCAGTGTGTGTGTCGCCACGGAGACGCCCAAAGTTGTGGCCCGAACCGCCGGTGGGACCGCAGCTCGTGCCGGTGCGTCTGCAGCGCGACCGCCGGCCACTCCTGCCCCGCGCACTTCACCTTCGACAGACAGACCTGCCAATGCACCTGTGCCAAGTCCTGTCCCAGGCACCAGCCGCTCGACAAATCCAAGTGTTCGTGCGAATGTAACGAGTCGCCAAACAAGTGCTTCCTCAGGGGGAGACGCTTCCACCAGGCCTCGTGCAGGTGAGAGGGCAGAGCACTGGGAGTTTGAAGTATGGATTGATATTCAAAAAGCAAATGTTACCAGTACTGACACATTTAGAAATGTTCTTGGTCACTTTCAAAGGTTGAGCGATGATCCATCAGGCCTCGTGCTGAGAGGTTCTTTGTATTGTGAATTTAAAGAATTTGATGCTATTAAAAATGATTGAAATAAGCAAAATGGTCTGAAAGATTGAAATTTCAGACTACCAAACATATAAAAGCCATTAGTGCATTGGTTTTCAAGCTTTCAACCCTAAGTACCATAACATATTTTACCTTCCAAGTACCACCAGATCAAATCAGGACACAAAAAGGGTCTAAAATAGCTCTAAACATGGTGGTGTGTCCCGACATTATACTATTTGAGAGACAGTGAAAAACATGAACGTAGCATCACTATTAGCTGCTGAAGCTTTATAGGAATTGGCAGCTAACTCTAGAAATTTCTTGCTGTAATGGACATTCAATTTTTTGCCTCTCTTTAAGTCATTCTTAAACGTAGGCTTGTCACTCTTACCTCCATGTGCACTGCAGGTCTTAGCCTGCTCAACTTTGTTCTATTTTTTTTCCCTTTCTCTGTTTGTATTTTTTATTCTCGCCCGATTCTAAATATAGGAGCTGGCTCCAAAAAGCCAGCCAAATAGCTAGCATGAACGATCTTCTGTTAGCCCACGGTCAACGCTACGGGTATAGCCACCCTCACTTAGTCCATCGCTGTTCTATAGTCTGTGGCTGAGGACCACTGTTTTAGAGCTAATATTTCGAAGAAGCTAATTTCTCTCGTTAAAGCACTTTTTTTTCAAAGCTAAAAAGAGCCGCACCAGAGGCTTAAAAGAGCTGCATGTGGCTCTTGAATAGTGGTTGCCTTTGCATGGACTTGGTCTTCCCCATCCCCTCAGTGGGACAGGCCTGAAGTACCACCTGATAGAGACATCCAGGCGGTGTCTGCAACACATGTCCCACTGACTCCTCTCATCATGGAGGAGCAGCGGCTCTACTCTTTTTCGTATACTATACTGATTATACTATAAGTTTGATGGAAAGCTATTAGTTTAAGTGACAACCTACAAAAGAGCTCTGTAAGTCTTCTGAAGTTTTATATGCTAATGATTTTACTTCTAATATCGTGACATTGTTTTGAAATATTGCCGAGCTGAACCTCATATGTAGCTTGGGGTCAACGTCAGATGGCCCAAACATTTACGTCACAGAGTAAGTAGCAGTAATGACCGCCGTTCTTCACATTCACTTCTACTCAGTCAAACACGCCGTCCCTAAACCAGACCCCAAAGCCTGGATTCCTCTGGTGTTGTCGGCTTCATAAATCACAGCAGTGCGGGGTCGCGAGGGGTCAGCGAGGGACAGGCTCGATGGATGTGAGAGAGAGCGAGAGTTTCCTTCGTGAGAGGAGAGGAAATGGTTAAGTGACAGCTCACAGAAGTCATTAGTGGCTTGAGTAGTTTGTATTACTCTCGGTTCACACTGACAACTACAACTACGGCAAACCAGGAAGTATGGGGTTTGTCAGAGGGATGATGCAAGGATTTGGGAGTTCAACAAAACAAAACGTGATCTTCAGTCAAATTTGGCAAAGGCAGTTATTACAATTTCATAGATTTTACTTTTACGATTAATTAATAGTGTCTAAATTACAGGTGTGGACAAACTTTTGTGGTTTGGGGCATTTCAATACAATTCTCAAATAGATTGTCCTAGAAGGTCCTTACCTTTTATTATGTCGGTGAACACGTTGCTGTTGTCAGGGCCGGATGTAAATAAAATGGGCCCCGGGGCTAACGTTTTTTCAAGGCCCACCATATACTGTATGTCTGTCTGTCAGATTTCTCTCTTTCTCTACAATGAAAAGATAAATGAATGAATTTTTAAAATTTGAACATAGTACTAGTTAGGCCTGCCACGCTAAATTTTTTTTGAGGACGATATATCGTCTAAAAAATATTGCGATAAACAATAATATTGAGTATAATGCAAATACTGTAGGCAATAATAAGAAAACTGTAAGAAACTATTTTACCTGAAATGTATTGAACTTTTGGCGTTCAATATTAATACCTTATACCAAACAAAGTGCAAACTAGAAGTGTCGATATACTGTATTCTAGGACACTGTATCCATCTGTGCTTCTCAACCTTTTAACATAACTTACACTCTCACCAGGTTCTGAGTTTGAACTAGGCCTGTCACGACATAAAAAATAAAAAAAAGTCAATATACAGTATCATCTTTCAAAAATATCCCAATAACAATAATATTGATATTTCATTTACATCATTCTGGTTAAATATTTCCTGACCAAACTGTGTTAAATTAAACCTGGTTAGAATAAAATATTAAATAGATGGATTCAAATAATATTGTATCACTGCTAAAGTAGAGTAGCCATATGGTTTTTTTTTTTCTTTTCTTTCAAATATAACCTCCTGTACACACGGCTGTCGGAGTGAAACTGCTTTTTTTGGGAAACTTGTTGACTCTTTGTCAAACTGCTGCAGCTAGGGCGACCATACGTCCCGAAAAATTCGGGACAGTCCCGAAATCCAGGCTCTCGTCCCGAATCCCGAATCTGACCCAAATTGTCCCGAAAAATATTTTTTGAATGTCGAAAGTGCTGTGTGCGCTCTTAAAATGGAAGAGGGGCTTGATGTAGATGAGCTCTACAACAAAAACGGTGCTCTGAAGAATGTTCTGAAGTAGGGGTCCCCAACCTGTTTCCTGTTCGGGACCGGGGGGAGCGCGCTTAGAAACATGTGCGTAAATGGCTCACGTTTTTTAAAGCATGGAGCGCAGCCCTTTGATCGCAGCGCGCTACAGCGGGACCGTGGCACATTCTCTCCTCTCTCTTTCTCTCTGTTCACTTAACAGTGGGACAAATGCAACTCTCTGTCCTGTGAAAGGTTGTGAGGAAAAGTTGTGATGAGCTGAGAGGGAAGGCAAAAGGGAGAGAGATGCTCTGTGGCGCAGGTGACAGATAGAGCTGCGCGAAACGCATTGAGCAGCACGAGGCTGCACTGATTCTGTCTGTCATAAAACCAGATGAACTCGACTCCAAAGGACTTCTAGGGCTACTTTCAATTAGAAGTTGCATTATATATCTATTGATGAACTTATTGGCGTGTGGACAGGCCAAAGATAAATAGGACAATGCGTTTATAAATAGTTTCCTATTTGCAGTCGTGCATAATGTGCGTAATTGTGAATGTGGCATATGTAAAAAAAAAAAATAAAAAACACGAACCCCCCCGTCCCGAATTTCAGGGCAACTCATCTGGTCACCCTAGCTGCAGCATTTCTCTGGCTTTTGAACAGTAACATGTAGACCTAAGCACTGAGTAATGTTCTCAGGACTATCGCGCTTGTATTTGGATAGTGGCTAAAGCGGTCGGGTTCCTCTCGCTAACAGTAGCACTGATTAGCTTTGATACACTAACTGGGCGGTGGTTTCGTTTCGTTCTCAGTTGGACATACCTGCAGTGGCATTAATGTTGTTGTTCTCTCTGTGATGCGTTCTTTTGGCTGGAACTCCAAGTGTTTTCACACGAGTCCCTCTTGCTCCGCAATAAAGTTCACAAAGTGTCGGAATCAGTAAAGCTCCGTAGTAGCACAGCACTTTGTTTACACCCTGCCTCTTTCCAAAAGCAGCGCTAATCTATAAATGATCTGGATACGGGGGATATGGCTGATGTGCTCAATGCTGTCTTTAAGCACAGGGAGACGGGTTGGATGGACGCTCTGCTCACTCAGCGCTGTGATAGCATTAATTCTTCTGTATTTATTTTAAGCACAAGCAGCACGTGCATTTATCGTGCATTTACCGAGACTAAAAATGTTATCGTCCTTCATTTTACTTATCGAGCGATAACTCGATATAGTAATTATCGCGGCAGGCCTAGTACTAGTTTAAAAAATGCCAAATTTGTGAAAAACGGTTTAACATAATGACCCCAATTTGAGCTCCATGGCCCTCGCGGAAGAACCTTTGCTCCAGTCAGAGCAGTTTTTATTTTAATGGTGCAATTTGGTGCATTTTAACAGACTAATAGGTACATATTTTTCCCACTGTCAACTCAATGAAAATGGCTCAGACCTTGTTTAGTCCTGGTTTAGTCTTGGTTTATTCTTGGTTTAGACCTGGTTTAGTCCTGGTTTAGACCTGGTTTAGACCTGGTTTATTCCTGGTTTAGTACTGGTTTAGACTTGGTTTAGTCCTGGTTTATTCCTGGTTTAGTCCTGGTTCAGTCTCAGATACAAAGTCATCTGATTAAGCCTTACATGTGAGGGAGTCTGCAAAGAGAGAGGGAACTCCTTATGTCCAGGGGCCTTTCAACCTGCTGGGCCCTGGGCTTAGTCCCTGTAAGCCCCTGCATAAATCCGGCCTTTGCTGTTGTCCACTATTTTTTAACCAATTCACTGCCTGAACACAAAATAAGTTACGTGCATTCACTGCAACATTATTTTAATAGGCTTCTGCAATTTTATAAGATCCAGTGGTGCATACATTTTCCATTCATTCATTCTTCTATTAATGATGGGAGAGTGTGACCACTGTGCAAAGTCTTCTCCAGCACATCCCACAGATTCTCAGTGGGGTTATGATCTGGACTCTGTGGACACTTTCAAGGTTAATTTTGTCATTCGAAAGTTGTACTAGTTAGTAACACAATGAACGTTAGAAGTGTTTACATGCCTTTGTCCCGTGTGTACACCTACTCTCCTGACCAGATAAATAAATTGGGCACATAGCGTTCCTGAACCTGACTAACTGCAGCCACCCCTGATCAGAACAGCATATACATTCAGGTGGATACTTATTTTTCGGTCAGGCTGTGTATTTCTTGTGGTCATGTTTTGTTGTCTGGTTTGAAGGACTTGGCCGGTCGCATTTAGCCCCCAGGCCTTGGTTTGGCCACTTCTGTTCATTTTGTTTAAAACGAGTCAAAGTGGCTCTATTGTTATTCATTATATTGTCCTTGAATCATAGTCCCGGGACGTGTTGAATATGTATTACAGATAATTGGAAATGGACTGGTTGGTACTGAGAATATCAGTACATTTCTGTGGAGGACAGAGTGACAGATAATACGTGGAGAACTGTCGTGAAGCTGGTGACCCTGTCCTAAGTGTAACCTCCTGCACAGCAGAGGCTCTGTTGGTTCAGCTGTAAATCAGTGTTGTCCTGATGGAGACTGGAGTTTTCACTGAAATCCAAACCGTGGCTCGGACCTCTGACCCCGAACACACAGAGGCCTCACCGTTTGTCTTCATGAAGCTTTGGAGGTGCAGACCGTTTCCACACCAGAGCACTGTCAATCCTTAGTTTTAAGGAACAAGTGATGAAAATGTTTAATTTAAAAAGACCATTTGAACAATTTCTCAAGCCATTCATTGAAAAACCCCATGCTAATTCTTCGTCCCATTTCCGCTAGTGATGAGTTGATCATGAATGAGTCCAGCCAAAGAACCAGCTCTTTTAAGTGAACAAAGTTAAAAGTGATGTCCAGTCTGGTCCGTTTTCTTTGTACTTCTGCTCCTGTTTAGAAGTCTCTCATGTAAATATTGTAAATTGTTTTGAGGGTATCAAAGTGATCGCTTCAGTGGGTAGAATTGTAAGTGAAGGAGGTCAGGTGCTCTTCAGGATCCAAAACGTAAGTATAGGCAAAAAGAGAACAAAAATCCGAGGCACTCCGACTCCTAGTTAAAAGTCCTTTATTAAGTGGACATGCCGACGCGTTTCGGTCGCGTTCGACCTTCTTCAGGGCATACAATTAAAATAGTGGCTCAGGTGTGCTTTTTAAGCCCAGTCTCAGTCACGTGATACAAAGCTTCCGGTTTGAGATGGAAGAGGCATACATGATACAGAGAAAAACAAACAACGAACAGGAGAATTAAAAATAGATGCGCATGGTAAGATAGAGGAAATAAACTCTCTAAACTCTTTTAACTTCATCCTTATGAATGTGGAGGCGCTGTACACGAACATCGATCACACGGAAGGCCTTGAGGCTCTACGCCATTACCTACAAAAAAGGTCTGACTGTCAGAACCCCCCTACAAATTTCATTGTTGACTTAACTCGCTGGACCCTCACCAACAATATCTTTTTATGTCAAGACAAGTTACATAAACAAACCAAGGGCACAGCAATGGGTGCCGCGTACGCGCCAAACTATGCTGGTCTCTACCTTGGATTATGGGGGGAACGGTACATAACAAGCCCCACAAATCCCTAACAACAGTTCATCCATTACTATGGCCAATACATAGATGATCTATTCTTCATTTTTTCTGGCTCTGTAAGCAGCTGCAGGACTTCCACCTCTACCTCAATAGCACCAATCCAAACATCAAGCTGAGTCTGGATTTCAGCAAAACATCTATCAACTTCCTGGACCTCAACATCTATGTGGACGTGGAAGGGACCTTGCACACAACTTTCTGCAGAAAACCAACAGACAGAAATACTATTCTCAGAGCAGATAGTTTTCATCCGTCCAGCCGGATTTCAAACATTTCTTTGGGACAGTTTCAGAGACTAAAACGTATCTGTGATTCAGACAAAGACTTTGAAAGACAATCAAATGACATGTACCTGCGTTTCAAACAAAGGGGCTACAACAACAAAACACTAAATAAATCAAGCACTTGAAAAACCTAAACCCATTGAAAGAAAGAGCCTCTTCAACCCCAAGCCCAGGCGCACGCCGGTCAACAAACTGTCTGCTCCATTCAATACAGCAGCCATGCACAGAATAAAAAATCATCACACAAAACTGGGACATCCTTCTAAGTGACCCCTCACTCTCATCAGTGTTCTCTGAGCCTCCACAATTCGCTGTGAGAAGGGCCCCCACAGTCCAGGACAAGTTGGTTAAGAACTATCTGCCAGCCACAAAACCACAGACCTTTTTCACGAAACCCATTGGCACTTTTCAGTGCAGATCCTGCAGCCACTGCTCACAAATCAACAAAGCTACTTCCGGAACCAAAACATTTTACTGTGAACAATTTGCAAACTGTAACTCCACTCACATAGTCTACAGACTGGACTGCAGGTGCGGTTGTTTTTATGTTGGCCTAACAAAAAGAAGACTCCGAGACCGTGCCTTTGCAAAAGTTTTTCCTGCTGATGGCCACGGCAGGCTGCGGTAAAGTATAGATCCAGTGGTGGTGCAGACAAATGCGTAAGATCCAATCTTGGTCATAATCCGCATCAAAAGCTTTGTTTCCAAAAAAGTACAAGCAGAATATGTCCAGGAACAACCCAAACACAAGCCTCAAATCAAATGCACTGTTGTTTAAATGCCGTGTTGAAAGCGAAACTGAAACTTATTAGGTACTTACAAGCACATGGCCCACTGCTCTGCTTTTTTTTTTTCCTTTTTTTCTTCTTTAATTTTAGAGCACTGTGAAGCTACTGTAAAGCAGCTTTGAAAAATTAGAAAGCATTTTCAATGTATTTCTGGAATTACAAAAACTGCCTAATAATGAACATTTAGGCTATTTTATTTAAAAACTGACTTATTAGCCAATTATATCGCACTTGCACCGTGATGCACTGAACCGTGGGTCCTGCACCGTGAACCGTGAGATAGCTGAACCGTTACACCTCTAACAGTTACCTTGAAAAAGTAATCTTATTACTGAATTCTAATTACTTTGATTAGTTGATTTTAAAAGTAACTAAGTTATTACAAGTTTATTATTAGTTAGTTTATTATAATTATTATTATATTAAGTTTATAAGCGGCTGCCAGCAATACCTCCACCGCCCCAACATACAAATGACAATACGTTACGTCACTCCCAAAGACACAGAAGAAGAAAGCAATTATATCTTTCTACTAAGTAAAATGACAAATATACTAATTCATAGTGACTTAGATCTTATTTAAATCTGATTACTGGTTTGGTTATAGTACTGCGTTAGATTATTTGTTATTTTCGAGTAGCACGTTACTAAGAAACTCGTTACTGACATCACTAACAAGGAACAACACAGATTACTATAAACCAAGTAATGGCACTACTGAAAGAGAAACATCTTTTGTTCTTTTTCATTCCAAGCTTCATTATAGTGGTACGTGCATTGAGTAGTTTGTTTGTATACTTTATTGTCTGTGTAAGCTCTCAGTCGTACAGGAGTTGTCCATCTTCAATGACGGTACTTGAGTCATCTTCTGTACTCAGTAGTTGAAGTCGTCGAACGTTTCGCCTCTCATCCAAAGGCTTCGTCAGCGGACTAAAGTCCCGCTCATCCCGCAGCTTAGATAAAGACCACCAGGAGGAGTTGGGGTTGGCCCGGCTCCTCCCCTCTAATCACAGCTACTCTCAACTGTGGGTAAACACCTTTGAAGTAGAGCGTCTCTCACGACCTGCTCAACCCCATTATCGGGTCAGTCCTGTCCTATTCATAGATGATCACTGCCCATTATCTGTCCTATTAATGGCTAATCACTGCTAATTACCTGCCTATTGTTCTTTTGTTAGCTGAGGTGCCGTCTCCTTGGACTGGCTGTGCCCTGTTGGTTTTCCCCGAAGGAGATTGGAGTAAAGCGAAGAAAGGGTTCAGATTTAATCTTTATTGAAGATGTATACTTTATTGTCCCCATAGGGAAATTTGTCATCCTTCGATGCCACTGAGGCAAGTAAAGAGCAGTGGTTGACGGCAGTGCCGCGCCCGGGGACCCACCTCCATGATGTGGACCAAGGCTGATGGTCAGAATCGCCAGGCTGAAGGATTCACCTATTGCACATGTTTTTAAGTGGAGGAGGAAACCTATGCAGACACAGGGAGAACATGCAAACTCCACACAGAAAGGCCCCGTCGTGGTGGGAATCGAACCCGGGAACTTCTAGCTGTGAAGTGGAGGTGTTAACCGCTGCGCTACGGTGCCGCCCGAACCAGTACAATGGTTCAATCAACAAGTCATGAATCTAAATCTTTGCTAAATTTGTCATTTGCCAATTGAAAACCAATAGAGCCGGCTCTTTTTGGTAAAACAAATCCAATTGATCCGGCTCATCAGAAAGTGCTGAAAATTTCCACCTCAACACATTAGACATTTTATAGTTTGATCCATACAGATGTTTAGCCGTATTTTAAGTGGAAAAATACGTGCATTATTTGCTGCTAAACACTGTTCTTATTTTCTTTTTTTGCAGTTGTGTCAGCCCTCCGTGCAAAGTGCGGAGGCGGCGCTGTGAACCGGGATTCTCCTTCAGTGAAGAAGTTTGCCGCTGTATACCGTCGCACTGGAGGCGGCTGGACTAAACAAATACCAAAACCAAAAATTACCCACATACAAAACCATCCGCCCAAACCAGCCTGCTGTGGTGGCAGCTCAGGACCCTTTACCAAACGGGAGACTTTCATTCGTGGAGAAACGGACTCTGGTCAAATGAAGGTGGAAATGCACTGACTTATACAGACTTACCGTGGGAGATCGGAGCCGGAAGGGAAAGAAAGACTTTTGATGTGTTTGAAATATTGCCTAAATAATTTTAAATGTTTCCTTATTAATTTGTCACAGTATTATTATGTCAGATTTGGGTTATATAATTTATTAAATGTTATTGTCCGCCTGTTTATGGAGATTTTTCATGGAAATACACTGTGATTATTATTATTTTTGTATCATGTAAAGTATATGATGGAAAATAAAACATACTGAATGTTGAAATGAGACTTTGTCAATCGTCCACAACCCTTGCATGTTGGGATTATTTTCTCCCTTAACATTTTAATTTTAATGTCAGAGTAAAGAAATGGACCAAACTCTTCCTTTCCAACGCTTATACAGTATGATGACGTTTTACTGAGTAACACCTCAGAGTTTTCCTGGAAATAACAGCGTGGCGTTGTCTCGTCTTTCCCCACACGTATTTATTCACAAATATTGATATGTTTGGTATACATGTACATGTGTAGCATGAAAGTTGACCGAGAGACGTGAGGCCAGGGGCTACCATTTTTAAATGTGTATCAAAATGATTTGCAGAAGACACATTGTAAATTAGTTCAGGCAATTTGAACAAAAATGTTCTTAGAAGAGGGGGGTGTTATGTTTTTGATAAGGAAATATTAGCGTATGGTTAACAGCTAAAATAAGAACAAGGTCAGTTTAGCTAAATATGCGCAGGTTTAAATATCTTGCTGTGTCTCAAACGTGCAGAAACACAAAATCCTATGGAGGTCTGAGTGTTAAACACAGTCCAGATGTTGTCAGCCTGACGCTTCACCTCTGAGGTTAAGCTGCTGATGCCTCCCTGACTCACTGAAGACATGTAACCACGGCAACAGGTAACGCCAGATCAGTGCCGTTTTGGAAGATACGAAAACTGGGAAGTAAGAATAATGTCACTTCAAATTAAAAACATTACATTATAGTCCAACTAATTACTCAAGTAGAATATAAAAAAGTGTTTTAAACTTTTGGAAGTATATCAAAATGTTTCTCATGTACATGTGTTTATTTTCTTGCACAGTATTATCATGATACACTCGATGAAAACTTTGAACATGGACCACTTATTTGAATCATTCGACTCGACTGGACTTGAGCACTGGAATTCATTTTACAATATTTGTCGTTCTAATCTTGTATCTATTCGATTTCTTTGAGGAGAGAAGGGGCAGGAGGTTTTTTCACATTCCAAACAACAGACACTAAAATATCCTATAAAGTATCCTTTTATTGAGCTGCAGATTTCAAATAGGTTACTGTGTCCTGGGACCCAGATCTCAACACAGAGTTTTGGGCAGGAGTACCATTAGCCTTTTGAGGATGTTTCTGGATGAGGTGAAACAAGTATTGGCTCATCCTTAGAGACAGGGTGAGGAGCTCCGTCACGTGGAGGAGCTCAGTGTAGAGCCGCTGCTCCTTTGCCATCGAGAGAAGCCACTGAAGTGACCCGGATATCTCCTGGTCACCTCCTTGACCATATGTTCTGGGCACGCACCGCCGAGAGGCCCCAGGGAAGACCTATAGGACATGCTGGAGGGACTACATCTCTGGGCCAACCTGTTACTGTTCAAAAGCATGACTGTCTGGAACTCTGCTAACAGCCCAACATATCTAGAAACGTTTTTTATCAATGCAATTACAAACCTAATTTTGTCCCATTCCAAAGGACATTGAGAAACCCGTTTCACAATCATTCTGACCTGTTGGAATTGTTCAGTAACGATAAACCCAAGTCTCCTATTCTTTCAAAAGGAGGTTTCCCACCCCGACTTCTATTAAAGATCTGAACCGAGTTGCTAATGACCCTGTGTATCCTTAAGTTTAGGTGGCAAAAATGATATTGTTCACATTTTTAACTGCTCTGGCCAATGCCATCGTTTCAACGACTAACTTCCTTGTTTACAAAACGTCATATCCAGATAATATACTTGTTAAACATGGCCATCGGGAACTCACAGAAATCACGCCCAGTCCCAGGCTACACGTCTTTGTAAAGAACAGGAAAAGCGTGTTGTCAGGCTGGCCAGGCCATCTCTCGGCCTTGGAACGCTTTGGGATTCCTCAGGAAGAGCAGGAAGGCATTTGGGCATCTCTACTCAGACTTCTGCCTTCATGACCAGGGTATACGCACTCAATCCCCACATGAACCTTTTAATCACTCTGCTATCATGCCATGCTTTTATTTCATCCAGCATTTGTGATTAGAGGAAGTGAACATCCGTAAGACCTCCATGAGACTCCTGTCAGGTACATTGACTAACGTGATGTTGCATAACTTCAAACACTCATCCCCCAAGTGTTCCTCTTACTCATGTTATTTTGATTTCTCCACTTACCGCACCACTTCCATCACTCAAGAGTTTTCTGCGGAAAATGAGTCTGTTATCATCAAAAGAGATCAGAAAGATTATCCCTCCTTAAATTCTTGAGCGATGACTTGCTCTTTCTGTGGTACACATCACACAAATATGAAAACATTCACGAGGAAAAGTGGAGGAAGATGTCAGACTTACAATACCTGTTTTCTGAGCAGATTAAAGGCCCTGAATCTGACTAGTTGAAACGTGCATATAATTCATTTGCTTGAACTATTTGGATATGCAGGGAGGATTGTGAGAGCTAGAAACGTGTTTGGGCCAAAACTAAAAATGTCTAAGTTTGAACAGGAAAAATTAGGTACGACAGGTTTAAGTAAATCATTTGAGTACTTCTTCCACCACTGCACTTGTGCATTATTTTCAGTGTCAAAAATATTTTATGAAAAACAGAATAAAGAATCATACATCCCTTAAAGCTGACCCCCAGTCCAGCCCTAAACTCAAAGCTTACAGCCCACAAGCCTTGAAAAATGATGATAACATGACATATTATAGGAAAACATTGCAATGTGCCATAGCAGGAAACGGTTAACCTTTGCTTGGACGGACATTAAACACCATCCCAGACGCGAGCTCTCACAGCCAGACGCAGCGGCTGCATGTTGAATGGCTAGATGTGCATCACAGCAGGACTTTGACCCACAGAGACGAGGGTCAGGCTGGGAACAAATGGATCATATAAGAGTGATATGTCTTCCTCTTTCAACCTGTCTCCGCACATCAATGTCCAGCTTGGATCGGGCTCATAATTTGGTTATAAAAAGGTTGAAACTTTATATTTGACCCATCCTTAAATAATGCCACAGCGGTGATCTCTCAATATGAAAATTCTAAAATGGTAAATGATAAAAGTTGAGATGCAGAAAAAACTAATATTAATGTAATTTATTATAGTATAAAGCCGCCATAATGGAAGAAAATAATGCATAATGCCTACCTGTCGAATTTCTTTACTTAAATATTAATATGATAATATGTAATGGAGAAGAATGTCCAGCCCGGATATGACTCGGACCTCCTCAAAATTCTACTTTCCCTAACCTATGTGCACCTACGTTACCGATAAAAAATGTCCAGTACACCTCATTACCACTCACCTGGGCTTACTCATGAATCAGTACACACTTAAAATTCCCCAATTTAGACTGAAAAGAAAAGACTCTTACCTCAAATAATGCTTTTTATGTTTTATGTTTTATTTTTGATAGTTTAGTTTAGTTTATTTATTTATTTAGAGAAACAGGGACAGTGTAGAATAAACATTAACCTCAAAGGGAGAGATGCATCGTACCAGGTTATAGCTCAAGTGCTAATTTCCACCCGTAGTCCCTGGGCAGGCTGATGTTATAGTTTAATACATAAAAAACATCACGCATACATGGATAATGGTATTTACATTGACCAAGTTCATAATAGTAAAAGCAAATCTTTACATGCACAACAATCAGATAAAAACTCTTATACACACCTTTCATTTACTCAGGTCTACTCTTATAGACCTCAAAACACACACACACATATACATACATCCGATCATAGATCTTGCAGACAGAAAGGAAACCCTCGGATGTTCACCAACTTATGATCAAGCAATGAGACGGATGTTCAATGTTCGCGGCAGAGTCAGCCTTGTCTCTCTTCAGAGTGAGCGGCAGGCGTATAGACTCCTGAACAATGAACTATTATCCCACGCTTCAATCGAGTGTTGCATGAACGAGGGGGAGTCTGATCACTATTAAGCTTTGATCAGAAAGATAGGAAAGAATCAAACAATTACAGCGTTCGCAAAAGCCTAAGCTCAGTGCCCGTAAGCAATTGTCCGAAAGAAGTATGTTCTCAAGGCTCCTAGGTGTAAGAGATCCCCCGGATACTGAGCGAGGTTCATTATTATACACATCATATGCGTCATACAATGTTACAATGTTACAATCTTGAGCTTTTCGGCCTCTGTTAGCACTTCAGCAGTTTTTACCCCACATAACACCTCTCAGTCCATCTCCACATTTAGATTTATGACACCCAGTCTCTGTCCACAGTTGCAGTACACATAGTTGCTGGGGAGATTTCGCATACGTCCAGGTTTCTTAACAGTAACTTACTCAGTCGCTTCTCCCCTTGCAGCCCCTCTTGCATCAAACAGCACAAAACAAGTGTTGTGATGCCGATCGTCAACTCTCTTGGCATAAAGTATTTGTGAAAGATCGTGCAATGCGAAGGTCTCCATATGTCCCACGCAAACCTTCGCCCATGCACATTACACAATCACTGCATGGCTCGAGAACGCTATAAACACTGCACAGCCCCTGCCGCCTGAGTTACTGTCCGCAAATGTAAAGGCAAAGGTGTGAAATATTGCTGAAGACTATCCCAGGACATGTCCACACCTGTCCTTAAGGAAGTTACGTCCATGCTAACATTTGAATTTGTTGAATCATAAGAAACAAAAAAAATGATAGGGACTAAAAACATCTAAACTTCCAATGATGGTTTGAAAGAGCCTCAAATTGACTGCCAGAGGAACAAGTCTGTGCATTGTCCCTCCATGAAACAATGCCTTATCATCAGATACTGTATATTTAATACAAGATACGTACATTTAAAGTTGACCACATTCATTTTGAACTTAGTCGATTTAATCTACATGAGAAATATAAGTCTAAAGTACATTTTCTACTAAAGTAAAACTAAATAAATGCAGTCCATTCAAATTGAGATTTGATTGCAATGAATGAAACCCTCCATCCAGCACTTGCAGTCAGCACCCTCGGGTCCCTGCATCGCTGTGGAAGGAAGTGACCGGAGCTGCCGCCGTCTGCCGATCGCAAGATAAGAGTTTGCCGATTTCCAGCGCGTCGAAAGTTTGAACGAGTAGAGCCACGCAGCCAAAAAACAAAACAAAAAATCCAACGCAACGGAGAGCAGTTCACACCATATATTACCCTCAAGTACAATATTGCGCCCCCACTCCCTTCCTGCCATTCAGGGCCCTTCTGACTTATGACCCGCGTCTCTGTGGGTCTGCGAGTTTGATGGAGAATTCAGGGTGTGCCAAACTGTTTAGACACAATGCAACGCTGCCTGTGTATTTGTGCGATTGTGAATGCCGCTAGGCCGAGTTGCCCCAGAGACGGAAACGGCCTCCAGGAAGTGTAGATGGGCATTCTTTAAATATTTTAGTTATAAAAAGAAAAGAAAAATGGTGTAAAGTTTTTTATTAAAGTGGATCTATCATGCATAATTGTGTCATATGAATAGTTTTTGGTTAGTATAGAGTTGTTTGGTTTCTGCAGACAGGGGTAAGAATTGTCAGTAATACTATCAAGCCGAGGATGCTGTGATAAATGCAGTCTGAGTGCAGGGTCTCTTTAAAAACAAAGTAATTATAATGTTTCTTTTTGTACTGTTGATGCATTTGCCATTTAACTTTGTAGCACTTTATTATGTTTGATGGGGAGGAATAGACTTTTTAGAGCTTTTCACCAAGTTACAATGTTGGTCTCTCATCAGAAACAGACCTGGAGCTGTGTTTCGACCGATTCGCGCATCTTTGATTCATCTTTGATTCATCTTTGATTCATCTTTGATTCATCTTTGATTCATCTTTGAATCTCCAGAAGCTGTTCTGATCAGTGCGGCGACAGATCTCCTGAAGTCCTACCAGGAAATGCTTTCCTCACCTCTCCTTCTCTTGCTCTGCTTAATGTGTACAATAATTCTTTTGTGCCCTTTGCCATCAAGGAGCTGAATAAGTTGTAGCCCCTGATGTCATTCAGTTTGTTCCGTTCCTTTTCTTTTGATGAAGTGAATCTGCTGCTGCTGTGTCTGCAATTAACTGATTTTTATAATGGACTTTAATGTATTATATATTTTTATTACATTGCTGGGCAAATGTATTGGATGTGTGAGCAAGCCAAAGGCAAAATTCTGCCATCATCGAGCATGGTAGACAATAAAGTTTTTCTATTCTACTCTATAATCCTTTCATCACTAAGTAAAACCACTCACTATAGCTTCACTGTTTTTAGATCTATAATGCAGTGTTAAGAGATAGCGATAAAGATGTGTTTGACATGATCAAAGAGAATTAAAAAGTAGACCATGCTGTAGTAAAGATGTGTTTTTACTTACTGATGAAAGGATTAAGCTTAGAAAGAGATGGCGATGAAAGCACTTTATGGATACGTAGGAGCTTTTGGTGAGCTACAGCCGCTCTGCTGAACATAGCCACTGGGTGAAGATCCAAAGAGTTGTCAAAAATTTGCAAGTGGCTTAAAACACAGCCCCAGGTCTGTTTTTGATGAGATTGTAACATGATAAAAAAACTATAATTTAGCCAAATACTGCCCCTTTAAAGACTTTAACATATGTTAAATTTGTGTTTTTACCCCCCACTGATCACCAATAAAATGTTGCATGGATGAGTCAGCAAAGCACCATATGAGCAAAAGAGGCAGGAAGGCTGCAGGGTCGGCAGGTCCACCACAGCTTTTTAAGCTTTTCTCCAGGTGAAAACACATGGATTTTGGTTGTGCTGTTTTCCATGCAAAATTGTCTCTTGCTTCTTGATAAAACATTACTATTTCGAATGGCAAAACCACAAATCCAAGTCCCTTAGTTTGTTTAGCGAGAGAAGGAGAAAGGGGCAGTCGCGCATCATCAGAGGAACACAGTTGCAGAGCCCAGTGTCCAATGTTTTCCACTCAAATGAAAACAGCAAAGGTTTGTGAATTGAGCTCAAATGATGAAACCCCTGATCTAGTCGAAGAAGATAATTTTTTTATAGGACACCACCTACAACTTTGTGATTCACATTTACTCGAATACAAATTGCAAATATCGAAACAATATGGCCCAGAGCGATTGGGGTGAAGGGTTGAAAGGATGATCATTACATGACAATCGCACACAGGAGGAATTCATTTTGACGCTCAACTTTGTAACTATAACAGGTCGACACCGATGTGCCCTTATGTTATCAATTACACTATCAAAGCCGTCACAATGGAAAACACCTGCTGCCCTTCCACGAACCTGTGGTCAGTGTGAATTGATTACACCCGTGCTTTTATGGAGGCGATGGACCCGAAAGGACAGTGATCTACGGCACATGTAAACGGTTATAGCTGTTTGTAACAATGTGTAGCAGCTCGGCGAATGAAAGTGTCAGTGATGGGAGCGGAGACGAGGTCAGGAGGGGAAATGTGTCTTTGTTGGCTCGAGTGATTGAAATATTTCGGGACAAGCATAACCCCAGGTACTTAAATGGCATTCAATGGTATACAGTGAAGGGTTTCCAGGTTACACACAAGTTGAAATTTGAGGACTAAATCAAATATTCTATATCTTTGAATGGTCAAATGTAAGGTTAAGGTTTACTTTAAAAAAAAAAATCCCGGTAGAGAAAATTGTCCTCCCCGCTCCCTTCTCCAGGTGTGGAACCATGCTGATTGTCAGAATCACCTGCTGGAGGATTTATTCCAACTTAATATCCTGGATATGATACCTAGATTTGATAATCGTGATGTGGAAAAACTGGACATGGATGGCATGAACTATGAATTGTAAATTGTTTTATACTGTATGTTGGACCCCTGGAAAAGAATGGCAATCCAGTTAATAAAACTTAATGAATCTTAAACTAAACCTATTGTGCATGTTTTTAGTGGTGAGGAAACCGGAGCACCCAGA
This sequence comes from Neogobius melanostomus, assembly GCA_007210695.1. Lineage (NCBI taxonomy): Eukaryota > Metazoa > Chordata > Actinopteri > Gobiiformes > Gobiidae > Neogobius > Neogobius melanostomus. The sequence goes on along the minus strand of VHKM01000596.1, from coordinate 151,527 downwards.
GTACCCGGAGCCAGAAAACACTGCTAAGAAAGGTCCACCCGGCTGGGGATCGAACACGGGACTTTCTTGCAGTGAAGCAGGAGCGTTAACGTCTCAAAGCTGCCCTCCTCAAAATAGCACCTATCTCCATGGAGACGAGCTGGCGATTTTTTTGAGGCATTTTTCTTTTTACCAATAAACACTTGTAATGCAGTAAAGCAGTTACATTTTCCCCAAATCAAATAAAAACATACACAAAACATAAGGCCAATCCTGCATGTTGCACTGACCCTGACAGGATGTTCCAGTAACTCTAGCTATCTCGAATATGGATATTGTCCCAAACCTTATTACTGTACATAATTAATCTTGGTCATTTAAATGGCAAGATCTAGCCACCAACCTAAAATTAATGGAAAACACCTTATAGATTTGTTACTATGTTGTATCTTTCCATCCTGTCTTGAGAAATGGGATGAAATAACTCGGTAAGACATGTTGTTTGGGAGTTGAGTGGCTATATCTGCTTTCCGTCTTATTCTTTCCAATAATAAAAATAATGTCACCGCTAATACAGTATAATAACTACAGCATCTGCCCCACCGCTCACCTCCCGCAGCCTGTCAAACTGCAACTCATCACGACCATGTCATTTGGTGTAACATCTTTGAAGCGATTTCTGCTCTTGTGTGCGTGCCTCGCTGCGCTCCTCTCCTCTGGTAAAGAAAACACAGCCTCTGCCAGACGCTGGGGCTCGCTAATATTAAAACTCAGGTTGGACATCACACATTTTCTATATAAGGCTCGCTCCCGAGTCCAAACAGTTAGGCATAGGGCAGTCCATCACTCCAGACGTGAAGTATTTAATGAAAGCTGTGGTTTGTGAGGCATGTGCATTTTAAATTACTCAGACTCTTCTAAATCTGTTTTTTTTTTGGTGCCATTTTACAAAGCTTTAAGCATGCGCATTCAGTCTGTGTGGATATCAGCTTGTTACAGGTGTTGATGTCATGAGGTGCAACCAGTTCTCCAGGAAGTGCCTTTAAAGGTCTGATATCATGTTTTATTCCGGCTTATAACTACTGTATATTACCATTACTACTTTATACCCGTTAGGCTTGATAATTTTAATAGCATAACTTAAACTTATGTAAATAAAAAGACCTCGGTTTAGAGTTCTCTGCTCCTTCCACCCCCTTTCTCATTACTCCACTAACTGAACCTTATTTTAGTGATATACAGGCCAGAATACACGCTTTTCCTATTCTTTACAAAGAATTCCCGATTGGACGTGATTGATAAGCGTATGAACCAATATCAATCAGAGAAAAGCCGGATATGATGCAAACGACATGTGACATATTTTGTACTAAAGGAAGATAGTGTTTTTTCCGATGCATCGCCAGAAGAGCGGAGACAAATATGAACAATCTATGTCTTTCTGCCACAAAATCTTAAGGATACAAGGAGTCATAGCCACTTGTCCCCTTTGAATAATACGGTACCATCTGACCAAAATGTAGGTTTTCATAACATACGGTGGGAGGAAAATGTATTTGAACACTTTGGAGTTTCTCACATTGGTCATAAAATGTGGTCTGGTCTTCATTGCAGTTCAGCAAGATTCCTGGGTTCACTTACTTTTTCCTCCCTGTCCTGTGAATGTTTACATGTTATGGCCATTAAAAATATGATAAAATGTAAATGTTTGGGCGTTTTAGTTTAAGCAGACAGTCTTTATTCATTCTTGTGATTTTGATGAAGACCAGACCACATTTTATGACCAATTCAGGCAGAAATGTGAGAAATTCCAAAGCGTTCACATACATTTTATTCCCACTGTATAATTCTTGTTGCTGGTGTATTTTTTAATATATTACCCATTTAGATTCTATTCAACGAGTGGTCAAAACTTTAAACCTAATTATCTCAGAACAACTCAGAAAGCAGATACAACCTTATAATTCTAAGTGGATGAAATGTGTCTTGATTTGATCCCAAAGTCTCGTTTATATTTAGTTTTATTAAATGGATCTTTTACCAGACTGGGCAGAGTCAATTTCATCCTGCAGTTTAGTGCTTCTGGCAATTGACAAAAGCCTCAGTGTCGTCTTTCGCCAAATGCTATGAAAAGTAAAACAGTTCAGTGTGACCTTTGAGACTGACTGATTACAGCCACAATCAGAGGTTTGGCATCAGGAGGATCTCAACCCAACTCTTGTCAGTGCAATGACTTATGCATATGGGCTTTGGATATTATGTATACCAGCTTAGAATATCTGACCAGGCAGATGAATCAAAGACTAAATCCATAAAGGATCTAAAAATGTACCTACATTTGATGTAAACTCGAAACCAAATAAAGACCTAACTTGAGTGCCTTACCAAAATATAAATGAAAATATCACTAATTAAACCGAAAAAAATAAATAGATGCAGATGAGCACCTGAAGAAGTCCAAATAAGCCCAGACAGGGACCACATTACACCTGTTCTTGAATCTTTACATCGGCTCCTTGTACATTTTAGAATCCACTGTGGATCAGCTGTGGATTAACTTGCCTTTAAACATTTGATCTTTGACCCTGGAAGAAATAATAGAATAACATCCGAACCAAAACTGCCCATATACCGGTCAGTGTGCTCGAAGGAGTGAATCAAAACTTTTGAAATTGTCTGAATAAATGAAATGACAATGGAAACCTCTTAACCCCTGCCTTAACCGAGCGCATTTTCTCCAGTTTGGCTTTAGGGAAGGGAAGGCAAGTTTATTTGTAGAGCATAATTCATACACAAGACAATTCAAAGTGCTTCACATTTGCATAAAATTACAAGAAAGCAGATAAAATCAATCAATAAAACATCAACATAAAAGTTTATCAATTACAGTAAAAGATAAGAGTGCAGATAAAATACTTTCAGTTTTCATATGCACGGGTAAAAAGAGCTGTTTTCAGCCTAGATTTGAACATTGTCAGAGTTGAGGCCTGTCTCACATCCTCATGTTCCAGATTTTAGCTGCATGAAACTGAAACGCAGCCTCACTGTGTTTATTATTGACTCTGGGAACCACCAGATGGTTCATACAGCTCTAACATGTCAGAGATATACTTTGGTGCTAAACCATGAAATGACTTGTACACAAGCAGAGCTGTTTTAAATTCAATTCTCTGAGTGACAGGAAGCCAGTGCAGAGACCGGAGCACTGGACTAATATGGTCGTATTTCCTGGTTCTTGTCAGGACTCGAGCAGCAGCGTTCTGGATGTACTGCAGCTGTCTAACAGCTCGTTTAGAAAGGCCAGTGAGCAGGCCGTTACAGTAGTCTAACCTGCTGGAGACAAATGCATGGATGAGTCTCTCTAAGTCTGGTTTTGACACTATTCCTCTGATCTTAGCAATGTTTTTCAGATGGTAAAAAGCTGATGATGTTATTGCTTTGATGTGGCTGTTTAAGTTCAGGTCTGTGTCCATGATTACTCCTAGATTTCGAACCTGATTTTTTTGTTTTAGAGAGAGAGACTTAAGGCGACTGATCTTTGTCTTTGTGTCTGTGGGCCAAAAACAATGATCTCAGTTTTGTCTGAGTTTAGTTGGAGAAAGTTGTTTTGCATCCACAAACTGATCTGTTCGATGCAGTGACAGAGTGTATCTACAGGCCCATGTTCACCTGCCGTCAGTGACATAGATCTGAGTGTCATCTGCATAATTGTGGTACGACACATTGTTGCTGTTTATTAGCTGACCCAATGGAAGCATGCAGAAGTTGAATAAGAGGGGTCCCAAGATTGACCCCTGGGGGACTCCAAAGGTCATAGCAATTTTGTCTGAGACACAGTTGCCAATTTCGACAAAGTACGTCCTGTCCTCGAGATAGGACTTGAACCAGTTTAGACCAGTACCAGAGATTCCCACCCAGTTTTCTAACCTGCGAAGTAAGATCCCGTGGTCCACTGTGTCAAAGGCAGCGCTCAGGTCCAGCAGAACTAAAACTGAGACCTTACCTGCGTTGGTGTTCATCCGTATATCATTTGTCACCTTGATCAGAGCTGTCTCAGTGCTGTGTTGGGGCCTAAATCCTGACTGGAAAGTATCAAACACATTGTTAGACAGGAGAAAGTAAGTGAGCTGTTGATATATTACTTTTTCTAGGACTTTTCTTAAGAATGGTAGCTTTGATATGGGCCGGTAGTTGTTCAGTACCTTGGCATCAAGGCTGCTCTTCTTTAGAAGAGGCTTAATGACTGCGGTTTTCAAGGCCTTTGGAAATGCTCCAGTCTCAAGCGAGTGAGTTTGCAATGATTTTAGAGAAGTACTTCTCCCTTTCTCCACGCAAAATCTGGTTGAACTCACAAAGCACTTCTTTGTATACCTCAAAATGAACCTGGAGCTTTGACTTGCGCCATTTCCGTTTGGCTTTTCGGCACTCCTTTTCTGTGCCCTGACCGAATCTTCACTTCTCCAGGGTGCCTTTTGTCTATTGTTAACCATTTTAACCTTGACAGGAGCAATAGTATCCAAAACATTTAAGACGCTTGATGTGTAAGAGTCCAACAGATTATCAACATTAGAGCATGGGGGACTTTCAAATCTGATCATTTCCATAAACTGTGTTGTTGTTGTATCATGTGTGTGTCTTCTTTGAATAACTCCAGGCCCAACCACTGGTTTGGGTGCAACAGACAGGTCAAAGAAGACACAAAAATGATCAGATAAAGCCAGATCAACCGCATTCACATTTGATATATTAACACCTTTTGTAATAACTAGATCTAGAGTGTGACCTTTGTTGTGAGTTGCCTCACTCACATGCTGAATTAAACCAAACATTTCAAGGACAGCACTGAGTTCTTTTGTATGCCTGTCATTGGTCACATCCAAACGCACATTACAATCACCTGAAATACAGGTGAACAGTCAAAATCAGTGCATATAAATGAAAGTAATTCAGTAAAATCTTAAATAAAACAATTCTGTGGTGGTTTGTAAATAGTCATATAAAGTATGGAAGATTGTTTTATCTCCATTTTGAAAGACACATACTCAAACGATGGAAAAACCCCAAATGACAATTTGTGAATAACTATATTGTCCCTGAATATGGTACAAACACCCCCGCCCCTCTGGTTTTGGCATGTTTCAAACACAAAATTGAAATTAGATGAAATCAAAACTGTGTTAACATTGTTTGTGTCGAGCCATGTTTCAGTTAAAAACATAAAATCTAGATTATAAGAGGAAATCAAACTATTTATTAAAAATGACTTGTTTTTTAACGATCTGACATTGAGTACAGCATGTTTGAGATTTAGCTGTGTTTGAGTGGATGGAATCTTTTTGCAAGAGATATGGATTAGAATTCTTTGATTGGACGGTCTTGACTGTCCCTCTCTTATCTACTCTAGTATGTTGTTTGACAGTACTAATTGTTTCAGAAGAACACACTCCCTCTATGGACCTCTGGTTGGTTTTGCGTTTGCTATGCATGGTAGCAACGCAGAGGCCCCTAATGTCCTAGACAGCAGCAGTGAAGCTGCTGGAGATAACAGCTGTGGGCACCGGTGGTGGGGGCCGAGCTGGGGAGACCTTGGTTGATTTTACCCAAATCTAATAATAAGCATCAAAACAGCAACAAAAACGATGAAAATGGAACAAAAAACAACAACTTGAATTTTCATTCAAAGTTTAGACTGGGCCTATTCAATAGGCGGCACAAGGGAAAACGATTAAATCTGACCCACGCCTCATTTTCAATAAAAAACAATAACATTTGTTTGCTATTATCCGCGCCAGTTTGGAGTTGCTCCGCAGCGCATTTGCACCACTTAGCGTAGCTGTGTTTATGTGGCTCTGCTACCCTCTCCTCAGCACAGACTGAAATGAATAAACATGGCTCTTTAAACTGGTTAACCCTTTAATGTTCACTCCAAGAAAAAACGATGTAAAAATTATTTTTCTGCATTTTTCAAGTTAGTGGGGCACTAATAACACAATTAATAACCAACTCACCTTTGAAAATGCAGCCAAAAATAGTCCACATGTCAGAGGTGATTTTTCAGTTTTGAACTTGCTAGCAGCAAGATGAATGAAAGTGCTACTGTCAAAAATAAAGTGACCTCTAGTGGATGTTTTAAGCATAGCATACTTCAACCAAGTGGTAGAGATGACCCAACCAGTTTGAGTTCAGTTCCATACATTTTTCAATAAGATATAGTGACTCAAAAAGTGATCTACCAAATGGTCGAGCAGAACATTAAAGGGTTAAAAAGGCTAAAGTAAGAAAACTGGAGGCTTATCGTTGGATGGACTGACAGATTTTACCAAACCGAAGCACAAGGACCCTTGGATTATTGCACGAGTCTTCTAAGGTAAGGACAGCTTTATGGATGTGTTTGTAAAGCGGGTGTTGAAGCTTGAGAGAAGTGTGAGTTTGGAGAAACTGCACCGGGCTAGCACGAGTGTTCAACCGGTCAACACGCTTGTTAAACCGCTATGTGGACTCTAACTTAGCGAAATCATATCAACATTATTCAGTTGATAGGTAAATGTTTGCTTTCTTTCTCCTCAATTTGATCTGCATTTGTGGGAAATGGAAAGATACAAGCGCAGAGATGTTTCTTTGCGATGGTAGGAGTTAAGAGGCTGAAGCTGAATAAATAAGGATGCAAACATGAGCGCGCCATCTCATAAGAGCGCCTAATTCACTGAGTTTTTTTTATTATCATAAAGCACCAGGTCTGGACATGAGAACAGTGGCTCCACAGCTGCTTGGTCAGCCCTATGCCACCTCAGCTGTGAGGAGGTGCGCTGCAGCCCAATTGGGATGTTGTCCCGCATCAGCCCTAACATTGCCTGTTTTTGCCCTAACCTAGTCAAAAGCAACTCCGTATAGTGTTGCAAGTACTTTGGTGTATTTTGGCTGTTTTAAATGTGCTTAATGAATACATTTGATTTGCTTTGAAGTACCATGTGTCACAGTTCGACAACCACGCTTTACTCCATGGGGTCAATGATCACACAGATATGTTGAAGTGTCTTGCCCAAGGACTCACGTACCACTCAACCGCTCTACCATCTGAGCCATATCCTGTTTTATATAAACCCATTGAAATTCATTCCCAGAACTGCTGTGTGTGCATTAAAACTGTGGTTTGCGAGACGTCACTCTGAGCAGGCGACGGTCCCACTTAAACCCTCTCTGAAACTGTGAGTGAAGATGAAATAATGAGACAGCGGTGACGCATGCTCTCAGGCTGAAGACGGCGCTTTGGTATAAATAGACTTTTATAGCTGGGAACTTGTCACTGTTCCTGTCCCAATGATCCAATATTATACAGAATAATAGGTTTGCAAAGCAGCCATTTATTACAAGTCAATCATAACAAAACAAAGGGAGAGGTGCTGGCTTTTTTAAAATATAGATTTCATATGAGCTGATAAGTAAGTTGCCAAATAAAGCTATGACATAAAACGCATTGTATTTATATAACACAGAGGGTATTTCAGATGTCTTTGAACAGCGCTTTGCATGTCAGCCATACATCTAAAGCGTTGCGATGCTGACACCAAGTGGACAAATACTGAAACTACAGCTAAAGAGAGTAGTATGGGTTTACCTATGCAATCGTTTCATACTCTATTTTTTATTATTTAAGGTTATATTTGGACCCCCTCTCACACACGCACATACATAAATATCTATTTATATTCAACATTTCGAATAACATTTAGACATATAGACCTATTATATGAATATATGCACTTTTTTTCCCTTCCAAAACGGTGTGTGAAGATGTGACATCGCTTGGTGCTTGATGTTTGCGTGTAAATCTTTGAAACCTTGAATTATACAAAATGTACACTTCCATCACCAAATACGAAGGCATGTGGTGTGTGACTGTGGCTCCCACTTGACTTTCCCCAGTGAGACAAAAATATGCCGATAATGATGACAAGTATGTCACCCCCACCTTAACCTAGCACATTTTCTCCAGTTCAGCTTTACCCAAATCCAACTTATGGGAAAAATATCCGTTTAGATCAGTTTTGTTGGTCTTAGCTTTCAAATGAGGTGTTACACTGGCCTACAGACTCCAGTCGAGAAGCTTTTAGATTTGGGTTACGGGGCAACTAAACACCAAAGCAATGTGTTTCTGCTGAGAAACTGTTAATATGGTGTTTTTAGTGTATTGTCTGGGTAGCACATTTACAACAACTAGCAACTTTTCGAAGAAACTATGCATTAGAGTAGTTATATCACTCAGTACTTTTTACTTGTATGAGTAATATTGTAATGAAGTACATCTCCGAGCTGGCCTTGTGTCGCCTCGGGGTCCTCCCAGAACAGCTGGAGGAGGTGTGCGTGGATCGGGAAGTCTGGGCATCTCTGCTGAGACTTCTGCCTCCACGACCCGGCCCCGGATAAAGCGGAAGAAAAAAAAATGGATGGATGGAGTATTTTTACTCTTGAGTAAAAAAAAAGGTTTGTGCCCCTGTGAGTAAATTTTAAAGTAACAAAAGCTTCATGTCAACCTAAAAAATATGCAGCTTGTGGTTCTTGCGCCCTTTTCTTCGGATATAAAATATACTGTATAATGTTATATAATCATATAATATAACAAACTTTGTTTCTCATAATTTATGTCACAACTGAAACATAAATCAGACGTTTACACCCAAACAGTTACTCAGTACTCAAGTAACATTTTTTCCAAGTACTTTTTTTACCCTTACGTAAGTATTTATTTGGGTCACTACATGTACTTGAGGAAAATGATTTCAAAATAATGTTTCTCTTCCTTAAGTAATTATTTTGGCCACTCTCCACCTCTTTTTGGTATAAACAAGAGTATTTTGCACTTTCGGAGTTGAATGCAGCGGTGGTCAGTAACAAAGTAAATTTACTTAAGTACTGTGCTTAAGTAGAGTTTTAGAGCCTCTGTACTTTAGTGGAGTAGTATTTTCTGTTGAGAACTTTTAACTTTTACTCCACTATATTTGCCTCCAAAGTAAATTTGTCCATGTGTTTTGTTCATTTTAAAAGCCTATACATGCACACAGGTGACGCTGTGCAGATGTACTGTCAAATGCCATCGTATCGCGAAAACAAAGAAGAAGGTTTGTTCCCGTCGTGTTGCCGTACAGAGGGGCATCCGGGTACAGGTTTTATGTTTTTAAAGCTGCATATTCATTTACTTTGATTAAGTATTTTCAACAGCAGATACTACAGTAATTTCAAGTAATGCATTGACAGAGCAGCTTTTACTTGGACAGGAGTAATATTTGACCAGTAGTATCTGCATCTATCTGAAATCAAGTAGCATATACTTCAAGAACCACATGATAAATTCCCCCCAATAATCCTATAACAGGCTACTCTTTCATTAGGCCCGAGCAATGGACACGCGATGTCCCGCGAGGGACTAATTAAAATCAATAACGGAGACCGAAAACGCAAGAATTCACATAGCAAACGTGAACCGATATGCAAGTAACAAGGATCAGAAATTAGTGCTCAGCCAGCTCTAATTTTGGGTGGGGTCTGCGAGAGAAAATAATAAATGGCTCTGTGGTGGCCCCTCAAACAGCCAGTTTACATTGAGTCAATGAGAGCCCGGTCGCAAAAAATGTAATTGTACAAAGGTGACACTGGCCAGGGACATAGACCACGTCAGGACATGTAAAAAATTATATTATAGCCCCGCCCTAAACGCTACAGGAAGTCGGCCATCTTGGCCCGAACCTCGAACCTTCAAAATCGTACCTCTTGAACTTCTGACCCCTGATCCCAGAGTTTTCAAACGAAAGCCTCAAATTTTGGCCAACATGTCCCAGACCCATGTGGCTTTACAAATCATCATTTCAATTTTTGAAATATTATTGGGCGTGGTCATGACAAGCCCACAACTCCGAGGCCATTTTCAACAAAATTCAAAGTCTCATATCTTTCACAGACTTTGTCGGATTGGAAAGGACCCAATCCGGCACACGTGCACATTCCCGAAATGGACCTAACCATGTGCAAACACAGCCACTCGCCAAAAATGCCTTTAAAGTGGCTTGTAAGTGGCCCGCCCACCCTCTGTGAAAATAGCCAGAGTTCTTAGCCTGACAGCAAGCCGGTCTCGTCAGAGTTTCTTCTGAAATTCGTCCATTTCCCCCTTTATTAACAAAAGCCACACATTTAGACTCCTACACCTACTACTAATATGTCACAAAAAGAAGCTTTAATTTGCTCGTTGTTGGCTCCAAATTCAGCTTTTTTGGACTTTACCATCACAGGAAGTTGTGATTGGCTGTTTCCTGTCCGTCTCTCTGTGTGGTCCTCTCACTACATGGATTTGACCAAAATATTGTTTCACCCATCGAGGTTGCTGCGTGGCTGGAGCATCCCCTCAAATATTTGGCCTCCCAGGCGAATTTGCCCTAATTATAAAATTATTCAATTAATAGTGGCTGAACTATAAAGCCATCTCTCCATTTTCTGCTCATACATGAACGCGGGGTGTTTTCTTTTTTTTTGGACTGGGCATCTACTGGGAAGTACATAAACCGCCGCCTATGGTCCCACCCTCATTAATAACGAGGAAAGAACAGTTTCAAAATATGTGGAACTACACAGAAAGAAATGTGGAGACAGTAGGGAACACTTGAGACAAAGCTAGGGAGGGTGTCGAAAACAATTGAGAAAATGGAGGGGGGTGGGGGAAATGACCTGAAATGATCTCTCTCCTCCAGTGGCGTGCTGGAACCTAATTTCGGCCTGATAATTTAGAGAATAGTAGCCCACATTTAGCACACTATCACATGGAGTTATAGCTCAGTGATAGTGTGCTGGTCTTTGGTGCAGGAGGTCGCCAGTTCAAACACAAATTTGGCACTTTTCTAATGCTTTCTTATTTCACATGGGCTACTGCACTCAGGGCCTGATACAACTCCAGAATGAGCACCAAGTTATGTAGATACAATTATTTATTTGTCTACTTTTCGACCACTGCCTTTTTCCTCTTTAGTCGTGCAGACCACTGCTGTGTTTTCTGCAAATACAAGATTACATTTCATAAGATTGATATCTTATGCGACGGTGGCGCAGATGGTAGAGCGGGTCGTCTCATGATCGGAAGGTCAGGGGTTCGAATCCCGCCTCCTGAAAGTGCCCACTGTCGTTGTGTCCTTGGGCAAGACACTTCACCCTCCTTGCCTCCAGTGTCTGCGTACACTGGTGTATGAATGAGAGTGTGAATGGGTGAGTGGATCCTTGCTGTAAAGCGCTTTGAGTGCCTAATGTAGGTGGAAAAGCGCTATATAAGTTGAGACCATTTACCATATACGTTTAGTGGCGTTGTTTCACTCAGCTTGGCTACCTCCATAGGTAGAGCACTAGACTCCCATCCATGAGACTGCAAGATCAATCCCAATTCTTTTTTTTTCTCCCTTTTTTGTACTGTGCACCTACTGGAAAGAACAGATATCGGTACCTATGGCTCCAACCTCATTAAAAACGGGGAAAACAGTGTTTCAAAATGGGCAGAACTAAAGAGCTAAAGAGTGGGGGACAATTGGGAAAACATTGAGGCAAAACTGGGGAAAATGTCGAATATAAAGGAGACAAGATGACCTGAAATGACCTCTCTCCTCTCTGATGTAGGCTCATTCCCCTTGGAAAACCTGCCTCCTCTCGCTCCAAAAAAAACAGGTGAAAAAATAGTTTGAAACTATGGTCAACAAGATAGGAAGAAATGGGTAAAAAGGGGTGAATAGTCTGTGTCCTATTCCTGCTGGGATGAAGCCCTGAAATGACTTCTAATGCAACCACCTACAACTAGAATAAAGTGCAATCTCTAGTTCGCCACTAGTTGGCAGTGCACAATCAAACGGTTTTCTTCTGTTTTTGTCTGGCTTCCATCTTGACTTGCACCAGAGCACAAAAAATGAGCAGAGGCATAAAAAACATGAGCCAGAGCAGAAATAACTGTTCACATTTAAATTAAGACAACTAAATATATCCTCAAGGTTGAACTTTATTGAATCATTTTGTAATCAAGGCAAATTCGCAGCAGGTTTTGGCGAGAGCGAGCAGGGGCGGTCGCAAGGAGGGGACTGCGCTAGTGGCGAGGGCCTTTATCGCCGCGCGCGGCTTTAATTTATTTTTATTTTCTGTTTTAAGTAAACGGAGAAGTTCAAACCATTAAAAGCTATTTCGAAATCTTCAAAGTGCTTTTAAGGGATCCCCAAAACACGGTTCAAGTCTGTTTTTCACTCAGACACAGGCACAAAGGCTGGGTCGCTCTGCAGCTAAAGACTGTTTTGTCGAAGAGTCTGTTGCTGATGGAGCCATTATCAAAGGTGAGGGTCGGGTCAGGAACGGTCATTCCCTTCAGAGCAACAGCAACAAAGAACAAGAGAAAAAAGAAAATCAAGAAACCCAAAAGTTGAATGTGTTTTTCAGGTGTTTCGGGGTCAGGCAGTAAACAGGGACTGAATGACGAGTATCTATGCGGTGGTATAGAGACCTTGGGCTTGCTTCAACACATTCAACAGAGGAAAAGTAAATACAGGGCACATACGTACTAGGATAGTTTGTACTTCAAGGATGTTTCTTCTTGTGCAGCAGGTAGAGCTCTGATTTGGATTTAATGCATTAAATCCTTGTTGTGTTACAAAAAAAATAACCAGGATGTCAATTTTAAACCATTAAGGCACCACTGATTTGTTAGAATGCCACTATCTGACGATATAAAGAATTTTTTTGGCGGGAAAATAACGTCATTGCTCGAATAAATTTGCAGAAATACAGACGTTATGGTCCAAAACAAATTCAGCAAACGTTTTGGCTGAAATTGTACACATTTATGTTCTCAAAGGTTTTCTGTTGTTTCCCTTTTGCTTTTGAATTTTGAAAATTCCCCTCATTAATTTATTTTCATGGAATGTTTGCGAATGTTGAGAAAAGAAATACACATCAAAAAGCATTACACTTGACTTGCTGCTGCATGTATAAACCCTGCCAGATCATAACAGTTTAATCCAGGCAGAGACTTCTTCTTTCTTGGTCAGGCAGTGTATCTTTTCCACACACGTTATTATTAACGTTGCATGATACAGTATGTCATCTTTAAAAAAGACAGTGCCTTGTGTGTATGGTTTCAACCCACATAAAGGGCAGGCACATTGCGACATTTTGACTTCTTCAAATCAAAAACTTTGGTAGTATTTGTGTCTGAGGTCATCCTGGCTCTGTCCTGACACTGATCTCTCGTGACTGTGGAGAAGGTGGGTGCAAATGGAGATCCAGAGTCATTACTGTTGTCCCTCGAGCAGCAATCAGGAGATTTCACACTCGGAGCGCGGCGTGTAATAGCCCCTGTTCCCAATCAGCGCGAGCTAATCCCGGTCTAACGACCGCAGAGGGCAGGACCTGTGGCACTTCCACCTGACGCTGACGGGGGAGTTGAAGGGAGGAAGAGTGGGCCCGGGGCATGCTCATGTATCACCTGATAGGCAAGTTTATGAAATGGACATTCTCAAGTTCATTTTCGAGTGAAAAGTCCGTACACAAAGTGAATCAAAGTGCTCCACAGATCAATAAGGGAGCATATTCAAATTAATCTCTGAAGGCAAATGAAATCAATGAAACACAAATAATCATCATAAAATTAAAATAGAAGTGAAAACAGTTTTCCAAGAGGATTCCCATATACTACCTTCTCATGAATTCCAGCTGATTTAGTTTTACCGGATAAGGTTTTATGAATCTAACAATGGGGAAATTCACTCGTTACAGCAGCTCTTATGGGCAGACAGTTAGAAAACAAAAGGGAAACTACAAACAACGGTAATGTGCAATCAACGTATAAAATAGACGATGGATGTCTTTTTCGATACTTCATGCTGGCCGATACGATCTGTAGTTTCTATAAACATGCAAGAAGTTTTGGATTAAGTTTTGACTTTTAAATAAGAAGGCAATGTTGAGTAATATACAGGCTAAAATGGGCATTTTACATTAAAATCAAAACTGTTTTGTGATTGCAGCATTTCTATCCCTTCACAAAACAACAGCAAAGCAGTTGATATAATTTTTTCAGCTTTATTTGCTTCTAAAGGCCAGGTCTATTGCATTATGTTCATGGCCTGTAAAAGACATACGCTATCGGACCACATGGCTAATTATTATGCATAAAGTGCCCACCTGCATGAGTGCTCCCATCTCCGCTGTTGGAGCACATTCTGCCTCAGTTTCTGGCTCCTCTGTAAAAGCTAAATGACAGCACTGCAAAGGAAACAAGGAACTCTTTTCTGTCATTATTATGCTTTTAGCGTCATCAGTGAGAGTTCAAGCTATGCATCCGCTGCAAATTCAGGACTGACAATTCAGGACCGCAGATTCACGGCCGTCTTTTGGTGGATCCGTAACACATGAAATCCGATACTCTCAAAAAACCTGGATCAGCTACCGATGCCAATAGGCCTACTGAATATCGGATCAGGACATCCCTTAAAGACAATAAACAATCATTTTAAGAAGAAAGCAAGAAAATACATACATCAAATTAAAATCTAAATCTATCTTACACTGAGAAAACACAATATTCATCTAACACAACATCTCCAAGAGCAATTCCCACCCATTCTCCTCTTGATTTCTGTTTCAATCAAGAGAGAGAAAAAAGTGTTTTTACTTTATAAGGAATGGATTAAGCTTAAAAGATCGAGAGGTGTGTATTTTCTGGACACGTAGGACCTGAGAGGGAGATTTTTGAGAGCTGTTACTGCGCTGCTTAGAACAGCCACTAGGGAAGATTAAAAGACCACTCAACAGGTGGAAACACAGCCTAATGTTCATGTTTTTTGTGGTAGGTGAAACCAGACGTCGGGAGAACATGCAAAATCCACACAGAAAGGCCTCACGCTATTCTTGTCGCAGCGGCGCACCACCTCATGACATCACACACAAACACACAAGCGTTTTTAGCTCTTGAGGAGACTGAATGGGCACACAGCATATAACGCAATAAAGTGTACGGCATAATGTGGGATCTCATACACTTTTTTGAACAAAAACAATTCCGCCTCCTTAAAACTGTGTGTAAAAAGTGCCAAAAAACGGAATCCTCTTTGAGATGCAGCAGCACGGGCCGACAGACCTGGCTCGATCTCCGCTGCGTCTGTCCGCGTGAGTGTAAACCCAGGGAAGCGCGTCATGTTTCCTGCTTCCTCAACATTCCCGTCCCGGAAGTGTTTGATTGATCCGCGGCGCTGTCAGATCCGCGGCGAGCAGAGAAGACTGAGCGCGGGAGAGAAGAGGCGGCTTCGTCACGCCCTTTCAACCCCAAACGCACGCACTGAGCTGCTTACACACTCCATAGAGCCGCCTTTCCCAACGGGGCGATAACCACAGGAATATTTAGTTCCCCAACATTAGCGGCTGCGCATACTCTCACATATATACATGCATCTGCAGAGGACGCGCCGGGCTCGCACTGCACTCCCCACACTGTGAATGGAAGAAAAGAACTTAACAAAAGGTGGATTTTGCAATGCACTTCTCAAGGCAAGACATTTCTTTCCAAAATGTGTATTCTTTTATTGATTTCTCTCAGATTAACAGCGTTTAGTTTGTTTTGATACAAGGTGGACCATACCAGACGTCATCCGTATCAATAGAAAAAAAGAAAAAGAAAAAAAAACGTAAAAGAAGTTGTAAAAAAGGTTTAGTCTTGGCTGGTCATGAAAGAACAGAGTTACCTGTAGATTACTTTTTATGTAACAGAGTAAGGTAAACAGGATTGCAATTGCAAAACGGGTAATTAGATAATAAGTATTGATTATACCATTTGTAATATTTTGAGAGCTGAATAAAATACTCCATAAAACTCAGAAATTTAGAAAAACCTCAGAAAACTACAAAGTCTGGCTGTAAATACAGACGTGATCTACTCGTCTAAAGCAGCCTGGCTTGATCTTTTTTTTTCTTAATAAAGTAACTAATGATCAGTAATTGAATTACTTTTGAAATAAAGTCATCAAAGAAGTATCTAGATTACTTTTAGACGGAGTAATCATGTTTTTATGGACTCATTCTAACAACAGTGGTAAAGAACATCCAACAAACTTAACAGTCTGCACCAGCGGTTCCCAAAGTGCGGCCCGGGGGCCAAATGCGGCACTCAGACCAATTTTTGGTGGCCCTCAGGTTTCTTGCTCATTTGGCAGACATCGCCAGAGATAGTAATTTATACTGCAACTTAATATTTCAACACAATTATATGGTATGTCCTCAAAAACATTTCACTAAGACAGAGCTGAAGGTTCCAGGCCAAAATAAAGGTGTGATTACAAGGTTTAAACCTCTGCAAATGCACTTTTCAATTTCTCTCCACCATATACACTTTGGTGTCCGGCCCTCGATGAAAAGTTTGGACACCACTGGTTTACACAAGTGTTTATTTTAGACATTACAAACATGCTTTGATGTGTCAGTGTACACAAACTAAAATCCATATGATATGGGGGATAATAACATATTTGGCAGAGATAACTGGTCCTGCCTGACTCCCTTTCGTTTCCTCCTCTCCAGTGAATTTTAGACAGAAACCACAGTTCTTTAATTTATTTTCTTTTTTGTGTTTCGTCATGGCCCCCATGTTCTCTTTGAGAACACGAGGCCAGCTGATGTAACGACAGCTGCAGCTCAACAAACAGCAGTGAAACTGATCGGACCATTTCTCTTTAAAAGTTTCAAAATTGTTCAGCAATAAGGAGGACGTGAGAAGCTCCTGTGAAGCTTTGTGTTTTACTCAAGACAAACATGTGTATTTAGACTTTATTGTCCCCGGAGAAAATATGCTGACTAAATTTGACCCATCCTTAAACCAGTGCCTCAGGACGTCCTGTCAGGAGCAGTGTAGACGACCGCAGTGCATGTTTTATGCATGTTTTAGGTTGATGAGGGGATCTGGAGCACCCACAGGACACCAGACAATATGCGGACTCCACACAGAAAGGTATAAACTTGGTTTCTGCAAATCAATGGATGTTACAGCCTGCTGTCTACAAACATGGTGGATATTGTCCATAGCATCAGTTCAATCCCGATATCTAGTGTCTAGTATAGATTTAAATAAAACCAGATTCCACCTGGAGACCATTTTAACCTTGACTTTAATGTAAGCCGAAGTTTTCCTTCACTCAGCAAACCCACCAGTTCACCCAGAGCAGCAGCAGTCCGTGCTGATTTCTGACAACTCCAAACTTGTTTTCAACATGTCTGCCACATGTTTGTGAAGGCTCCGATGGATCTAAACACACACGGGCTGTGAGCAAGCCTCCGCCTGTTTCCAAACACTTTTATCATGTTATAACATTGTTCCGTCGACAAAACTTGGTTGTTTCCTCTTCTACAGGTGAAGCTCTCGAACACGAAACTGTTCACCACATTTTCAAAGCCCATACAGTAGTCCATCACTGAACCTATTTTGATGAGTTCTTCGCTCAAGGTGTGTTCTTCACAGCCCCACCGCTTTGCTAGCATGCCAGTAGATGAAAGTGAAAGCTTGTTTTCACTGTTCTGCACCATGACATTCACACTGCTGCCTGCAGAGGGCTCCCCAGGGCAGTTTGAAATATGTGTATATGTATATAATAATATATTTCAAATTCTTCAAAGATGTCATCTTTTATTTTTGGCATTTTCTCAACGAGCTTCATAAGGTCGTTCCTGAAATGGTTTTCACTTGAGAAAATGTCAAAAGTGTGCACAGTAGTAATAATAATAATGCATCGGTTTTATATAGCGCTTTTCTGGACACTAAAAGACGCTTTACATTGCACTATTCATTCACTTCATACCTGGTGGTAGTAAGCTACTATTGTAGACTGACAGAAGCGAGGCAACCAGTCTGCGCCATCGGCCCCTCCGACCACCACCAACCACTCACTCATTCACTACATTCGCTAGGCTTCCTGATGTTCCCAAACGGTCTCCCATCCAAGTACCGACCAGGCCCTTCCTTGCTTAGCTTCCAAGGTCTGACAGGATTGGGCAATCCAATCCCGTCAGTAATCAAGCATGTTTGTTTAAAACTTAATTCTGTATGTGTTCATTCATAAATTAATGGTTTCAGTGAGAATCTGCAATGTAAATAGTCTTGAAATGAAAGAAAATCCAACACATGAAAAAGCGGTTCCAAGCTTTTGACCGGCATTGTACTTGTTAAATAAAATAAAAAAATATTGCTCTTCTTTCTGCTGCTTATTCAAGCTGCAATGACTCAGCAGTTTTGTTGTTTGTATTTCAAAGTCACTTTTGAATGAAGTAAGTAAATACAATGAAGATAATTGACATTTGTTTGAGTTCAAATATGCACAGATGGGTAAGGTTTAAGAAATGTATCTAAAAATCCACTCCTTGAAGTTTAGCTGCAACCAGACACCAATCCAGTCTGGTATTTATAGCTTCAGTGCCGCTTTTAATTGGCTATTTGCTGCATGGATCCTATAGAAAAACACACTTACGAAGGTATGAGCACACAGAGGAGTCTCCAGAGCCAATCCTGCGAATCCTTTCATGTCGCCTCCGTCACAGACACTATAAGCTTTACCGAATGTACACATGGGAAAATGTTTGAAAGTGGGATGAAATTACTTGCTTTTACTTGTCATAAACAAAGGCAATTTGCTGGAGGATTCAGCCAATTGTACAAGTTTTGGGTAAATGGGGGAACACGAGCCTGGAGGAAACTCACCCACCCATGGGCAAAAAAAAACAACAAAAAACTCACTTAGAGAAAGCTCCATGATGTCCGATTAATGTGGACAGGCCCAAACACGGACCAAAACGTTAATTTACCTGGGTTGATGCATTTACCATTTCTAAAGATTTGCATTATTCCACCAAACAAAGGAGTGCGGGAAAATGTGAATATTTAAAAGCAAATTGGACACAAAAGGCAACATGAGAACAAAAATGTGTGTAAAATGTTCTGCAAAAAATTCAATATTTTCCATGTTGGAATCAAATGTAGTGCTTTCTAATTAGCTTATTCAATGACTTTTATTGCTTTTTAAATCCTCTCAGAAATCCTGCTTTTGTTTTTGTGTTTGATTGTCGGGTTGGAGAGGCCCTGGCATTGACTGACAACAGTGAGGCGTCAATGAATAGTCAAAAAAATAGCAATAATAATAAAAACATGAACAAGGTTTTTTGGCCGTTAGTGAGCCATCAAGGTACAAGATCAGAGGAAATTGTGTGCGAGTTAGCGGCTAAAATAAATACATGACTAAAACGTTCAGTAGCCTAACTCCCAGGATTCATCGGGCTCACATTGTAAAAGAGTGGATCAGGGAGCATTAGACATCATTTTCCCACATGGATTGGCCACAACAGAGTCCAGACCAATGGCCGCTGGTTGCACTGCTTTATGACCGCGATGCTAGGGGCCGACATTGCACACCGTCGCTGCAGTACCTCCATATATGGGTGGAAAAACAAGCTAGTTTTCCATTAGAAAGCATTGCACTTAAAGAAACCAGGCTGGTTTTCGTAAGGAACATTTTAGAAATCTCGTATACTAATGAGGGCTGGACTTTGATTGACAGGCCGTTAGCATTAGAGCTAATGCTGCAGTTACGATCGAACTACGCGCCCCGTGATGGCCGAGTCTACAGCGAAGATCCCGCCCTTATGCCCGTTTTAGGAACATGCTCCATCACAGCAAGGTAGGAGTCTGTAAATCCGCCACGGATTCCCTTTCGAATGTGGTCATTATGGTAAACGGAGAGGAGTGAGGAGACGTCTATTATTTATTATGTCTATGGTCCAGACCGTAACCCATTGAGAATTTTTAGGGATGCGCTGAAGAAGGCTTTGCGTGGTGGTCACACTCTCCCATCATCAATATAAGATGTTGGTGAAAAATTAATGCAACACTGGATCTTTTGTCATTGCAACTATGCCACGGCGAATACTGCTATAAGCAAAGGCAGTGTATTTTTTTCATGTCACTAAAAAGAATAAACTAAATAAAATTACAATTACAGACAAGACAATTGTGTTTATGCAGATCAGTTTACATTTGCGGCAATGTTATAAAATGTATAATTCATCAAATTAATGTCAGCCTTTAGCTTCATGACAAACTCGCTAATCAATATCCGACTTCAGCGGCATCTGCTGAGCTGGAGAGAAGGCAGAGGTTTGTTTTGATGGGGAGCGAGGAGAGGAAGGTCTTACAAGGATCAGAAGCAGTTTGCAGCAGCACATGTCGGCCAGGAAAACCAAGACCAGGAAACTCTGAATGTGCTGTTTTAGATCATTATGGCAATGAATGGCTGAGGAACTGAAAGATAGTGATCAAGATGTGATTGGAATTTTTACTAAGTGCCTGTAAGAAAGTACAATACGACGGCTTTAACTGCTTGTGAGTGCTGAATTTATGGGAAGACATCCTAAATAACTTATCGAAATCCGACCAGTTTGGTTTTCACTGCTGTAAATGGTCACAAAGGTAATCACTGCATTACAAAAACACGCGCTCTCTCCCTCCAAACTCCCCTCTGCACTCGTGTGTTGTGAATGATGCGTGCGGTGGTGCAGACAGCCCTGCAGTGGTCGTGATACGGGCCACATTTGAAGTTTGTGGGGGATTAACGTCAGCGCGAGCTTCTTTCCTCTCTGTGGTCCAGCGGGCAGCTCATCCACGCTGCCAGACACAGACAGGCTGAGACAGGCAGCCGAACACTCCGCCAAGATCCCGAACGTCCACCGAGCCAGCGGAAAACGCGTCCAATCGCACCAAATGACATCAGTATGAGAGCCGTGGAAATCCGAGAAAGCAGTGACATTAACTGTGGACAGCAAAACACCAAAAAACAAAACAAACAAAACAAACACGGTCACATATTGATTGATTCACAAAGAAATAATTTGTTATTTTATGTTGCTTGAAGTAGTTCATTTTGTAATAGACTGAAGCATTTCTGAAAAGAGGTATGTGATTGTAGCTGTTGGGGAAACTTGTCGTCTGCATTTGACATCTCCAGAGTCCTGAACAGGAGTATGTTGCAGGAGGATCGGCTCACTTTGAAGGTAAAGAAGAGAACAACTTTCCTGTCGAGTATTTCTGCCTGGACTGTAATAGACAACATCGAAAGGTTGAGATTGAAGAAGTGAGACACAGTATTCCATGGTCGCTTGCATCACTTGATATGGCGAGAGAGATGTGGAGAGAGTTTGTCAATGGTTGATATGGGAAACAGGAGTATCAAGAGGCACCCCATCAAGATACGGGAAACATCAAACTCCGGAACGCATATACTCCACAGCTCTTTGAATAGATGCAACACCTCAGAGGCGGAGTGGCTAGCGGGACATTTGAAAAAGTTATAGACTGGCCGATAGTAAACTATAGGCTGGGCCGGTGTGGGATCAAAGGCACACAGCACTCAATAAGAAGTGCGTGCACAGAGGCTTTGCTTGAGTGACCCATGTGTAGTGGTTTTTTACCCTCAGCTTTCACAGTAAAATAAATAAGGACAGGTTTGTTGGTTGAGAAACACAGGACAAAATGCACCATTTAACCACAATTTATTTGTAGAAAAAAAACATGTTTTGTTGTTGTTTCTATGTAGTTGTATGTATGTGTTCATAACCATTTCTCATCTTCTAGATTACAAAAGTTTGGTTTGCAGCCTGCACGCTGACCTAACAAGGAGATGATACAGGCATACCTCATCCCATGTCTGTTTACAGGGCAAGTGCAGAGCACAGCATCGAACCATCGGGAACCACATGACCAATCTACAGATGCTGTTGGATTTGGCACGAGGCAATACTACAGGGGATGGCTTTTATCAGGGCTAATTCAATAATTATTTGGGATGAACTGCCCTCCGGGCAGGACTAAAACAGGGAAGTGCAAGCAGCTTGAAAACGAGCACTGATAAACTAGGGGTTTCTATAGAAAAAATCTAGCACCCTAGTGGACGGGAAGAGAATAACCCTGGTGCAGTGGTTAACACTTGTGCTTCACAGCAAGAAGATGTGTGTATGTGAGAGTGCATCAGTCTACTCCAGGGCAGCTGAGGCTACTACTAAGGTAACTTACCACCACTGTGAATGTAAACATGTGACCCATGTAAAGTGCTTTGTGACTATGTTTGTGAAAGTTGTTATACAAATAAAATAATTTATCTTCCTTAAACATGAATACTGTCACAAACGTTTGAAAACACAATTTAAAAAGAAAACGTGTGTCATGCAGGATGTATGTAGAGGTAGAAATAGTCAAAACATTTATAGAGTGAGCTAATAGAGTGTGAATTTTTTATGCACATAATCCACTGAGCAGCACTCAATACTAAGGTCCTGGAAGTATCTTCTCTGAGTGTGAAAAGTGAGTGGTCTGTGTACAAATAAGCAGCTCCCTCGCATGAGCTGGCTCGGCCGTATAGTATTGGTTACTTGTGTCATCATCATCTCATCTCCCTCGGCTCTGCTCCAGTCTCCTTCGCTTTCTGCGGCTTGAGTTCAGACGCTCTCTGTTGTTCCCTTGTCGCACAAAAAAGAAGAAAAATAAAAAAAACTTAATGTCAAAAGAGCTTCAGATGACTAGCACTTAAGTTGCCCTGTGTGCCTCCACTCTGCTCCCCGCTCACTGCTTTAGAGTCTTATTAGACATCACTGACTGTGGGTTTATTCAGCTGTGTCACTCCCCACCAGGACAGCCACTTATCCTGTCAGCCTCCCCCCTGCCCTCCGGACATGGCAGGGCCCTTATTAACAGGCAAGGCTTCAGTGGGTCATACCAAAGTCCCGGCGGGGGTGGTGGTGGTGGTCATCAGCACCGTGCCGCTGCGTCTCTGAGTGACAGCTAAACGGCTTAAAAATGTCACTTTGAATAAGGAGCAGGCCACACACAGCGGAGCACATACAAGCTATAGAAGGTTTAGTGCGGCTGCAACTGAAGTCAATAGAAAAGTTTTGTTGATAAAACATACAGATGCGAGGAAATGATGTCAAACCAGAAAAATTCCTGAACAAAACGCAATCTCTAACCAAACTGAATAAAGCTGCACCACCTGAAGGGGCCCAAATACCACATTTTGAAAGCCACTGGGAATATATTATCAATTTAAATAAAAACTAATTAAGGTTAGACAAATCAATATTCAAAGCCAGTCAGTTCAGTCAGTCCCAGATTGTAAAGCAGGCACTAAAATGTCTGCGCCTGCAATTTTTCTTCTTAACAATCCTGACAGTAATGAAACAAAAAGTCAAAAGCCAGAATGTGTTCATAAGCCTTCAGAAGTGCCTCTCTTTCTTCTTCAAACAAAGCACCTCTTTTGAAAAACTCTGAATTAGAAACGCAGCGACAAAGCACATCTGATGCTGAATTGATCCGAGCCCCTTTCCGACATCAGCAACGTGCGCTCGGTGAAATTTTCATCTGGAATGTGAGGCCCGCGTCGAATTTAGTGACATTTCGCGACATTCTGGGGCCGATGGTGTTGTCTTTTATCGCATGACCGGTGGTTTTTTACGGTCAAAGCGCGCCGCCTTCTCTGACATTTAGCTTTGCGTTCGCGCTTCATTCTCAAACAGGTGACATTTCCCGAGATTATCAGACGAAACTCGCACTCATGTTGTATTTATCTGCAATGGGCGCTTAGCAAATTCAAAGGGTTTTATTGGTTGTGTTGTCACTTCCGAAATGGGGGAAGCTGCGGGGTGAATTCCAACAGAGGGACTGCGTTTCCTCGTTGTTCCAGCTTCCAGTCACCTGTCAATTATCTTTGCTTTTCCACCAATTACCTCTCAAACATTTATAAATGCACTCGGGGTCCAAACGTCCACTTAAGACTTTCATGCCTCATTTACTACATAATCTATACTTACAATACTCTACTACAGTATATAATAAACTAGGTAGAGTTCACTAGTTGTGCACTGTTTCGATTCAGATACACAGCTCTCTACTTTCTCCACGCTGCTGATCCACATGATGCTTGCGAAGTCACGTGATCTGTGGCGATGAGAAAATAGTGAGCTGTGTGTTAAACTCACCAGCAGAATGAATGACGATCTACTATGGTTCGCTAAAATCCGGAACTGATGGATTTCTGCAATAAGAACCGACCAAATTCACATGACAGTTTAATCTTTGTGGATTAATATTAATCAGATAACTGTGTAACTGTGTAAGAAAATGCTATTTTAAGGTTACGGTATACTTAATCCCCATAGGGAAATCTGTTTTCTGCATTTGACTCGTCCTCAATGCCACTGGGACAACCTTGTAGGAGCAGCCAGCGTATGCCGGCGCTCGGGGGCCCATCTCCAAATTTTTGCACGTGTGTCATCAATGAATGAATTTGGATGAGGATCTAATCTATTTAAATCTCAGATTTAAAAGTCGCCTCCACCTTCCAAGGAGACTGAGGCCTCTGCTCAGGACTTTTTATGATTCTGTGGTAGCCCCTGCTGGGCCCCAGGCAGCACAGAGCGGGATAAGAACAGACTGTCCCCTGGACTCTGTGGAGGAGGTGAAGGAGAGGAGGGTTAAGAGCTAATATAACGGATGAATTTCTCCATTGTGAGATCAATATAGTCCTAGTTTATTTTATCGTATTTGGCTCCTTTTAGTCGACATCTCCATGGAGACCAGCTGGAGATGTCCTGCTCCCGGTCAGGTATTTTAATATTTAAAGGTATTTTTCAACAGTAAAAATATCTGTAATAAAATATATTTAAATTCCTTTTATGGGTTGAAATGTTGTGCGCTGTGGCTTTAAGTAGTTTATTCATGAACAATACGCAACTAAAACTAAAACGTTGCTGACTGTTTTCATTCAGTCCAGTTAAAAGACCAAACAAAGCACTGGCTAATAGTCTTCAGTCAGCGTGATGACCAATCCATTCTCTTATGCACTGTCGTCTCAAAGTGTATCAATTACACAACTCACTTATTTGCCTGTGTTTAGTTGCAGAATAAATGCATTTATTTGCTCCCTAATTTTGCTTCCCATTTTGCTAAACTGCGCAAATCTCATACATTGTTAGTTGAATGATGTCCGATTACCCAAGTTCCATTATCGTATTTTTGATGCAGCAGCAGTATAGTTTGGACATTTAGCTGCGTGGTCAGATTCACAGAAATATTTATGGAGCTCTTGGTTAATGGCCTCTTGTCGCTGTCAGCACTTTGCCCCAAGTTGACATTGTTATTGCAATGAGGTCGACTTCATCCCTCTTTTACTTGGTACTACACAATACTATGAAAACCTACTGTATAAGCATGATACTCACTCTATATCCATACAAAGACAAAACACTTATCATTTCAAACAGGTTCAAAGGCAAGGCAAGTTTATTTGTGGAGCACAATTCACACACAAGGCAACTCAAAGTGCTGCACAGAAAGCAGATCAAATCAATCCATAAAACATCAACATGAAAATTAATTCATTACAGCAAAAAGCAAGAGTGCAAATACAATACTTTCAGTTAGGGCTGCTCGACTTGATTATAGAAAAAATAATAATCATGATTATTTTAGTAATAATTTAAATCCTGATTATTCCGATTCTTTTAATAAAAGTATTAATTTAATGTGTTTATTTACTATTAAATATTGATATTATTTAAAAAAACAAACAATGCCAAATATTTTTTTTGGACCATTAAAAAGGCCAAATTAAATTATTATGCTCACGTTTCTAAACTAATCTTCTATTAGAGATCCCTGTCAGACCTCCCCCCTGCTGGCCAGCCCTCACACCTGCCCAAGCAAACGAAGAAGTGAAGTGCGAAGGGAACAAAATCAATCATCACATCAGCATGAAATAATATGCGTTAGCTTTGAGCTCTGTTGAGATCTGTTCTCCTTTCAGCAAAAGGTGAGCACTTATCAGCGGCGTTATCTCAAGAACTACGTGTAAAAATTATTACAATTTTTTGCGAAAAATACTACAGTATACAATAATACAACAGTTCATTGCGCAGTGCTGGTAGTTCAGCGAATCAGATGCGTCACAGAAACAAACAAACCGCGCAGAACGAATTTTCTGCGCTTTGGATGGACAAGGGCGGGAGGGCATCTTTAATAATCTTTTTTTTTCTCGATTATTCCATTTTGTAATCGTTTAGTGTAATAATTTAAATTGTAGATTAATTGCACAGCCCTACTTTCAGTTGTTATGCACGGATAAAAATAATAGTTTTCAGCCTGGATTTGAACATTGTCAGAGTTGAGGCCTGTCTCACTTCCTCATGAAGATTGTTCCAGATTTTAGCTGCATGAAACTGAAACGCAGCCTCACCGTGTTTATTATTGACTCTGGGAACCACCAGGAGACCCCTCCCTGAAGTTCTCAGGACCCGAGATGGTTCATACGGCTCTAACATGTCAGAGATGTACTTTGGACAAAAACAATAATAAAGAAGTTTTGCATCCTCAAACTGATCTGTTCAATGCAGTGACAGTGAGTGTATCTACAGGCCCATGTTCACCTGCCGTCAGTGACACGTAGATCTGAGTAAGTGAGCTGTACAACTTTCTCTATGACTTTTCCTAAGAATGGTAGGTTTGATATGGGCCAGTAGTTGTTGTTGGAAATGCCAACAACAACCAGTCTCAAGTGAGATGTTAACTAACTGAGCAAGTTGTGGTAACAAGCTGCTCAGCACAAACTTAAGAAATGTAGTGGGTAATTCATCTAGGCTGCATGTTGATGAACTCAGATCGGAGCTAACCTCTTCGATTGTTTCATCAGTAACTGGTGAAGGTGTTGCTATTTGTGTTGTGGAAATTGTTATTAAAAATATTGCAGATTGTAGAAAGCTAATTTTTTGTTGATATATCACAAGGAGATGTGGTTTCTGTTACTCCCTCAGCCATGTTGAGAGGATTGTGGCCACTGGCTCATCAGATGAGTTGTAAAAGGCTTACAGATTATTGGGAATGAATGAAGTCTTGGTTCACTTAAACAAAGAGAATAAAGTCATATCCAAGACATGTGCCAAAAATAGAATGATTAAATATTGAATAAAGAAGCAAGCAGAAGAAGCAAGCATCACTCTTGAGAAGCAGGAAGCAAACTCTGTGTGAAAACGCCTCGATACAGTTGCGAGGCCTGTGTGTGGCGCTGCAACGCTACCACAGAAAATCTTTCAAAACAGAACAAGACAGAAGATAGTGCGCTGCAAACTTTCTGGAATGAAAACACTTACATTGACGTGAATATGAAACTGCTCCATGGATTTACAATCCAGAAGAGACTAATATCAGTGATCAGACTGTCCCTGGTCAGCAGATCATGCAGAAAAGACACAACGCAGGCGCTGTGATGCCATTGTTTAAGGAAATGTTGTGGAAAGGCTGAGTCACGCACATGGCATTTTGAAATCTTTCCACTCTTGGAACTTGCTCAAAAAATGATTGTTTGCAGACCCTCAAAACACCGGCTTCGTATGGATGCTAAGCATTTGCATTTAGGGCTAAGCTGAAAAAAAAAACAGTACAAGATTAGAAAGTTTGGAGTCTGTGAGAGCAACTAAAGTGGAGATATTGTTGCAAGAGTAAATGTTAAGAGAAAACGGGCCTGAAGTTTTGTTTGTTTAGCTTTTTGCACCTGTATATATCCCTCCCATCTTTGACCACACTTTCTCCCAGAAAGAAAATTACCATATTTGAATCATGGTGTCCTCTCGGTCCCCTTTCGCGCTACACATGGAGACCAAGCATTTTTTATAAGCTATATCAGGTCAAACTAGGAACTTGAAGTTGAACACTGTCCGTGTCCTTAGAGAAAGAGATGTAGCTACAGCCAGTCCCGCTGTCGCGCCAGTCTGCACTCAGCCGTAATTGCGTTGACACAACCCAAACAAAAGCACGTGTTCACCCCCCACTCCCCCACCACCCCTTGCCCTTGCCCCTTCTCCCTCGCTGCCGGGGAGTTTGGTCGGAGGAAAAAGAACATTGCCATTGGCCGTGGGAGTCTGTCCTGCCCACTTCCAGCCCACTTAATGCACCAGGTCTGGCTCTGCAAGATCTGAAAGTGCGCTCCTACAAAGCCCAAAAAGTTACAAAGTCTACATTTAGAAACACAAAATGTTACAGTCATTATAAGTTGTAAATTTAACGCAGTGCTGTCTTGTTTTCTGTTTTGACACAATAATCTCAAAACTTTCCCAATTAACCTTTTATCCTGTTGAGGCTCAGATTTTTCCTCCAACCGTTCAGTCTTCTGGAGTGGTTTTATTTTTGTCAAGTGCGTCAAACCTGCCAAGCCAAGTCATGATTTCAACTCCCCATTGAGCGGGGAACAAACACCTCAATCTACCCACATGAGCACGCCACTTTTCTGCATTCTTGCCAGCTCGAACAATCCGCTTTTCCCCGAGGAGATCTTACATAAACTCTCTCGCATGCACCCGCCCCGTACCCTGTAACGCACATACATCGGCACTGCCAAGTCGTCGACACAGGAAACCAGATGTCAGGACAATGCTTAGCGCCCCTTGTAGGCGGGAGTCTAGAAGAATAGGCTGAAATAAAGCTACAAATTTGTATCTCGGCTCCCTGTAGCTTAGCACATGATATGAGCTCTGCAATTACTGTGACAATGGCGCACATAGACACTCGAAAAGTGCTTCACCTTAGCCAGTAGGAAACAGGAAAACAGTGAATGAGGGCAGAAAAAGTGTCGATTATATGCCAGATGTGTTGACAAAGAAAGAAAAGGCTTGTGTGCGTCTGCGTTGTTAAGCAGGAGGTGGTTGAACAAAACATATTCCAACACAATTTGGATTCAATGGGTAATAATCGGTCGGGACAAACCGGTCCATTCAGAGTTGAAATACCGCTGTGGCGTTTAGGTTAATGGCACACCACACTTGGGTTTGTGTGGTTCAAACTTGGTTGATACGTTTTTTTGTAGGTACACTGTTGTTGTATCAATTTGTGTGTCTATGCACTGTTTGTCAATACAGAGGTAATGGAGAGTATGCCCAGCCCCAGACAGTGATGAATTGTCTGTTCAGTATCAGCTGATGGACCATTTTGAGCTTTCTCTTGGATTTATAAAGTAGTCCGTGTACCTCCTTTGAATGACCAGTCGGTTGCCACCTTCTCCATCGCATTTGAAAATCCATCCATGAACACAAACAGAATTACATAATAATATTTTTCAGCTTCATCTAATCTTTTTCTTTTTGTGCAGCCCTATGAGGCAACTCCTGTTGTGATATTGGGCTATACAAAACCATTGATTGATTGATTGATTTTTCACACTCCTTTGTGCAGACAAAGGGTAATGTCGGGCCTTTTGTAGAAAAAAGGAGTGAATTGCTTTGACCTTTATCTGTACATTATATTAAAGGGACTAGACGGAATTTAAAAATGTACATGCACCAGCAATGTCCTAATGTGTAGAATGAGCCCAGACCTATTCACCACAACTGTCGCTAAAATCCTGCACTGTCACTCAAAAAGTTAGTTCGGGCCGAAGTAATAGCGGCATCGTCATCATGTGCTTAACATAGTGACTGCAGTTACACGTAAGACCTGAGGTAGCAGTAGCGAGTAAAAGAAAAAAGACTTCCATCTAGTCCCTAAAAAGCAAAGATTCTTTGTTTATTCACTCCCCATGAAGCTGTCATGGGCACACATATAGAAAACAAAAACAAAACACAAAACATATTCATTAAATTGAAGTAACACATATCATATATGTATATATGAATTTAAAACAAACAAACAAACATTTGTGCTTAGACATCATGGATTCTATCATGGACTTTCACAATGTACCAAGATGGAACAGTTATGAGTGTTTTCTTACTTTATAATTTACTGGAGGTGTTTCTGAGTGCTGCAGCTCATATTGACATTCCATCCTCACTTCATGGCCTTGTTAAACTCTCGAAAGAATGTCTTTAAAACTTTACAAAGAAGAAAATGTGTTTCTGTACACACATTAATATTACATGAAGTAATATGAAGGTTTTGTTGGGCATTTTAGCTGCTGTGGACAGTTTTTACCTCAACATGCACTTACTACATGGAAAAGGTAATTTAGTTTTCTGCACTAGTCATGATTTGAAGTTTAAGTCAGCTTTATAGAAAGTTATATTTCTGTGTTTTGATGCTCAGAAAGCCTGGGTAATGCGAGATGAGTTAAATGCAACAGGCAAAATTCTACAGTTGCCAAAATAATACTCAAAGATAAGTGAATGACTCAAAAAAGCAACTGTGGGTATGTTTTTGACGAGGGAACAATAGTATAACATGGTATAAAGCTCTAAAATGCCAGTTTTGCAAAATACTCCTCTAAACATTTTTCAATCTAAAACCCAGAGGTGGATGAATAAATTGAGTGGAAACCAGACTCACTGCTGTATCAGCCATTAGGCCTGACTGTGGCAAGTGCGAACTGAGGTGGGGCAAAAGAGCGAAAGAACCAAAAGACGCAGGGTGGACGTGTGTCTTTGTTGCGATGTTACTAGCGGTTCTGCACAAATATTCGAACCGGACTATAAATCACAAAACTCACCTACTGTTTTTTTGTCATTTACAGCCGATTGGGTAAAAAAAAAAACCTCAACTCTCCCATGCGCCGTACGCGGATTGTTATTGAGGGGGCTTCCTCGTCTCTAGAGTGACGCTGCTTGCTTGCCGACCCTCCACGATACGACAGCTTTATTTTCTGTGACATTATGTGTTTTGTGTTCTCTAAACGCTTCTTCTGGTACAGTACACTCCTCTCAAGTGGCAGTGCAGCGATCACTGAGCTTTACACGCAAAGACCGACTCTTGACTTGCGATCGACCCATCACTAGTTGAGGCTCAATTGCCACTAAGGTCTGTCCTGCCATCTGTGCCATTCCACCTTTTCACCACTAGATGGAGTTGAGACCCGCAGAAATACGCTTTACACGCAACTTTGCACGACCAATGAACGACCGCATCAGCACAGTTGTCGCTTCCAACCCATAAAAATCAACCTGACCCCCTTCATTATAGCCCTCCCTGTGGTTTCTTTTGTCATTCATGCCCCCTCCGCCCCCGTCAAAAAGGCCGCGGGTCGCGCCATGGAGGCCTCAGACGCCCCATCTGAAAGCACTCATCCCCAGCTGACAAATTGGACTGTACATGGGTATGCCAGCGTGTGTCTATGTACGTGTGTGGTTTTCCAGAGAGAGGGAGAGAAGGCTGAATAATAACAATGTGTTTTTCTCCTCGGGGGCCTGCAGAAGCCTGGAGAAATCAAATATTAATGATCAATCGCAGCTTTGGGGCCGCAGACACACATGGGGCCACGCAGACACCGGCACACACTGGGATGGACTCCTTTTTTCCACCAGCGCTGCAGAGAGGAGAGCAAGACTCAACCCTTATCCCAGCATACAGTGGTTTTATAGTAAGTGTAAAGTAGACCCATTGATATTGTCCATGGGTGTGCAAGCTAAGGCCTGGGGGCCACATGCGGCATGTTTACCTTTGTAATATGGCCAGTGCAAAGCGTTTAAGCCGGATCAGCTAATTAGATCAGTTCTGCATCAAGGCTCTCTTTTTTTAATGTTTGGTAAGGGGCGAGGGTTGTGCGAGCAAGATTGTCCTGTGTTTATTGTTTGTCCTTATTGTTTTGTTTCTCTGTATGTTTAATATGCGTATTATGTGTTGTGTTGTACTGGAATTGTGTGTTAGATATTCTTATGTTTATTTGTTTAGTGTTTTTGATCCCCTTGCAAACAAAATATAATATTATTTATTATTATTTATTGACCTTTATTTAACCAGGAAAGTCTCATTGGGATTAAAAATCTCTCTTTCAGGGGAGTCCTGGCCCCAGAGAGGAACCTATTTTCAAGGGTTTTCAATATCTCATTAATACATTGAAACTGATGTTTTTTTTAATTTAATTTAATTTTTATTTATATATTTTTATACAAGTTAAGTTTAGGTCATGATAGACAGTTTTATATTGGTTTGACAGCCCCAAATTACGATTGACGTGCGCCCCTTGAAGAGTGTAAATGTTACTCCCTATCCCTCCTTCCTAATGGGGAAAAGTTGGAAAGTCCAATAGCAACTAGTGGAAAGGACCTTCCGTGGTGCGCTGTGCTGCACCCAGGCATTCTGAGTCTCCTGCTGAATGTGCTCTTCTAGGAGAGCAGGGTTTCATGCAGGGTGTGGGATGCTTTGCCTGAGCAGATTCCCGAGCATCCTCCTCTCCGCCATTTCCCTGACAGGCTCCAGCACCGATCCAGCCTTTTTGACCGGCTTATTTAACCTATTGGTGTGCGCTGCTTTCACCTCGCTAGCACACCACACTGTAAAAGATGACACTGCTTTATTTGTTCATAAAACCTAAACTAATTGAATTCATTATGTCAATGCATGGCACATTATGAGGCACGTCAGAAGAATCAGCCCCTTTGACCACCGCCAACCATGTCATTACACATCACTCACCAAAGCACTGGATATTCTCACCTTTTGCACCCTGATACTACTCAAGCCAAACCTTTTTAGTTTCTGAGATCAGATAAGATCTTTTATTACATGAGCTAGGACTGCATGATTAACCTTTATTACTTCGATATTGAGGTAACTTGACTGCAAAACGCAGAGTTTTTTTTCTCTGCCTTGCGCCTCTGCCATTTGAGTGATAGACATCTTCATTGACCTGTGTATTGCATCCACTTTTTGTCTCTTTGACCTTTTTGAACTGTCTTACTCCGTCAGCAGGGGGTGGGCATGTCTCTGTGGATCTACACGTCCTCCTCTTTCAGAGTTCCGACTGGGCCCAGGTGTTTCCCCACAGCAGCCAATGACAAAACAAAACAGAGCCATCCACAGCCGGCCGACCAGCAGGCGCTGTCAGGGCCATCACAGAGACGAGCTTCAAAACACATGATCGATGATACAAACCGCCTCTGCCCTGAAGTTACCCCGTCAAACAAGCGGCAGACGGGGCCGAGGACGGACATATTGGTTTGTGAAGAAATTGGGTGAAATCTCTGTTTCTAAAAGTTTCCCGACGATTGGTGAATTTCATTATCTCGGTAGTTGGGAAAGTTGGATGCCAGCACATGCACAGAGGAAGGATAGTGATGTACGTTTTAGTGCCTGTAGATAATGATGTTGGGTCTGTTATGTTTATGTTTTGGAGTTGAAACAGCAAAGGAAATGGTTCTAGGATGGTGTCTAAAGAGTATAAGTTGTAATTTTTCAAGTCTGCCCTGCCAAATCTCACAAGAATTCCCACCTTTGTAACTTTTTAGGTGGGCACCTCACCGGGAGTCTCACGCACTACCCCGTCAACATAAATGGGGTTATAACTAATGGTTCTCTGCATGTTTTTAGAGCCCATTCAGAAATGATAAAAAGAAAAAAAAACTGATTGATTTGAACCTCATCTTAAAACTGGAAGGTTAGCGGTTGCCTCGTCAAACAACCGAACCACCCAAAAAATAAATAAATAGATGAGCGTCTAGCTTGATCTCGCAAACTCCTGCTCATAAGTTGGGCACTCTCCTTATTGAGCTAAGCGAGGAGCGGACAGATCAGATCGGAATACGAGGACAGAAGGAGACTAACCCGCTGCCACAACTTTATTTAGTATGCACCTCAAGCTGCACACAAGGGGAAACCATCTACGCTCACGAGGAACCAGGACTGGGTATTGACCGGATCACTGTGGCTGCTTGAAACAAGACAAGGCTACAACCTACACTGCAAGCGACTAGCTGAGGAGCTAGCTAACCGATTCGGTTAGCTAGCTACAAGCGATGTTTGTCTTCGCACCCTTTTTGGTGTACGCCGCAAAATACCCGGTTAGTCCTGTGAACACTCGAGTGTGCTAACAACTTTAAGATGCCCCCAAAAAAGGTGATGGACATATTTCCTGAAGGAAATATGTCCATCACGACCGCTCACTCCCAGCCTAAAAAAAGGTGTCACAGCGGGGACTGTGAAATGCAAAATCAAGTGAACCGGAAGGAAACCTTATCTGTGATTCACTTAAACAGTCGGAGTCTGCATGCAAATTTCGGGAACATTACAGAGTACTTAGACCAATTCAGCACCCCCTTTGATGTTATAGCAATTTCAGAAACATGGCTAAATGATAACAAACCTGATAACTTCATCATAAAAGGATATGAAATGTTTAAAGAAAACAGAAACCACAACATAGGGGGTGGAGTTGCACTATATGTTAATAACGGCATGCAGACAAAAGTTGTTGAAAATATGACTGTAACTATAGATGGCCTTATGGAATGTCTAACTGTGGAACTGTGTTTTGAAAAAAAGGAAAAACATATTAATAAGTTGCATCTACAGAACACCTGGATCCAAAATTGACACTTCACAGATTATATGGAGGGATTATTTTCAAATTTGGCACAAAAGGAAGTGTTTCTTTGTGGAGATCAAACAGTATGTTCAAATGGGGCAGGGCAGATCCATGTGGGATACCCTAGTGTGTGGTGTCCCCCAGGGATCGGTGCTGGGACCTAAACTATTTTTATTATATATCAATGATTTGTATATGGTTTCTAAGAAGCTTAAACTGGTCCTTTTTGCAGATGATACAAGAATCATACTCTCAGGTGCAAACTTACAGCAAATGGTGATCGAGATTACAGAAGAAATGGATAAATTGAAAGATTGGATCTGCGTAAACAAATTGTCTCTAAACATTACGAAAACCAAAGCAATGTTCTTTGGAAATCGTGTAATGAATGTACAATTAGCAGTTAAAATTGGCAACAAAACTATTGAAAGAGTCTACAGTATGAACATACATTTCTTGGTGTAACACTCGATCATAAAATCAGCTGGAAACCTCACATCATAAAAATTAAAAGCTCTATATACTATATACTGTTCACTTATCCTTCCCCATTTAACATATTGTGTAGAGATCTGGGGAAATGCGTATAAAAGTAATCTTGACCCATTGTTTAAAGTTCAGAAAAAGGCAATAAGAATAATCCATTTAGCTTGATACCGTGATCACACAAATCCAATATTCTTTAAATCAAAAACAATGACATGTGAGGACCTTATTGAATTTAAGATGGCTCAAATCATGTTCAAAGCCTCACAAAAGTCGCTTCCTGAGAGTATACAAAATATGTTCTGCAAACGAGAAGTTAAATGCAACTTGAGAGATCAAATGAGTTTCAATAAACAATACTCCAGATCATCTTTGAAAAGCATGTGTCCCACGAGACGTGGTGTAGAAATATGGACAAATTTAGATGAAAGCATTAAAATATGCAAAAACCTGGTACATTTTAAAAAGGTTTACAAAGAATTATTATTTATTAAATACGAACAATTATTGTGAGTGTTCTAGTATATTCTTTTGTTGTTGTTTCTTTATTTTGCTGTTGTTTTTTATTATTGTTCCTTATTATTTGTTGTTACCCCTTGTTTATGATTTGTTTATTATTTGTTATCTTGCATTACGTTCCTGGCTTTGATTGTTAATGTAAATATTATTGTTTTTAATTTTGGGGTGTGCGCTTATAAGCTTTTCGCTTCGGCCCACTCCCTTTGAGCAGACTTACTGCTCAAAAAAAAAAGAAAAGAAAAAATAAGCGAGCAGAATGCCACTTTGTCTCCACACTAATATTAATCTAATGGTCTGACTGAGAAGAGGAACAGAGATCTCTTGTGGTATCACTGAAACACCGCTGAGTCTGGAGGAAATTAATAATGTAAAGCAGTGGTAGGCAACATCACGCCCGGAGGCATAGAATCTCTGGCCCTGAAGATGATTTTAAGAAATATTATGACATAAATCACTGCTTTAAAAATGCGGAAAAAGCTGCTAAAATGTCCTCGCAAAACAGCCTATAGGGCCTTAATAATACAGTGTTGTCATTTATAGAAGTGGTGCTTTACTTTGGGCTACAATTGGCACTTGATGTTTTGACAATTAAGCAAATTGTCCCTCCTCCATGCAAACCGATGTAAAGCATCAAGTGTCCACAAAAGAGCCACATAAAACCGTGACATTCGGCGAGGTAAGTTTATATAGAGCAGAGTTCGTACGCAAGTCAATACAGAATGAATGCAAATAAAATCAACCCATAAAAGATACATATGATCAATAATTTACATTAAAAGTGAAGAGTCAAATACTTTCAGTGTCATATGCACATACGTATGCCTAGATTTGAACATAGTCAGAGTTGAGGCCTGTCAGAGAGTCTGTCAATTTGACCCTTATTCGAGTGATCAATTTAAAGTAATCTGTCCACGAGGCAAATTGTTTACACTTAAATTAAGAAAAAAATGATCTCGTCACTCTCAAAAGTAGATTACAAAATAATAATGTACGTAAAATAGGATTGTTGTTGATGTTTTTCTTATTTTTACTGTAAAAAACTTAAATCAAGGACAAATTCACTTATTTCAAGAAAATTGTTACTCATTCTTAGATTACTTTTTACAAAGCTTTTTTGTTTTTCTAATTATTCTGTGACACAGTTTGACTATATAAAAACTAACTTTATCACAACAACAGCATTTTAAAACCCTTTAAGAAAGACTACAGTTGACCTATATTACGCCTCCAAAAAGGTGGGCCCCTTATTTCCTTCAGTTCAGTTTTTGCTTAAATGCGCACCATTATCAGGCAAAGTGTCAATAACGCCTTCAGGAAATATGTCCATCACGACCGCTCACTCCCAGCTTAAAAAAGGTGTCACAGCGGGGGCTTTTTTTCCTCTCTCTTTTCCCCCTCTCGGTCCCTGGAGGATTTCTGCCAATCACCTCCACACCGAGCCCCAGAAGACACCACTCGCTTATAGATATTTTTTTATTTTTATTTAGTTTCAATTTTCGCCACAAAAAGACCCGAAAAAAACCACAGCTGTCCATTGTGGGCTTAAAATGTGTCAGGCGGATCAAGCGGTGTCAAAAGAGTTTAAATTTAGGTTATTTTATTTTTTAACTCTCTTTTGCAGCACACATAAGCAGTAAGTTGTATGGATTGGATACCTCTGGCCAGGGATACTCTGACAGCTCATAGGATTTGGCTGTAGGGCTTAGACCATTAGGCACCCATGGGAGACATGTCATGGGTGACAGGGGACTGGCCCATTCCCAAAGGGGACAGGAGGAAGGGGTAATAATGGGGCAGATAGGTGAGAGAGAGAGAAAGACAGAGGGAGGACAGTGATAAAGAAAGAGTGAGTGTCTTGTGTGGGGTTTCTGTCAGTGTCTATGGAGGTATTTGAAACATTTGCTAAGAAGTGAATTAATAAATTAGAGGAGAAATAGGTGTAATCCTTTATGTCAGGTATCCAGGTACATAAATAAAGACAGTTGAAACAATACAGCTGGACGTTTCCTGACTTAAGCCATGTGGTCACAGCATGATTTTGACCGTTCATGAAAAGAAATTGCAGGTCGTACAGTGAGACAGGTACAGAATATAGAACCAGCGTGTGACCCAAAGACAAGCAACAACAGATATCGAGAAATGTCTGACATTTTGGAATACAGGTCGCACAGTGAGCCATCGTCTCGCTGCAGTGGTGAGCTCTGTCGGGCGTCCAAGTCAAGAAATGTCCTACTGTATAGTTTCAACTGACTTTACTTCTGTATCTACCTGGATTTCTGAGATATTTCTGAGACATCCTGATAGCCATAGTAGCTCCCTGTTGCCAAAGACTTACATTTCAACACACGCCTGACGACTCACATTTACATTTTTTCTTTTTGCTCTGAACATGCTGAACATAATTTATAGGCCATACCGGATTGGGCAGGGAAGGGCCTGGGGAAGGGCCTGGTCGGTAATTGGATGGGAGACCGTTTAGTAACACCAGGAAGCCCGGGTGAATGTTGTGTCTGAGTGAGTGGTTGGTGGTGGTCAGAGGGGCCGATGGCGCAGATTGGCAGCCACGCTTCTGTCAATCTCCCCCAGGGCAGCTGTGGCTACAATAGTAGCTTACCACCACCAAGTATGGAGTGAATGAATAATGCAATGTAAAGCGTCTTTGAGTGTCCAGAAAAGCGCTATATAAATCCAATGCAATAATTGTTTATTTAATTTGCAAACATTTGAGTCAATATAGTAAAGTCAAACTGATTTTCTTTGAAATACTGTATCATCTTGACGACTAATTCCCCTGATTAATCTCCCCCAAAGTCACATTTTACTCAAGTGTCTTTAAAGCATAAGTAGCTCTCTAGAGGTGACAAAGGCCATGCGAACCAAGCTCCTGTTGCAGTCACACAGGGAACGGACTGCCCTTAGTCATATGGGCGGTCCATTCTGGGACTGCAGTCACATACTGGGAGTATGGGGACAGGGGCCCACCTGTGATTAAGCAATGGCAAATCCCTGAACACATGTCTTTGTAAAGAATTGGAAAAGCGTGGAGTCGTGCGGGCCAGGTTTTTCAGTCTGCTGTACAGAAAGAACAAATACGCGCTACATTTGAAAAGATCAATGAATAGCCAAACAATAAAAATCATAAATATACTGCTTAGTTCAAGAATTAAAAGCGGCAAATAAAGCTGAATGGTGCAAATTTAAGCTGATCCGGCTGTAGATCCTTGGGTTTAACTGAAGCAGGAGCACCAGGCGGAAACCCACCCTGGCACAGGGAGAACAAGTGCATAAGATTGACTATTTCCAAAAATTTGCAAACATTTCACTAAACAGAGCAGTGAGGGGAACTTTGGATTTTTAAAGGAAAATTGGAAATTGCCAGACAATGTGAGCAAAACCTGCAGTTAAATGTGTTTGTGACCATATTTTTTCATATTTCCATGAATTTATGGATTAAAACAGTTGAGTCATGTCATTATTATGAAGGAAATACGATTGAATGCCTTTTGAGATCAGAGTTAATGTTTTTGATGACATTTGAGGCCTTAAGGTACA
The DNA here is from genome assembly GCA_007210695.1 of Neogobius melanostomus. Taxonomy (NCBI): domain Eukaryota; kingdom Metazoa; phylum Chordata; class Actinopteri; order Gobiiformes; family Gobiidae; genus Neogobius; species Neogobius melanostomus. The sequence continues at coordinate 112,630 of VHKM01000596.1, read as the reverse complement.
GTTTATTTAAAGACCACTCAGCCACCGTGCCGCCAAACAATCAGGTCACTTCTTTGCCTGTTCTTTGTAATGTGACCGTCTCCCTGCTGACTGTGTGTTGTCTCGGTTTCGCTCGTTCCACTGACATGATGAAGCACAAGTGGATCGCCCGGAGCTTCCCTCTCCCCCAGACGCTTCCTCCTGTGTCTCCTCTGCGTTTGAGAGAGAGCAGCCGTGGGTCCCGTCGCAGCCTGTGACACTTCAAATGCGCTGAAACACCAAAGAGACATAAAAAAGAGACATAACGACATGGCAAAGACATGTGGTGCTGATGGGGAACACTGTCAGCCGCTCACCACATTCAAGTCACAATCCGCACAGCTGCAAGTCTTCTCTCTCAGATCATTTGAAGGGAGATTTGCGAAATATACACTCACTCGACAGCAGTTATTTTCCTTTTGCATGCCACTTTTAAGCAGTGGTGGTCAAAGTACTTGATTTCATTACTTGACTGAAAGCAAATATCACACCAGTACAAGTAGAAGTTGCTCCGTCTATTTACATAAGGGGAAAAAAACCTGAAATAATTGCTGTTAAATAAAGACTTATAAAACTACTTATAGCATAATGATACAGGTAGTAGACTATGTAGAATGACTAGGGTCATGCAGGCAAAGTGTGGAAGATATAACAACCTTTAGATCTCTGAAAACTGTGTCAGTCTGTGTCAATTGTTGTTGTTTTTATCATATTTTATAATAATCTACCTTATGCATGCCCTCGTAGTTTTAAAGTTCTAAAGTTTTTCTAGTTTATTTATCTGAACCAACTTTTCATGTTATATGTTTTTTGTTTCCTGTTGCACGATTGCACTGAAGGAAATTCCTAGTTTGTGAACCTGTTCACTGACACTGGAAAATAAAAACAATTCTGACTCTGGTTCCATCGCAAAGCAACATGTCCCAGAAACAAGTGGCAATAGCCAGTGGGTACTCCTATACTCCCACTATTATCTGTCCCCATTTATTGTTGTTCAAATCTTGGTTTGTTTTATTTCTTTGGTTTATTTGATAGGGATAAATACAAAAACATGACCAGCTGATAACTGAAGCCTGACGTACAGCATCATGGTTGTACATTAAGCTATTTTGCAGATCATTTGCAGGTTTAGTCCAAAAACAATGTCGATTTTCAGTTATCGTAGTCTATAGAAAGCCTATTTAACCACTTTGCCTGTAACAGCTATACCTTGGGGGTCAGTGATTACATTTTTTATCACCTATAAAAGGAGGAGCATGTGTAAAAATGGCGCCTGCATTGAAAGTAAGATATGGGGCTTTATAACCTCATTCACAAAGATGTAATAAGCTTTTGAAGCCGGATTATGACCAAGATTGGACCTTACACATTAGTCTGCACCTGTGACAATGCGCGGTGCACTCGATCTATCATTCAGCGCAGCCTGGTCATCTGCAGGAGAAGCCATTACAAAGACACGCAGTTGTGTTTGTGGAGGATGTGACTTTGCAGGTCTTCAGTGTCTGCAGCCTCCACTTTAACGGTAAGTGACGATGACACACATGCGCTCTGAGCTTATAAATAAAACAAAATGCACTCAAACTTGCACTGTCAATTTAGTACGATGCACCCCTACTCATTTGCGTATCTTTAACTCACGCAGCATTTGCTCACATATCAGATTTGTGGCCTTTAAAGTCCTCCCAATTTCACCTACTGCTGCTACCAGTAAGAATAATGACATTCACATATTGTCTTCCACATGCTCTAATTGTATTGACACTCGATTTTCTCGCCATGCACTTCAAGTTTGTTTTGGAATAGAGCAGTGAAATAGATGTCAAACTCGCACTGTCACAGTTAAAAGAATTATTATTTTTTGGGAGTAAAAAAAATAAATAGAAAAATCCAGTGACAACTCCAGTCTGCAGCAGAGAAAGATGTGCGGAAGATGTCTAATGCAAAAAAGGAGGCTTAAAAAAATAAATAAATAGAATGAGGCAAAGTTTCAAACAGTGGCTCTTGACTGAATACCGAACAATTATGGCAGAGATTTGAATTGAGTGGAGGCGCCCAGGTCCTATTACGGCTCATGGAAGGGGCATGTCATCCCATCCACAGCAGTGACATTGACAGCAAATGTCATTCTAATTGACACTGTGCCAAAGGAGAGGAGAGCGCAGAGGAAGACACCCCAGCCGTCCTTCCACTTCCCCCCCAGGGCGAGCCTAATTGGTAAAGTTAGGAATATAAGCTATGAAATATTAAATGTATAAGAGTGGAATATATCGACTGCATATGCTGCGAGCGCTTCCCGGATAGCGCTGGGTACAGTGGCGCGCTAATAGGCAGGAAGTTGGTAAACACTTCCTATTGTTGACAGTGGATGGCATTCAATAATCATAAATATTCTGGGGCTCGGTGTTTCATACGCCCAGGGCTCAGAGCGGGAGTAACTGCACTTCTGATAGATTATATATTTTATTTAGAGGGGAGAAAAAGAGAGAGGGGGGACGAGGAGGAGTGAAGGGGACTTGTGATGGCGTTTGTACAAGTCAAATTGCTCCGTATCCAGCCGAAAAAACTAAATAAAATAAAAACGTGAGATCTTGGCATGTTAAATTTACTCAAATTTAGAATATTTTACCTTAACCCAAGTAATTTCGGCTTGCCAAGTAAACAAAATCTGCCAGTGAAATGTAACGTGTAATGTAAACACGCCACACCGGATTGTAGCCATGTGCCTCATTCGCACGCTCAAAAACACTCTCACTTCACTCAACTGGGCCTATTGTACATGTTTTTAGTGGTAACCAGAGTACCTGGAGAACAACTACGCAGACACGGGGAGAACAAGCAAACTCCATTGAAAGTCCCTATCCAGCCGGGGATTGAACCCGGGACCTTTTAGCTGTAAAGGAGCTGGGCTAACCGCTGCACCACTATGCCACCCATTTTATTCTTCTTAGTTTAACCCAGTGGTAATATTAAAATACAAGTAAACTGAACTATAAGTTTAATTTGATGTTTTTTTTTGCAAATGTAGTGGGGTGGTTTCCTTTTCCCCTACAGTTCCTGAAGTGCTCCCACTGGCTCCGCCCTTTAGCCCGCCCCCTAGTTAGTGGAGTTATTTAAGACACCTGTTGCCAATATGGTGTCCTCTTTTGCTGCCACTACCTGGCTACCTGCTGTATGTCTCCACTCCTGGCGTTGAGCTCACAATAGTGTTCTGTCTGCTACATGGGTCGAGTGGTGGCTGTGGTCTCCCAATGATCAGGGTCCTGTGAACCGTCAAGGGTGGCTAACCTGCTGCGGTTTTGTTTGTTTTTACATTTGTCTCTTCTGATACAGTTTATCGTGTCTTTTCCTTTTGGAGTTTGTTTTGGTTACAGCTCAGTTATTTTGAGTTTTTGGTTACTTTGTTATAGGTTATTTTTGACTTGTTCTCAGTTTCTTTTCAAATATGTGTAACCGTGTTTTGCTTCTGGTTAGCCACTGGGTCCGCTTTTAATAGTTTTAAACTATAGGAATCTTCAAATTTTAGATTATTTTGAATAAAAATGAATTTCTATTTAAACTTGTTAAAAACTCTTGTAGATTAATAAATTCCTATTTTTCTTAATTTAGAGTCCTGCTCTAATTTTTTACATTACAGCCAATTCTGAAGATCCTATTCCGAATGATTTTATAATAAACTGCTTCGAATTGGAAGTTAACGTCTCTGTCCTTTTTATCAGAAACTTGCCTTGTGTGCCTACCTGGTAACTTACCCCTCGGTATACTACACAAACATACTTCCAGTAGCAGATTTATCGACTCACTGAAATGAAGGGCAAATACACTCCCGTGGGAACTTCCGTTTTTGAAAAGGGGCAGTGATGTTAAGCAGGGTCACAGCAAGCAAACATGCTGTGGTTGATGGAGTAGTGCGCTTTTGCCATAGATTCATATTTTTCGGCCACTCTGGTCGTCACGCCTTCATCAGCCTGTCCCATGGTATCTGTAGCCACAGGAGTAGCTTAACCACTAACTGTAGAGAGTGAGTTAATAAGGCCTTAATCTTAAGGCCAACAAATTACTGTCAAAGTCTGTTGGATGAAAGGTGTTATGGTGCGTACAGACCAAACGCTGACATGCCACCATCTTCCATGTTAACCCTATGTAGACGTGCTTCGACGCGCGTCGAAATGTAAGCAAAGATGTCCGCGCGTATGAAGCGGACATCTGATGCGAGCAGATAAGGATAAACGCGCGTCAAAACCAATGAGAACAGCGCGGTACAGAGCAGCGATGCCCCGCCCACTGCTTCATGCACTCCAGTAATCACAATCTACACGTGCGTTCATTTACGCCTTGTTAACCAATCCGGGACTGAGCTCAAATAGTGAGCACAAGCGTCACCTGTTACCTGCAGCAGTGGCGCAAAAAGGGCATACGCAATATATGCCTTTCATAGGGGCGCCAATAGTGATGTGTTCTTTGTAACAGTCTATGTGTGTCGGTCGTGAACGATCCGGCTCTTTTGAACGAGTCTTTACAGTGAACGATATGAACAGGTTCGCGGTGGTGAAGTGTTTTTTTTTTTTAATTCCTCTTTGGGGGACGGGCGTCACTTTAGTTGTGCTTATTTTGCGAAACAAAAGTCACTGCTAGAGTGGGGCAGAGAGGAGTGCAGAGGGACAGTCATCTCCACCGCTGCTGCTGCAGCCTGCAGCCCCATGAGGAGCTCAAAGTGAGCATAAGGCAACAAGTTTGAGAAATAAAAGTCCTAATGAAATAATAAACACGGTTACAGAGGAGATCGCGTTGAAGCTTGCGTTGTTTTCTCCCCTCTTGCGCGAGGGAGAGAGAGGGAGAGGAGGAAAAGTTACGTGAATGAAGCAACAGAAGCTTTTAATCGGGCCGTGTGATTGTTTTTTTGTGATAACAAACTCCATAGAGGGAAATATCGATGTTATATTGTGTGAAATAGTGACATTTTCGTTAAAATAAAGTCAATTCAGAGGGTATTTATTTTCTTAAAAAAAAAGAAACAACCATAAAAAGAGCCATGTGTGTATTTGTGTGTGGGAGGGGGGGTAGTTGCGGTAGTTGCGCCCCTGACCTGCAGCATGGAGGACAAGTTGATCATCGCGGTTTGCGCTCGGCTCGAGTTGTATGACACGCCTCCTAATTATGACGCTTGCAAAACTTCACGCGCCGCAAACAGGCGTTTCTCGCGAGTGTGAAGCGGCGATGTTTGGCGTCCAACTAGAGGCTGACGGAGCGTGGACGCACGTTCGGTCTGAACGCACCTTTAGAGAAACATCGAGTGAGTTTCCTTTTTTCAAAGGTCCAACAGTTAAAACGGGGGAAGATGCTCCTCTGGTGCCACAGGAGCTGTATGATGAGGAGTCAGACTAGGAGTCAGACTAGGAGCATCTTCCCTGCTCTTTTAACTGTTGGATATTTGAAAGTGTGACATTTCAATGTTTTGATTTTTCTACTAAAAACAGCTTATTTTAAAACTAAACAAGATCCAAAATCTCCTCAGAAAAAGTCTTCATAACTAATATGTCCCAACATAAAAACTGACTCGATCCCTTATTCAGAAAATATAGGAATTTTTGGGCATCTGCATATAAAAGGCCTTATTTTCATATGAAAACACAACATGACAGAAAACCTGCAGTCCATGTTTTCCTATGCCAGTAACCTACAGCAAATGTTTCAAATTGATGTCTCTAAATTTAAAAACTTTCCCTTAGAGTTTCACCTTAAAGAGTTCAAGACCGAATAACTCAAAATCTCAAGAATTCCCTTGGTAGTTTAATTTCTCATGGACCGCCATCTGCAAGCAATTTGGGATTTCTTTAGACAAACCATTTTCTTACAATGCACATACAACAAAGACTGTCCAATCATGGGTCTTCCACATCCGTGCCATAATTTCTCCCGAATCTGCACCAGTGGGAACAGGGCTTTCTCTGTCAGGGCTCCAAAAGCTAAACAAATCCATTTTATATGGAATTATTTAGCTATATTTTCTTGTTTTGTTAATGTTATGTTGCTTTCGTTGTTTGTATCCTCATGTTGGGAAGCACTTTGTAGCCCACTTTTTAAGCGTTATATAAATAAAGTCATTATTATTATTATGACTCGTGTCCTGGGACATTTCCTTCTGAGCACCCAAACTAAGTAGAATTTGAATAGTCTAAGTGTCTCGTCAAATTTACATATTACATGATCAGTCACTGCAAACAAATCCACAGTGATAAAAGCCAAAGTAAACACACTGAATAACTAAACCACTGAAAGAATAACACTGGCGCACGTGAGGTCTCAGTTTGTCCTTCGAAGGCGTGGCAGCAGATGCTTAGAGACAAGGGATTGGCACCTTGAGACAACTTCCAAGAGTCAAATCTATCTTTTCGAGGCATCAGTTTAAAACAGTACTGGTTCATGCCTTTGTGACAGCCTTTATGCCGGTTTGAGGAAAAATGCACACGGAATCATGAAACCGTTTCACCAATTTTAGCTTCACTTCATTGGCATCCAGTGCGTTTTAGAGTTGATTTTAAAATGATTTTATTTACTTTTACATGTTTAAATGCCTGGCCCCTCCTACTTCTCTGACCTGATGTGCCCCTATGCCCCGTCTCGTGCTCTCAGGTCAGCAGTCTGTGGCTGGATTTTGTTGTATTTTTTTGTTGCATCTTGTGTTAAAACTGTTTATTCACTCTTCCATTGTTTGATAATGTGTGTGCAGCACTTTGGCCAGCTGTAAAGTTTTTAAAGTGCTTTATAAATAAAGTTGGTATGATATAGAATGGTATGGCTGACGGTTTAAGGCACTGTATGTACAAGTCTGAGAAAAGGTGACATCAGGAGATAAGCAGGAGGCACAGTTTGGACGCAGTGCTTAATACATCCACATGAAAACACAGCTAAAGTTTAGTTTTATTAGTCCATGTTAAATTAAAATTTAAAATTAGTGTTCCCATTTTCAGCACTCAAAACAAACCCACCTCACCAACTTTCATCTGCTCCACCATGCTTTTAAAATCCACACACCTTCTACAAAAGTGTGATAATTTCATCACTCAAATTAACCCTCTAGCCAGACAAGGAGGCTAAAACGTTCTTTCTGATGTAGAGTGTAACTCCTTAACTACAGTCCTTGTTCAAAGTGTTTCAGCGACACAAGTTCACTATTATTTCTCAGATTAGACGGTGACAGGTGATCGGAGGAAAAGCAGCTTGAATGAAATGAGACCCAATAAAATTTCATTTCCAAGTTTGAAGAAGCTAAAATATAATCTAAATATGAAAAATCTGAATCTGAAACTCTAAGGGGAAATTTCCAGTTCAAAGTATTATCAAACTTGTGATTCTTGTAACATTAGTGGGCGGAGCTGTCAGGGACGTGTCTGTTCTGTGGGATGAGAGAGAGTCTGTTCTGAAAGACACAGCTCCAAGTCTCTACTGAAGGACCTTCAGTAGGAGCCTTCACTGAGGAATTAGTGGAAGTGTGAAGCAAAAGGAAAGAGGCGGTTTTGGAAAGAGCCTCGGTCAGATGCCACAGACATTTTTTTCTAGGCCCAAAAAAATCTTACTTCTCTGATATTCATTTAGGCCAACTCAATAAATCCCTGTACATCTAAATGCATGACTTGATTATAAGATGATGATAAACAGAAAAATACATTTACCTGCAATCTGAGGCCTCTGACGATTCTACAGTTTTATTGATGATCTTTAGAAGAGTGCTCATCAGAATTATTCCTCTGTTGTCTAAAATCGTCTAGGCAATCACAGAAGATCTTGTATGTGGCCACAGATGGCAGGTTCTCCCACTGTAAAAATACAGACAAAACACATTTTAAGATTTTAACAAAAAGTACACAGTCAAGAATCAAAGCAATATCTTAGGAGCCAAAAGGACAGACACTGAGAATTCAGAGCTTAGAGTAATATCATATTTATTAGCATTTTCAGTCAGATAGTCTTCAAAATGTGTTAAGAATATTGCTATAAAAGGCCTTTGCAAATATTTAGCATTTTGCAATGTGAATCCAGTTGTTCCGAGCCCTAGAGGATGCATTCTGAATTTTTCATGAATACTGTACATACCTCACTCTTTCATGTTGAGTCTTTAAATGAAGCAAGTCTGTGCTTTACAGCACCAGGGCTCCACCACAACATCATCTTTTCATCACGTAGTTGTCCTGGAAAATGACTCAACAGAAAATAACTATGTGTATCATGTATCATGTAAAAGTAACTGTACTGATATTCTCCATTTTATGAATCATGGACTTTTGAGTGGAATAAGAGACTGAAAGGGCCAGTGATCAACTCACACCAAAGATACTTATTCCACCAATAATAAAATATAAAATATAAACCACAGACTGTAAATTGTAAAAACAACAGCTGTTCACCAGTGGCACTCTTATATTTACTTTTTTGATTGGTTTGTGCTTTATTACAGCAATAACATTTGATAACGTTTGATACATATAAATGTCTTCATGCTTAAACCCATTTTTGGTGTGGCTAACTGGTAAAGTTAGTTTGATATTATCATTCCTAAAGCAAATCAGACAAATGGGGAACTACCCCCAGAATCAAAACAAACTACAAATTTTCTTCGGGTCAAACGTGCAACATGACACAATAACACTTGAGGCACAACACGTGTGTAGCTCCCGCTCTACTGACCTTTATCATTATTTATATTGACATTAGGCTACACAATAAATAAGAATGTACTCACGAGTAGGACAGCCACCTGGCTGCCGTTTTAGGAGTCATTGCCTGGCAAAGATCTGTCGATGTCTTTGAAGAGTTTGTAGGATATTTCCAGTTCATTGTGTCCATGGATTATAACAGGTCTATGGGCGATATCCACTCTTTTGCGATCTTAGTGAATGTTGCCCACGCTGCTCGAGTTGTTCTCGCAGCAGAAATCTAAAGTTTGCCTTCAGAAAGCAGGTTTTTCATTACGATAGCTGCTAACAGCTGCGCTGGGCTGCGCTGTTTACTTCCGGGTTCTGGTGTCATCGCGATGCGCTGATTGGTCAGAACTAGGTCAGGTGACCCTAAAATCATACGCACCAGAAGAAAATAGTTACCATTTCACACAAAAATTTCTCAAAAACTTGGGTTGGGTTGTGCACGGAGAACTTTTTTCTAAGGAATCTTTATATAATTCTGATGTTAAAAATTTTAAAAAGTAGGTAATGCCCCAATTGGTGGAACAAAACCATATTTCTAAGCCTCTTTTAGGCTACCGACAGCGGCCTAATAGTGTAGTGTGTTGAAAAGCCAGGGTGTAGAGCGGGTTCATTGAAGAGAGCAGTAGCTCCTCATCAACAAACCCCCACCGAGCTGCCCCAACTAGCTGATTTGGTAGATGATGTTCCTATGCTGTGTAGTGCGTTAAAGACAAGGTATACAAGCCCATTGGGAGGATTCCTCTCAACAGATTTGGAGCTCGCCTACTCTAATTCTCTATTTGCGATTTTGAGCAATAGAATGACAACCGTTCAGAGCAACAACACTCTTCCTTAATTAATAGAATGCAAATTGATCCCACTGCTCCCCCTAGTGACAATGCGTTTCTTCTTCTCTGTACTTTTCAAAAGTCTTTTGTTTGTATTTATATTTGAACAGGTTGATGTTTGGACATTGTTTCATCTCCATCTCCAAATTATTCCACAATTGTACCCCATTAACTGTCAAGCTAAAACTTTTCAAAGTTGTGCCATGTTTCTGAATCCTAAAGTTCAATTTATCACGTAATTCATAATGACCAGTACGTTCTTGGAACCTTCTTTGTATTTGGCTTGGTAAGAGTTTGTATCTTGCTTTGTATAACATCTGTACAGTTTGGGTTGAAAAACACAGCTAGCAAAATAGCTAATTGTGTTTGATGCTGCTAGCTGTTAGCCACTTATAGCGCTCATAGTTACGGTCTTTAAAATGCCTTACACAACCGTTACTGGTCTGTGATGGTGAATCCAGGTTTGGTGTGGTTTTCCATTTCCAATAATGTCCTTTTTTCTGTGAAAGAGTGCCTTGAAAAAGGCAATCTTAAAAGATCTGCGACGATCTGCGATTTTATCAATAAGAAGTTCACATACAATAGCCTGGAAAAATAAATGGGGTAGCTGTTGACACTGAGCTAGGCCTGGGGTACGTGCTGTCATTGTATGTCAAACATTGATAGGCAGATAATTCTGTCTGTCATGCTAGCGATCAATCATTTGTGTGGCTTTTCAACCCTGGGTCAGCTAAATCTGTAGAAGGCCCTAAAGAGGAGAAGCTCGCCTGGGGTGTTTGTGGCACTTTTTAAGTAGGAAATTACAGTTTAACCTCAACGATAATACCAATATAGGCAACTGTATTGTAGATTACACAAATAAATTAGAAGCTAAATAGACATTGTAAACTTTTTTTCCGTCATTTTGCTAGGGCGAACAGAGAAGGCCCTGCTTGCCCTGGCTCATCACTGCAATATAGCCATATTAAGGTATCAGTCAATTTGTATTGGAAATAGCCTACTGTGTCAAATTGCAAGATTACTTCAGGCTAAATGGTATATGCAGTGTGTAAACTACTGACTATATCATCGCTATTTATTTGCATTTCTAATGTGTTTATAGTATGGCCCATTTTTTGGGGTGAAAAAAAATGGGCCATACTTAACTATATTTTACTGTTGTTTTCCTGTTTCTTTTATAAGAGTAACCAATAGTACATTTTAACATATAAAAGTAGTATAATGTGAGTGGAGGAGTGGCAGGGGTCTGCAAGGAAACCAGCTTTTTCAGTGTAAATAATGTATGAAAAAGCATTTTTAATTGAATCAAAAGACCCAATCTTCATGATATTATTATTGTTGCATTTAAATATATAAATGTATACCTTGAAAACTCTTAATGTCTCATCCCTACATTGAAGTCAGAAGGGGCCCCAATGGAATGCATAGTGATGAGTCAATGAAAACAATGAATAGCGCTGATGATGCCAACATGTTTTGGGTGGAATGAAGCATCAGTGGTCTGAAGCGTTGCCATGAATTCAAATTCCAAATGTTTTGTCGCAGCAGGACCAGGAAGTGACAAATAGGAAACTCTCAGCGGCTGACAACAGCAAATGCTCGTAGCACAGGGAGAGGAAATTGCTCCACTCTGTCGCACAGGCCTGTCGGTACAGTATGTGAAGGGGAAATGCGGTCGACTTGAGTGCCACTATCAACCATCAGCAATCGTCAAAACACAAGAAAAAGAGTGAAAGTTTTGTCTGAAGCACCTGGTAACCCTGGTAAAGAACTAGTGATTTGTGAAGGTGTAAAAAATCCCAGAGTCAGTACTAAATATGGGGAAGCTGCTACTCAGTTTCATGCAGCTAAAAGTTGGAACCGTCACCGTAACTCTCTGACAACAGTTCTGTTTGGCAGTGTTTTATCCTTACTCTTCACTTTTATATGGATTTGATTTTATAATGTTAAATAAGTATGATTTGTTGAATATATTTGCCTTTCAAATGTCATTTAACTGAACAGAAAAATATAATAAAAGTATTCTTTCACCAATTATTCCTGAGATGCTGTTCATTTTCTTATCCTCCGAAGCAAATTTGTACTCGGCATCGACAGGTTGATGTGGGAAGCCAGGGAGGAACCATGGGGAGAACATCATACTTTATTGTCCCCGTGGGGAAATTTGTCTTCTGCAATTGACCCATCCTTTGATGCTGCTGGGGCAACACATAAGGAGCATCATCACCTCTTGCACATGTTTTAGTGGTGGGGAAACCAGAGTACCCGGAGGAACCCTACGCAGACACAGGGAGAACATGGAAACATTTCATGCAAAAAATAGCCAATATTTTCAGCTAAATCTGAATAATGGATTGAGCCAGCTTTGAATTAAAATTTTAATTTAATGCCACCCTAATTGTATTGCAATAGTTTTAAAGAAAATGTAGAGGGTAGCACATCAATGCTTCATAAATGACTATCCAGACAGAGATAATCACATTGCTGTTTATATGGCTGCAACATGAAGTAAACGTTAACGCGTTTTGGCATGAGGCTTCCTCAGAGCGTGTAATGCAATAGTCTTTCTCTTCCTGAGATTGTTGGTGGTAAATCTATAAGCAGAGGTCGACCAATATGAGTTATTCTAAGGCCGCTGGTAATTTTGGGTGATTTTTACTGGCCTGTCCCAATATGCACGACCAATATTTTGGCCGATCTTTCTAAATGTCTAGTCTATAATCTTTTGTATGCGTCTAAACATTAAAGTATATCGGTGTTGAACTATGAAAGCAGGCTTAATTAGATTTATTCAGGCAGAGCTGTTTTTTCCTGTATGCAGACTACGCAAGTTGCGTAGGGCCCCCGCAGCCGTAAGGCTGTAATCTGTAAAGCACTTTGTGATACCTTTCGGTATGAAAAGCGTTCTATAAATAAAGTTTGATTGATTGATTGAAGGGCCCCTCATCTAAGTCAAATTACGGTGTTGTTTTGCTTGTAAATCAATGCGTTGTTACGGCGACAGGCTCTCTGACAGCACTCACTTTCCGCCTACTTTGTCCCTAACTGCGCTCTAACTCTAGTTCTCTGAATGTGCACAGGCAAGCCAAGGCAAAGCAACTTTATTTATACCGCGCATTTCGTACATAAGGCATCTCAATGCGCCTGTCTAAGAGTCTAAAACTAATTACTGTCAAGCTAGTCCTCTGTGGTAAGACAGAAATAACCGTTAGGTGCAGGTTTCAGCGGTTCCCAAACTGTGGGTCAGGGACCAGAGGTGAGAGAATGTGACCATTTGCCATTTATCATTTAAAAAAATGAATTGAGGTCATTATGTTCCACTTCTGCCCTGCACAGTAACTGTACAGTGGAACTGTTTTTGACTGTAAATGGGTTCGCTCTTCGTCGAATAGCCATGGGATGCACACTGTAGGGCCCATGTGTGGATTTTTGCTTAGGGCCCCTGAAAGGCCAGCACCGGCTCTGTATTCATGTTTAGTAGGTACTTCTGTTGCGTTTAACTGAGCAGAGACAGATGAAGTGGCAAGTTTAACCGTTTATTTTACAAATTGTGGAGGCAGGGAGCCGGCCGAGTAGCAGGAGCAGGACACCAAGAACTAGATATTTGCAGGTATGTAAACCAAAATGTACTGTCAAATCGAGGAGCTGAGAAGTGCTACCGAACAGGACGGAATTATCTGGCAGAGTGGTGCTGGGACATCCAGGCACTCATACTGAGGTTGATTAGGTAATGACGTGTAGGTCATTAAATTGACCAACAAACGATATTGAAAAATACCCAAATATCGGCCTGACATATCGATCAACCTCTAATAAAGCAATTTCAACAACTTAAAAGTTTGAGTCAAATCTTCCCCAGCTCAGTTATCATTTAAAGATGATAATTTGGCCAATTTCACGACAAAAACAAGACGTGAAACCTTCTGTTGGGCTTCCCGCGTTTTGCCTCCGTCGCGCTAAATCTCCCTTTGCGATTCGGGGAAACACAGAACAGACATTCTTCTCATTCAAGAGCCCAGATAAAAGACATTTCAAAGTTTATGGGAACGCAGACAATTAGACACAAATTCTCCGTCAAAGCGAGAATGTGGAAGTCGCTAATTGGGAGATAGAGGAGCAGTGTGGATCGGTAATGCAGCTCAAATCAAACCCATTTGTCTTTGCACATTGTTTACTGGAAACCGTGTACGATCGGCGGGTTCTGAGAAAAGAACTTTGATTTTATTTATTTGCCGAGACAATTACTTAAGGCCAATTATAGAGGCCTCATTAGCCTCTTAAGCTGTGTAAATAAATAAGCGCGTTCAGTGGAGCAGCTGTCGTGTACAAGGGGCCCGGGGGTGTGCTCACTTTTAGACTTCGTCATTTCTGGATAGCGCAAGTTCAGTGACTTTTTCATTAATTAGGGAAAGAGGAGTAACTTTCTTAGAGGTCACAAATGAACACTTTCTTTTATTATTTTGCTGAACGCTTTTGTCAGGTGTGGAGTTTTTTCTTGCCGAACTGGCTGCAAATACTGAGTGGGACGGGGCCACGGGGATGAAGTGTTTTGGCTCGTGCCTCTGCCTGTGGTCACCGATTACTACATCACTACACTACTCTAAACACTATTTCTAAATTGTAAATTGTAATAATCTTTTCCTGTGTACATTATTTATTCTATTTATTTATTTTATTTCATTTTCTCTCTTCCTTTTCTTCAAATCCCTCTGTTTAATTGAAAATATATCTTGTTTGTTTATATTTTCCTGTCGTCCATCTGAGTTATCTGTATAACTTTGCTTGCATTTATTCATGTCATTATTTTATTACTATAATGCGATTATTATTATTATTATTATTATTATTACAATTACTACAATTATTATTACTATTATTACTATTACTACTATTTCTTCTATTACAATTCTCCATGTTGGTAAATCATGTCAGGTTCGTGGTAGTATCATTAGCTAAATCATAATTTTTGCTAATAAGAGGAGGAAGAAAGGAGGCCAGTCAATAAGAATAAGAATAAACAAAAGAATAATAAAGGGGGTCGGTGGGAACAAACACATAGACAGAAAGAGAAAAAAACATTTCAAATCATACACATGGTTTGACAAATAAAAAAAATCTTGAATCTTGAAAAACAAAAAAAGGGATATGGGATAAGGCTCCCTCGTCTGCACCCTGTACTACCCCATGGGTTTTTTAATGCACCACATATCACACAGTTTTTAATGCACCACACAAGGACACAGGTGCAGATGGGGGCGTTCATGAACCTAATCTACTACTGTATGCTATTATCTATTAACAAAATAAAGGAGAGGGGGTGGGGGTTATTATATTATATATTATATATAACATTGTATATATATATATGATAATAGATACAGTGTATATGATAACTATGGGTGTAATTATATGTAGATATGTATGGGTATAACAATTAATACAAAATGTTATTGCTGACCTCAGAATCCTCGACTCTATGGAATTATATTATTTAATTGTATATATATGTATATTAGATCTATATTATAAGCAAATTATACTATGTTATTATTACGACTATATTATGTTTTCTTTTTTTAATTAATTTTTGGGTTTTGTCATTGTTGTTTCTTGTTTGTTTCTTCTTCCTAATCTTATATGTCTGTTTGATTTGAATCTTTAATGTTTATTCTTTCTTATGTTCACTGCCCCATTTAGTTTACCTTTCCCTCTATTATTATTGTTTCATTACTATTATTTGTAACTATCACCATTGTACATGTCTTATGATTTGTTTCTCATGATTTATTATTGCTTTCACTTATCTTTTTTGTTTTCTCTCTCATCCATATCACACACCTACTCATCACACACACCACACATCCACGCCATGCACAACCCAAGAATGATCCTAAGAGTCAAATGTGTACCCTTGTGTATCATTCCTTTGTCTATGTGCTGTTTGTAAGCTTTGTTATATGTGTCAATAAAAAAATTAATTAAAAAAAACTTTTGGCTCATGTACAAATACTTACCACTTCTCTGTCACCTTTGTCTGTTTGAACTTACTGGCGAAAGTAGATTCTTAGCACTATTCTATCACTTTCCCCCCCAACAAATATGTTCTTTACATCTTAGGAGTGCTCCAGGCAGGGATCGGAACTTCCTGGGAGTTTAAGACTTAATTGAATACTAAAAAATATAATAATACAGAACACAGCGGCACAGCAAGTCTCACAGCAAAATGGTCTTGTCAGGTTGGGGCAACCCTATGACAAGTTGTACATTTTACAATCATCTTTTATATTACAAACTTATTGTTTGGGGAATCATCTGTGATTTGGCTTGGGGCCCTCTGTAATTACTCTTTGCGTTCCGGCCTTTCTCCTAAAAAGGGGACAATAAACTCCACACAGACCGGACCAATAAACTCCACCTTTTTGCTGAGAGGTGAGAGAACGAATCACCTCACCGGTCTGTGAATTCAACATGTCTTTGCACAGGTTAAAGGCGTATGAAAAAAATTATTATAGTGACACTTTTCGACGAATGGATAACGCCAATATCACTGCCAAAGCGAATCTAAAAACCCTTCATTCAAAACAGATGTTATTTGCTTCGATAGGCAGTACACTGACTGATCACTTGTTCTTTACTGCAAAACACCATGAATATTTCACAACCCTGAATCGAGCTAAACAGAATCATGTGTTCTGAGCAAAACCCTTCAATATTGGTGTGTACTCTAATTGCAATGACTGTATAAGTTTAACTTCTCAAAACAAAGTTAGACGGTAAACACAGCGAGTCATTCAACCGCAAAATGAGTTGAAATAAAAACTTAAAGTCAAAGTTGGCCTTAATTGGAGAATATTCAGCCTAATGAAGTTTATGGGAGAAGTAGGGCAATAATTAACCAGGAATCGCACACTTCAAAAGCCGACAAGGCCCTTTCTGATAAATAAATCCAAGAGAAATAACTTACAACTTTACCTCTTGTGTGTGTTCCTAATTCTAAATCAACAATGTAATCAAGTCAGGAAGACTCCAGGACTGCTTCGTAAAAAAAAAAGAAAAAAAAAAGCAATATGTTTGTGTTAGCTCACGAGTTTCCCATCACGAATCAACAGATGAGCCTTCGGATGAGAGACGAAACATCCTCAGCTCAACAACCCAGTCCACTTAACCTTGCCTTATTTTAGGTCTTAGGGCTGGTCATTTCAACCAAGACTGAAGGTGAATGTGTTTCTGGACAGTGTTTTTGTATTTTTAACAAACTTGTGCAGTAAAAATAGTCGAGCAATGACAACATTTTCAGATAAATTAATCCAAGTAATTTTTTTTATGACATGATGCCTTAATTCTAGCACACGGAAACCCTGTACCGATATCAACACTGTAATGGAATCCATTGTGTATTCACACTGCTGCCTGATTACTTTCGCCTGCTCTTCTCTTAGCTTTTCCTAGGGCTGGGCAATTAATCAATGATCATTGATCAAACTCACAATCTCTACTTTGGTCGAACTCAATAATCGTTATATGACTTAATAATCGTCAGGTTTACAGCCATTTCTTTTGCAGAAACAGCTTCTAGTTTAGGAGATTGGATGAAGCAAAGTTATATTTTTGTGTGTTAAATCAGTGTTTCCTAACCAGGGGTGCATGGACCCTGGAGGCACACAAGCACTGAGCAGGGGGTACTTGGAATAATTTCAAAAGAAATGAAATCTGAATAAGTGAGTGGTTTTTGTGTTCAGGTGTTGATTAGTCCTGAGCCACTGCAACTGAGTGCGGCGCCATAGTTGGCCAACCTGACCAACCTGACCAGCACGCTTTTGGAGGTAGGGTAAAACTGTTTCAGAGTATGCACACTGGTCAGCTCCTCTACCTCCTCCTTCCTATACTATACTACTATAATACTAACTGAATAGTTGCAGTTTAAATGATATTTTGCAATCAAATGTATGAATTTCACAGTCTTTTAGTGAGAACACATATTTGCTACAAATCAGAATTTTGGTTGATCATTTTGTAAGTGATTGGCAGCAATCCCGATATGGGGTACTTGTCAAATATAAAATAAAGTTTCAAGGGGTACACAAGACAAAAAAGGTTGGGAAGCCCTTCAGCGATACTGGAGAAAAACATGTGTTTTTGTTAGAGCTCAGGTTTGTATAAAACATAATGTGTAAAGATGCATTATGCAACTTCTCATACAAAAAAAACCCCTTGAAATTTGTGCCTATTTGACCTTGTAGTGACCCAGTGGGTGTATGAGTGGTCAGCATGGCGCCTTTACTTTCCATCACAGTGCTCAAAAAAATAATTAAAAAATAATAATAATCCTAGAGCATTGTAGAGGCCACTGTGATTGAAAGTAAAGGCCCCATGCAGACCACTCACACAGCCGCTGGGTCACTACAGTCAAATACCCACACAAAAAGTTCCATAATGCACCTTTAAACTATGAATCAGCTACATGCAATTACTTTTATTATTTATTTATTTATTATTTATTTATTATTATTTGTTTTGCCATATCATCCAGCCCTACTTTGTCCAGACCTTGATTTTACCTTGTGCTGTTAAAATCCCATTGCACGGAAACATCTGTCAGCCTCTGCCTATAACTGACATCTCTGTGCTCACCTAATCTACTCTCCATTACGTGCAATAATTCAAGCCATAATTTCCCTAAATGAGCACTGCCCTCCAAAGCTCTGCTTTCTGCCCAATCTGTCTGCCCCGCTCTGGCTCTGATCATCGTCTCCCCCATCACACCTCTATCCAAACCTTCCCTTTCTGCTGTCCATCTGTCAATCTCTCTTATTATCAATGCATCTCCCCCTTTCTCCAGGCCTTTCCCTTCTTTTGCTTTCAGAATCCATGACCTCCGTCCCTATGGGAAAAATTTGTCCTTATAAAATGTCACTTTCGCTCTCGCACGCACACACGCGCACAGGATCCCATGCAAAGTTACTCATAAACAATAGAGGGGCTCGCGCACACTCGCAAAAAGCCGGTATTTGTTCTAATAAAACGTCAAGCCGGCAGCAAAATGAACTGTAATGACTTTCAGGCTCTACTAATGGCCAATAAATCCTGGATTAGGAAGCTCGCATGCACTCCGTCTCCCCCATCCTTTCGCTAGCACGCACGCGCCAACGCTATATGAGCGCACCCACGCGAGGTCATGTTTCAAGTCGTGCTGCTTCGAGTTCATCCAAGAGTCAAACGGGTAAAGTTTTAAAGCTGTTTTCGGGGCTGTTAATGACTGTTGTGCTGAGTTCTATAATAACAGCATGGCAAAGGAATCAGCGGGAATTAGCATGCTAGGATCATTTAAACCAGTGATTCATGATGACTAGCGCTGGAAGCTATGGCGCACAAACACACACACACACACACAAGTACAAGCCATGCAGAAGGGGCTAACACGTTGAGACGCACATAAGCGAAAAAAAAAAAACGAAAAAAAAAACGCGCTGCAGTTCATGACAGTTTTGGAGTCATTTTCCGGCTAAATGTACAAAATAAAAAACCCGGAAGCGCTTTCTCCCTCGCGGTCGCCTTTCATTATCAGCGGAGTGATGGATGGGCTTCATCGTGGTATTTCGGGGCGAATCAGCAGGATAGAGGAGCAAATGAGAAGGGAAATTGTGTGTGAGGGGTGGAGGTTTTATAGAGGACCCGGTTGATGCTGTTTGCGTTTGAGAAAGCGAGAGAAGAGAAAGAAAGATGGAGAGAGGGGTCATCAGTCAGGCAAAAGTTCAGAAAAAGGACTATTAGAGATGGATTAGCGGCGACCAGCTGTGCCATCGCATTACTGTGTGAAACCAGATCATAATGTGGCAGCTTGTGGCAGCATCATTGTCTATACTGTACATAATGGTCTGTGCTCATGCCTATAAGCTTATTGTAAAATGGAACTTCATTCTGCAATGATTTGTCACAGACTTCAGCGACGATTGCACTGTTGACTTACAGGCAGGTAGAAAGGCTTTTGACAAATAACGTCCGGGGTTTGTTGACATTATTTGTCATTATAGCTCGGATTTAACTCACTTGCCAACATATGAAGTAAAGTTCAATAAAATCTAGTTTATACTGTTCTAATATCTAAACAGAAGTACCAGAAAAGTGTTATATATGGTGTAATAATTGCTCATACAACAATAGGATTTTTAAAGCAGCTGGCAGACAATACAGATATGATTTATGGAATGAACTTCAGAAAGAAGTAAAACAGTCAGGAACTCTACTGGCATTCAAGAAACGCATTAAAGCTACAGTGTTAAAGAAGTATGAAAATTAGACTTGGACATTAATAATGTGAGATATTTGATTTGAACAAATATGAAAATGATGGTTTTGTATTATGAATATTTGTAAATACTGTACATACAATATAATAAAATAAAAATACATATAGTTAAAAAAGACAACATAACTTGTAAAGTGTTTTTAAAAAAGTAACAAAGGGGCAGATATCATAAGATTGATCTTCTCTTCTGCTCCTTTTCATTCGGACTGTGTTAGCCTGCAGTGTTGTTGTGAATATAATAATGTCACGTTTGAATGACATACTAGATAAATAGAATGTAAATGATTATGTAAGTGGACACCTCGGAGTGCATTATCCCGCTTATACCATGGTCCGGCAAACTGAAACTGTTCATTGGGCCCTGTTTGCTTATTTTTTTAAGTCCTGGGCAGGAGTTATTTCACTTTTTAATCAGTTTTACCTGAAACTAGTTCCATCTCAATTGTTTACCGTTACTATGGAAACAGCTGCAGTGGAGTGATATAGAATGTGATTTAACGTTTTTTTTAACTGGTGTACATTATCACTTTTTAATGGACACCTTCCAGCCAATCAGAATCGAGTATTCACCCAGACCATGGTATAATGTGTGTTTATTGTACCTGTATACACCTCAAAAAAGGGTCACACGCTCTAATATTTTGTTGAACCGCCTTTAACTTTGATGCATTCGCTACGGCATTGTTTATGTAAACCTGTGTCAAAAGGTCCAGTGTTGCATTCATTTTCACCAAGATCTTGCACTGATGATGGGAGAGTGTGACCACTGTGCAAAGCCCTCTCCAGCACATCACAAAGATTCTCAATGGGGCTAGGATGTGGACTCTGTGGCGACCAATCCATGTGTGAAAAGGAAGTCTCATGCTCCCTGAATCACTCTTTCATAATGTGAACCTAAAGACCTGACAGCAACTCCAGATCGTAACAGTCAGTCAAATCCATGCGGCAACTTTCTTTTGTTGGTCAAGCAGTGTATAACGTGGAAAAAAAATCTTATTTATATCCTGAATCTCTTTTAAAGGGAGACCAGGTCCAGCAGAGAACTCTATTGTAGCTACATGTCACTAGTGGTGGAGGAAATCTGGAGGAAACCTACAGACACAGAAAGAACTGCATGCAATATAGAAAAGTTCTGACCAGTCTGTGAACTAAACTCGGGAACTTGGGAGGTGAGGTGTTTTTTTTTAAACCAATACACCGTGGTCTGAGTATATTTCATCTGTAAGACCAGACTTTGTATACAAAATTGTGTTTAAACTATTTATGTGAAATTATTGTTAATTTTAAGGCACACCCCATGGTTCATTTGTGTTATAGTTATAGAAGAAAAAAAAAAAGAATGAAAAAAGAAAAAGCAAAGTCAGCAAAGTATGTCCTGCACGTGCAAAACAAGATGCAGCCAAATCCCATTCGTAAGCTATCCAACATCTGTAAAGTGTTCCCAACAAATCACATATGTTGTTCATGTTCCTGGTCTGCGAAATATCAAGCCACCCATATTTCTCCAAACTCTGAGCGATCCTGTCAGTCACTCCATTATAAAGAAGGGCTTTGTGTGACAGCTCCTCCTCTGCCTCCTTAATGCTCGATTTCGTATTAAAACCTTCACCGTTGGATACCGTTCCCCCCCCCCCCCTAAACCCCACCAAAATCTCTCATTTTCGTCTGTGGTCCCTATGTCAGAGCAGTCATGGCTTCGACTTTCAACTCCACACATGTAAAAAAAAAACTGCAAACTCCATCACACCGGGCTCTAAAATAGTCTCGGTGGCACATTTTTTTTCCAGCGGTATGTAAACTGGCTGTAGCGGAGGTGCGACTGGAGGTGTCAGCCTGTGTGCACAAATCATTCTGTGGAGTGACACGTTGACAGTTTCCTGATGGGACAGGGAGACGTGGTGCTCATGGGGAGAAGTGGTTTTATAGTGTGAACTTTTGAAGGATTTGAAGCCTATCTTTACCAGTTTGTGAGGTTTGTGTGTATATATTGCAGTTTACATACAGTAACAGTGGTAGAGTGATTAGACTCGCAGAAATAAGGTCCTGTGTTTGATTTACGCAATGGCCAAACCCTGTAATCCTAATGTCTCTGCACTCAGTTCTGGACAATGGGCTTTTGACAATGGGTCGAATACAGAGCACAAAGTTAACTGCACATTATAGGACTGTCTCCTATGATCCTATGTCTCCTATGAACACTTATCAGATATTATCACATAGAAATAGTGATGATGATGAAGCAAGAGATGCACCAATCCAGCTCTTTTGCTTCAGACACCAACACCAATACAGGGTTTTGCCAACATTATTGTATTACTTTATATGACCAGATCATAGTTTCTGTCCCAGCTTTGATTAGTTGCCGCTAGCATTAGCATACTTCTGCTAGCTACATTCTTTCTTTCTTTTTTTCCCACAATCATAAATACATTTGAGGAAGTTACAATTCCTAAAAAATAACTCAGCAAATTGTCCAGTTTCAAAATGAGGTACAGCAAGGCTATATTCAGATTAATTTAGTTGGTGAATGTTGTGTTCATAAAACGGTGAGAGCCCAAACGGGTATCGGATATTTGGAACCGATACCCGATATGACTCTGGTAGCCTATCCGATACCAGTATTGTATTGGTGCATCCTGAGCCCCATGAGGCAGCGAAGCGCTCAAGAAACTCAACAAAAATCTTTACACATGCACCGACACTTCAAGATTCTTCATTTGCTCTGTTGCACCATCATTTTGGCAAAACATGTAACACAGCGTGCAGCTTGCACCTCAACAATAATGTTTTTTCTTGGCCAGTCAAAATTCCTCAATTTAAGGTAAACATTGTTAATTAATGGGGGAACGTATCAAAGTATTTTTCTGCAGTGAATTGACTCCCAAGTCCGCCATAAACTTCCCAAATCATAAAGAGTGCATAATTCTGCAATTACTGTGCAGCAGAGGCACCCGAAATATTGTTGGCCTTAATTATGCACGTTGTGTCTACTTTAAACTTACGTAAAAGGTTTAGGTGCGACACAGTTTTATTCCACAATGAGGTGCCGTCATGGAATTTTGTTGCAATGCTTCAAGAACATGGAGGAAAGTCCGAGAGAGATATTCCAATTCAAAGACCTATTGAAATGACTGGCTCCTTGTATGTAAATATTTTTGGAAGCCAGCGCAAAAACTCATGTCACCTGAGAGCCAATTTGCTGAGAGACACAAGTTTTGATTTAAAGCCCCCCCCCTTTTTTTTTTTTTTTTTTTGCTTTTTAGTTACAGTTACATCTGTAAAGAATTGGATAAATTATTTCACATGGCCAGACAGTGTGCTTTAAGGTCCATATAAATAAAGTCCGTACTTTTAAACTAACAAGAGGAAGTTGAAGTTGAATACTAAATTTCTTGGATGTTATAATACATTGTTGGGGAGTTTTCTCTAGTCTCATAAAAGCAAAATACAATACAAAAAAAACCCCTCAGCTTAGATGTTTGCACAGATTGCAACATTGTGTTTCCAAATGCTACTGTACTCCCGTGTGAAAGGCACTGCATGGTCTGCTTTCCCCCCTCGCATTTACATTATATTACAACCCCACAGCGTCCAATTGGTCACGGCGTCACCATGGCACCGCATTTTTTTGTGCCGCACAAAATGACCATAACAATCCATTTCAATTCAACAGGTGCAAGGCAAAGAAAGGCCTTTTTTTTTTTTTTTTTAGATGTTCAAGGTTGGTGCCAACATGTGCCACAGTGGATTTTCCGGCGATCTACTGCGTTTATGCAAGAACGGTCGTAGTTTTAGTGCTGCTTTTTCAGAATTGGGCCGATTCGGGGCTTACTGTACAAGTTATAGAGGACGCGGTGAAAAGAATTGTTCCTCGTTGGAATGCACTGGGGAGGGGAGCAAGAGGGTGCGGGAAAAGAAGAAACATTGTGGAAGAGCTGACCAGAGAAAGCCTGCGGGATGCTGTGGGCAAAATATACTGCTGCTACACTTGCTACGAGGAGAAAAGTTATGTTTATGAGGAATAAACAGGAAAATAAACAGAAGGATTCGATAAATTATTAAGGCTTTTAACGTTTTGGTTACCCGTGGAGCATTTTCTGTTTTAATAATAATAAATAATGATGATAATAATAATAGGTTTTTATTTACCAGTAAAGTTGATGATAAAAACAAATAGCTCAAAATTTATAAAAGCGATGTATATTTATAAATTCAACAACGCTGATTAAATAAAAAGGGTCTAAGCTTGGTTTTGGGTGAGCAGAGGCGGTGACTTTCTGTGCTGCGGAGTCTGGTGGTGGTGTGGGGGACAGGAGCTCCGTGAGATATGATGGGGAGGTTCTGTGGAGGCATTGGTGGGTGAGGAGAAAGATTTTGTTCTGTACTCTGTTGGATGGGGAGCCAGTGCACTGAGTAGAGGATGATGTACTCATACTTCCGCACTCATCAGAACCCTTGCATCACAGCATGTCGTGTATGTCCTGTTTTGGGTGTACTGTAGTCTGTTCTGTTAATAGGAGGACTCACATTATCCCTGTTATAAAAAAACTTCACTGGCTGCCAGTGTCCTATTGGATCAAGTTCAAAATTTTGGTTCTAGCTTTCAGAGCCTTGCATGGTCAGGCTCCTTCTTACATCAGTGATTTGATCCAGTCTTACACCCCTGCGCGTGGGCTCTGGGGTCTGTGGTCTGAGCAGAATCTGCTGAAGATTCCACGCACTTTTTTATTTATTTATTTGTTTATTTGACAGGGACAGTACAAGAAAACATTGCCCCCTCAGTTGTTGTGACAAATAACCCCAAGTATCCACTTTACGAACAATGTAAGCTAGCTTACAAACAGCTTTATCATGTTAGCTCTAAAACTGCTCAAATCAAAGCTAACTTCTTTCAAATCAGTGTCTTTTGTTTATGGCATTAACAAAAGGAAAGCTCTTACTACAAAAATAACCCAGAACCCATTAAAGTTTAGGAAAAGGCATAAAAACAATTCAAAGTTGTCCTCTCCTCATGCCTTTGTCCAAATGAGAAAATTATTATTGGAAGAGAAGAAGAATATCAATACACAATCAGTACCAATTACCCAAATTACCCCGTATGACAAATAGCCCTGGTGTCTCCTGGAGTCTGTTCTGAATGTAGGCCTACTGTAAAGTCTGTTCTGGATGTACTGTAGTCTGTTCTGGATGTAGGCCTACTGTAAAGTCTGTTCTGGATGTACTGTAGTCTGTTGTGGATGTAGGCTTACTGCAGAGGCGTGCTGGCCATAGAGAGAGTCGGGACTTTTCCCGGTGGGCCGCTCGGTTCCGGTGCTTCTGGGCCGGGCCATCAGAATAAAATAATGAAATAATAACTCACTATTCCAGGCCTAAAGGCTTTAACTGGGCTGCAGCAGGAGCATGAGCTGCTGTTCCAGATATAAATGAAGTAACACAAGCGTAATTGTCATGGAAATCTATCAAAATAACGACTGATGAATGAAAATCTGAAAAATATTCGCATCGGCGGGGAGATACCATTTCATATTGAACTAACTCAGAGGGGTGTTTAAGTGGAACACTCCTCCGCTTTAGTTCAAGATGGTGCAGTCCAATCCAGCGGAGACAAGTGTCTGCGCGAGTTAAGAGACTAAAAGGCAGTGAAAGGTAGAAAAGTGGTCAAATAAATGTTTGTATCTACATAACTTGTGCTGATTGTGGGTTTGTATCAGGCTCAGACTGTGTGTGCAGCGGCCCATGTGAAAAGAGAAATTGTTAGAAAATTGTCAATGTGTGGTATTTGATCCACCGACCTCTTGTACTTGAGACCAGCGCACTATTACGGAGCCATAATTCCGGGCCGGTCTTCTCCAAATTCCCGGGCTGAAATTAGGTCCTAGCACGCCCCTGGCTTACTGTAAAGTCTGTTCTGGATGTACTGTAGTAAGACGCCTGCTAAGGGATCAGAGTGCGTTGCAGTTGTAGCCTGGAGAAGATAAAGGCATGAACCGGCTTAGGGTTAGGGACGGTAAAGGTGATGTAGGTTGTGTTTCACTCACACAGATCTTACAAATCTAGAAGGTCTTTGAAATGAGGTATCACACTGGTATACAGTTTGTTTGTTTCTTTGTTTGTATACTTTATTGCCCCTGTAGGGAAATTTGTCCTCTGCATTTGACCCATCCTTCGATGCCACTGGGGCAACCTGTAAGGAGCAGTGGGCGACGGCGATGCCACGCCCGGGGACCCATCTCCTGATGTAGGGCCAGGCTTATGATCAGAATCACCTGGCTGGAGGAGTCACCTATTGTACATGTTTTTAGTGGTAGGGGAAACCCGGAAGAAACCTACACAGACACGGGGATAACATACAAACTCCACACAGAAAGGCTGTGTCCGGAGATTGAACCTTGGACTATCTAACTTTGAAACACTATTAACCCTAGACTTACAGTAACCCTAAACCTAAGAGAGCAGATAACAGGTTAATGTTTTGTAATTACAAACAATTGTAGTAGGGGCATTGACTGGAGTGAAGTTGTTATAATAGACTAAAAACAATTGCTTTGGCATTCCCAGTAGGTGTCTTTTTTTTTTTAGCAGATGGTTGACAAGTTGGCAAGCCAAAAATGTTTTGACCAAAAAACCCCAAAACAAAAAACCTCTTTCCTCACTCTTCGCGGGCGGTCTCTTTCTCAGGACCCTCAGCTGAGGCCTAGGAGCATGAGGGTTTTGCACAGTATCTTTGTTGTTCCTAGAATTGCACTTTTCTAGACTGAAATGTCTGATGTTTTTCCTGGGATCTTCTTCTTCTTCTCGTTACTGCCCTGAGTGGCACCAATGATGCCTTCACCCTCCAGGCCATCTCCAGCTTCAAACACAATGGCTTTCCTCTGCTCTTTGCCCACCACGATGTCCAGTTGGTTCGCCATAAACTTTCTGTCCATCTGTATCAGGAAGTCCCACAGGGCCTTGGCTCAGTCATTCTCTACCATCTTTGGAGGAGTTTGCAGCCCATACTCTGCACAGATGTTCCTGTACACTTTGCCAGCCTCTTGGGTATGGGGTACCTCCATGTTATGTGTTGGGTTGTCCGAGGGGCCTCTGATGAATAAATAAAGGCACAACTTAAGAAAAAGAAAGAAAATCTGTACCAGATTTTTTTCCCCCAACATGGTTGCGAGGATGAGTTTATGAACCGCATTGCAATTTCTGGGGCTTGTAATAGCAAAATATCAATAAAGACGGACTGTCTTATTTATGTATTCATATATTTATTTTATAAATTACAAATCTTCCAACTGCTGGAAGAGTGCTGCTCTCACTGAAAATCTATGCAGTAATTATTATTTCTCAAAATAAACGACACAATTTCCTGCCAAACAAGAAAATTATTTTTAACTCAATAGTTAAGTGTAATTTTCAAACGTAATTATTATTTTAATTATGTTCCCCTGTGCGTCTGCTGCTGTGACAGTTTAATTAAGTGCTGTTGTCAACTGTGGATTTTTTGTTGTTTTGGTTGATTTCATTAAAAAGTAAATGTTTTCTTCTCTAATCCGCCTGATGCGGTGTGGGCTGAGCTGCTGTTATTGTCAAAGACTGGCCGTTAATGCAGATCTGGCGGTGGGAATATTAAACATATGCTGCGCTTTCTCATCACTTACATGGAAGAAAACACTGCTTTTAGACGGTTTGGGCTGATAAATATTAATGCTTGTATGTCTTCATAAATATTAATGTTGTCTATCAGTGCGACACTGGGTCTACGCTCAAGTGTCAAACGGCAAGAAAGAACAAATCGATGGGAACTTTTTCAGTACCCTTACATTTAGATAATTCATTTAAATTTTGTATATACTGATTAAGGCCATACTGCTAAAACGTTGACTTATGTTCTTAAATAAAACATACTTTTAAAGTTTTGGCAGTGTGCAGGATTTTTCCTGATCGATGTAACATGGGCTGCTCCCTCGTCTCCTACACACCTGCCCTAAGTATTTGATGTGTGAAGTCCTCTTTTCTAAATTACTCTAAATATTTTTTTTTTGCTTTAATTCTAGTAATTGTCTTGCCTCAAGTTCATTATGTAATTTGAGATTTTTTTTCTTAATTTAAGTGCACTTTTTTTACATTTATTTTGTATTTATTGACTACATTTAAAAAAAATCTAATTCAGTTTTCTAGATAATTTTTTGCAGTATGGAAAACAGAATTTGAATTTTGGATGCAACTACACAAAATGTGTTTAAGTTTGGAGTCAATGTGTTATACACATGTTATGCAAATATGCTAATTCACCAAGAGAAAATGGATATCTACACAGTAACATATAGATCATGTTACTGTGATCTATTTGATCATCCACACAGACCCTGAAAGACCTACAGCGTAACACCAAACTAAAATTGTCAATAAACTGCTCAACATGCTCGAAAGAGTGGACCAAAACTTTCAAAACTATCTGAATCAGAGTATATTGACAATTGAGGCCGACATTTAAAATAAATTATTTTCAAGACTGTGTGAAATTAAATCTAAGAATCTAATAAAGAGGTTTAAAACGTGTGCAGTTTTATTTCATTTTCAAAATTATTATGCCTTATCTCCGCTTTTTTAAGTATGTAAATTATACGCACTTACAGGTTGAGATTTTTTTCCTTGTGAAGGTAAATGCGCGGTCAGTGGAGCATAGATGAACTGATCAGGAAAATTACCCCCATGACACCCACCCCTCCCTCATGGGCACATTTCCATGACCACTGAACCCTGCCTGACGAAGCTGACGTGTGGGGTGCGTGAACAAAGACATCCCACAAATCCTGAGGTGATGTCCTGAGGTTCCGCCCATAACCCCCTTGTTTATGAAGACAGCCGTGCGCGGATCTCCTGCATGCTGCTCTTCTCTAATTGAGTAAAAGTGTGCGAGCAGAAGTGAAGTTCCCTCCTCTGCAAAGTGCTTATTTTACATTTTTCCACTCTGCTTCCCGCTGCGTTTCATCACCTCGGTGGAAACAAACTTTTATTTTATATATTTCTTGCATTTGTTTTCAAGCATCATTTCCACACAGACACGCCTCTACTGAATCTTATTTACTCCAGAGAAAACCCCAAACTTTTCTTTTCAGAGCAAAAAAAAGGATAAATCATGCTTGTATGTACATTCCCCCAAAATGACTAAACTCTTGACCAGATTAAAGACCTGAGGCTTTCCAAATTTTGAAAATACTTTTGACTTTTCTTCAAGTGGGGGCAGAATTCAGTGTCATGCCCAAAGACACAATGGCAGTATGTTATGCTGGCAGGGCTGGGCTGGCCATCGGGAGCCCCAGGAGTTTTCCCGGTGGGTCGACGTACTTTTGGGCCGTTCGGGCCGGTCAGATCAAATGAGAGATCATTTGATCATTTCTAATTTATTTATATAATGTACAGTTGAGTCGCTTATATTGATTTTGTTGAGGTGTAACTCTAATTTCCTACTCAAAAAGTGCCTTAAACACTGTGGTGAGCTGCTCCTCCTCAGGGCCTTCTCCATCGATTCTGCAGGTCCTGTGTTGTCAGGCCGCACACATGATTGACAGCCAGCGTGACTGAATTATCAGCCGATCAGAATTCGATGTACATTGACAGTACGCCCCCAGGGCCTCCTTCAGTAGCTCAGTAGCTTTAGCCGGCATACTAAAAGTCTACTACAATCTGACCACTGTAAAGGTCTAATTTTCAAGATGGCGTCCAAGAGGGTAGCCAAATCCTTAAAATACCCATTACTCCTTTATTATTCATCTTAGACAAGTCATTTTGGTGTCTAACCCCATGTTTTGGGTATCTAGGAATCCAATAAGCTTGTTCAAATTGTAGTGACACGATTGCATAATTGTGAAATAGAAGATGGTGGACAAATACTTGACATTAGCGAGGTTGTCACGGCAACGGCACACATTTTCAACGCAACCTTACATCGCTTCCCAGAGGCTTAGAGGGACATGTCTCTACGACATTTACTCGCGGAGATATTCGCTAAACTCTGCAAGACAAGCGACCATGTCATTAGCATATTTACATTATACTGAAATTATTACAATAGCAAAGTGATTACAAATCTCTTATTTATTTTTGAAGAACTACCTTTGATTTGCACCAGATTTACAAATAGTGATTGTTACACTCATCCTCCCGTAAAGGTTGATTATGTGGATTGTCACAATTTTCCACTTGACATGGTCCACAAGCAGACGCGCATGGTAGTCCATATCCTCTGCAACTACACTTACAGTGGACCATCTGCAGGAGACTTTAGGGGCAGCAGTTTTATCGGTCATAACTGGCACGAACCGATTGTCCTCCAGTTTCCATCCCCAATGCACCGCATTCATGTCACTCCCCTTTCCAATCCACACCATAATCTGGTAGTACACTCTGAGCAAATGATAATAAGTTGAGGACTCGGTATGAGGGATATGTTGTGGGGTAACAAATGATTTGGCGGAAATTATTTTCTTGCTAAGAAGGTTATAGCACAAAGAGGCAGTGAATCGGTTCTCTTGCCACCAAACATAGATTGAGAACCATATGTGACCCGCCCTGGATTCCAAAGACACAAGTCGGCAGCCCGTGTCTCGAGAAAAACGTGAACAAAGGTATTTTTTTGAAAATTGGTGATTTTCACTTTTTTGCAGAATCGTTCAGTTGAAGTCACAAAGAAGCCTCTCCATGTTTAAGCTACCAGTATTGGTATTTTTAAAAGCATAAACTTTTATGTTCAAACCGACTAGTTTTGGAGCTTGCAGTAGAGGTGTGTCTTTGTCTGTGTGGCTTCATGACTATGCAACGCAATGCTATGTTGCTCTCAGAAGCTGCTGCTACTTACGCAGGAAAATGGATTTACCACGCAAAGGTTTCTTCAGACGGGTGAGTGTAAGTCTATTTTTTTATCGCTGGTGGCTGCTGTGTTAATGGTTGTTTGATGAGGCTATCGTTGTGCTGTTGTAAGCTAAGTGGTACGTTAGCATGGGAGACAGTCATGTAGTCACAAGGAATTAACCTGCTATTTACACAAAATCAAGATCTCTACCAACTTAAACTACTCCATAAATGTAGTCAGCGCATCCCTAGCTTTCAGCCACTTCTTATTTGAGAGAGATCCGCTTATATTTTTGGTTTTATGGCCAGATACATTTACGATGGATTTGTTCAGTGAAATGTAAACAATCTGGAACCGCGCGCGGCGATACGTCGCAATGTCGACCTTTTCCTCTAGTGTATGAGAATGTATGTGCATTACTAAAACAGTACAGGAGTCTTTTCTAAAGTTATAACTTTAGTTATGTCTGTGTCTGTAAGTCTCTCTCAGCCTGAGGCTGGAGCAGACAGAGGGAGGGACTGGGGAGAAGCGCGCAGGATTTTGACAGTAAATAAACAACCATAAACATAAAGATTGTATTTAGAATTTTTTACTGAAAGTTCACACACAAGTAACAGACAACTGTGAAGTGAAAGCAAAATGATACATGATTCTGTTATTTTTCAAAAAATAGAAAAGTGAAAAGTGGGGCGTGCACAAGTATTCATACAGTATGACTTAATACTTTGAGATGTAAATGAGCCCTATTGTCACTCCCAACAGCAGAGAGAGATGACAATGGCCCAAATCTTTGGAGAGCTTTTTCAGCCCTTTGGCCTTTTGGGAGTTGTTAACTTCAAATCACCGCTACGCCTCCAAATATTATCAGATTTCCATGTGTTACACATCGTTGGAAAGCTTGGAGACTACACTTTAACAATCTGTGAAAATCTCAAAATGCCCCAGAACCGACTTGTGTCTTTGATTCTAGTGACTGGTCACATATGTTTACATACACTTCATAAAAAGACACATTTGCATTTTTGTCTTAGGTCAAAATTCTTTCTTCCATTTTTTGTATTATTTTTTACACAGTCAGAAGTTTACATACACTAAGATTACTATACCTTTAAACAGTTAAAGCCCAGATGATGATGTCATGACCTTGGAAGCACAAGTCTGGTTCATCCATGGGTGCAATTTCAAGACACTTCAAGGTTCAAGTTCATTGGTTCAAACAATGATGGAAATGACCAGTCATCATACAGATCAGAAAGAAGGCGGGTTCTGTGTCCCAGAGATGAATGTACTGTGTCTGAAATGTGACTGTAGTGAGTGAGTGAGTGGTTGGTGGTGGTCAGAGGGGCCGATGGCGCAGACTGGTTGCCTCGCTTCCATCAGTCTAGCCCAAGGCAGCTGTGGCTACAACAGTAGCTTACCACCACCAAGTATGGAGTGAATGAATAGTGACGACAGTGTAGCGCTTTGAGAAACTTGGTAATACAGGCTTGTAAAGCGCAATACAAGTGTAAGGCATTATTATTATTATTAATATCAACCCAAGAACAAATGCAAAAGACCTGGTGAAGATGCTAAACCTGGTAAGAGTTTGTCGTTATCCAAAGTGAAACAAGTACACCATCTTCTATTTCACATTTATGTAATCATGCCACTACAATTTGAACAAGCCTATTGTATTCTTAGATACCCAAAACATGGGGTTAGACACCAAAATGACTTGTCTAAGATGAATAATAATGGAGTAATTGGCATTTTAAGGATCTCGCCACCCTCTTGGATGCCATCTTGAAAATTAGACCTTTCCAGTGGTCAGATAGACCACTGGAGGGTAGACTAAAGGTAGACCTTTAGTATGTTATTAAGCACACCTGATACTACAGAAAATTGTTGAAAAACCTTTTGTAGCAATTTTTTGGGGGTTAGGTGTTTTTTCATATATGCAGCCCCTACGTTTTCTTTGCCTGGGAAAACCGCTAATGTAACCGCACATGGGTGGGACGTAGACGCTTGGCTCTCCGGACAGGAGAGGGAGTTTCCCCGCGTCAGCTGCGCTGGGACTCGGGCAGGGAACAGGTACGAGACTACGAGCGCTAAAAAAGCATCTCACATAGCACCAAACTGTAAGTTTAGTATCTTTTTATTACGGTGGATTTTGCGTTTGAGTTGATCTCTGATGTCTCGCTCTATCAACAAAACATCTTCTAAAATCAGCCGCCTGTCTCCATGTTATAACGCGCTCATCTGCACTTGTCATGTGTCATGTGTTTCCATATACTAGTACGAGTGTTCCTGAGGGTGTTTGCTTTTGTATGGGAGCGGAGGCACCGCTGCTTTGGTTTGCATTGTTGATACATCCTTTAGCGAACAAATGGCACGCAAAAAGGCCGTTTTATCCATCCGCTGTTGTCAATCAGTTTATATGCGTTTGACTGCGTGAACCCAGGTTGCTATTGAAGGCCCTGATTGAAACTCCACGGCCCGCCACTGCCTTTAGGTAAGTTCAGAAGAGAACAAGAACCATTATATCCTAGCCAATAGGGCTGTTAAGTTTGACATCATACACAATAACCAAGATACTTCTGGGTCCAAACTGTAGTAACAGCAAATAAAAGGACAAAAACAGTTTTCCGCCTAATTAGAATAATATATCTCAGCATTTCTCCAGGCAAAATGAAGATATTTTTAAAATCTAAGATAAGCCTTTATTGTGTATGGCAAAATGATAATTCATGTCAAAAAAGCATTACTAAAGAAAATCCAGAGTAAATGTATTATTTCTGTGCAATCAGATGTTTAAAAAGTATATGAAGAGCAGGCAGCAGATGAATCCAAATTTATTTTCAAAGCACATTTCATAAACTTAAAAAGTTTTGCTCATGAAAAAAGGAGTACCATTTTTTTTTTATTTGACCAGGAAAGTCCCACTGAGATTTGAAATCTCATTTCCCAGGGAGTCCTGGTCCCAGAGGGAAAGCTATTTATATATTTTTAGTGGAAGGACAAACCGGAGTACCCGGAGGAAACCTACACAGACACGGCGAGAGCATGCAAACTCCACACAGAAAGGCCCCGTCCCTGGTGGAGATTGAACCCAGGACCTTCTTGCTGTGAGGCACGAGCACTAACTGCTGTGCCACTGTGTCGCCATTAAAAGCCAAATGAGAGTAATGTATGAAAAAGGAAAGGTAAGGTATACTTTATTGTTGGTAGTTGGTAGGGAAGTTCGTCTCTGAATTTGACCCATCCTTCGATGCCACTGGGGCAACCCGTAAGGAGCAGTGGGCGACAGCAGTGCCGTGCCTAGGGACCCATCTCCAGATGTAGCCAGTAAGTATCACCTCCAGCCACGGTAGTGCCACATTAAATTACAAATTAAAACAATATAAAAATAATCTATGATACCACAATAAAATGAGTAATACACAAACACACAAATCACACAATGTTTAAGGCTGGACAATAGAAGGCTAATTATTTATTTGGGTTTTTAGACTTTAGTCTTTAGAAACGCCCCGATTACTTTCTCCCCCAGAAAGAAACCAATTTAACACATTAAGGTCAAGCATTGAGGTTATTACACTTATCGATACCGGGTGGATGAGTCTGGGCCATCTGGCGCCTCGCCAGCCTCAGCTCAAAACACCCAGAATACAAAGATTCTTACAGACTTACATGAAAAATATAGCCACTCCCATTTTCCAGTAACTTTCCGCTCCATTCAATCAGGGTGGGGCTGTTGCTTTCCGTCCCGGCTGGTACTTTTCTGTCCTGTTGTCGTACACCCAAGACCCCCTGCCCCCCTGCTTCCTGGGGCACTACAAATAATTCACTTTGGTCCAGGATGCTTTGGAGATCGTAAAAACGGTGTGACTGATAAGGAATGTTACCACAAAACCAGATGTCCTTAAGTCAAGCTTCAATGCCTTAACCAAAACAAACAGGAGACCTTTGACATTTGGCCTCCAACATCAACTCAAGGTTTAGGAAGTTTTCAACAGGAACATTTTAGAAACATTTCAACCAACACAAATTCATTTAGCAACAATACCAATGCAATACATATGATAATATCACAAATCTCCTCACAACTAGTTAGTTCAAAGTTATACAAGTAATCATTGTCCAGTACTACTACATAATCATTGGGTGTTGACTTGATCATCAGTGACTGACACCACACCCTGAAAGAAATAGTCAGACATACTGTGTATTGTTGTGGGATGTGACTCCAATGTATTTAGTTGAGGACAGCTCAGTGTGTGTGAACGTGAGTGAGTGAGTGAGTGAGTGAGAGTGAGTGAGTGAGTGAGTGAGTGAGTGAGTGAGTGAGTGAGTGAGTGAGTGAGTGAGTGAGTGAGTGAGTGAGTGAGTGGTGAGTGAGTGAGTGAGTGAGTGGTGAGTGAGTGAGTGAGTGAGTGAGTGAGTGAGTGTGTGAGTGAACAGGGAGCAGACGGAGACGGTGACCGGTGCAGGTACAGTAGGTTGCTATGTGCAGTCTTTTTCAGTGTCGTCAGCAAATAAAGCACCAAACTCTTCGGCAAGACGGTCTCCGTGTTTTTATATACTACCACCATATTAAACAGCGTGAAGTTTAGGGAGTTAACCCCGTGAGGAGAACTACCGGCCCTGGAGAAGACGGATCTCCCCTGTGTCTCCCAACCACGATTAGGGGACAGAAGCAGGAAAGGTTAACAATATATTGAGGGTGAGGTTAAGGTAAGAAGGTGTCAGGGAATTTACAACTTGTATACTTTATTTATTTATCCCCATAGGGAAATTCATTCCCTGCATTTGACCCATCCTCAATGCCGCTGGGGCGACCTGTAGGAGCAGTGAGCTGCCAGCATGGGCCTGCGCTCAGGGACCCATCTGCATGATGTGGAGCCAGGCTGGTGGTCAGAAACACCGGACTGGAGGATTCACCTATTGTACATGTTTTTAGTGGTAGGGGAAACCTACGCAGACACAGAGAGAACAGGCAAATTTCACACAGAAAGGCCCCGTCCCTGGTGGAAATCGAACCCGCACAGGTGCTAACCGCTGTACTACCGTGCTGCCCAGGTTATGGGTACTTTTTTTTTTTTTGCGGTCCGAGTTGCGGGCGGGTTAGTTGAAAACGCCGGTCGGGTGCGGGTTGTTTATACATTGACCCACGCTTCACTGGTGTGTACGAACCTTGAGAAAGGAAAGAGGGTAAGGCGCACCATCAAACATTTCTGCTTAGGGCATCAAAATGGCTTGCAGCGGGCCTGGAGCAGTGCCTCCTTAGGATCTACTTGGAAGTCACATGACACTCACGTGCATATGGGCTATATGCGTCATTGCCAAAAAATGTTTTTAATACAAATTCTTAACTCTACAGTATGTGGTCAGAGTGAATGTGGAAAAACCTGTAAAACACAAACAACAAAACAATAAGACACTGAGATTCTTATTATCAGCGATATTTAATTGATATTTAAGCGATATTTAATTGAAAGATTAAATAAAATACAGTATATTTAATGATTATTATTTAAGTAAAATTGTATTTAAGTTGAATAATTAGCCATGCTTTTGCTACTTTTAGCTAAAAAATAATTCTAAAAATAAAGCTCCTTCACGACTTAAAAAAAAAAACTCTTTAAAAGTGAACACAGCCAAAACCACAGAAATGTATGTTTAACACGTTTACCAACAAGTGGAGAATCTATTTAAACAGATTTTCTGTGTATCACTGCAGACACTTGTGACTCTGAACACTTTGGACCCGTTGAGTTTTGGTTTATAAAAATCACAAACTTTATCAGAAACCAAAAATAACAATAAGAAAAAAGCCTCCTAAAAACAGAAAGTAAAATGTTACAATAATACAATTTTAAAATGTAGTCAACCAAATTTGTTTGCATCCATTGCACGTAAAATTGTAAACTTTTAATGAAACCCCTGCTGAAACTTAACATAATTGACTCAAATAAATATAACAAAAACACCTCCAGGAGTCAGTGAAAATAATTTGATCATTTACTTTCACTCTTTCTCTCCTCACTTTGCAAACTTACAGACTATCACTTTAAAGTGGTTTGCCATGTATTCAGCTTAATTGCATAACAGTTTAATTTGACCATAAATACTTGTTATTTTAGTGAAACCTTAAATGTATCAATTTATTCATTTTGTGTGTTTTTAATGCTTGCATTTTGTGTAGGTTGTTGTCTAGTGCCAACAGTTTAAACTCCTCACAGCACATGCTTTTACTTCCACCTAGACATCATTTAAAATGATAAAACACTGACGCTCAAGTACCCCAACAAATGTTTTAAAGCCTATTTTTAAACCCCATATGCATATGTCTTCTTTATTGTTAAAATATTATATCTAGGTCACAAAGCCCTTTAGACAAATTTAAACTCCTAATGCGGCTCCATTCAGTTGGGAAATAGCATCACGTTGTTCATCAGAAGCCATGAGCCGCTGGTGCCGGTGGGAGTGTTTGCATGTTCACCTCTTCCCTGCGCAGAGGATGACGTCTAAGTGCTAATTAAACACAATGCATCTGATTCCACCATGACCAATTTATGTCTGGATGTTAGGTAGGAACATAAGTCAGGTGGGAATCACGCTTAGGCGTTATGTCTGGGGGAACGAGGGTGTGATGCTGTGGCAGACGGACTGACAAAAAAAAAAAAAACAGCCATAGTGACAGCGGAGACTGGATGGCAGGCCAACCCGAGCATGCATAGGATTTTCCATTATTTTTCTGCAATGTGTAATGGTGGGGTGGAATATGGATCTATGGAATTTGTGGGCTGATTTGAACTAGAGAAGTTATTGCACTTAAAATGGATAAATAACCGGGGGAGAGCACACTTTTGTATTGCCAATGAGGGCAGGAGTAGGGCGATTAACAGGGCGATGTATTTAAAAACAAGAAGGGCTGCCCACAAGTTAAAAGAATTAAGTGCAGTATGCAGTGGATAGTCTTCCTCCTCCGCGCTGATCCAGGTCAGTGGAGGGGACCTAGGTCACATGTACCAGCTGTGGAGGTAAAATTTCAGTTACTTTGTTTATAACCTTGTTTAAGAATCCCAGACACTAAACTATGTACAATTTGTTATGAGAGACAAGAACACCAATGCATGTGAAAGAAAGCGGTCTATTTGTTTTGTCTACATGTACAAGGTCTGTAATAACTATATAATGATATGTGAATCTCTGTGACTTCCTAAATGTTTTATTCCTGACAGCTTGAGAGAAACATACTATAAGAGCTCTGAAAGAAGCATGTCGTCTCTCTGATTTTGTGCTCTTCTGATTGTTGCTCTTACTAATAAATCTGGCTCTGGACATGATACGCTACCTCTCTAGGAGTTTTTTGTGTATGAGATTTTAAACTTCCACAGACCTAAAATGCAAAGCATATATGCCTGCACGGGGGTAGGAGACTTCAAAAGGCCACGCTGGTGGAGTGTTGTTACAATACTTACACAGCAGGCTGCGTTTCCTTGATCCCTTCCGGCTGGCTCTGTGGTGAAAGTTCTTTCTGATTTCAATAGTTCAGTTAATCATTATTTCATAGATTAAAAAAAAACTTTAACTACATACATGTCACAACGTTTCTAAACAGCAGCCTACACTCGTGCTTTAGCCATAAGGTTACAGGCCTACATTAGTCTAACTGTAACACTTGGCTCACATTCACCACATTTAAATGTGAAGTCTAATCCATCGGCTAAAGATTTGACTCCGGACCCGAATTAACAACTTTTTGAGTGACAGTGCAGGATTTTAGAGGCAGTTGTGGTGAATAGGTCTGGGCTCATTAGGACACGACAAATTTCAAATGATTCACATGGTTTGACAAATAGAAAATCTTGAATCTTGGCTGGAACATATAGAGGGAGGAAAATACTTAATTTTAACGTTTTTAAACTGTATAGTCCCTTTAACTATATACCCATGGTCTACGCCTGCAGGGTCTCTCCCAGTGTTTAAGCTTAAATTCACTTAAAACTCTTGAACAGATGCTGAGTAGCACCCGTGGTTTGTAGTTAATGGCTAGTTAAAGGCTAAAGTAATGATACTATGCTACGATGTGCTACGGCTCTCTGATGATGACAATTGTGAAATAAACTATACATTCAATAAGCACATTGTTGCCATATAGATATTGCACTAATCCAATTATGTGTTAAAATGATAACTATACAATTTAGAACAGGGTTATAGTAAATCTTACAAGCAAATGAATGTACTAAATGCATAATTAACTATGACTCAAAGATGCTGCGCCTCAGTTACTTATGGTTGTTTGAAAACTCCCAAGGGCCTATCACTCACTCCAGCCAATAGGGATGTGCCATATAGAACTATACAGCCATTGCTTTAATTAGAATAACAGACAGTAGACAATAGAGGGAACATTGTGTAGCATATGAGAGTTAAGAGAGCCTCTGCAGCCGACCAGGCCCAATAATTAATAATGGGGACTCATTTAGGATAATTGTTCTTGCAGCTTTGAGTTCCCCCAAATAGTGGTCACCTCGCTGGATTTGGGCTGCTCACACTGAATCCTGAACGGTTACGGTACGGCAAATATGGTGAGTATTTAAGTAATATGTATTACTCAATAAGTATAAGTAATACGGTAAAATACCTCATTCAAATTCATGTTGCAGGCTCACATTAGTCACAATGCAGTGTGGATTAGATTGTTATTTTTTCCAGACACCGTCGAAGGGCAGCAGCTCTCTTTTAAGGCGGCCGTTGCCCACTGCTCCTTATGGGTTGCCCCAGTGGCATCGAAGGATGGGTCAAATGCAGAGGACAAATTTCCCTATGGGGACAAAAAAAGTATACAAACAAACAAACAGAAGGAGCAGGCACAATGAATGGCGACACCCACAAGAGCATCCGGAATAAGCTGCATTGGGCTGAAGGAATCAGAAGGTATACAATGTATACAATACAGTAAAACAGAGACATGCAAAGGATATTTGTGCATGCAATACGTTTTGAAAAAGAAAATTATTGCTGTATTGGTATGTGGATGTATGAGGGTACCAACAGAAAGGAGCAGACAGAGAGTAGATTAGCTGGACAGTTAATGGTGAGTTTGATCTGTCTTTTTTCATAGTAACTCGCTGTTTACTAGTGTTTATTAATTAGGGTGCCACAGATTTTCCACATAAAATAAATGAGACAAAAGTGGGACTTTGTGGGAGGGGGGCTAAATACTTTTATTTTCCCAATGTTGAACAGTAAAGCTGTTTGTTTGTAAAAGTCAAATGGCAACTAAATGGGCCAATCAGCTTTGATGTAAGAGATTTTGAGCTTTTTTATGGCTTCAGTCGCAGCACAACTTTGTGTTTGACGCACACATGGCAAAAAGTCATTATGTTTCAGGTGGAAACAGCTGCTTTGGGCATGGCATCTGGAACAGACCTTGTGTAAAACTGGGACAACATGGTTTTGGATAAGTTCCCGGGGACATGGGACAGAGGGCTCAAAACTAGCACTGCCAGGGGTAAAGTGGAATGTGTGGTCACTCTATTCTGGACTCTTTGTTTGCCAAAGACAGAAATGACCGTCATAAAAATGCCAACCGTTGCTTACCATGAAGGTAATTCTCATCATTTAGACTTTTTAATATGAAAGAGTAACGCGGGGTCTGCTATACTTGTTCACTTGTGCCAGTACCAGTCACATGCAAACAAGCCTTGAAATGAAGTCTGCGAAACTGCGCAGAGAAATGCCTGAAAACAAACTGATTAATGGGTACTTTTCTTTTTCTGATGTTTTTACAGTTGCTGTAAATACTTAAAAATGTTGTTCATTTGCCAATTAAAAAGTAACCCATAACCTATGATAAAATATATTTTCTTAATGAACGTAGCGACTTAGATCCTAATTTTGGTACATATCAGAGTAGTACAACAGTTTCTGTGGGACAGCGAAGGTTGTTGAAAATTAGCAAAAAATCCTGGCAGATTAGGCTTCAGAGTAAAGAGCTGGCAAGCAAAGAATTTATGTACATAACTTTTATCTTGTGAAACCTGTGAATTTGTGGTCTTATGAGCGCTCAGAACACAAACTGTATGAAAACTGTACCCAATGTGAGTCACCGTTTACAAGAAAATAAGAAAGCCGTTCAGTAGTCAGTACGAGCCCAAACACTCTCTCTCCACTCTCTGCTCCTCTGTGTTGTAATTCTTGTTCCTCCGCATTGGCCCTTTACAAAGCGGCCATGCGTTTGTGTGTTGATGGTCGGGAGTGTGCGCGTGTGTCGGGGGATGTGCGCGCGCAAGAGTAAATCACATCACGGGGCTAATGCAGATGTAAAATTGAATTGGCCGCGGCATCATCTGTCTCGCGGATCGTTACGGCTAATACCTCTGTCATTTTAGCCCCGCATCCCTCATCTGGACAGTGTACGGCCCTCCGCTCTGTGCTCACTGGGATGGCACAGCTTAAGTGTTTTTTTTTTTTTTACCCAATTGTGTTTTTTATTTGTGCGATGTTCCCCTAAAAGAAGATAAACATTGCAAGTGTGTGCTATTTATAGGGACTACGAACGTTTCCAGGATTTACTGATTCAGAAGATACAGACCTTGTTTTGTACTGCGCCAAAATTAAGGCCATACATTTCATTTTGATAGATCATTTTACGTAGAAGATTTTTGTGAGTTCACCAGGGCCTAGAACGGGATTCCCATGAACACAATGACTTTATGAAGAGTGTGGTCAAACATGTGGCAGGTTCTTAGTGCTTACACTGACTTGATGATGTGTTTTTAATTTGGTTAAAGCTTCTTACTTTGTATTGTCTATTTTATGTGTGCTTGTGACCAATATAAGAGCTACCAGGACACTTGATTTTAACGTTTGGGGATGAATAAAGTACATGCACATTTTGTGATTATGCGGGGGTGTCCTGGAAAGTATGTTTGT
Source organism: Neogobius melanostomus (assembly GCA_007210695.1). Taxonomy (NCBI): domain Eukaryota; kingdom Metazoa; phylum Chordata; class Actinopteri; order Gobiiformes; family Gobiidae; genus Neogobius; species Neogobius melanostomus. The sequence goes on along the minus strand of VHKM01000596.1, from coordinate 71,011 downwards.
TTTGTTCTACAGAAACCTGCTGAAAATCAGTGTTCACTCAGCGGCAGATTGCTTTTAATCCTTTCCTGTTTTAATGAATTCATTAAAAAAATCTGTGTTTTTCTTGCCAACCTGTATGCGTTTTCGCATTTTGATTTGCAGAGTGTGGCCCGGGGTTATCTGCCATATGCAGCATCTCAGATTTAATGGCATTTCAGCTATTTGCTGTGGACATCAAATTTGTTAAATATAATAATTATTTATGATTTCTACAACTTGTGCTCCAGTCTCCTTAGACCAGTGGTTCGCAAAGTGGTGGTCGGGAGTGAGATCCCCTTTGGGGTTGTGGGACACTGTAGTGAGGGTCGCAAGATGATTTTGAGACAATATTTTTTACATTTCTTTGATGTTTCTTTGATTTGATGTTTTTTTATTATTATTATTGAAAACAGCATATTTTAGTGAACTCAAGCTAGATATAGAACAAAATCAAATAATCAAAGAAGGGGGTCCCGAGTTGTTGGCTGGGGGATTTTGGGGGTCATCGCCTAAAAAGTTTGGGAACCCCTGCCTTAGACAACTAAAACCAAGCCCTGAAGTATTGTTTAGACACAAGCACTTCTCAAACTAGTCCTAACTTTGCACTCCTGGCATAATGCACAGCCATATTTAAATCATGTTATTAATATTGCATCTATGAGGATTTAAAGAGGAATTGCATATAGCGACACCAGCTTTGCTGCATGCATGCAAATATCCATGATATTGACTTTAAATACGTTCAGTAGGTGGACACATAGGCCCATATATTCATGCGCTCGTGTTTGTGTGTGAGGAGGAGAGGAGAGGGGCACTTATACTGATGGATAGGCTGTTGACAATTCAAAGATGTCAGCGCGGTAAAGCATATGCTAATGCTATGCCCGTGCAGTATCCAAACATGTGAATATATTCCAAACTGGAGCCAGAGTGCAGTAAATTGTCTGTTTGTGAGCAGGGCTTTGCAGGTGAGAGGTGGCTGCCTGCTTTTCCATACTACGCGATGAGATGAGATGCACCTTATTAGGTCAGTACAGTAGTTTTTTTTTGTTTTTTTGTGTTTTTTTTAGATACGTTTATTTCAGACATCTATGGTGGAGAGGGATAAAAAAAAAGACAGATAACTTTAGGGAGCACAACACTTTTCGTCCTTATATGGTGAATGATGGCGGTAACTATGCTAATTAACTTCAGAACACTGGTGCAAATGACCTTCCTACTTAAGAACGTGTCGTAAATCTGGTGCAGTTTCCTGACACTGCGTTCGTAAGTACAGATTTTAAGAAGTTTCTTAAGAAGATGTTCATGAATGAGGCCCAATAGGCCTGTCACGAAGTTTGATACATCGAGGCAGGAAAATATCGCGATAAACAATATTATTGAAGAACATTTTATGCTTCAGGAACTAACGCTAAAGCTTAAAAATGTGCAGAAAAGGCTTGGTTCAAAAAGCACTTTCTCTTAAATAATGCTACAATAGACATGAAATACAATGTAACACAACTTAAAATAAAAAAGTACTACATTAGAAAAATGGAAAAAAATGCAAATACACGTACAGACAATAAACATTGAGCCCAAAGTGTAATGTTTATCAGTCATTTATTGAACGATAAGTGAACAACGTTATATGGTTCAAAGCTGTAAAAAATAAATGTCCACTTGAACATCAAAGTTTCAAACGGATTTCATTTGCCAAGAAACAGCAAAGCAGGCAACACAAAATGAAAGGATCCCATTTTTTTAAATTGCATGTTAGCCTTTAGTATAAAGACAAACCGACTTTTATAAACACAGACGTCTCCTGCAATCTCTTCAAAATATGATTATTCTACCGGCTCTAAGCTAATCTTAAAAGGAAATCAATTCGGACGGGCCTAAATGTCCTAATAAAAATTGAAATTGCTCTACCATCGCTCTATAAATAAACTTGCCTTTCCTTTCTTGGACACAGCACAAACCGCAGACCTCGCGCAGCACACATCAGAGGCATCATTTGACTCATACACTGAGATCTCGCTGGCTCTCTCCTCACCTCTGTACACCGCCTATAGTGCAACGTGCGTGGGTCTTGCTGGCCTCCGCTGTGACAGGGCTGACAGCCCCGAAGCAGCTCCTGATGTCTCTGCCTCGACAAAAGAAGGCGCCTAACTCTCCAAAAGCACCGCGCACAAAGTTTGCCAACGGAGCCTGGCAGTGTGGAAACTTCAGCTGAGCGCCGGGTGCTTTCAACATAAAATATGCCCTCTGCACAAAAGTTTTCCTCCATAAAGAATCTATAAGTTTGAGAGACGGGTCTACAAAAAAAGAAAAGAAAATCAATATATTGTTATTTATTAGTGATAATGCCGCCTTAGAATTACTGTATATTAAGATATATCAAGATTTACTTTTTTAATTTGCGCAGCATGATAGAATGCTTCAGAACCGATATAATTTTAATAAAGTGTTTCCAAACTCTTTCCGTACTGTATGTTTTTGATGAGGGAACAACATTATAACATGGTTTAATGCTCATGGTTTAATGCTCTTTTTTAACACACTGTTTGTCGTAAATAAAAAATAGTCTAAGATTTTCCAGTATAAAACTTTCCTCCCACAATCCTGATTTGGACTTACTGATTAGACACATCAGGCTTTAACCAACTGTTTATTTGCCAAAATTACCTTTTGTATGTTAAATTTACCAAATATAATTTTCATTGCCAATAATTTTGGTCAGCATTCATCCAAATTGTTTCTAGTATGTAGTTATTATAGCGCAATTCCAAAAGATTTACGTGCGATCACCATTTACTTCTCCACATGTGCAAACTCTGAGCTCAGGTAAGAACATATCTCAGTATGGAAAAACAGTGGCCTGTTTCTTTAAGGTCCTTTATTTGTCATTATACAACAACTGTATACTGTATATTGTCCTCTGCCCTTCGACGCTGCTGGAGGAGCAGTGGGACCCATCTCCAGATGTGGAGCCAGGCTGATGTTCAGAATCACCTGGCTGGAGGATTCACCTATTGCATATGTTGTTAGTGGTAGAGGAAACCAGAGTACCTGGAGGAAACCTACGCAGACACGAGGAGAAACTCCAAACTCCACACAGAAAGGCCCCGTCCAGGTGGGAATCGAACCTAGAACCATAGCTGTGAAGCACGAGCACTAACCGCTGTGCTACCACAACTACTATGTTGGAATCCACACATTAGGAACCATTCAAGAGCCCTGATTGTTTTTAAACTCGGATCTTTTTGCCTGAAATATCACTGGAACAGATTTTACTGTTGAGACATTAAAGTTTAATTTGTACCGACGTGCTGATCCGGAGGCTGAACAAACGTCATGAATCCTGAAGTTAGTCGAGTCTTGGCATCAGAAATTCGCCAATAACTTGACTTCTTTAATTCTTATTTTGTGTTTACTTGTCTATCAAATTTTCACTGATGTATAAAATATTAATGTGCAAACTCCAGCATTCTTGTAAAGTTGAATGGTAAATGGACTCAACTTATATAGCGCTTTTCTACCATTAACAGGCCCAAAGTGCTTTACAGTAAGGTACAGTAACTCTTTACAAATGAGGTCAGAACGCTTAAAGATCTCATACACAGTGCTCTTTTCAGTAGCTGGCACATTTATTGTGGTAAGGTGCTACTACACCCTCTCAGATTTCTACTTTGTCATGGATTATTTTATCACGGATCTCTAAAGGATTATCTTATTTTATGTTGAAACCAGTCCAGCTTGGGACAATTTGATGTTCAGCTTGTGGCTGCTTCATAAGGATCCACACCATGTTTTGCACTGAGGAAGTCTGGCTCGACTCTTTCATCTCTTGGGCCTGGTCATTCCATTCCATGAGTGGATGTGGTCCAACACGTGCTTCAGCCACATAAGCATCTGAAGTAGTATGTTCAGCCTCAATTGAAATCTTACTGTAGCTTTTCAACTCATGGACGTTCAGCACTGGGCAGGTGAGGACCCCATACACCTTTGCCGATACTGCTATGCCATTAACCATGTGTGATGTCTCCTTTCCAGTGATTGTCTCCTCTAATCGATCAATATCTGCTGTCCCATGCTGGATTGATGTACCTTAATGGATGCTGGAATCACTGCCTTTCGATTAAGTCCTGCTGCTAGTTTTTGCAAGCACAAGGCAAAATCGTATAGAATTACATGAAAAAATCAAAATTAGAAAAAGCATGGGATCAGATAAAATCATATCATGTCACCATACACTATGTTCAGTTGAATGATTTTCACGATTTTCAACATAACGTTTCTCAGCCCCCCAGCGACCTAGAAAGGTGGTGGACACATCATATTAAAGCCCAGACATTTCTCTTTTCAGTGCAAAAAAAGTCTCCATCACAACCTGTTTCAGAGATAATACAACCACTCACCTAATTGATCTGGTAGAGTTAACTTTTTTTAAGATTACACAGCAAATTATAATGATGGACAGGCCATTACCTACTCGGTTTCTCTGAAAAGCCAATGAATGTTGGTTCTGTTATGGATGGTCTGCAAGATCCTGCACTTTGCTAAAGAAGAGAACAACCACTTGGATTATTTTTATCTCTAGTAGTCACTGAACACCGTATATTGAGATGGGATGATAAAAGTGTTGATTTCTCATGAAAACTACCATGGAACAGATGCTACTACACATTTTCCAATACTAGAGATATGTACCTTCATGAAATCAAAAGGAAATGTAATCCCTCAAAATGGTAGCCCAAATTTGGGGTCCCGTCTCATGGCCTATAAGGTTACGTTCAAGTTAAGGAGCGGTTAAGGAACAGGCCACGGTTTTTACATACTGAGATATGTTCTTACCTGAGCTTAGACGAGTTGATACTGTACGTACCTGTCTGGTCTTTGTGCGTGTGCTCATTCACACAAAACGACCAAAGATGTTGTTAGCATTTGGCCTCACCCAGTCTATTCCCATAGCTCCAAACGGGGTGAAGTTAGAAGCGACCAAGCTGTTCCACGGGCACAAAGACCAGACAGGTACGTAACATCTCGTGAGCTCAGGTAAGAACATATCTCAGTATGGAAAAACAGTGGCCTGTTTCTTTATGGTCCTTTTGTTTGTCATTATACAACAACTGTATATTGTCCTCTGCCCTTCGACGCTGCTGGAGGAGCAGTGGGACCCATCTCCAGATGTGGAGCCAGGCTGATGTTCAGAATCACCTGGCTGGAGGATTCACCTATTGCATATGTTGTTAGTGGTAGAGGAAACCAGAGTACCTGGAGGAAACCTACGCAGACACGAGGAGAAACTCCAAACTCCACACAGAAAGGCCCCGTCAAGGTGGGAATCGAACCCAGAACCATAGCTGTGAAGCACGAGCACTAACCGCTGTGCTACCACAACTACTATGTTGGAATTCACACATTAGGAACCATTCAAGAGCCCTGATTGTTTTTAAACTCGGATCTTTTTGCCTGAAATATCACTGGAACAGATTTTACTGTTGAGACATTAAAGTTGAATTTGTACCGACGTGCTGATCCGGAGGCTGAACAAACGTCATGAATCCTGAAGTTAGTCGAGTCTTGGCACCAGAAATTCACCAATAACTTGACTTCTTTAATTCTTATTTTGTGTTTACTTGTCTATCAAATTTTCACTGATGTATAAAATATTAAAGGTGATGGCAGATGTTTGTAAATGTTTGAAATGTTCTCGTCAAACCCGTGTGCGTCTTCAAACAGAGCTCGGATGTCACTTATCGAATACGCACTCCCCACTCGCAGAGATACCCAGACTCTTTTCTGACTTAGCTTTACGTTTAATTAATTAACTTTCTAAAATCTATAAGTTTCGCAAACAACTTCCCCGTCGCTTGCTCCTTCGGCGTGGCCCTTTGAGCCTGTTAGAGTCCTGGAGTCCAGAGCAGAGGAGGAAATAAACACAGCTGTGATTTCAATGGAGCGGCTGTCAGTCACTCTTATCGGCCGCACAGCTCCACGCTCAACTCTTTCTGCTCGCTTCTCTCTCTCTTTCTCTCCCTTTGTATCTGTCTTTCTCTCACTCTGTCCTCCCTGTCTTTCTCTCTCTCCACACAGTTTTCACTCGGTGGAGTAATTGTGTGATAGTCTCAAAACTGTCTTTCCGTCTTCAAAAGGTCTAAAATCATCAAAATCTATAGCATCTAAATCCTATTTTTCCCACAGCTTTGTTTATTAACAGGTAAAAACAAGAAGAAGTGAACACAGGTCTTTTATTTTGTTATTTTTTTGCAACTCCCAACTTTTCCCTCACCAAAAACAAAAAAGAAGGAAATCCCCGCTGTCCTGTATAATCTAGTTAATAGTTTTAGTCTTTTGAAATGTCAACTCATTATATGTTACATTGAAGTCACGTGAAGTGATATAGTTTCAGGCTGTTCTCAGGATCATATGAATGTAATGAATGAATGAATGATTTTTATTTTGAACAAGTGAGCAATATAACAAACCTCTACAAAAAAATAAAGAAAAAGAATAATGGCAGTTAGAAATCAATAAGAACAAAAGCAAACTTGTGAACTCTCTTTCAAAGCCAAGTTTACAAATCACATGTCCAAAACGGAGCGGAAGAAGTTAAACTAATCCCACCCCTTATTCTAACCACATTTTAATGACATAAATGACATATTAGACACAATAATTCTAATTTTAAATTCAGAACTCTATATTTCTGCTATTTCAGTGACTCCCCAATCACCGGACCACCACCCACTCCATAGAAAGATGTTAGGATAATCTCGGAACAGGAAAAGTCTGATTTATCAGTTTTTCTATGTATTATGGTCAGGACAGTGCATTTATGAATATACATGAGGCTCATGCATGTAAACAGGCCACGCCGGATTTGGGCTAATTTCCATCTGTTGTCCCACACTCACAAATACATCTCATTCATCCTGATGTTGTACATGTTTTAGTGGTATAGGGGATACCTGGGGAAACCTGCACATGCATGGGGAGAACAAGCAAACTCCAAACAAGAAAGGGCCTGTCCGGCTGAGGATCAAACCCGGGAAGCGCTAATTGCTGCGCCACCGTACCGCCATACATGGCATGATTTCATTAAAATACACTGTTTTCAATCAAAAATCCATGAGTATTATTAAAATTGATTCAAATATTGTGTTGAAAATTATTCTACTCCCCTCACCTCAGGGTACTGCAACACCCACTTTGGGAACCACTGTCTTAGTGCGGCAAATTAATTTATCTCATATATATCGCAAATATAAAACTGAATTTGTCCATTCACGTTTTATTTAATTTTCAACAGATATAAATGTTTAATGTTGGGAAAAATTTACTTTTACAACATTTTGATTTTGTTTCCTTGTGGTGGGTTCTGATTGAACATATCTCAAGCACATAGAGTCTTTAAAAAAATCTATATATATAGATTTAGGTGGGTGTCAACTGTCAGGAATGCTGGCTTAAACCCGGCTCTAGCATTGTCAGTTTATGAACAGGTTTTATGTAGTATTTTCAATTTGAAATGACTATTTTTTGAGTTGTTAAGCTGTGGCAGTGGCACAGTGGTTTCAGCACAAGTCCGTGCCTGCGGTCGCTGTGGCAGAACGACGGAAGTAGCGCCAAAAAAATACAAATCTGATAAAAAGATGTCATGTGTTGTTGCATGCACTGGTCACTCTCCATATTTGCAAATATACAAAGTTGGTGACCTCTTTTCTCTTACATACTGACATAATACATTTCCCGCGCACACGCTTTTGTCAGACCCTGCTCTCGTGCCCCGCTCTAGAGTCTGGTTTATTTCGGGACTTTCGGCTGCAGTCCGCGACAGCTCCCTCTCGCCAAAACATGCAAATTCCGCTCTCCGAAAACTGCTGTAAATATATTTCGCACCTTACCTCTCAAGCGGGACAGTGATCCTTTTATTAACGCTATCCTCAAATTTCAGCCAGTAACGCTTAACCCTTTCAACATGGCGTGAGTTTTTGGGCATATTTTTAGAGTTCTTGTAAGGTTTTTCCGAAGCTTAAAAAAAAAAAAAAAAAAATCTTTATCCGACTTCTGCCCGGACTGTCGCATAGTATGGCAGTGTGCTCTCAACTCCCGACACCGGAAAAGGGTGATTATTAGCATATCGTGACAGATTGCGAGACATAGGGCGCAAGTATAAGGGTGTGCCGGGGCTACACAGGTGACATTTTGACTGGGTGCTAGCCCTTAGACGCGTGCACGGGGCAGTGCGCGCGAGAGTCGGCCTATGGCAAACTTGACACGCAATTAGAACATACATGGAGCATATATGGAGCTTTATGGAGAGTATCGGCGAAAGGAAAGTGTGAGGAAGTAAGAAAGATTGCAGCCAGGACATTCACCGGCGTGGACCTTGGCTGTCACTGCTAATGCGCGCGGAGGGGTAAGGGATAAGGCCGCAGAGCAAGTTGTCAGCGCTGTCACGGGCCCGAAGGGGGAGCGAATAAGGGAGCGCCAAGTGACAAGGAGAGGGGGCGGCGAGGTGCAGGTTTGGGAGAAGAGAGATTTTTTTGGGGGAGAGGGAAGAGTGAGGTCAGAGGAGAGTGGAGGGAGAGAAGTGAGGATTTGAGAGAATTTGGACTGTGAAAGTGGGTGCGGGAAGGAAGTGCCGCGGGTGAACTGCGCTGGCATAGGAGTGTGAAGAGGAGGAGGAGACGGCTGTGTGTTGCGTCGTGCTGAATTCATCCGGGAGAGGAGGTATCACGCTTTCTGCAGGTGTTTGGTAATAATCTCAAACACATCTTTGTCACTTTCTTACACTTTGTTGGCCAGAAAATGCAATATTGATCCAAAACAGCTAAAACAAAACATCCCACGTCCTGATATTCACACATAATCCATAAGCTCTTGTTCCCCTTTGCTGTGCAGCTGTTTCAATAAAGAGTTAAAAAAAAAGATAGAAAAAGTGTGTGTCTGCGTCACTCCTCCATTTCGTACATAAATAAATCAACTGTCAGTACGAGCTGCTGTCGTGTGGGAGGAGGTTTAGGGACCCCGTTTGTACACACATAAAAACTCCTGTGTACCACACTCTATCAAATGAATTAACAACTAATATGTGACTGTGTTAAGCCGGGCCACTGTGAGTGTCTTTGGTCTTTTTGTAACGTGTTTATGCCCTTGTATTTGTATTTATGTTTGCAACTGACTCCCCCAAGTCGAAGTTCTCCCTTGTGAGACAAATAATAAAATGAATATGAATCTAAATCTGTGGGTTCCAAGCGTAGTTACTGTCATTGCATTCATGGTTCACACGTTTCTAATGTCCAGCCCGTGTTATCGAAAGTTATCGAAATATTTCGAGACTTATCGAAATTTACGACCAGTGGGCGCTGGAAGTGCGTCAGAAAATGCAAAAAAAAAGAGAGAAAAAATGTAAACAATATGGCACCAACCGTGATGCTTTTTACACCACAATTACTGAAGAATAGACAAGACAATGAGGTAAAGCAGTGATGGTTTGTGATATATCAAGTTTATCTGCTTTTTCATATTATTTATCCTTTATTTATACAGGTTTATCCCTTGAGACACAATGTCTCATTTGCAAGACAGATCTGTTTCTCGAAAAAGCTTGTTCTGCTTCACCTGTTGAGCTATGCAGGAGTGTCCCCAGTGGTTAGCCCATGTACTGCTCCGTTGCTATGACTCCCGGCTTAAGTTACTTAAGGAACAGGACAGTACACTCTTCCCAGTCTCCGTCCTACCTCCCAGTCCCTCTCCTCAGTCTCTCCTCAACGTTTCCGCGCCCCTCCCTACCACCCATACTGAACTACTTTTCATTCCTTCTATCCTTCAGGTCAGTGGGGATGAACGCCCGAGAGTTTGTTGTTGTCTCCGACGAAAGCCCCAAAATGGCCGCATAACGTCATTCGCCTTCGTCATCTTGCTTATTCAATAAAGTTATTTTACTTTCATTTGAGGGTGTGGTCCTTGTGAGTGAAATGGGCCTTTAATCTTAGCTAGAGATTGAGGATACGTAGAACCTCACAAGGAGGATCTCTTGCCACGCTGCTAAGAATAGCCACTGGTGAAGATCGAATGATTGCTCCAAGATGCGCTAGCGGCTTGTTTTTTCGATGAGAACATTGTAGCATGTTAAAAGCTCTATAAAAGTCTTTTTTCCCACCCCCCTGTAGTTATGGTGCATAGTTAATGACACACTGGATTTCTCGTTCACATTTGGATACTAGAGTGTATTTACTGACACTAATGGGTATCACGGTGATGGGGAACGAGGGAAGAGAGTTTTACCCTTTGGAAAACGTGCATGTGAGTAATATCTTGCGCCACAATTAACGAAAAGACGCTACAAACTGTCCAAACTGTCAAATCATTTTTAGCGCAAAAAGCTTTCACTTGCCTTTGTGCTGGTTCTTGAGTCGGTTCAGAGTAAATCTGTGCCAAGTCACGAGCTGGGGATGTTTTTGCTGCTTTTAACGTCTACTTTTCCCAAATTATACACTTTTCTTTGCTTGTTTTTAACTAAAGTCTAAGGAAAATGTCCGCCCTGAACACACACGCTGGATTTTTACGGTAACGTTTAATTTGTAGCAATTCATCCCAAACTCTAATGCTCTCTGCAATTCAAGACAAATGTGGAAAATTGTGATAGAAAATATCGTACACATTTTCAAGAAATATGTCATAACGCGCATACACATTCTTTGGCATTATTTTAATGGGAACTTTATGTTGTATACACTTCTTTTTTAATGTTGACATTACATGACATTTTAAAATTAATATGAAAAGTGAAATAATGCACACTTTCCCTTTTAGAAAATGACCCCAAAAATGTTCTGGTTTCTCAGAACAAAATATTTTCATTTGTACAGTATACATTTGCAATCTATAGTTACATTTCCAAGTTTGTTTGTATCACTCTAGTTTTAACTTAGCTGCTGCTGTATTATATTTATTTTTAACAAGAAAAGAGAAAAAATAAGGCTAATTTCAATCTGTTTCAGTCGACGTTTTGACCTGGATTCAGACCATCCTTCGTTGAGAACGCGAGGCTGGAATATCACTCTGCATTTTCGGATTTACCCTTCCCTATATTTTTTTTCTTTTTTCTTTTCTAATCACGTGTTGCCACTTCCTCCCCAAACTCTCCCCCATGTGTGGCGGCTGCGGTGGCTGCACATTTATTCAGCCGCAGAGGGATGAGTGACAGGCCGCGGCGAGGAGCACAGAGGAACAAGTATCATGTAATTTTAATGATTATTCCCTGGGTTTTGGACAGAGCTCACACTCACACACTCTGCTCATTTAATACACACACAGAAATGGGGAAAAAAAATATAATATGATCGAAACATGAAATAGAATTGAAGTGCTTCCTAACGCTCCAAGGAAAATGAAATTGAAATCTCCATCACAAAAGACGTACAAAGGAAATTAGTAATATCATTAGTAATTTTTCTTATCGAGAGGAGGGAAGTGGAGGGATCTTTTTTTCGCTCTTGCGCCGAATATTTGGAAGGAAAGGTCCTTTATCTTTCACAGCCGTGGCGATCTTTTTCTGTTTTGCCAGGCATGACACATTTCAAAGGTTAAAATGAATCCTGCTGTAAGCATGTAAGTATGTTTATTCACGATGTGCACCTCTGAGTAAGTAGTTCTCAGACAGCTCTTTAAAAATTATTACAAATATGAGCGTATTTTTATTGTTCTGCAGGTGAATAGGGAAGAGTTTTTAATCACAAATATCACTTTGAAACTGTTGCTGTAGAATACTGACATAAATGTGAGAAACAAATGTCATTTTCTGTTTCCATATATAAAAAAAGGCCTTTTATGCCCCAAATTTCCCATATTTTGCCGACAAAATCTGAATAATGGATGGAGCCAGGTTTAAATGTGTGGTTATATTTTGTTTACATATTAGTGGCAAAGAGTTTTTCAGAAGGAATTTTGGATGTTTAGCTTTTTAGTGGAAAAATCTGTAAAAAAATAAAATAATAATTGAAATGTCACCTTGTTTTTTTAAATTGAAAACATAATAAATAAGTCAGGTTAGGCTAGATATTAATAACATCTATCTAAAAAACCTTCAAAACATTATTCAATCCAAGCCTGGAAAATGTAAATGTAAGTCTGTAGGTGCAACTTACGTGGAGATACTGTCGCACCAATGTGATAAAAAAAAGAAGCATTTTGAGAAAATGGCCCTTGAAATCCAAGTTTCCCAAATAAATCTATGGAGAAACATTGAATCAGTGCAATAAACATATTATTGTGAAGATGATTATTATTGTTTTTTCTTCCATATGAGTTTATGTTTAGAGACCAAATTGGCCAAAAAACCTGCAGTGTCTACCCTTCATATGAAAAAAGTCAGGTCTATTGATATGAGGAAACCTTTCTTGTTTATGCTTTATTTCTTGTTTTTTGCTTTATTACCTAGCCCAAGTTTCAAAATACAACAGAAATACATAATAACGGTTAAAAAAAAAAAAAAAAAGGGGCCAAACAAGACTCTGCTTCTTGTAATGTGTTTGAATTGTTGATACATTCTTAAACTTAGTATTGTAGGGTATATATGTATGTTTGAGTGAATCTTGAGTTATCGTCCTGTATATAAAGAAGTATGTACTTCATTGTAACTTCTACTATTGGTCTTAATAAAACATTTTGAAAAAAAGAAATACATAATAACTGAATAAAAAAAAAGTGTATTATTTTGTAGATCATAAAAATGATGTGAAGAGATGTGAAAATGACGGCACGGAGATTTCTTACTGTCGGTGAGTCCAGCTTTTTGGCACAACTTGTCTCTGGTAAATTTTTTATGAAAAGTGCGGTGCGTTCGCTGATAGTTTTACGACAGTTTGGAGCCGCTCTCTCCGTAAAAAGATTTCCAAACACAAAGAGGGAGAGACAGCCACAGGTGAGAGCGGCTTATTCCCGATTTATGACTTTTATTAAGATCCTGAGCTCAGGATGCAAGAAACGTAATACAGTATTCTGACCTTTTCAAATACTAATATGTTGAGAATTTGATTAGATAAATTGTATTATTTTGAAACATTTTGTGTTGATTTGGGCAGACAATAAACTAGAAAGAATATATCAATTATGTTGTGCATGGTGGTGCAGTGCTTAGTGCTTTTGCCGATGCAACAAGGTCCTGGGTCTCATTCTAATACAAGGGTCTGTATAAGTAACAGCAAGTCAGTTTTAATGGTTATACAGTATAGCCTACTATTTAACAAATAAAATAGACCCACCCTGAGTTGACTGAAAGAGAAACATGGCGGACACTGATGCTGCCAAATCTCTGAGCGGTTTGCTGAACGGAATCGCCCAAAAAGTGTATCATAACAATCCAGAAATCACAGAGGAGCTGCTGAAAATGAGCTGTATCCGGAAATGTCTCAGGACGAGTTTAGCACTTTGCATGAGAAAGTGAAAGGGCTCGTCTTGTAGGTAATGCAACTCCTCAAATACTGCTGGCCTTCTGCACAAACTTCTTCTGTTGTGTTTTAGTGGTTCTTTACTAGTTGGTGTAGTCCTATTTTTTAAGACTGCAGGGAGAGCAGGGTGTATTTGGGGCACATAAGACATTTAAAAGTTTTACTGCACAGACTCCAGAATACTGCATTTTCCTACAGGTTTGTTCTGGTATAAGGATGAAATAAACCTATTTAACTAAAATCATGGTTAAATGAACTTGGGAACAGTATTTTAACAAACTTACTGTACGGTACGTTTTTCAGCTGATAAAAAAGAAGAAATCAACTTCACAACTACTTAAACAAATGCTGATTTATGGATGTATTTCTGCCCATTTAACACAGAGACATGAAGAGGAGCAAAGTGGTAGCCTAAAAATATTTTGTCATGATTTTAGTCAAAGTAATATTGACATAAATGAGCTAAAACTATATTAAAAGTTGTTCATGAGACTAAACCTATGAATAAAATCTCCAGATATTTTTGTCAACTAATAAAAATGGTAATATTTTTGGTAATTTCCGCACAGTTTACATTTGGCCTCCCTGCTGCACATCAGTATAAGGTAAAGAAGTAGTCCTCACTCAGCCAATCAGAATAGATCACCCTACATCACAGATCCTACCTCAGTGGCATTTGACCAATCAGCAGAGAACAGTCGCGCTCTCAACTTCCTGTTTTCTCTGAAGTCTGAAAAAGATCCAAGTCTGGCTAAATTCATGCTACATTTCTTTACATAACTTGAAACTAACCCTGGTAAGTTGATGAAACTCACACATTTTATTGGTGAGTAATTGTGCTAAGTGATGACATACTGTATGTGTTGGTTTTGGAGGACATAGTGAAATAAGTGGAATTACAGCATGAAAAAGGCAGGCACCATATTTGATCATACGCCCTGTTCACTTAAACCTAAAGTTAATTAGTTTTGTCCATATGTGGACATGCTCATTGCACCTATTATTCATACTTACAGTATTTTCTTTACAAAAGAACCAATAAACCGTAGGACTATGTTTTATGTTGCCAAAGGTTATTTTTAGCAAAATGTTTAGGCAAACAATATTGGAGGTGACTGACCCCTCCCACTGCACATAAAAGTGCTTTGTTCTCAGTTTTCAGGTCTTGTAATGCCCTCTCTGCCTTCATCTCAGCCTTGTGATGGACCTTTTGCAGGCTTATTTCAAGGTCACGATATCCTGTTGGTGTATTTGTTTTTGCTCCTCAAACTCTTTCCGAGACCTGAGAAGATCTCTCTCCAGTTCATCATTCTTTGAGATTTCTCCTCAATCTCCTGAAGCATCTGTTTTCTGAGATTCTCTGTGTTCTTCTCTGTGGATTTTACTGCCTCTTCCACAGACTTTTCACAGCTTGTTGGTGTGTTTGGATTGTTTAATCCAAGCTGCGTATAATGAGATCTTTTTCCTTAATGTTCAGCTGTAGCTCCGGGATTTTTTCAGGGCTTGCTTCTCTTCTTGAAGTCTCTTCACAGCCTCATTCATGTTGTTGAGACTGTTCTTGAGATGGTATGGTATGGTATCTTCACACTCTCTGCTCCTCTCTCGCTTCTTGAAGGCTTCTATCAGTGAATGCGTCTCCTTTTGCTGTTTCTCAAACTGTATCTTTAAATCAGCACCTTTTCGCATCGTCTCCACCTGCGTTTTAGATTGCAGAAGCACTTTTTGACCAGCTTCCATTCCCATGTCAATGCGCTGACCTTTGCATTGTATTCCCCTCTGTCTCTCTTGATTAAGCGCTTGTTCTTGATAAAGGATGAACCCCTCACTGCGTTCGTTGGTTTGCTTCAGCTCCTTCCTGAGTGCAGCCTTCTGCAGCTTCAGCACTCTCCCCTTTGTCTTCGGAGGTGCTTCTTCTGCTTGTTGACCTGTCTTTGCAGTTGGCAGTTGACCTTCTCCTTTGCTTCCAGCGCACTGCTGGTCTCTCTCAACTCTTGCTCTGTTTGGGCGCTGAGAGACTTCTGCTCCTGTAGCCTCTTTTGAAGGTCCACATTCTCACTTTGGAGAATCAGGCCCCTGTTTTCTCGCTCTATTGCATACTGTAGGTCTTGAGCGAAGATGCTTGCTCTTAAATAAAGCGCAGAGTTCAAGAAGTGATGTCACACAGTGCTAATAGATAGAATGTGATGCAGTGTCACCGCAGAAATGCAAAATACTGTGGTCACATGACTTGATAACAATCTAAAGAGGCATCTTTGGAATAGGTTTCATTCTCGTGAGCGTCATATACCCACATTATCTATTTATTTATCTACTTATTCACCTGCGCATGTATCTTTCTTTGGCTTTGCTTACTGTGCTGAACTCTGTTCCTATGTAGAACTGTGTGGAACTCAGATGCTCAAATAAAAAAGATGAATTGAATTGAATTGACATCACAACATTCTAAACAGCCTTTATACCATGGTCTGGGTGAATACTCGATTCTGATTGGCTGGTGGGTGCTGACAAGCGTGCATTATTTCCGTATAACTGCACACGTAGTCCGGTAGTTAAATCACTGGGATATCACTCCGCTGCAGGCATCGCCATAGCAACGCATAACACAGCTGAATCAGACATACGCTTAATTAGTGACTGACATGAACAAATGTGATGGATTTTGTGGTTAATTTCAACATTTTTGGCCAAAACAAAACGTTTGATGAATGGGAAGTAGAGGAGAGCAAGCAGCTAGGTTAGCCTACTGTTAATAAAATATGAGCTTTCCATTTCTATTGAAAACGGTTAAGGCACTATTCATTGTTTTCAGACGTATATAAAATGATCCCTGCACTTAAGCATATTTGGCTGGATTAGTAAAGTCAAACATAAAAGTTTCAGTTCGTGGGGCCGAGGTGTAAGTGACTCCACTGCAGCTGTTTCCATAAACAGTCGAGCTCGTTGAGCTACATGTTGCTAGCTAGATAGCTTTAGGTTAAACAGCGTAAAAGTGAAATAACTCCTGCCCAGGAGTGCCACATATCGGTGTTTACTTCCACGGAAAAGTGCAAGGTTAGTCCTGTTGTGTTGTGAGTCTGGCGATGCAGCGTGTGCTTATGTTGTTTTGTTGAGCCTGACGGAGATTCTCGCAGCAGCAAGAGAATTTCTGGCTCGCTCTGAGAGGAGCGTTCAGTGACCGCTTAAAAGCCCACATAAAATAGTCCCTGTAGTTTGGCATATTTAGCGAGTTTAGTAAATGAAAACATTTGTTATAAAATGTTATGTTTGTGGGACCATGGTATAAGGATTAAACAACTTGAAGTCGTGCATTAGACGGTTATAATGCACGACGCGGAGTCAAGAACACCACGAGGCTGGAAGGTGTCCGTTAGTGATAATGTACACCTAGTCCAGCAACAGTCAAAAAACAGTTAAATCACGTTCTATATCACTCCACCGCAGCTGTTTCCATAGTAACGATAAACAATTGAGCTGAAACTAGCTTCTGGTAAAACAGATTAAAAGTGAAATAACTCCTGTCCAGGACTTAAAAAAATAAGCAAACAGGCCCCAATGAACAGTTTCAGTTCGCGGGACCATGGTATAAGCGGGATAATGCACGACGAGGTGTCCATTATCAGAATAACTGGACTCCGTGGAAGGTTCACGCCTCCACGTCATCCGCTTATTTCTGATAAGGGACACCTCGTCGTGCATTATCCCTTACATAGTTTAACATTGAGGTGGAGGGCAGGTGCCAGTTCTATTGTGGTCACTATGGTAACTGTCGAAATGCAGATGTTTTGTGTCCTCCTAGTTTTGGACATGAAACAAAAACTGTTTCAAAGTTCACTCTGTCAGCATGTATTATCTAAGGTCCAATTATTTTCTCTGAAAGGTGTCCAATGGTGACAATTTTCAAACACATGTGTGATTTTGGCTGGTAGACTTTCAGCCGTAAAATAATATGCCAGGTTTGTAAATCCAATCACTTCCAAAATACTGACTGAATAGTGTTGTCACGAATCCCAATACTAAAATTTCAAACTCAAATTTGGATACTGAAAATATATATTCTCATCAATACCGATTTCCAGACACCGCAAAAAAACAAAAAAATCCCCTTCTAAATGTATTTGCTGTATAGGAAACTTTTGTCTCTTTTTCCATCTGCACTGTATTATCTACATTGCAGAACACTCAACACTCAACACACACATTTGAAAGCCTCCTCAATGAAAAAAATCCTGGTTGACTTGAGAGTTTATACAATACATTTTACACTTCAAGGCCCTGTATCCAAAACCTTCCCAAATAAATTGATCGCATTAATTTCAATGTGTTTGTTTTGGTCCAAAGTAATTCCTAACCTTTCCAAACTTATTCCTGACATCCTGATTCTTCACTTGCATGAGGTTAAGCACATTTCACGCAGTATGTTTACAGTATTAGTCTTCATGCTTCTGTATTCACGCTTGATCATTAAACTCCACCGATCATGCAGCGGTCGCCACAAATGTCTGCACTGCACTCCTATACTCTGAATGTTTTGTTTTGTTTTGTTCTTGTATTTTCAGAGGTAATTTTTAATATCATAGCAACATTTTCATATTTTCACATTTCTTCTTAAAACATCCAAAAACAAATACATCAACAGAATAAAACCATGGCTCTATCCATTATTCAGATTTTGTCACTGAAAATATAGGCAATTTTGGGCCATTCTTATACATAAAGTGCCTTAGTTTTATATGAAACATCAAATTACAGACCACTTGCAATACATTTTTCCCTTATATTTATATACAGCAAAAGTTTCAAATCGGCATCTTTAAACTGTTTTATTTTTTCCCCGTATACAGTATATTCACCTGCAGTGTCTCACTTTCATTTTGGTAGTTCTTAACATTAATGTCCATTAATATATGTCCGACTTTACGAACCTTTGTTAAACTCAGATCCATGCTGTCATCGAGAGAGTGCCCAGAGCCAAAGAGTCTGTGCCATCAAGAGCAGATGATGTAAATGCGAGTCTCTAGTGGCCCGTGTGTAGAAATGGTCTCCTGTGAAGTGCATCATTACCATAAGAAGAACAAAAAAAACGTGCGCGGCTGCTCTGTTTATACTGTACAAACGTTAACGCCCAAATGACAACAGCACCACACGATTTTACATTATTGTACATGGGAAAATAATGTAAAATAAGAAGAGGTATGGGTCCAGGCACAAGCTAAAGCAGTTGATAATAATACAATCTGTCCACAACACAACCACAATGTGATAATAGCAAAGATAAAAACATTGGACATTTTAATATTTAAACACAGGTGCTATAAATAAATGCATACAAATCTGTTGTGCGTTATATGATTTTATCTTGGCTTGAAACCTCATCGTCTTCATGTTTGTGTAGGCTCCCAGTCGTCCAGGAATTATCCACCGAGCGAGGAGAAGCTTCTTACTCTGTTCTTCTGAAGTATACCCGATGCCCCAATTGTTTTTACTAGTAGTGAAAATGTGTTTTGTCGTTCGGTATATGTTTATTCTGTTGCAGGCTGGTTTTTGTTTGCATTACTGCCCATGAACTCATCCCTGTAGAGATTGTTGTAGCGAGTTAGGAACATTGGGAATGAGTTTGGGCCACAACAGTCTAAATGTTTTCTCCCTCTTTCATTGTTATAACAAAACAAAACAAAAAATAAAAAAATAGGGCTTTATATAACTTCTGAAGATAAGAGCTTCTGAAGAGAGAAGAGAAGCGTCTTCCACTCAATCAACCCAGTCCAGTTGACGATTTTTTCTAAATCTAGTGAGTTGCTCTTTAGTCATTTCAGCATGCTACCAGCAGAGGGCGACAGATACCTAATCCAAGCGTTCATATAAAGCTTTCCTAGGAGGACATTTTTAATGAATCTTTGTACGTTTTAGCTATGACATAGACTGTGTTAATGTAATGCACTGAAGGTTAAGGAGTTCTTTGATTGACTCTGAAAGGGAAGTTCGACTTCTGCTTTTGACCCATCCTTCAATGCCACGCCATAGGACAACCGGCCATCGAGCAGTGGGCAGCGCAGGGGAGCGGCAGTAGCCCTGTTGCACGTGTTGTTGAGAGACACCAGAGCATGTCAACACAGGGAGAGTATGCAAACTCCACCCACACAAGTCCCATCGTGCATCAAACCCTGGACTTCCTTTCTATGAAGAAAGAGAGCTACGTATGACCCCTCATTCGCCACTTCGTAAAGGACATTGCTGTGACTGTCACATTTGACCCCTCTGGGAAAGTCTGATAGAGATTCAATTCTCAGTTAGTGCAATGTAAATCCCTCGTTTATTTTATAATGTAAAATGTTAGATCCAACATGGAGACGCTAATGCATGCTTTTATCACCAGTCGTATCGACTACTGTAATGCCCTGCTTTCTGGTCTTCCCAAAAAGAGTATTTCAGGTTTACAACTTTTACAAAATTCAGCAGCTCGTGTCCTGACAAAGACCAGGAGGCGGGACAACGTTACAAAGTTTTTATGGTGCGTACAGACCAAACGCTGACACGCCACCAACTTCCATGTTAACCCTATGTAGACGTGCTTCGACGCGCGTCGAAATGTAAGCAAAGATGTCCGCGCGTATGAAGCGTTCCAAATGCAAGCAGATGAGGATTAACGCGCGTCAAAACCAGTGAGAACAGCGCGTTACAGAGCAGCGATGCCGCGCCCACTGCTTCATGCACTCAAGTAATCACAATCTACACGTGCGTTCATTACGCCTTGTTAACCAATCCGGGACTGGGCTCAAATAGTGAGCACAAGCGTCACCTGTTACCTGCAGCAGTGGCGCAAAAAGGGCATACGCAATATATGCCTTTCATAGGGGCGCCAATAGTGATGTGTTTTAACAGTCTATGTGTGTCAGTCGTGAACGATCCGGCTCTTTTGAACAAGTCTTTACAGTGAACGATATGAACAGATTCGCGGTGGTGAAGTGTTTTTTTTTATTCCTCTTTGGGGACGGGCGTCACTTTAGTTAGGCCCGAGCCAGGACGAAGTCCTGGTAAGGGACTTTTGTTCTCCCCCGGTTTCTTGTTATTAGGCCCGAGCCAGGACAAAGTCCTGGTAAGGGACTTTTGTTCTCCCCCGGTTTCTTGTTATTATTATTATTATTATTATTATTATTATTATTCGCCCTCTAAGATCCTGTTTTTCAGTGCCTTCCCGTGCAAAAGTACACGCAGAAATTGGCACAGTGATCAGAGTCGGCGAAAATTGCATGTCAGTGGGCGACATGCACATGCCCAAAACAAAATGGCTCCACAGCGCCCCTCAAAGTTGACCCCCATTCAAAAAGAACATGCGTTTTTGGGCGTAGGCCCAAATCCTTGGGTACAGTGAAAGGGCACATCAGGACAAACCAAAAACTCAATTGGAGCGCCACGCCCGGACGCACAGGGAGTCGGCCATTTTGACTTGCAATTGGAAAACCGGCTGGACTCAACTTATGTTTTAACGAACTCGTCCCTGGTTTTTCAGCTAAATCCACTCATACATGGTTTAACAGACTCTAGAGACATGGGGCTAAAAAGTGATGCCAGCTTTTTTACATTGAACCTCCGGTTTTCAAATAGCGCCCCCACAAAAAACATGCTTTTTCCCCATACCTTGGACAACCCCTCGCAGGTATGCGCTCTATCTAATCTGGATCATATTTGGCTGACATAAGGCCTCTTATGGTCTGAATTCATAGAGCTCAATAACTGCACGGTGCTCACCACTATAGCGCCCCCTATCTATACCTTGAAAATTTTAGTTTGTACGATTTATATGAAACGTTGCAGGTATATTTTACACATTCAAACAAACACAAAAATATATTACATGTATTGATATTTCCGAAGATGTGGGCGTGGCAAGGGCACACAAGAAGTCGGCCATTTTAACTTTTAATTGGGAATCCGTCTGGACTCATCTTATGTATTAATGATCTAGTCCCTGCTTTTTCAACAGAATAAAATCACACCTGGTTTAACAGACTTTAGAGACATGGGGCTACAAAAAACATCCAGCTTTTTTTTCATTCAACATCTGGTCTTAACCTCTTAACTCCCACCTGAACTGAGCACATTTTCGTGGTATTTTTGGTGCTTTTTGGGCACTTACGTCTCATTTTTTAACTGCGTTTCTATCGCTATTTTGACGCTTTTTTTCAAGAAGCTTTAAGATATGGGTCAAGTCAAACTGGAGAAAATGTGCTCGGTTAAAGTGGGGTTAAGAGATTATAATGCCACCAACATCCCTTTTTGCTGTACACTTCACAACACCTCGCAGGCATGCGCTCTATCCAATCTGGATCATATTTGGCTGACATAAGGCCACTTATGGTATGAATCCATAGAGCTCAATAAATGCACGGTGCTCACTACTATAGCGCCCCCTATCTATACCTTGAAAATTTTAGTTTGTACGATTTATATGAAACGTTGCAGATATATTCTACACATTGAAACAAACACACAAATATATTACATGTGTATGATATTTTCTACGATGTGCTTGTGGCAAGGCTAAATGTCCCAGAGACTGCATAATATCCTTCATAATTCTCACATACCTTGTCAGATTGAGTTGAAAATGTAATCACTTATGAACTTGATGAAAATGAATCCATGTTCATGACAATAGACATGGTTCATGCTATAGCACACGCCAAAACAGCGATAAAGCCAGTGTGAATTGTCTGGGTGGTCCCACCCCCATTTGAACGAAAGTGAAAACAAAAAATATTTTCTGATTCCCCATGCCATACTGATCCAAAAAGTCAATTACAACATGCCTCTATCTTGCTTCATTCACTTTATAATTAGGCCCGAGCCAGGACAAAGTCCTGGTAAGGGACTTTTGTTCTCCCCCGGTTTCTTGTTATTATTATTATTATTATTATTATTATTATTATTATTCGCCCTCTAAGATCCTGTTTTCAGTGCCTTCCCGTGCAAAAGTACACGCAGAAATTGGCACAGTGATCAGAGTCGGCGAAAATTGCATGTCAGTGGGCGACATGCACATGCCCAAAACAAAATGGCTCCACAGCGCCCCCTCAAAGTTGACCCCCATTCAAAAAGAACATGCGTTTTTGGGCGTAGGCCCAAATCCTTGGGTACAGTGAAAGGGCACATCAGGACAAACCAAAAACTCAATTGGAGCGCCACGCCCGGACGCACAGGGAGTCGGCCATTTTGACTTGCAATTGGAAAACCGGCTGGACTCAACTTATGTTTTAACGAACTCGTCCCTGGTTTTTCAGCTAAATCCACTCATACTTGGCACAGTACATCTAGACATCTGTCAGTCACATGCGCCTCACTCAGAGCTTTCCGAAAATGTATAACATGTGGGGGTCAAGTTAACCACTCCACTTATTATGCCTCAGCAAAGTTGCCGAACAGCGCCACCTGCTGGCTTAAGATGGCTTTTTAAGTGGCTTGTAAGTGGCCCGCCCATCCGTGAAAATAGCCAGAGTTCTTATTCTGGCACCATGATGGCCTCTGTCAGAGTTTCTCCTGAAAATCGTCCATTTTTCCCAATTCCTCCTTTATTCACAAAAGCCACACTTTAGACTCCTACATAGTTTTACTACCCCTCTGTTACAGGAAGAAGCTTTAATTTGAACGTTTTTGGCTCCAAAATCAGTTTTTTGGAAAGTACAATCACAGGAAGTTCAGATAAGCTGTTTCCTGTCCGTCTCCCGTGTCCCGTGTCTCCCGTGTCCTCGTACTATTTTGGTGTCACCAAAATATTCCGTCATCTATCGAGACTTTTGTGGGGCTGGAGCACCTTCTCAGATCTTTGGGCGCCCAGGGAATTAGCCCTAATTACAAAATGTTTCAATAAATATTGCCTGAACTGTAATTCCGTTTTCTGTGAACACACGAGTGTAACTGTTTCATAAGATTAATATAAAATCCGCGGTGTTGTTGCTTAAGCTTGTATAGCTCCATTAGTAAAGTGCAGGGTTCCCATCCATTAGATTGCCGGTTCAAACCCCACAGTGACTTCTTTTTTTTCTTTTTATTTGTGACTCAGTACCTACTGGGAAGAACCTGAATCGGCGCCTATGGCCCCACCCTCACTAAAACGGGGAAATGACCCACACATTGTCCGAGCCTGGACTACATGAGCACATGGCGTTTCATAAGATATTTGTCAGTTCGGTTGTAAATGTATCTGTGCTTGTCTAGCTCTCTTTATAGAGTGCAGGGTTCCCATCCATTAGATTGCCGGTTCAAACCCCACAGTGACTTCTTTTTTTTTCTTTTTATTTGTGACTCAGTACCTACTGGGAAGAACCTGAATCGGCGCCTATGGCCCCACCCTCACTAAAAACGGGGAAATGACCCACACATTGTCCGAGCCTGGACTACATCAGCACAAGGCGTTTCATAAGATATTTGTCAGTTCGGTTGTAAAAGTATCTGTGCTTGTCTAGCTCTGTTTATAGAGTGCAGGGTTTGCATCCATTAGATTGCCGGTTCAAACCCAACCATGACTTTTTTGTTTTTCTTTTTTTTAATTAATATTTTATTAAATCCTCATTAATAACGAAGAAAGAACAGTTTCAAAATATGTGGAACTACACAGAAAGAAATGTGGGGACACTAGGGAAACACTTGAGGCAAAACTGAGGAGGGTGTCGAAAACAATCAAGAAATGGAGGGGGGTGGGGGAAAGTGACCTGAAATGACCTCTCTCCTCCAGTGGCATGGTGGGATCTAATTTCACCCTGGTCATTTAGATAATAGTAGTAGCCCACATTAGGCACACCATTACACAGGGTTATAGCTCAGAGATAGTGCGCTGGTCTTTGGTGCAGGAGTTTGCTGGTTCAAACCCAACCATATTTCTTTTTTGGTTTGGACTGGGCATCTACTGGGAAGAACATAAATCGGCGCCTATGGTCCCAACCTTATTAAAAATGAAGAAAGAACAGTTTAGAAATATGCACAACTACACAGAAAGACATGGGGGGACAGTAGGAAAACAATAGAGGAAGAACTGGGGGAAATGTAGGGCCAAAAATGACCTGAAATGACCTGAAATGACCTCTCTTCCCAAATGCCTTGCTTGGACATATTTCACACCCGGGGATTTAGACAAAAGTAGCCCATATCAGGTTAACCTTGGGGTCATGTTATAGCTCAGTAATAATGTCCTTGTCTTTGATGTAGGAGGTTGCAAGTTCAAACATGGTATTGACACTTTTATAATGCTTTCTCTTTTCACATGGGCCACTAAAGCTCTGAGCCCGATACAACTCCAGAATGAGCACCAAGTTATGTAGACACAATTATTTATTTAGCCACTTTTCTACCTTTCACTGCCATTTTCCTCTTTACTCGTGCAGATCACTGCTCTTTTTTCTGCAAATACAAGAGTGCACCTCTGTCCAGATGCTGTTTTGCATGCTGGCTTCTCCCGAGTATTGCAGTTCACTGGTCATAGAAGGTATTTCAACTATAGAACGAGTGAAAAGCACCGCTGTGGTGAACGTGAGGCCGGGGCCTAATGCACGTGGGCTGGCATCATAGATACCTGGGGCAAGAGTAAGGTGTGACGAAGGCAAGGCGAGAGTGGGCCGGAGCAAGAGTTAGCAGAGAGCACACAGGTTGTGTGTGAGGCCGAGGGGAGAGCAGGTTTGGGCGAGAGCGGGGCGGTAGCAAGGGGGGCGGTCGCAAGGGGGGCAGCGCCAGGGGCGAGGGCCTACATCGCCGCTTGCGGCTTTAATTATTATTATTATTATTCGCCCTCTAAGATCCTGTTTTTCAGTGCCTTCCCGTGCAAAAGTACACGCAGAAATTGGCACAGTGATCAGAGTCGGCGAAAATTGCGTGTCAGTGGGCGACATGCGCACGCCCAAAACAAAATGGCTCCACAGCGCCCCTCAAAGTTGACCCCCATTCAAAAAGAACATGCGTTTTTGGGCGTAGGCCCAAATCCTTGGGTACAGTGAAAGGGCACATCAGGACAAACCAAAAACTCCATTGGAGCGCCACGCCCGGACGCACAGGGAGTCGGCCATTTTGACTTGCAATTGGAAAACCGGCTGGACTCAACTTATGTTTTAACGAACTAGTCCCTGGTTTTTCAGCTAAATCCACTCACACATGGTTTAACAGACTCTAGAGACATGGGGCTACAAAGTGATGCCAGCTTTTTACATTCAACTTCCGGTTTTCAAATAGCGCCCCCACAAAAAACATGCTTTTTCCCCATACCTTGGACAACCCCTCGCAGGTATGCGCTCTATCTAATCTGGATCATATTTGGCTGACATAAGGCCTCTTACGGTCTGAATCCATAGAGCTCAATAACTGCACGGTGCTCACCACTATAGCGCCCCTATCTATACCTTGAAAATTTTAGTTTGTACGATTATATGAAACGTTGCAGGTATATTCTACACATTCAAACAAACACAAAAATATATTACATGTGTATGATATTTTCTAAGATGTGGTTATGGCAAGGCTAAATGTCCCAGAGACTGCATAATATCCTTTATAATTCTCACGTACCTAGTCAGATTGAGTTGAAAATGTGATCACTTATGAACTTGATGAAAATGATCCATTTTCATGGCAATAGACATGGTCCATGCTATAGCACACGCTAAAACAGCGATAAAGCCAGTGTGAATTGTCTGGGTGGTCCCACCCCCATTTGAACGAAAGTGAAAACAAAAAATATTTTCTGATTCCCCATGCCATACTGATCCAAAAGTCAATTACAACATGCCTCTATCTTGCTTCATTCTCTTTATAATTAGGCCCGAGCCAGGACGAAGTCCTGGTAAGGGACTTTTGTTCTCCCCCGGTTTCTTGTTATTATTATTATTATTATTCGCCCTCTAAGATCCTGTTTTTCAGTGCCTTCCCGTGCAAAAGTACACGCAGAAATTGGCACAGTGATCAGAGTCGGCGAAAATTGCGTGTCAGTGGGCGACATGCGCACGCCCAAAACAAAATGGCTCCACAGCGCCCCCTCAAAGTTGACCCCCATTCAAAAAGAACATGCGTTTTTGGGCGTAGGCCCAAATCCTTGGGTACAGTGAAAGGGCACATCAGGACAAACCAAAAACTCCATTGGAGCGCCACGCCCGGACGCACAGGGAGTCGGCCATTTTGACTTGCAATTGGAAAACCGGCTGGACTCAACTTATGTTTTAACGAACTAGTCCCTGGTTTTTCAGCTAAATCAAATCATACTTGGCACAGTGCATCTAGACATCTGACAGTCACATGCGCCTCAGTCAGAGCTTTCCGAAGATGTATAATATGTGGGGGTCAAGGCAACCACTCCACTTATTATACCCTTGCAAAGTGGCCCAACAGCGCCACCTGCTGGCTTAAGATGGCTTTTAAGTGGCTTGTAAGTGGCCCGCCCATCCTCCGTGAAAATAGCCAGAGTTCTTATTCTGGCAGCATGATGGCCTCTGTCAGAGTTTCTCCTGAAAATCGTCAATTTTTCCCAAATTCCCCCTTTATTCACAAAAGCCACACTTTTAGGCTCATACATAGTTTTACTACCCCTCTGTTACAGGAAGAAGCTTTAATTTGAACGTTTTTGGCTCCAAAATCAGTTTTTTTGGAAAGTACAATCACAGGAAGTTCAGATAGGCTGTTTCCTGTCCGTCTCTCCGTGTATTCCTCGTACTATTTTGGTGTCACCAAAATATTCCGTCATCTATCGAGACTTTTGTGGGGCTGGAGCACCTTCTCAGATCTTTGGGCGCCCAGGGAATTAGCCCTAATTACAAAATGTTTCAATAAATATTGCCTGAACTGTAATTCCGTTTTCTGTGAACACACGAGTGTAACTGTTTCATAAGATTAATATAAAATCCGCAGTGTTGTTGCTTAAGCTTGTATAGCTCTGTTAGTACAGTGCAGGGTTCCCATCCATTAGATTGCCGGTTCAAACCCCACAGTGACTTCTTTTTATTTGTGACTCAGTACCTACTGGGAAGAACCTGAATCGGCGCCTATGGCCCCACCCTCACTAAAAACGGGGAAATGACCCACACATTGTCCGAGCCTGGACTACATGAGCACAAGGCGTTTCATAAGATATTTGTCAGTTCGGTTGTAAGAGTATCTGTGCTTATCTAGCTCTGTTTATAGAGTGCAGGGTTTGCATCCATTAGATTGCCGGTTCAAACCCAACCATGACTTTTTTGTTTTTCTTTTTTTTAATTAATATTTTATTAAATCCTCATTAATAACGAGGAAAGAACAGTTTCAAAATATGTGGAACTACACAGAAAGAAATGTGGGGACACTAGGGAAACACTTGAGGCAAAACTGGGGAGGGTGTCGAAAACAATCAAGAAATGGAGGGGGGTGGGGGAAAGTGACCTGAAATGACCTCTCTCCTCCAGTGGCATGGTGGGATCTAATTTCGCCCTGGTCATTTAGAGAATAGTAGTAGCCCACATTAGGCACACCATTACACAGAGTTATAGCTCAGAGATAGTGCGCTGGTCTTTGGTGCAGGAGGTTGCTGGTTCAAACTCAACCATTTTTTTTTTTTCTTTTTTGGTTTGGACTGGGCATCTACTGGGAAGAACGAATAAATCGGCGCCTATGGTCCCAACCTTATTAAAAACAAAGAAAGAACAGTTTAGAAATATGCACAAATACACAGAAAGACATGGGGGGACAGTAGGAAAACAATAGAGGAAGAACTGGGGGAAAATGTCGAAAACAATGGAGAAAATGGAGGGGCAAAAATGACCTGAAATGACCTGAAATGACCTCTCTTCCCAAATGCCTTGCTTGGACATATTTTCACACCCGGGGATTTAGAAAAAAGTAGCCCGTATCAGGTTAACCTTGGGGTCATGTTATAGCTCAGTAATAATGTCCTTGTCTTTGATGCATGAAGTTGCCAGTTCAAACATGGTATTGTTTGTTATTATTATTATTCGCCCTCTAAGATCCTGTTTTTCAGTGCCTTCCCGTGCAAAAGTACACGCAGAAATTGGCACAGTGATCAGAGTCGGCGAAAATTGCGTGTCAGTGGGCGACATGCACACGCCCCAGACAGAATGGCTCGTCAGCGCCCCCCGGTATTCAACCCCATGCCTTTTGGGACATGCATTTTTTTGGCGTAGGCCAATCCCCTTTGGCACAGTGATAGAGCACATGGAGACAGTCACAAAACATAATTATAGCTCCGCCCTCTGACCAACAGGAAGTCGGCCATATTGGATTGAAATCCTGGAGACGATTTAGCTCACCAGATGTTTAAATGTACTAGTCCTTGGTTTTTCAGCAGACTAAGCTCAAACATGGCTCAATAGAATCAACAGACATGGGGCTACAAAAACAAGCCAACTTTTTTTTACATTTACGATTTTCACATAGCGCACCCACAAAAAACATACTTTTTTCTCGTACCTTTGACAACCCCTCGCAGGCAATCTGGATCGTATTTGGCTGACATAAGGCCACTCACGGTCTGAACAGATAGAGCTCAATAACTGCACAGTGCTCACCACTATAGCGCCCCCTATCTATACCTTGAATATACCATTTCAATGATTTATCTCTTACTTTGCAGGTATATTCTGCACAATAAACCAAACAAAAAATATATTACAATCATATCATATAGTGTATGATCTGGGCGTCGCCAGTGTAAATGTGTCTCTGAGAGCATATTAACCATAATACCTTGCATATGTTTTGTCCCATTGAGATCACAATGATCATCCATGCTATAGCGCCCCCTGCTGCAACGCATCAACTTTCATATAGGACAAAAAATTGCCTTTTGTTTTATTTGGTATGGACAATTAATGTTTATGCAAAAGCCACACCGGCTTGTAGCCTTGGGCTAATTTCCATCTGTCGTTCCCCATGTGCACTCTGAAATACACTCTCATTCATACAGGCCTATTGTACATGTTTTCTTGTGGTAGGGGAAACCGGAGTACCTGGAGGAAACCTACATAGACACGGGGAGAATTTGCAAACTCCACACAGAAAGGTCCCATCCCTGGTAGGAATCGAACTCTTCTAGCTGTGAAACACGAGCACTAACCACTGTACTACCGTGCCGGTCTTCAAGTCGACCAATGTAGTTTGTGTTTCGTTCCCCTGTTGGTTTGTCGGACAATATAAACAAACACTGCCAGGCTGGAAAACAGTTTCTATTCTCAAAGTGAATGATAGTCCAAGACATTCCTCTGACTAATTCCATGTAGAAGAAGAATATTATTTATACCTTTCACAGACATGGTTACAAAGCGCTTTACATGAGTGCATTTTACATTCACTCCATACTTGGTGGTGGTAAACTATGTTAGTAGCTTCAGTTTCCCCTGGGGGAGACTGACAGAAGCGCTGTCGCAATTGCACCCATCTGCGCCAACGGTCCCTCTGACCACCTCCATGCATTCACACACTCTCATTCATCCTGGCCTATTGTACATGTTTTTGGTGGTAGGGGAAACCTATGCAGACACGGGGAGAACATGCAAACTCCACACAGAAAGGCCCCGTCCAGGTGGGAATCGAACCCAGGATCTTCTAGCTGTGAAGGAAGAGCACTAACCGCTGCGCTACCGTGCCGCTCTAAGCCATGTAGGCGTATCTATTATTATTTTGTACTTTTCGTGCAGCATCACTCACGGTTTGTAGTTTGTGTGTTGTAGCCTACTTGTAATGTGCTTAACACTTTTAGTAGCCGCATTTTCCTGTGCCCTCAAATGTTGTTGTATTTGTCTTTGCAATGTTATGTAGATGTGTGGTTGTGTATTTCACTCTTTTTTCCAGCACCTTTTTTAGAACTTCTCTCAAGCAAAAGAGTCTTAGTGGTCAGTTATCAACACTGGTGCTAAATAGCAAGTGCAAGCTAGAAATCAGCACATAGCTATTTGTAGAAATGTTGCAAATAATTTACCGTTAGAAATTGCCTGTATTACAGTTTTAGGGCCCTAAATCTAATCGGCTATGTAAAAGGGAGACTGTTGCATGAGTAAAAAATGCACAAATGACTCCGCTGCTGATCCACTTTTGCATGTTCATTTGTTTAGCACATGAACAAATGCTTGGTAAATAACCCCCTTAGTGCATTTTCTCATTGAAACCTTTATCAAGACCCATTACAATAATGCCCACACCCTTATGACTTAAGAGGTCTACTTTACATTAGCCTGGCAAAGGTTTGGCTAACAGTCTTGTGAATGCACCAGTTGTCTCCTGATACCCACATCCATCTTAACAATGCTCTGCTCACAGGGGTTAAAGTGGGCGGGAACGGTCGGGAACGGCGTTCCCCCACCTTCGCATGGCAAAAAAAGAAAAGAAAAAAAGTAAATGATTTGTCATTTTCACGCACATACGAAATTAAGTGCAATAAATCAGTGCAATAAAAATACTAGGTTGGGCCTACTCAATATGCGTCCAAACAATAAAATCTGACCTCATTTTCCATAAAAATATATATTTTTCGGCATTATCCGCACCGCATTCGCTCCGCAGCGAGTTCGCGCCACTTTGCGTAGCAGTGTACCTCCGGCTCTGGTACCATCATCTCCTAGTGTGGGCTCAAATGAAAACATGGCTCTGTAAAACGGTGTAAGACGCTAAACTGAGAAAACAGGAGGCTTATCGTTGGACGGACTGACAGATATTATCGAACCGAAGCACAAGGACAGTATGAATCGTGTTTTTTGCTCAGATTATCCCATGCAGAAGCAGGACTCTTTGCCTTCACCGGTGCAAAGGGCTTAACCAGCGACTTTAAGGTAAGGAACACCGGTCAGTTGTGGATGTTTGTAAAGCGGACGATAAAGCATGGTGCGTGAGTTTTGCAAAACTGCTCTTTTTCTTCCTTTCTGCTCTGACTTCATTAGGTATACATCTTTGTGGGAAATGTACAAGCGCAGAGATGCTCTTTGCGAAGTTAACAGGTAAACGAGGCTGAAGCTGAATATGTGGATGAGCGTGCCATAGGAGCGCTTCATTGACTGAGTTTATTCCTAAAGCGCGAGGTCTGTACAGAACAGCGGCTCAGCTGTTTGGTCAGCCCTTATTTACTATTTTCTATGGTCAGTCCTCTAACTCCTGCTCAGCCACTGCTCCTCAGCACTGAGCAGACAGTCATGTTTGAGATGTACTGGTCTCACATGTAGCTCTTTCATTCTGGTTTAGATGTGATTTAGTCCTGATATTGCATGTTCTTGCCCTGGCTTAATCCTGGTTTAGTTCAGAGTAGTCCTAGTTTATTATTAGGCTCTTTATTATTCTGTATTAATCTGTTGCTGTGTTTTTTGTTTTTTTTCTCCAAAGCCTTAAAATGCTGGAATATAATATGTTTATGTTTAGGCCCAATTCTATTCAAGCAGTGATAATTAAATTTTCATTTATTTATCCCAAAATATGAATACAATTGGTGGTGGGAGGCTCACCCCTGACCGGCCCAGTGGCCAATGACAAATGACAAATTCCCCCCAGTGATAAAAGTAATGCAAGAGCCCTGCTGTAAGCACCACTGACTGTGAAATCAGGATTTTCTTAAATGCACAACATAATAACAAGCCAAAATTGTTAATAAGTAATGTATCAGCACTCATGTTCATTCCTTTGGTTGGGCCTCCTGTGGATCCTGACAAATATGTCAAGAAATGTGTACTTCTTAGACGTAGGACTGCAGAGCACCATGCCTGCCCAGAGAGGAGCTTAATAGATTATAGAAACAAATAAAATGAGTGGATCTGGCAAAAGCAGAATTTGTTCATTTAGTAAATCACATAGACCCTTAATCATCTATGATTGTTAAAACCTGCTAAAGGATATCTAAAATAATTCAAGGTATTAAAAATATTGGAAAATAAAATTACAGTATCAAATACCTTGTATTGTGCAGTATGAATACTATATACTGTTCAGAACCCATGACTACACGTCAGTACATAAGTACATAAAAAAGGTTGTTAAAGGTTAGAGTTCCCCCACCTCCCAAATCCCACTTTAACCACTGTCTGCTCATAAATTCAAAACGGCTATTGAGTAGGCCTATTTGAACATTTCATTTGCACGTAAATGGCTCAGGAATGCCCTTGCTGTCAATATGCTAAGAGGTAGAGCAGTTGTCTACACACACTTTGCTTGTATTAGGCTAATTGTAAAAAAAGTTTCAATCAGAAGCTATATTATTGAATCATTTTTGCTCTGCTTAAACTTGCAGCAGATTGGATTTTTACCAGAGATGGCAAAAGGGATTGAAATACTTATCAATCAATCAAAGTGTATTTCTATAGCACTTTATGACAACACCAAGAGGACCAAAGTGCTTGACAGAAAGAGAAAACCATTAAAACACAACATTTACATCCTAGACAGAATTCATTTAATTCTAGGTGTTAAAAGATAGTTTGGAGAAATGAGTCTTTCATCTGGACGTAGAAAATTATAGGTCCGTGAGAACACACAGAGGGGAAGGCTTTCTACTTATGTACTGTAAGTACTGAAAGTACTGTGGTAAAAGTAAAAGCACTGCTGCAGCTCATTTACTTAGGCTAAGTAAAAGTACTACACATCAAAAAGTAATTAACTAGAGTAATATAAAAGTGTCAATTTCAGCATAATAATACGATTTGGAGATGTTTTGACGAGGAAAGATGTAGGTGGGCTTTTGGCCCCGATTATTTTACTTGTTTTGAGACGTTTCTGACTCATTTCAATACATTTCTTCCTTATTTCAAATATTTTTTCTTTGCCAATGAGGTAAGAACATTGGTCTTATTTCATTGGCAGTTTTACTTTCTTATTTCAAGCGAGATTTACCTTAGAACTATTTGTAAACGTCCTCAAAAGAGCGAAATAAAGTAGGTAAGATCAGGAAAAAAGTCTAAATGAGTGAAAACAGCTCAAAACAAGAAACATTTCCTCGATTCAAGACATTTAAGCCAATGCTGATATTTACTTTTTGCAGTGTAAGTAAAAGTCAGTGGTGGAACTTGATTATACAAACATTATTCTATTAAATAGGACCATTGTATAACCTCTTATTTATAGGCTCGCTTTCTTGTGCTGAAAAAACAGACACTGCACTTTCTTTTTTTCTGCCTGTAGTTTGGTATATGCTTTTCAAAGACTAATTTCTAAAGAAAATTAAAGGGGAAAACTAGTGGCTACTAAGCCCAAGTAGTGGTCAGGTGCAGGGGTGTTGACAATTGTTGATATGAGCAAATTGTGAAACAGGCTGCATATGGAATGGCAATGTCAATGACAATTTAAGTCCCTAATGTTGCTATTTGCAAAGTGCTTTCAGGCATTCTGAATTAGTGGCAAATAAGTTTGTTACAGGCGCTGTAACAAGTGTAGCTGCATGTTTTTAATCATGCGCCACTTTTGATGCATGATTAAAATGCAAATTAACATGAAAGCATTTTAAGTATTTAGAATACAGTACTCTGATTGGACAAAGTAACGGAATACGTTACTAAATACATTTTAAGGCAAGTATTCAGTATTCTGTAACTACATACAATTTCAAAGCTGATAAGTGGTTGCAAAATGTAAGGCTGGCCAAATAATTTATCGTTAGAAATTGCCTTTATTACAGTTTTAGGGCCCTAAATCTAATCGGCTATGTAAAAGGGAGACTGTTGCATGAGTAAAAAATGCACAAATGACTCCGCTGCTGATCCACTTTTGCATGTTCATTTGTTTAGCACATGAACAAATGCTTGGTAAATAACCCCTTAGTGCATTTTCTCATTGAAACCTTTATCAAGACCCATTACAATAATGCCCACACCCTTATGACTTAAGAGGTCTACTTTACATTAGCCTGGCAAGAGTTTGGCTAACAGTCTTGTGAATGCACCAGTTGTCTCCTGATACCCACATCCATCTTAACAATGCTCTGCTCATGAATTCAAAACGGCTATTGAGTAGGCCTATTTGAACATTTCATTTGCACGTAAATGGCTCAGGAATGCCCTTGCCATCAATATGCTAAGAGGTAGAGCAGTTGTCTACACACACTACTTGTATTAGGCTAATTGTAAAAAAAAAAGTTTCAATCAGAAGCTATATTATTGACCAGAGATGGCAAAAGGGATTGAAATACTTATCAATCAATCAATCAAAGTGTATTTCTATAGCACTTTATGACAACACCAAGAGGACCAAAGTGCAAAACCGGCCTCCATATTAATGGACTAGTTAAGTCCCTAATTTTGCTATTTGCAAAGTGCTTTCATGCATTCTGAATTAGTGGCAAAAAAGGTCATTACAGGCGCTGTAACAAGTCCAGCTGCATGTTTTTCATCAAACACCCCTTTTATGTGTGATTAAAATGCCAATCAATGTGAAAGTATTTTAAGTATTTAGAATGCAGTACTTTGATTGGACAAAGTAAAGGAAAACGTTACTAAATACATTTTAAGGCAAGTATTCAGTATTCTTTAACTACAAACAATGCCACACTGATAAGTGGTTGCAAATGTAAGGCTGGCCAATCAGAGCGCATACCTATTGCATGACCAATCAGAAGGCACCAAGCTACACGCCCCACCCCCCAGTGTTGCACTACTTCAGGTATGGGTATTTAATTCAAACACTTACAGGTAAAAGCTGTTTCAATGATTCACTGTTCATTAGTAGCCTATACCACTACACTTGGCTTCCGCCGAAGCAATTTGTTCTGTTTTACTACGTTTTCTCCCTGTCCCTGGAATTGATAGATATTTCTGAGTGTGAGCGTTGATCAGCAAAGGTAAGTCAATTCATAATTCTATAAGATGAGATGCTTTTGTATACACAGTAGGGTTGTCAACACATCGATTCCTCAAGACTAAATCAATACTAAAAGTCACACTCATAGAACTACTTATGCCTGACACATATGTACCAAGTTTGGTCATATTTTCATATTGTTAACCCTTTCTAAGCCAAAATTCACACAAAAGCCCACTTTTGTGTTGTTTGTAATGCAGAGATACTTGCATGACTTTTATAAGAAAAAACATTCCAAATTGAATGAGCTTTCTCTTTTTATTAGCCCTTGAGATAGGTCAAAGATTAGTGCCGAACATATTTTTTGCCAGTGTCTTGTTTCTCTGTAGTGACAAAAATCACACTTAACACCCTAAGGCCTGAAATGTGGCCTCTGCTTTTAACAACCATAAAATCACTATACTTTCATATTTATTTCTACTGTACTTGAGATAATATTTGGGCCACTACTCTTTACTTGTACTTGAGTAAAATTATCTGAAAATAACGTTACTCTTACCTGAGTCAATATTATGGCTATTCTACCACCTCCGCCAGGGCTCATTTGAATTGGTTAAATTATTTTTAAGATTTAAAGTAGGAACTATATACAAAACATCAAATACACACTTGTTACAGTGCTTTTATTGTTAAGATGCCAATTTTGTTGTGTAGTTGCTGTGCATGGAAAATCAGCAGAAGCTGATTACACAGAAATGCCAGGAACGGCAGAAAATACAATGTTGATTCTATGTTTATGTTGTCTAAATAGTTGAGTACGTGAATCAGTGGTGATCTGTTTACATTCTTATAGATGCCCATTACAAAGCGCTCTGTGAGATCAGCTGCTGCGAAAGATCTCCGGGCTAAGCAGCTGCAGCAGCAACTCCTTGCACGCGTTGTGTGTGAAAGTACTCCTCCGACTCCCATCCGTAAGGGATCTTATGTACTTTAAACAACTTTCTGCCTTTTTGTGTGACATACTAATTAATAATGTTTGACTACAGGTAAGGGAACTGGAACACGTGAATTCAGGGCCAGATGGAACAGAAAAAAAGGTGGCAAAGAACACAAGCGTGTCATTTTTAATGAGTCACCAGACAACAAGGTAAGCATTGCTTGCAAAGTCAGCACATTACAGGAAGGATTTCCCGTATAAACACGACAAAAAAACATTGTTTTGTTCGCAGTTTGTTCTCATTGCTGGTGACTCGCATCTGCGTTCCATCGTTGACCAAATTGTGGATTTCCCTGACCCCCTATGCCTATGGTGTCTTTTGTCATTTCATCCACTCCTGGAGGGTGTGCCTCAGACCTCCAGAAACAGCTCGCCGAAGATCTTAAGGAACTGAGTGCAAAGCATATTAGTGAGTAAAGTCCTATTTTCTTTTAACATTCTGCTCAATCAACAGTTGTTATTATTAACCATAATGTCATGTCTTGTTTTAGCCGTAGAAATGTGCGTATTAATAGCTCCATCGAACATACCATCGCGACTGAGCATTGACCGCATTGACCATGCTACAGAAGAGTACCGCAAGCTTCTGAGATTTGCAACCACAACTTTCAAGAAGGTATGCACTAATTTTGATGAATGCTTATTACAATAGATTTTTCAATGGATTTTTAAAAATCATATTATACTATTGATTCTATCACAATATGCATAACTAATTAGTCATGTTTGAATAGGTCTGTGTGGTGGGCTTTCCACCTCGATTGTCCTTTGATGATGACTTCCAGACTAGACTAAATGAAGAATACCGAAAAGTGTCGAGGGAGATGAGTAAGTGTAACAGAAGTACAAACAAACACTACTACAAAGCATTGTATATGTTTTAATATATTGTTTTACTATTATTTCATAGGTATCTTCTACCATGATATCGCACATCGTTTCAACGTCAAAGTCCCAGAGCTGTGGTGTGAGGATGGGGTCAGTAAAATCTACACCATTTAAAAATATGTACACTTTTATTTTGTATCTATATTAATAAATAGTCACTAATTATTAATTTATACACAGACCCATCTCAGTGATGGTGATGGGACACACCGACTGGTGGAGATCTTGAGTGACGTCTGCTCAAACCAGCTTAAACCAGTCCCTGATGCCCCTGTCCCAGTGTCCCCTTCCTCTCCACCTGCGAAACGACAACGGCCTACCCTAGTGGTGACACCTCCGCCACGCGGTACACGCCCACCTCGACATTCTGTGGACCCTGAGGGGTTCGTCACAGTCTTAAAGGGCATTAAGGTGAGACATATTCACACCATTCTTTGTAAGTCTTAAGGCGACACAAGGCAGGTGAAAGCATTTATTTAGTAACCACACTTTCCACATTTTTTCTCACATAACTTTCAAACCAAAATATTCTATCAACAAAATAAAACACTGAATCTTGAGCTAAATAATGCAGTCAGCGACTACATTATTTACTTGTAGTCGCTGAAAAGATAGGGTCTTTTGGCCATTATCACATTTAAATAGTCTCAACTTACAACATCCGTTTCTCATATTTATGACGGTAATGTACAGCAAAGGTTTCAACTGAATATATAAAAATTTTGTTTCTTTGTTTCTACTCACCTGCAGTGTCTCGCCTTAATAATTAAAAACAACATTACATTGACATATATTAAATGCTTTTGTGGTTTGTATTGCAGCGCAAGCAGCAAGCACCTGAGCGTGACATCCCTCTTTCGCCAGTGCTATTCAGCCCTGCTATGGCGAAGAAAATGGAAAAACTGTTTCCATCTCAGGGAATTGTGACGCCTGAGGTCAAGGTAATTATTAATTCTTACTTTAAGGAGATCATACCGGTTTTGTTCAAAAGTAACAGTGCATTGTATTGATGCTAATTACGTGTTCATAATGTCCTGATTTTGTTTCTTTAGAGTCTCCCAACAAAACGGCGCACAGTCTCAATGAAACCCCAGGCCAAGCGTAAGGTCAGTATATAGACAGTATGTTTGGCAGCACGAGTCTTTTAATGTAATATTTTAATGTAATTGTTATCTTAATCTTTTGACAAAAATGTACTTTACTTTTAATCAAGATTTGGTCAAATTCACCTAAATTTTGGTCTAGTCTTAGTTGACTAAAATTGCATGCAAATTTGCTTACGAATTCGAAGATTAATTTTGACAACTTTGCACTTGTAATATTTATTAAGATCACATTAAATCAAGGTCCTCTGCTTCATGGAGCTGCTCCCACATGAAGAAAGCACAGAGCTGTTCCTTTGGCAGTCAATTTAAAGCCACACAGCGTAGAATTTCAGCCAATAAATAGAATTGAAATACAAGCATTTATTTAATGACACATATTTTCATCATTGACAAATACCTCATAAATGTACAAAAAACATGTGCTTTTGCTGTGTGCTGTGAGCGGCTCACCTCTCCTAAGATATGACGTAAACTTTATCGGGAGCGAATACGTTTCTAGCTCGTCTCCAGGGAGGTGCCAACTAAAGTTTGTAGAATTTGAGATTTAAACAGGTTAGGTTCTCTTCCAAAACCAATTTTTGATTACCCACTGCAGTAATAGCATTTTCTGTATCAAGCTGGTCATTAGGAGCATTTTTTTGTATTTATGGCAACAGTATAGTCCAAAATGTTACGCAGTGTGCCTTTAAATGATATGAGGCTTTTTCTGTCCATGGAAGTTTGGATGATGTTAGTCCCATTTTATAACTAAAATAGTTATATTTTAGTTGATGAAAATATCTGCCATAGTCTGTTTAAGTCTCATACACAACTTTTTGGAATTCAGTTTCACTCTATTTTTTGTCAGCAAAAATTATGACACAATAATTGCGTTGATGAAATGAACACTGGGCAAAACAAATAACTGCTTTAACCTGTAATTCAGGGTTTCCCACTAATACATTAGTCTATGGAGGCCCGCCATAGTCTATTTTTATCCGCCACAGTCTCATCTCCCCTCTCTTTCTCTGTCTCTCACCCAACACCAACATCTGCAGCAGAGGTGCAGGTTTAACAGGACAAATAAGGAGCTGTGAACAATGTCTCACTGTTTAAGTAGCCTATTAGTATTACAAAAAATGAAGGCAGCTTCGCGTAGTTTTGTTTTCGCTTATAAACTAAAAGACCACATGGCTAATTTGCATAGTAAACCTATTTACTGCGCTGCTAATGCAGCTGCCACTATAATGAATTAAACCAGAGGTCACGAAATGGCGGACCTCAGTCTGGTTCCAGACCCACGCGCCAACACGAAACTTGGATCCAAACTTTAGACCCGACGTGACTCCCTCAGTCCTGCAGCTGCGTCTGCGCTGTCTCCCCCTCGCTCTCTCTCTCTCCCCCTCACGCTACGATAATCCTGCGCTACGCTGAACAGAAAGATACTGCAGCCTCTGAGCTCGTTTTAAACTTTTAGAAACGGCTGCAGAATGATTGAAATATGGCTCGCTAAAGATTTAAAACCGAGAAGACGCTAATCATCTAATTAAATATGCACGCGCGATAGTTACGCACAAACAGCACGGCTGTTTCTCCATCGTTTAAAACAAAAGAGCAGCGAGCAGGACCAAACCACGACTAAACCAGGACCAAACAAGGACTTGGACTAAACAGGGCTCATTGTTGAGCTGAGCAAAGAGGAGAAACATCAGGCTGAGGTTCCGAGTCTGTATCTGAGAGCTGCAGGGGCGGAGCTGAGAGAAGAATCAAGGGCCTGTGCCCTTGGAAGAAAACTGATCCATTACATAATAAAAAAAACAACAACTGTACCCTATGTAAATTAACCAGAAATTATTCTTTTTACAGCAGCATAATAGCCAAAAATAGTTTTTATTTTTTGCTTAAAATGCACCAGAATGCAGGAAAACGCATCTAAATTTAAAAAAAATCTCACGGGGGAGGGCCCCGGACCACCCCAAGGTGGCGCTCTCTCCCACCACAGTCTCCTTTAAATCTGTGGGAAACACTGTAATTCAAATATTTTTTAACAACTATTTATCTGTAGATGGTTGCTGCAGACCCTATGGTGGATGAAAGCTCCAGCTCAATCGCCACCTCTGCTGCATTTCCCATGGAAGTGGGATCCCCTCTTTCACCGCCACAACTTCCATGGAAGTAGCACCACCTTCCCCAGCTTCTTCAATGGAGGTGCGTAACACTTAAATAATACTATGCTGACAACTTGGGGAAAAAAGATCTGTCTAATATGTTTATGTGTGTATTAGGTAGAAGAAGCTGGAGAGATGGCCCCGCATGCATCACCTGTGGCCACAGTGCACCGCCTGAAGGTTGGTGATATATGTGCCATTCAGTTTTTTCTTATAACCCATCTTCTTATTTATAGACTGAATCACATTGTCTGCCATGTCACAGATGCAGTTTGGTGATGTGGAGATGACCGAAGACCTGAGGAAGGGCAAAAGCATTACTTTTATGAAGGTGAGTTATAAAGTTTTGCACCTCAACACCAATTTATAAGTATATCAATCTACATTAGTACAATCAATCAATCGATCAATCAATATATTTGTAAAGCGCCATTCACGCACACAGTGCGTCTCAACAGGAATAAAAAATACAAACAATGCAATTAAAACATCCATAAACAGCATAAACTATACAGCCATTCAAAACACTCTGTATTATGATCTGAATGTTTACAAAGTTTAAAAAGTAAGGAGTTAGCCTGCTAAGCCCCTGAGCTGTATGTAAAGAAAGATGTATATAAAATACAATAAAAGCTGAGTCACACCTATTCATGTATACTTTCTTGTATTAAAGACACCCGGGACATGCGTTCGTGTAGATGCCCAGAAGCACTCCAATTTGCCGGAGGGCCAAAGAAACATGGTTGACTATGACAAGAATGGCCCCCACTTCCACGCAGCCAACAACACAACTTTACATCTGCTCCAGTCAACAAAAAACGCCCTCTGTCTCCACAGAATGCTTCTCATGAAAACAACAAAGATAAGTCTGGCTGTACTTGTTGTTCACACTCAAAGCTGGTTGGTTGCACTCTTGCAGAACATGATCCATTCATTCAGGACTTTTCTTTTGGTGTTTCTGATGCCGAAATGATCGCGGTTGCTGCTAGTTTGGATAATATCAGCACTGATGTCGGAATAACTGATGTTGCTAGTTCAGCTGCTACTTCTAGTTCAGCTGCTGCATGCTTTGATACACAATCAGAAGGTGACTGTTGTGATGGCACTTCAGTGCCAGTAAATCTGAGGGGTTCTTTCCATCAGGGTGTGGCTTCTCTATCGAATCCTGGCAAACAGTGTATGCCTATTGCATTAACTGCTCTAGCACAGCATAAACAAAAAAGTGTGTTGACATGGACACAATTTGATTTGGACAATGTTGTACAGAGAGGCGATCAAATGTACTCTAGGCATCATAAGGGTGACCCTGCCTTTATGCATGTTGGAGAATTGCCAAGACAAGACAAACTATTTGGACAAGAATTTTCTTTTTTCTATGGAGATGCAGTTTCGGGACATGTTAACATTGTGGATAGTGAGTTCATAATGGCTGGTGCTTGTTTCACCTTTAAGGATGGGTTGACAAAAATAATGGAACAATATGATTCATGTCTCTTAACATTGTGCAGCAGTACACGTGCGGTTATCAGAGATGCTGGCTACTTTGCTGTTGTTGATTCTCATGCATGTAATGCAAAGGGACAGTGTGATCCAAATGGGAAAAGTGTTGTTATATATTTCACATCTTTTGAAGAATTGTACACTCACTTTTGCTCATTGACTTTGGCCAGGACTAAGGAGTTTGAAATTCATGGAGTACTTGTAGACAACACCCAACCACAACAGCCCATTACCAGTCCTTCACAGTCAAA
This sequence comes from Neogobius melanostomus, assembly GCA_007210695.1. Lineage (NCBI taxonomy): Eukaryota > Metazoa > Chordata > Actinopteri > Gobiiformes > Gobiidae > Neogobius > Neogobius melanostomus. Next base: position 28,942 of record VHKM01000596.1, on the reverse strand, counting down.
TGACTCAGATGTTGAATGTGCTGGCCAGAGCACCACTACAATGTTCTTTTCGCCCCTGCCAGACAGTCTGTGCAAACATTGGTGTGCGCAGCTAAATGTCGACTTTGCCAAACCTATCACAACTCACAATCAAACATCCTACCTGTTAGGACCCCCTTGTGAAAATCAACAAATTGCTGCAGATGGTAATTGCTTCTTCCGCGCTGTTTCTCAAGCCCTCATTGGTTCGCAAAAACATCACAGGAAAATCCGGTTTGCTGCTGTTAAACAACTCCAAAAATGTCCAAGTGAATATCAATCCTGGCTGCCAAGACAGTACTCATCTGTAACACAGTATGTTCGTGATTCAAACATGAAGACAGTGAACACATGGGCCACAGAAGTTGAAATTCAAGCCACTGCAGATTATTTTGGGATTGACATCTATACATACAAAAATGCACAATGGCTTAAATTTACTTGTAATGCTACATGTGTGTCAAATAATGCAATTTATTTGGAAAATTGTAATAACAATCACTATGAAACAGTAATTTGTGTTTCTACACCTGATGGGAACCACTGTTGCAACCTTTGCAAACAACCCAGCACAGAAACATACAATACTCGCTCAAAAGCAAAGATACCATCAAGCAAAATGATGTACAGAACAACTCAACTCCATGTAAGATTGTTTCTAACACACCCTCTAAATATATTTTGAAAAGGAAACATTCTTCAGTAAATTTAAGATATCAAGAAAACTTGGAACATAGACAGAGGAGAAAACACAAAAGCATACAGAAATATTCTGAAGATGAAGACCACAGAGAACATGTGAAGTCCAACAGTAAACAGAAGTACATGGAAGATGAAGCCCTCAGAGAACATGTGAAGTCCAACAGTAAACAGAAGTACATGGAAATGAAGCCCACAGAGAACATGTGAAGTCCAACAGTAAACAGAAGTACATGGAAGATGAAGCCACAGAGAACATGTGAAGTCCAACAGTAAACAGAAGTACATGGAAATGAAGCCCACAGAGAACATGTGAAGTCCAACAGTAAACAGAAGTACATGGAAAATGAAGCCCACAGAGAAAATGTCAGGACCTACAGTAAAAGAAAGTATGTCGCAAACAAGAAATACCGTGAATCACTTAAAGCTGCAAGCAAAGCCAAATATCAAAATCCAGAATTTAAGAAACAAGTAATTGACAGAGGCATAAAAAGAAAGAGGGAAAGTAAGGAGAAGGCAACAATATTTGAGCAGGTAAGAAAGGGTTCTTTGAATTGATAAGGCATGGACCTTTGTTTGTATGCTGTGTGTGCTTCAGACTTTTGTTTAAACATAGTGTGAGACGTTGTAATAGGAAAGCATATGTTAACATGTCTAATATTGATTTGAATTCGTGTATCTCGGAGAAATACTTGCATCATTGTGATGCTAACTGTGCCAAACCTTGCCTTCTTGCTGAATACCGAGATTGTCTTTATATTTGCACCACTTGTCACACTAAGATGAAGAGCGGAAAGGTTCCAGCTCAATGTCATGCAAACAATTTGGAACTGAAGCCTGTCCCAATTGAGCTTTCCCGCCTTAATTCTTTAGAAACACACCTGGTTTCACCTCAAATAATGTTTAGAAAAGTTGTTGCATTACCCAAAGGTGGGCAAGAAGCTGTTCAGGGTCCGTGTGTTTCAGTTCCTAGCAGCATTACAAGTACAACTAACCTGTTGCCTCATAGTGACAGCGATGGTGTGATACTCCGTATAAACTCAAACGTAAACTCACCTATAAGGGGCATTATGAATACCAGTATGTGAATACTCAGCATTTGCGAGAAGCATTGTGCTGGCTTAAGGAGAACAACTTCCTCTTTGAAGAAATTGAATTCAATGAAAAGTGGCTTAATGTGTTTTGTAAGAAAAATGCCACTGCCGATGGGACACCAGGAATCCCTGAACCTACAAGTCCTGAAGCTGAAAAGGAAGCCATGGAAGATGAACATTTAACAGACAATCAGCAGCACGGTGTATTTATGGATACCTGCAGTATGCCTGTTGACCTTGGGCAGAAGACATTAGACCATTATTTAGATGGTACTTTAAACTTGGCCCCGGCAGAAGGTAATAACCCTGTTCGAACCCTCTCAGATCCAACAAGTGAAGCAAAAAGCTTCCCAACTTTATTGTTACAGGCGAGAATACATTTCATACCCAGAGAAAATATCCTTTAACTCGCTGTCGGTATTTCAATGTCCGCATTTTAAATGCAGATACTCGTTGTGCACAGAATATTGATTACCTGTTTTATGCTGATACAACATTGACTTTGGCAAGCGTGCTCTCCAGCGTGTCCATAGCTGTTCGGAAAGGCTACATTGATGAAAACACACGGAAACAGGCCAATGGCAAAGAGACGCTAGAGTTTGTGGTTCGCTTTGATGATGGATTCAGATTTTTAAAACCTGTTCTAGGCTCCCCAGCCTTTTGGGTATGTTCATTAAATAAAGTATTTGCTGTATTGCGACAACGGGGAATTGCTACTTGGTTTTGTAGCTTTAGCTGCGCCGATCTCAGATGGAAGCATTATCTGGATATCATTTTGATACAGGAAGGAAGAGCACAGACTGTTGAGGACATGAATTGGCTGAGAAGTGTGCTATTTTGCGCCGAAGTGCTGTTCTTGCCGCCCGGCTGTTTGATTATCGTTGGCATATTTTTCTCAAGAAGGTGATCATGTCTCCAGCAGAGCCCATTGGCAAAATTGTGGACTACTTTTACAGAGTGGAGTTTCAGGCTCGCCACATGTGCACTGCCTGTTCTGGTGTGATGCCCCAAAATTAGGTAAAAATACAGATGAGGAGGTTTTAGCGTTTGTGGACAATATGTCACCTGCGCACTTCCCACGGACAATGACGAATTATTGGAAATTGTCACCTCTGTTCAACAGCACTCTGAACGTCACTCAAAAACTTGTCGTAAAAAGAAAACCGTCTGCCGTTTTAATTTCCCCAGACCCGTTTCACAGCGCACTTTCATTAAAAGGGCGCTGCAAACTCCTAAATGCCCCAAATGCCATGATAAAAAAGCAGAGGAACAGTGCAAGTGTCCAAACACTCCTCCATCTGAAATTGGCAAAGACAAAGCCCTCATTTTGCTAGAAAAACTGAAAAAAGCCACCATTGATAAGAGCACAGCATGCATCAGTGCTAAATCTTTCATGACTCATTTAATGTCTCACAGATTCTTTTTGAAGAGGCATACCAGTTTGTTGGAGGTCACACCCAGATTATCTTGAAAAGAGATTTGAACGCAGTCTGGATCAACAACTATAATGCTAAACTGCTAATCATTTGGAATGCTAATCTCGATATTCAGTATGTAGTAGACCCGTTTGCTTGCATTGTTTATATCATGACTTACATCACTAAGACTGAACGAGAACAGGGTTTGTTGTTGAGACATGCTCGCAAGGAGGCCTTGCAAGGCAATGAGAGTGCAAATGAGGCCCTGAGGAAGTTGGGCAGTGTTTACATTACCAATCGAGAGGTCTCTGCTCAAGAAGCTGCTTACCGAGTGTGTAACCTGCACCTGAAAGAATGCTCAAGGACAGTCGATTTTATCCCTACAGGGAATAATATCGTTAGACTTACTAAACCAATCAAACAGATCCAAACATCTTCTGACTCCACTAGTATCTGGATGACCAGCATTCTTGACCGCTATATCAATCGACCAAACAGCAGCACATTTCATGATATGTGTATAGCTGCATTCACTTCGGACTACCGTGTGCTAAGTAAAGGTGCAAAATGCAAACATCCCATCCTTCTCCAAAATGGACTTGGTGCAATCACCAAGAGAACAAGGTCTAAATCTGTCATTTCTTATTATCCCCTATCTGAAACACGTGACCCGGAAGCGTTTTGGCAGGTAATGTTGGAATTATACTTACCATATCGTAAAAAACAGACCTCAAGCCACCTCCATTTACATCTTACCAAGAGTTTCATGCGAGTGGTGAAGTGTGCTTCAGTGATGGTTCTTTGCATTCAGTAAAGTCGGTTGTTGATTCAAATCGAAAGATTTTTGATGTTCAGACTGAGGATTTAGAAGAAATCCGACTACGTGCTGGCACCAATCCTAACTTGGAAGATCGATGGTGTGAACTATGCCCTGAGCAGCAGGTAGAAAGGTTGGAAGCAAAAGAAGAAGGTGCTATCAGACAAGAGGATGACGGCGAATGTGTGGAAATCCCAGATTTAGCAGTTGGCCGTCAAGACCTTGGACATTTGCAAAGAGCTAATGTGATGCCCCGCAGTGAGGGGCTGGCATTGTTGCGAAGTTTGAATGAGCAGCAGAGGTCAATTTTTTTTGACATTCGACAATGGTGCTTAGCAAAGGTTACTGGTCAAAACCCAAAGCCTATGCATACGTTTATCACAGGTGGTGCTGGTACTGGAAAGACTCATCTAATTAAGGCCATTCAATATGAAGCATCTAGATTGTTGGCCCCCATTTGCTCTAATCCTGACAATATTAGTGTTTTACTCACTGCTTCAACAGGAATAGCAGCATATAACTTAGAAGCCACTACCATTCATTCTGCATTCCACATTGGAGTAGACCAACCACTCCCAATATCAAAGCAACTTAGTGATAAGACACTCAACCCTCTGCGCATCAAATACAGAGATCTTGACATTCTGATCATTGACGAAGTCTCTATGGTATCAGACCATTTACTGGAGTACATCAACGACAGACTGAAACAGATAAAGAAGACCGAGGATATATTTGGAAATGTCAGTGTTGTAGTCGTGGGAGATTTCTACCAACTACCCCATGTAGCTATAATCCTTTATACCATGTGAGACCTAAGGGCGACCTATGGCATGACAACTTCAAAGTGGCTGAACTTACAACTGTTGTTAGGCAACAAGACTCTACATTTGCAGACATGTTAAACCGTGTACGGACACACCCTAAAGGCACACCACTGCTCCAAGAGGACATCCAGTTATTACAAAGCTGCACAACTAGACAGATTGACCCATCAGCTACTCATATCTTTGCCACAAATGCCCAAGTGGACAAGCACAACAAAATGCTGCTACAAACTGTCTCTCCTGACTACATTACAATAAATTCACAAAATTTCGCTCCTGACAAAACAGGAAAATTAGTTGAAAACGTAGGTCACGTTGTTGACAAAAAGTGCCCTTTGCCTGACATGCTACATGTAGGAGTCAATGCACGGGTAATGCTACTTAAGAATGTTGATCTGGCTGATGGTCTGGTCAATGGCGTATGTGGCAGAGTTGCACAAATAGTCAATAATCCACATAATTCACAGTTTCCTCTGGCAATCTTTGTTCAGTTTGATGATGCTAAGGTTGGCGCAGGTTTGAGGAGGCGTACACGTACACCTGAAATCTGGATGGCTGTACTCGCATTGAACCACAAGAAGACAGACTTAGACCTGGTGGAAAGCGAAGACAGTTCCCACTAAAATTAGCCTGGGCATCCACTGTACACAAAGTACAAGGCATTACTGTTGATAAAGCTTTGGTGTCACTAAAGAAAATCTTTCAAGCAGGCCAAGCATATGTTGCTCTAAGTCGTGTGAAGACACTGGAAGGGTTAACTATTCAAGACTTCAATGAGAAAGCAATCTACTGCAATGATACAATCAGAACGACACTGGACAAAATGCCTCCTTTCATTGGTACTCATACATTCCAGCACAAACATGACATGCATGTGTTCACACTGTTTTTCATGAATGTACAAGGGCTCGCACGACATGTGTTTGATGTAAACCGCTGTACACAGCATTTACAGCCACATTGTATTGCTGTGGCAACAATTGACTCACCTTTGGCAGGACAAAACATACCAGGATTTCAATTCCAACACAAACCCCGAAGTATATCTTACCCAAACAGCAAATGTCCCATACTGATTAATTTACAAACTCAACAGCATGGCGGGGTGGGCTTGTACTGTAATGATAATCTTACCTGTAACACTGTGAGGATGCCAGACTGCAATTTGGAATGCATGGCAAGTCATTTTGTTGACCTCAACATACTCATTGTTGTCATTTACCGTCCCCCATCATACCCAATGCCACTGTTTAAATGCAATTTGGAAAAGTTGCTTGATTGGCTTCATTTACAGTACACCAATGTAGCCATTGTTGGAGACTTTAATGAGGACATATTGAAATCTTCACATCTGTGCAACTTCATGTTACAAAAAGGCTACACTCAATATGTATCCTCACCCACTACTGAAAGAGGGACAGCTATAGACCATCTATATGCCAAATCTGCACAGTTTGACTTGGACACATTTGTAGTGCCCACATACTTTAGTGACCACGAGGGAATCGCCTGCTGTTTCCAACACAAACTTACCCCTACATACTGAACATTGCTGTTGTAGTAATAGGCAAGATTAAGTAATCTCATCCTACACTCTGCTTTTATTACTGTTTTGCAGTCTTCTGTGCTATTTGTGTAATTTATGGTGTTTTCACTTATGGCAAAACTTTTTACTTTTCTTTGGCTAGTGTTCTGTGATAGTGTTTCCTATTTCTCGTTTTAGTTATGTAACGTTGGAAAAAATGTAGCATTTTGCTTGTGCATTGTTGGAAATTCTTCTAAAGTAACACAGGTATTTCCTTATAGTTGTACGACTTATTTCAGTTTATTATTGCAATTTCTTGTATTTCCACTGAATCCAATGCTCCTATACACTTGCATCGTAACACTGTGAAAGTCTGCTTTGACCTATCTGATCAATTACATGTAATGCTTCTTTTACTCATTCTCCAATTGTCATAATTTATTTTGCTTCTCATCAGCTGTTATATCATGATGTTATAATGGTTTCGTACAACTGCCTGTATCCATTTAAAAATGTTTTCCCCTTTGTGAAACTGTACCTATGTGATATATTCCAGCCGAATTGCTATAATGCTAGCCATCAATACTTGCCGTGCATCCATACAATTGTATTACATTGATGCTGTATATTGTAAAGATGTACATAATATATTATGTCATTGATTGTACGCCCCTTTCTATCATGCCATGTTATTCCATGTGTTACATAAATTACAACCTTGATACATTTCCAAGTTCTGATTCAGTTTTTTTTCTTTGTACCTCACCCCTCAAGGAAGGAATCGGCAATCTCACAATTGCTTCGTTGTATGATCACTGTGTAAAGTTGTGGATTTTATTTATTTTTAAGAACGCTGCATTAAAATGAAAGACCTTCTCACTGCAGACTGTTCATGACAGTCATGGAGACATGGAGACATGGAGCCGCTGCAGATACACGACCTGCAGTTTCACGCCCCAGCCAGTTCCTATTTCTTTCAAGACAAACTAAAACCTCTGCTGTTTGAAGTTACAATTTGCGCAGAAACTGTCCTATTTTGAGTAGTTATATCATCCAGTAATTTTTACCTTGAGTAATGAGGTATCGTTACTCTGACTTGAGTTCACAAAAAATATGTTAATTGTGCCTCTGAGTGAATTTAAAAGTTACTACATCTTCAAATCACTACTTTTTTGCTTGTGCGTGAGTGATATTCTTTCACAAGTACATTTTGCTTGAGTAACTCTTTGGCCTACTCTACCCACCTCTGGTTCTATGTCATATCTCCTGCAGTGAACTTGTTATGGACGACTGTCTGCACGGCGCGTGAGGCTGGGGACGGAAAACAGCCTGGCTTTTAGAGGCAGTGGGTGATTACGGGACCACTGAGGTCGGGGTGGGAGGGAGGCCAGTGTGAAAGCGAGCGGGGGCGGTCGCAAGGGGGCTGCGCCAGGGGCGAGGGCCTACATCGCCGCTTGCGGCTTTAATTGTGCTTATTTTGCGAAACAAAAGTCACTGCTGGAGTGGGGCAGAGAGGAGTGCAGAGGGACTGTCATCTCCACCGCTGCTGCTGCAGCCCCACGAGGAGCTCAAAGTGAGCATAAAGCAACAAGTTTGAGAAATAAAAGTCCTAATGAAATAATAAACACGGTTACAGAGGAGATCGCGTTGAAGCAAAACACCTCTTTCACTTGCGTTGTTTTCTCTCCTCTTGCGCGAGGGAGAGAGAGGGAGAGGAGGAAAAGTTACGTGAATGAAGCAACAGAAGCTTTTAATCGGGCCGTATGATTGTTTTTTGTGATAGCAAACTCCATAGAGGGAAATGTCGATGTTACATTGTGTGAAATAGTGACATTTTCGTTAAAATAAAGTCAATTCAGAGGGTATTTATTTTCTTTAAAAAAAAAGAGCCGTGTGTGTGTGTGTGTGTGGGAGGGGGGGGGGGTAGTTGCGCCCCTGACCTGCAGCATGGAGGAGAAGTTGATCATCGCGGTTTGCGAGTTGTATGACACGCCTCCTAATTATGACGCTCGCAAAACTTCACGCGCCAGCAAACGGGCGTTTCTCGCGAGTGTGAAGCGGCAATGTTTGGCGTCCAACTAGAGGCTGACGGAGCGTGGACGCACGTTCGGTCTGAACGCACCTTTAGAGTCGCTGCATTGGCTCCCCGTGTGTTTCAGGATCGATTTTAAAGTTATTTTAATGCTTTTTAAATGTCTTAATGGTCTTGGTCCTTCTTATCTTTCAGAACTGCTTTTACCTTATAAACCTTCACGGCCCCTTCGCTCCTCTGGCAGGGGTCTCAGTTATTCAACAGAAAGACTCATGGCGAGGCGTCTTTCCAATATTATGGCCCTCGCCTCTGGAACGACCTGCCGGAGGAGCTCAGGACCGCAGAGAACGTTCATGTATTTAAGAGCAGGCTCACGACCCACCTTTTTAGCTTAGCTTTTAACTGACATCTATTTATTTAGTCTTAATTATATATTGTATATTGTGTGTATGTATGTACACTCGTTACTGAATTGAAAAAGAGAAAGAGCCAAAAGCAGTCAGTTTTTATGCAATTTTGCACAAATGTAACGAAGCAAACACAATCTGCACACAAGCACACGATATTGGCTAAATACTTAAATAAATTCTGCTCCCATTAAAGAGCCATGAATCCCATCACGAAATCTACACAAACAAGCATAATACTGGACCCTTACAGCCTCCCAAAACAAACATCTGGATAAAGTTATAATAACACAGTATTTGCATGTATTCCCAGCGCTGCACCTCTCCCGTAGTTTCCCATAGTCAAAGCCACACACACAATGGGCTTTATACATATGCATGAAGTAGCACAGACCTGGCACAGTTTTCAAAACACAAATAAAAAAAGAAGAAGAGAGGTTTCGGTGAAAAGTGCGCTGACACCGGGCCACGGCTCAGTGTCAAAACTCCTGTATTTAATCATGAAAGCGTTTGAAACAATCCTGAAGCTCAGCTGTTTACACCTTAGCACCGTATGTGTAATTGACCGTGTTCCAGCCTTGGCAACTGTCGTCCTCCGCAACAAACGACTCTACCTTTGCGCACAGAGACGAAGGAGGAGAAATATGAAAAATGCAAATCCGCGAGAGATGATTTTGAGATTCTGCCATATGTAAAGCAACCGAGTAAATAAATATTAATGTGGTAATAACATGGGAGTGTGTGCTGTACAGGCGTCTGAGCAGCTGAAGGACAAGACAGACAATTAAATGGAAAGATTAAGCTGCGTATTTTCTATCAGTTCTTAGGTTTATGGAAGAACGCCTGTGGTGAGCATAAATCATAGTTTAATTTAGTGAAGCGGTAATTTTATGAAGAAAACGTGTTGTTCCTTGGCAATGGCAGTTTGGAATAAAATATATATGTTTTCTGTGTTAATAGTTTGACATTAAGAGAGTTTCTGTGGGGCAGGATTGTTTTTGTGGACTAACCAGACGAGTTACACCAAACACTGAGGCTGAGAATCAACGACTATGTTTGTGTCTGCCCAGTTTCCCTTTTCAATCTAAAACATACACAACAGGTGAAAACCTCCTGCCGGCATACATTAGATCAAGATCTTGAAGAATGTCCCTCAATCATAAACAAGTAGATGCGCTTGAGTTACTTTTTGAAGTATTTTTTCTTTTACTCAAGTAAAATAAATTGTACCTCTTTGAGTTACAAAAGCTTAAAGTTTGTGCTTCCTGTACCTGAAGTATTTATGGTAAAAATTGATATTCATGGGTATTTGACCTTCTACTTACCCAGCGGCTGTATGGGTGGTTAGCATGACGCCTTTACTTTCCATCACTGTGGCCTCTACAATGCTCCAGGATCGATTGTTTTGTAGGTTTTCTGGTGAGAGGGTCCATCAGCAGAAACTCTAAAAGCAATTGAACTTGGAGCATCAATGAGACCTCTGTGATGGAAAGTAAAGGCGCCATGCTAACCACCCATACAGCCGCTGCGGGTAACTGAAAGGTCAAATACGCAATAATACAAATTCTCACATAGAAAAGTTCCATAATGCACCTTTAAAGGCCCACCGCGTAACATTTTGGATTATACTGTACAGTAGCCACCGATACAAAACCTGCTCGTAATGACCAGTCAGACTTGCATTGGATATTCAAAGTACAAATCTAACCTATCTAAATCTCATATTTGGCTGCCTTTAGTCGACATCTCCATGGAGATGAGCTGAAGATGTCCCGCTCCCAGTACAGTTACTGTCAGGACTGAGGAGAGATGATGTTTTTTGATCACTGATAAAATATCTGTAATGAAATAAATGCTTTTATTTTATTCTAGTTATTAAATGGAATGTTACATGTTGTCCCGTTGCAACAATATAACGCAAGTAAGGCTAGGCTACAAACAAACACTAGGCTATCCGTTTATCTACATGAATATACTCTGGCCTAGGCTGTAAGCTCCAGTCGAAAAGCTTTGGGTACTGCCAAACTGGAGAAAATGTGCTCAGTTAAGGCGGGGGGTAAGAGGTTAACATGTAGCCTACTGACCCACGTGAACTGCCCGTGGTAGAACAACATAAACACACTTCTCTTGTTAACGTTACTCGATCCATAGCTGATAAAACCATAAACTATCGATAAAAGACGACTCATAGTAGGCTAAAACAAAATAACAACCCACAGCTTAACTGTTTGCTTGAGAGAGACGAGTGCCGACACAACGTTCGCAAAAGGCAATTGTTTGTTTATTACTTACGCCGAATTTACACCAGGAGCTATTACTGGATGTGACGTACGCGGCGCGTTATACGCGCGCATTTTCGAAAGCGCAAATTTACACATACGGCGTCAGAGCAGCTAAAGCTACGCTTGTGTTCGGGTGTCTCTGTTCTTCCCCAAATCACTTGGAATAATTTTGCTTATAAAAATGGGTAAGTAATAACATTTCTCATGTTATATCATACGCTTTGCTAGTCGTACATCGAACTCTGCCAATTTATGAAATGATTTGCATTTTTTTTTTTAGCTTACCTTAGCTTAGCTTGTGCATTTATTTATAGAAACAGTGCCGAGTAGAAGGCGCACCTTGGCCTTTCTTCTTTTGGTAGAAGAAGTGAGGAGACAGGAGAGACAACAGACCAGGCGACTATGGGTGCATCCAATTAACCAGCAGCGTCATCAGCAAGGTGACTTCCACCACCTTGTGGCCGAGCTGAGGCTTGACAGCCAAAGACACCACCAATATTTTAGGATGAGTGCCGAGCGTGTTGTGAACTTCGACAAATCAACAGAAAACTTATTTTGACAGGGTGTCGGAAGTTTACTTTGAAAGACTGTGCCATTTTCCCGTCTAAAATTCCGGAGTTTGCCGCGTATACGCGTCCAAATTAGAACTCCATTCTAATTTAGGCGCAGCCTCGCGTCAATACGCCCGTCCAACGCGCGTATAACAATGCTAGTGTAAATATCATGATAGGTTAGAATGGAAAAAAGTGCCGCGTGTCTGCTGCGCTACAACGCTTAGGCGCTGTAATTCCTCTGGTGTAAATTCGGCATTACGCTTCCTGTGACCAAGAACATTTTGCGCCTCTTCACCTGTATATTGTTATCCGTAACCCATCCTGAGATAAAGCAGTGATAGGCTTCCGTGCTCTTAAAAGCTTTGAGGGCTTCACCGGTGTATGGAGAGGGATTATGGACCAAATAGATGTCCGCAAAAGTTAGATGCGGTAAACAGTCACTGGTTTTAAGTGGCGTTATCTGTTCAGCTCATCTGCTGTCAAGTGTGCACATTTTTGATGTAGCATCTTGAATTCAATAGTTGAGACGCAGGTAGATACGCTGTAGCACTAGCCAGCGGTGTTCAAAATGGCGGATAGAACTACAGAAGTCACATGACTGAAACGCATGTATATTTCAATGCCACAAGAAAAAATCTCTACATTTTTGTATTTTCGTCAGACTTATGCAGTACAAATTGTTGCAAGTGTAATCCAATTGAATGCTTTTTGATGACATTGTCACAAAACATGTTACAATTACAGAAGCATATTAAGGAACTTTCAGTTTTCTTATTTAGTTGTAGCTCTCATGTTGACATTTAAGTGCTGTTCCTCTGTTTGTCTTGTTGTTCGATCACGTCTGTCAATCTCCCGTAGCGTCCAGACACCTCCTTTTGTCCCCTGTATTAGCGCTCTGCCGTGACGATAAAAGCCTAAAGCGCAATTCCCCCCGTCCAATACCCAAACACGTTTAGCTAATGTTCCCCTCCGCTCGGAATCCCTGGGCATTGTGTGGCGCTTGCGAGCCGGAGTCTGAGAACAAATTGACTGAATGTGGGTAAGTGGTGCGTTGAATTGACTATTCCAGGTCGTCCCAGGTGGTCCGGGAGGCGCGCCTGTTTTAACATCTCATCCAGAGTGTTTTTACAGACCATTGTTTGCCGATGGGAACGCCCTCCCTCCCGTGGGCCAGTCGTTTAACCGCCGTGAAAAAGCCCGTCGAGACTCGGAGAAGACGTGACGACGGGACAAAGGAGGAAAAGGAGAGACATAAAAACGAAAAACACTATGGAGAATAAGTGAGAGGTCATGCGCATATGTGCACATGACCTCTCACTTAAACTTGCTTCGCCTTGTTATGAAGGATGAATGAAGACTCCTCACTATCCCACCGATCTGGACTCCACATGGGACACTTTTAAGGCAAGACACGGCAGGTGAAAACATCGATTTCTCACTGTTGAGATTTTTTGCTAGTTTTCACCCTTAACATCGTTTTAACTGCTGCGGTTAAAGAGAGGAGAAATGTACGTGCATGAGCAGACGTTCCAAAACTATCTTAAATTAGGTTTTCTTTACACTTTTGCCACAACACAACTTTATAGTAGCGCCTACATAGTCTGTTTATTTCAGAGGGATTTTTTAATGTATAATTCCCCTCAACCTGATTTATTGAGATTTGAACCAAAACACAAAACAAGGCGAAAATCGAATTTCAACCGATTTTTTTCACTTTCTATTGATGATGGGAGAGCGTGACCACTGCGCAAAGCACGTCCCAAAGATTCACTGTGGTGTGAAAATGATGTCCCATGCTCCCTGAACCACTCTATAGTCTTATAGGGAAAATAGGGAGTGTATTTAAAGCCACTTACTAGCCTAAATATGAATCCATTCACTCTTCCCTCTTCCGCCTCCTCAGCCTCTCCATCTCCTCTTCAATAAACACATCAACTATTCAAATAAATATTGGCTCAAACTCATAAAACCTTGAGAGAAAAGTATTTAACAAGGCTGTTTTACAAGACTCTATGAAAGCTCCTGTGTGGGTTTCCTCCGGTTTTCTACATTCCAAATTATGCACGATCTTTGAAAATAACCACATTTTCACTCAGTCCTCTGTTTAATGGAATGTTTGGAAACCTGTGTATAAATAGCGTCTAAATCTTTTGTGTTTGTTATAGGTAAAGGGTTAAATACAACTTGGGTGCTACCTGAGTAAGCCCTTCCATACGAGGCCAATGAAAGAAACTGTATAACTTCTTTAGTCATGAGAGGCAAACTTTGGACTTACTGTAGCACCTCCTTATCGGACCAGCCCTTTAGAGCGCAGCTCACAGCAGCGTCAAGTTTTCAACAAACACTGCGGAGAGAGAGACAGAGAGAGAGAGAGAGAGAGAGAGGGGAGGGAATGGCTGATGTGTCCTTGGCGTGTAGAGCTGGCTGATCTGACACTGATCCTGTTGCACCGGGACAAACAGAACACGGCTCACTCCACACAACAGCAGCTAATCCCATCACTCACACACAGCTCCACAGACTGTACATGAGCGGGAAGAGGAGGGGGGGCTCGGAGGGGATTCGGAATGACGCTTAGAGTTAAGGGAGATTTTATTGTCCTCATTTACTCGCATCAGAATGTCGCCTACATCTCCGCTAGGTTGATTAAGGGCTGCGCGAAACGTAACAAGGGAATTTGAACAGCAGCATTGGAAGATGGTTACCATACTGTTCGTCTGTTTCTGGTACAGTACTTGCTGAGTGGAGTAATCGCACCAAGAGAAATAAAGTCGACAATAGCCGTTGTTTTAATAGTGGTGAAATCAAATTGGTTTTGTTGTCCTTCAGTATATCGAACATGCATGATGAAGGTTGCTGGCTAGTTTTTGTTTGCATTGCTCTAACAATGACCCTGCACAGTGATTGTGAAAGTTGTGAAATGTGCTTTGAACTCATTCCTGTTAGGAATGCACTGGAATGTTGGAAATGAGTTTAGACCACAGCTAACAGTTTCAACATTTTTTTGTTGTAAACCAAAAAAATCCTTCAAGTTTCATGATTTGTGACTTGAATCAAGCAACTTGATTCTTGTCTGGGATTTGTGGGGAGGGCAGTGACTTGTGGACTAAGAACTCGGCGCCACGGTAGTACAGCGGTTAGCGCTTGTGCTTCACAGCTAGAAGGTCCGGGTTGATTCCCACCAGGGACGGGGCCTTTCTGTGTGGAGTTTGCATGTTCTCCCCGTGTCTGCGTAGGTTTCCTCCGGGTACTCCGGTTTCCCCTACCACTAAAAACATGTACAATAGGTCGGGATGAATGAGAGTGTGTTTGAGAGTGTGCATGGGGGACGATGGATGGAAATTAGCCCAAGGCTACAATCCGGTGTGGCTTGTTCATTAACTTGCACTGTCCTACTAAATAAACCAATAAATAAACTCAAACTGAACAGATTCAGCCCACAAACACCAGGCTCTGTAAACCTATCGGCAATTGCTAATGTACATTTTTCATATTAAGAATTAAATCAAAGGTTTAAAAAGAGACATAATGATGACTAATCACCTTTGTGTGTGTGTGTGAGTTGGTGAGTGAGGGTGTGTGCGTAGACGGTGGGGTAAAAGTTTGAGTGTGTGTGTAATGTTTGTATATGCGGAGGGATGGGAGGGGGTGCCGGGCGTATTGTTTTAAATTTTGTAATCTGTAAAGCACTTTGTGATACCTTTCGGTATGAAAAGCGCTTTATAAATAAAGTTTGATTGATTGTGCATTGTGCGTATAGTTATCAAGCATTTTGATCAATAATAAACTCCCTGTGAAGAACCTGGAAGTTCTAAATGCCACATCCCAAAATGGAAAGTCAGGAATGAATTTGTGCCACAGCTAACAATTTGAAAAGCTCCGTCTTCCATTGTTTGTAAGCAATAAAAATCAATTATAGGGCCTTTAGTTCAAAGGCAGTTTATGTCTGTGAGAATGTTGAGTAAATAACAATAAATAACAAAACTTCAATTTGCGTTAAACTTTATTTTTTATGAACGCACATTGAAAACTCGGAAACTGGGCTTAAAGAGCAAATAAACACCAAATCAAGTTTTTTTTACTGATAAACTGTCTCAATGGTTGTCTCATAGTGTTGTCTACTGGTCCCTGACATTATTCTGACATTATAGCGCAAACATGTGTTAAATCTTAACTTTGGCCTGAAAACGAATGGGTTGCGCCCCCTTCAGGGTAAACTCTGCTACTAAATTAGAATTTCCTGATTGGCTGGAGACGTGTCCACGGCCTCCACAGAACGTCATAAGCCGCACCAGCTCCACACATCGTCACCAGGTGCTGCCAATTGTCCTGCCCCTGCACCTGTGGTATATAACCAAGTCCCTCCCACGTAATCTGTCTGCTGTGATTGTGCCAATGCAAAGGCCCACACACTCACCCCCGCATGTCGCATGACTCGACCCGAACTAGTCCCAAGAGACTTAGATACACTTTTCTCTGCATCTCATCCATATCAATTTCATATTTTGTCTTTTTCCATGCAGTTTGCACTCCTAGGGATCGAACTTGTGTTTCTAAACGCAGACTATAGACTAGACTTTTGCGCAGTCAGGGTGCGCTATGTGATATCTTCAGCTTCATTCCTGGCGCACTAAGTGGCTGGACAGGTGCTAGATCCCTCCCCAAGCTTGAATACTGGACTATTTTCTGATACTGTGAGCGGCGGTGGGTGTGGGTGCGCGCACATGTTGGTGTTTTGATTACGTTTCTGCAGTGTAGAGTTTGCCGCCGCGCTGTTTAATACTCGCGCTAGAGCAGAACCTTGAAGCCGTTAAGTGTTTAAACTCACTGGGAGAAGTAGTTTGTCCTGTGAGCGCTTGATAAGATGCGCAATGTTAATGTAAGAAGGGGAGAGCAATAAGGAAACAGCAAGTGTTTGTAGCGCACCACATGCTGGCTGACCCCTTAATACAGTGCACCACAACCATAAACCCCTTTGGCTATTCCTACACACTTTTCTTTATTTTAATTTAATTTAAAAAAAATGATTTGCATAGTTTAAATGTAAATGTTTTGTGACTACAAAACTGACTCTGCCTTACAGTGAATTTCTGGACTGTGAGACTTGCAACTTGTAGCATTAAATATTCTCTTTCAATATTTGCATGTTTCATCTCACTAGAAGTCGGTGTCTAAACTTGGTTTGGAACAACCTCACGTACAAGTACATTATTATGAATACTTAATGCTGAAGCTTGTTTTTGAACTGTGCTCAGATGAAAAATGTAGTTTCTGTTGAAAGATTACTATAGACGTGTACTTTATATTTTGCATGGCCTAGCGCAGCCACACAGTATGAAGATGGATTGGGCCAAACGCTAATAAATCTACTTGGGGAAAAGTTGATATGTCAGAAGTCTTTGAAACAATGAAAGAGGCTCGGGTTTACTTTTTGAGGTTGTCAACGAGAACCGCGCACTGTGGTTGATTTTTGGGGGCTCTCATCTTTGACGCTATATGCATGATAAGATCCACTCTCTCCGGAAGCATTGTATTATTGATAGGGGAGCAGTCAGAGGGCCTTGTTTTGCACCGTGGCTGAAT
Source organism: Neogobius melanostomus (assembly GCA_007210695.1). Classification (NCBI taxonomy): domain Eukaryota; kingdom Metazoa; phylum Chordata; class Actinopteri; order Gobiiformes; family Gobiidae; genus Neogobius; species Neogobius melanostomus. The sequence continues at coordinate 11,686 of VHKM01000596.1, read as the reverse complement.
ACATCAACAACAGTTTGAATAAATCACCAAAATCAAACCACATTTGCAACCAGAGAGAAGGCCATCAACCCTATCCAGATCCACTGTCCGCCTCAATCACGCCATGCCGCGGTGTTTTCTGCGGGATGTAATTACCGCTCACAGCTTCGCACAGTGGACTCTTTGCCAATTATTTCACTGTTTTTGTTCCTTGGCGCCTTCTATCATTCCGCTTTTGTCTCTCGGCCGGGTTCGCATGAGGGGAAGTACAAAGTAGAAAGGGATAATAAAGAATTTTACAACTATCCCACAGCAGAGTTTAGACAAAAATTGCCCAGAGTGGTCCGCGGGAGAGAGGACCTTTCCTAATGAACTGTCACTGAGACTGTGAGCTACACGGAGCGGACGAGGAGTGAGGAAGCACCGACTGTTAGACACTGCCACCATAAGGTTTTTATGAGCTTTGTTGTCTTAACCCTTTTATATGGCAAGTGACTATTTTTGGAAATTTCCGCACACTTTACATTTGGCCCTCCCTGCCGCACATCAGTAAGGTAAAGAAGCATGTAGTCCTCACTCAGCCACTCAGAAGAGATCACCCTACAGCACAGATACCACTACTGTGGCATTTGACCAATCAGCAGAGACCGGTTGCGCTCTCAACTTCCTGTTTTCTCAGTCTGGCTTAATTCATGGTACATTTCTACAACTTGATAACTAACCCTGGTAAGTTGATGAAACTCACACATTGTATTGGTGAGTAATTGTGCTAAGTGCTGATATATGTGTTGGTTTTGGAGGACATAGTGAAATAAGTGAAATTACAGCATGAAAAGGCAAGCACCATATTTAAACCTAAACCTATAAAGTTAATTAGTTCTGTCCATATTTGGACATGCTCATTGCACCTATTATTCATATTCAAAAAAAACAATAAACCCTAGGATGTATTTTTATATGTTGCCAAAGGTTATTTTTAGTAAAATGTTTAAGCAAACAATATTGGAGGTGACTGACCCCTCCCACTACACGTAAAGCACAATCACATTAGAAAAGTTCTTGCCTATGACAGGTGTGATCATTCAAACATCGATATCACAAAACACAATGTCTCCTGAATACCAGCACCCACCGAGACCTGAAAATACTTTTTGTATATTTTATATATAAACCTTTGTATTTTTTTGTTGTACAACTCAAAGTGCAATGAACTAAATATGGTTACTTCACTCACATTGATTTTCTGCATGATAATGAATTTATTTTTAAATGTTCAAACAGTACTAAACTTGTGTTATGTCCGTCAATAACACACTTAATTTGAAATTATTTATTTCAAACCATTTCAATGAGTGTCCTATAAAGGGTTAATGCCAATTATATTTAATGTGCAACAACCAAAAGTGTGTTGCATACTGCCAAACTATTTATTCAAGAACAAAGTAAGAGTAGAAGAGCTATGACGCAGTGGCAGACAAGTGGGATAGTATGATGAAGATCAGTACCTTGTCCAGTTTTTTTCCAGTAAATTTTTCTAAAACAAACAAATACATATCAGTCTATATTCATTTGCATCGTGCATCAACAATGGCTCTTCACAGAGGTCAGTAAATAGAAACATTTGCTTAAAACAAATAGTAGTAACAGGTTATGTCTAAATAAATACTGTAGGTCTTTAGCCCTGATTTAAAGTCGGTCAGTTCAGTGGACCACAGCACAGGTGGAAGAGAGTACCAGAGGAGAAAAGGCTCGACCAAGTCACTTCTTACATACAGCGGAACCACCGATGTTTGATCTGACCTCGGCCATCGATGGCTTTGAAAGCAAACAGGAGGACCTTAAGCTGAACCTCTAACTGGACCGGGAGCCAGCAAAGGGTTTGGAGAACAGGAATGATGTGTGCATGTCTAGAAGAGGAGTCCAGCGGCCGCGTTCTGTACGGAGAAGAGACCGGTGTCCTGCAGGTACCTCAGTGACAGAGGACAAACTTTGGGTGTGAGAGGGTGGGGTTAAGCAAAAAAAAAAAAAAACATATCCATAACCTTCACTCAAAATAGCTTTGTTGAATCTCCAGATTGATTGGGTAAACGTTTCTTTAGCATGTTTGTGATGAGTTTCGATATTGCTGGTCGCATGACTTGACACAGCGCCCAAACACATGCACTATCAGCCAGGACTTTGTAAAGGGTCGTCTGCTGAGCTGTTTGTTTCTATTACGGGACAAACCGTTGGTCTTGTTCCTCCACTCTTCTTTAATGCGTCTCTTAAGTTTGGCGAAGTTTTTTTCCAGTTTGACGCTGCTGTTCAGGAGAAAACTCAAAGCCCCTCCTTCATTTTCTCGCTAAACATGTTGAACACAAACGTATGTTTGTGTGTCTTTTCTAGCAGTTGGGTTAGTGCACATCTGCCCAAATATCCAGGAGGCACAGTGTCTCCTCGTTGCTCCAGGTCTGTCCACGGCTCATTGTTTGTAGCATCCATTAGCGTTAGCAGCAGCGAAGGGCTACTTTTCCCACGGTGCCTTGCTACGGTGGCTTGTTAAGCCCAAAAAGGTGTATGTATCCTGGAGTTGTTTCGTATCAACAGTGGTTTATATTCACACCTGAAGCGAACTGCACCAGAGTCCGTTTGGAAGCGGACCGAGACCACCTGAAAAAGTGGGTCTCGGTCCGGTTCTTTGATCCGCACCAGGATTCGTTTGTTGTATTCACACCTGCATAAAAAGTCCGGACCAGCGTTCGAAATGAATCCTGGTCCGTTTAAAGTCTGAATACACCCTAAGTGTAAGTTATAGCTTTGCTTCGCTTTAAGAAAACATCTGCATTTGCTGCTCATGAGCTCAGGTTGCTTTTATAGACTCACTGCGGATCATTTATTGACATCTGCAGAGTAAAAGTACTGAAAATTGGCACAGAAAAAAAAAAGTTTTTCGATACCGCCCCCTGCCAGAGCTTTTCGGTTGGTTCCAAGTAGGTACTGTTTAACGGTAGCCAGCCCTACCTTGTTTTCTGATTAGTTCATACGCAACTTCAATTTTGGAGGGCAGAGTGGCTGAATATGAAAATGTGTCCAAAGTAAAACCGCGTTCAAGAGGAGAATCTCATTGACACCACATTCCGTTTACAAGGGATGAATAACAAGTTCAATTTTACTTATGATTTGTATCAAAACTATTCAAAGAAATTACAATATATGAGGAATAAAAACATAAATATGAGTTTATCAGAATGGCAAAAGTTTGTATTTTAAGCCTTAAAGTCATGCTCTTGCCTATCAGGCTTGCAAACAATACACTGGACATGTTGATTGTTTGGCTTAATCCACAAAATAATACAAACGGTTCACATTCTGCTACATCCCACTGCACGTTATGGGAGGGCAGAGGTTTAAAAAAGTAAACCTGTCTTTATCGCTGGAATTGCTGGATCTCTTTCTGCTGCGGAGGTTATTTGTGTCGTGGGCCTCCCTGAACACACAGGCACAGCGGGCTTCATATCAGGGCAATCACGGAGATTTCAGCCCACAGCAGGGCGCTTATGAGGGGGATGTATCCGCCTCCGGGACAGACTCCTGGCCACAGACTGCACTTCGCCCAAGCATGCACAAAAACACCTCTGACATAAAATCACCGGCATCAAGACGTTACAACTGGTGCTGTTCACCCAGGTCCTCGGTCAGAAAGGTCAGAGAAACATAATCCTGTGTGCATTTGACTTTTGTACACTTCCAAGATCATGTTGTGGTTGATATTTGAGCCCGACCAATCACTACCAAACACACATTCTCTCTCTCAAGGGTAAGACACTTCACGTACGTTTTTGGGCATATGCAAATTTTCTCTGATTTGCTACAGTAAAATTTGATAAAGTACACAGATAGTGGACATTTTGAAACCTTTGCTGCTTCATATAAAATTATATTATTATTATTAGTTTATTTGATATGGACATAACAACTGCATTGGACAAACCAGATACATTGTTTTTTGGTGTTATAGCAAAACTGCTAATTTGCAACACCTGTCCATAGGAGGCTACAGTATATAATACATGTTAGGCATACACATTATAAATTGCCTATATTTTTAAAGACAAAATCAAAATAATGGATAGGGTCAGGTTTAAATTCAAGGTTTTTATTTTGTTGCTATATTAATTTAGTTACAAATATTGTTTTTCAGAGGGGATTTGGGAATTTTTTTGTTTACAGGGTTTCTACAGGTGGCAGCAAGTCAAATTGAATGCTTTTTACTGCCTAAATACACATTTTTTTCAAAGGCACACAATCTTTTGCCTGGCCTGCCAGACACTCCTCCTTTCTGTTCAAAAGAAGAACCGTCTGGGCAGCTGCTCGCAGCCAATCATTTCACGATTTGACCCACATCGGTCCAATCACGCACCAAGAGACGGAAGCCGTCACCTGTCACCACCACGCAATCTTCCAAAACATTAAAGATGGCAGCCGATACACTGTTTTCTTCTGCTCTTTCGTCTGTTTTAAATCATTTGGAAAATATAAAATCCCTAAAACCGGAGCAAGAAACAGCGTTCGAAGCGTTCCTCGTAAAAAAGGACGTTTTTGGAAAGGCTTTCTGCCGCTTGTTACTGCAATGTATCTAGCGTTGCTCTAATTGGTTGATGCCGTCTGTCAATCACGACCACCGGAAAGTTGTTGAGATCATGCTCGCTCCCAGACTATATGTCTTTGAAATATCTATGAAAAGGCATGTCGTTTGGCAGGCCAGGCAACAAAATCTTGGCATATACTCATTTAGTAAGATTTGTAAACATTCAATCGAACAAGGGAATGAGAAATGTTTATATTCAAAACTAAATTGGACACAATGGGAATTTTTTGAGCAAAATGTTTTGAGCAAATGAGTCAGTCAGAACTGCAGCTGAATTTGTTTTAGACCAGAGTTTTTTGTGTTTTTGACAAAAGTATGCAGTAAAAGTAGTTGAGCAATGTTACTGTTGTGGGTTCTGTCTCTTAGGAAAAAATTATATTTGTGCCTCGGATCTCTTGCTTTCCTGCAAGTTAGACTTTCTGAGAAATATAATTTTAACCTTTAGTTAGGTCGACTAAAAGGGGCTATTGACCCGAGAGCGGCACTTTTAGGTCAGTGTGAATCCAACTGCAGCACTTTAGGCCGGTCGAAACAGCCGCTCCGAGCTGAAACAGGTGGTTCGGAGGCGTGTGGTGTGAATGCGGCCGACCTCAGGCTGAACTACTCTCGTTTTGACGCCTCTTTTTTGTGCGAAGAAAGAATGAATACACCCTGCCTGAGGACGTTTGGATTACAGCTCTGACAAGGCAAAGTGAATCAACTTTAAATCATCATGGTACATCTTTTTTTTATTTTTTTTTTTTTTTATTATTTATTTAAAGGGACAATGCATATTAATGAACATATACATGTAAATATGCCAGAATTAGCCAATGGCTACTTTCCATCTGTAGTCCCTGGCAGATCAAGAAAATACAAAGACCAAAATACAACATTAAAGACAAAAGATCATCACACAGATCATCCACACAATTAAACTTGAGACATAAAACATGAATATAATGGTCAGTGGTTACATGTCTGATTCTCCTTCAGCCAACCTTTAAGTTTAGTTTTAAATACGATGAATGTGGTACAGTCTCTAATGTCTGCTGGGATGCTGTTCCATACCGTGGTCCCTTTCACTGATAGTACCTGTTGACTATACGCTGTGCGTCTATAAGGAACCACACAGTCGCCTCTGGTGGCGGCTCTGGTCACTCTACCACTTGTACGGGATATGAACTTAATGAATTCATTCAAGGATGGTGGAGAGAGTCCATGCAGAATCTTATAAACTGAACAAGCCATTTTAAATGTTCTAAAATTCTCTTTCACATCTTTCCCTTTCTGCTGCAGTGAAACTTTCCTCTTCATGAGCCGATTAAGTGCATTTCTCCTCGCTTCGCGTATTAGCCTAACCACGTGGGGAGGAGTGGATGATGGTGCGACGTCTGGTGCAGGCGTGTGTGAACACGGACTGAACTAACTTTGAAGTAAATGCAGTTGGAACCAGGGCGGTCTCAGCTCAACCCACAAGGTGAGTAAATGCTTTTTAATCTGTTACTTGCCAGTTTAGGGTTAGCTTTATGGTTATAGTTAGGGTTAGCAATAATGCATATCCGAATCTCAAAGAGTAATGGCAGGAGAGATTACAGCCTGTGTGCCTTCTAGTTTCTAAAACTATGTGTAAACATACATTACATCACATTTGCCGTTCCTAATCCTAATCATACCCCTGCCCCTAAACTAACGTAACAGGTTAATGACTGTTAAAGCCTTAATTTGGGCATAATTCATCTAATGACTTTGAATGCTTTTTAGCATGCATGGAGTGAATGAACCCCCTCCCTTTCATGTGTGAAGCGCTTTGGGTGTGACTTGTGTCATATAAAAAGCGCTATACAAATAAGATTCCCTTCCCTTCCCTAATACCCAACGGAAACCCTGGTTGAGTTTTTGAGTAAGCGATTTATAAGTGAAAAAAGTTGTTGCAGTTCAATCCTCAAAGCTTAATCAGACATGAATAACATGTTTTTAAAAGTCCCTAAAAAGACTGAAGGCTGTAGGAGCTATTGAAGTGGAGCTCTTATTGCAAGAGTGGAATGAAAAGCGGATCCTGAAGTTTTGTAATGTCTACACATGTGCCCGTACTGTATATTTATATTTCTTATATTTGGATTACAGCCATATTTTGTGCAACACAGGGATCCTTAACATGTCAATATTTGTGAATGAATACGTGTGCGTGAAAGACAAGGGAGCGCTGTGCTTTAAATAAGGATCGCAAAGGGTGAGCTTGATCTTTTTTTGACTCAAGATATTAAGGGACAAAACTAGAAATCTCAACATTGACCACTGTGTGAAAAATCTACAGCATTGTGGACTACATACAGTCACCACTGAAGGCTTATTCACATCAATTTTCTCAAGATTTCTACAGTAAAATGGGATTTGATTTTATTTCCTATTATTTATGTTATTTTTGAAAGTCTGTTTTTATTTGTATTTATATGATGGTAATTACTCATCAACCTGACTAAAACCAAGGCTGAGAAATAGTCCTTTAAAATCAATAAAATAGAAACCTGGTTAAGATTCAATTTGCCCGTGCTTAATCTATTGTCATGATCGAAGTGCGCATGTTGGTGGAGGATAAAAGTGAATTCATCCAAAATGCACCTGGCCTAACTAGGCTCTAATTTGTTATAATTTTAGCTCCATAATGTGTTGCCACCCAGGGGAACGGTCAACAATAGCCCCACACAATGACATTGGCTCTGCGTGCGAATGCTGTTGTTTCTGTTGAATAGGTTTCATTTGGACCGAGCGTGTTTTGGCGACGTGTCGAGTCCTTCTGCCATTTAAATTAAAAAGCCACTGGACTGAACCACGGGGGTGAAAGTACAGAATAAAATGCAGGAAAAATACAGGTTTATACCACAATTGAAAATATATATGAAAACATGCTGTGAAGTTAACATGTTTTCTTTCTTTCTTTTTTCTTTCTTTCGCCCCGTCTTTCGTTCTTTCTTTTTCCACCTCGTCTTTCTTTCTTTCTTTCTTTCTTTTTCTTTCTTTCTTTCTTTCTTTCTTTCTTTCTTTCTTTCGCCTCGTCTTTCTTTCTTTTTTCCCTCGTCTTTCTTTCTTTGCCTCGTCTTTCTTTTCTTCTTTCTTTCTTTTTTCGCCTCGTCTTTCTTTCTTTTTTCCACCTCGTCTTTTCTTCTTTCTTTCGCCTCGTCTTTCTTTTTTTTCCACCCGTCTTTCTTTCTTTCTTTCGCCTCGTCTTTTCTTTCTTTCTTTCGCCTCGTCTTTCTTTCTTTTTTCCCCCGTCTTTCTTTCTTTCTTTCGCCTCGTCTTTTCTTTCTTTCTTTCACCTCGTCTTTTCTTTCTTTTCGCCTCGTCTTTCTTTCTTTCTTTCTTCACCTCGTCTTTTCTTTCTTTCGCCTCGTCTTTCTTTCTTTCTTTCTTTCACCTCGTCTTTTTCTTTCTTTCTTTCACTCGTCTTTTCTTTCTTTCGCCTCGTCTTTCTTTCTTTCACCTCGTCTTTCTTTTTTTCTTTCGCCTCGTCTTTCTTTCTTTCTTTCGCCTCATCTTTCTTTCTTTCACCTCGTCTTTTTTTCTTTCTTTCGCCTCGTCTTTTTTTCTTTCGCCTCGTTTTCTTTTTTTTCACCTCGTCTTTCTTTCTTTCTTTCTTTCGCCTCGTCTTCTTTCTTTTTTTCACCTCGTCTTTTCTTTTTTCTTTCGCCTCGTCTTTCTTTCTTTCACCTCGTCTTTCTTTTTTTCACCTCGTCTTTCTTTCTTTTTCACCTCGTCTTCTTCTTTCACCTCATCTTTCTTTTTTTCACCTCGTCTTTCTTTCTTTTCGCCTCGTCTTTCTTTTTTTCACCTCGTCTTTTCCTTTCTTTCACCTCATCTTTCTTTCCCTTTCTTTCTTTTTTCTTTCGCTCGTCTTTCTTTCTTTTTCCACATCTCGTTCTTTCTTTCTTTCTTTCTTCTTTCGCCTCGTCTTTCTTTTTTTTTCCACCTCGTCTTTCTTTCTTTCTTTCTTTCGCCTCGTTCTTTCTTTTTCACCTCATTTTCTTTTTCTTTCTTTCTTTCTTTCGCCTCGTCTTTCTTTCTTTTTTTTTTCCCACCTCGTCTTTCTTTTTCTTTCTTTCTTTCTTTCGCCTCTGTCCTTTCTTTCCTTTTTTTTCCCACCTCGTCTTTTTCTTTCTTCTTTTCTTTCGCCTCGTCTTTTTTCTTTCTTTCTTTCTCGCCTCGTCCTTTCTTTCTTTTTTCCACCTCGTCTTTCTTTCTTTCTTTCGCCTCGTCTTTCTTTCTTTCTTTTCTTTCACCTTCGTCTTTCTTTTTTTTTTTTTCTTTCTTCGCTCCCTCGTTCCTTTCTTTCTTTCGCCTCCCCCTCGCCTTCTCTTTTCCTCGTTCTTTTCTTTTCTTTCGCCTCGTCTTTCTTTCTTTCTTTCTACCTCGTTCTTTCTTTTCTTTTCTTTACCTCGCTTTTCTTTCTGTCGCCTCGTCTTTTCCTTTACTTTTCTTTCACCTCGTCTTTCTTTTTTTTCTTTTCGGCCTCGTCTTTCTTTCTTTTCGCTCTCTATCTTTTTATCTTTCACCCTCGTCTTTTCTTTCTTCGCCTCGTCTTTTTTCGTTTTCTGCCATACGTCTATTTTTCTTTCGCCTCGTTCTTTTTTCTTTTCAGCCTCGTCTTTTCTTCTTTCTTTTCGACTCGTCTATTCATTTCTTTCACTCTGTTTTCATTTCACCTCGTCTTTCTATATTTTTTTCTCAGCTTCGTCTTTCTCTTTCGCCTCGTCCCTTTCATTGTTTTCACCTCGTTCTTTCTTTCTTCGCCTCGTCTTTTCTTCTTCCCTCGTCTTTTCCTTTCTTTCACCTCGTCTTTCTTCTCTTTCCACCTCGTCTTTCTTCTTTTTTCACCTCGTTTTTCTTTCTTCTTTCGCGCTCGTCTTTTCTTTCATTTCACCTCATCTTTCTTTCTTTCTTTCGCCTCGTCTTTCTCTTCTTTCACCTCGTCTTTCTCTTTCTTCACCTCGTCTCTTTCTTCGTCCTCGTCTTTCTTATTCTTTACCTCGTTTTTCCTTTTCTTTCGGGCCTCCGTCCTTTCTTTCTTTCTTTCACCTCGTCTTATCTTTCTCTTCGCCTTCGTCTTTCTTTCTTCTTCACCTCGTTTCTTCTTTCACCTCGTCTTTTCTTCCTTTCTTTCACCTCGTCTTCTTCTTTTTCCACCTCGTCTTCTTTTCTTGTTACTTTTCGCCCTCGTTTCCTTTCCTTCTTTCTTTCGCCTCGTCCTTTCTTTCTTTTTCACCTCGTCTTTCTTCTTTTCTTTCGCCTCGTCTTTCCTCTCTCTTTCACCTGCGGATACTTCTTTTTTTCACCTCATCTTTCTTTACATTCTCACCTCGTCTTCTTTCTTTCACTCATACATTTCTTTTTCACCTTCGTTTCTTTGTCCTTCTTTTCACACATCTTTCTTTTCTTTCTTTCTTCTTTTCTTCTTTCGCTCTCGTCTTCTTTCATTTCTTTTCACCTCGTCTTTCTTCTTTTCTTTCTTTCTTTTCCTTATACGCCTCGTCATTTCTTTCTTTTGTTCCACCTCGTCTTTCTGTCTTCTTTCTTGTCGCCTCGTGCTTTTCTTTCTTTCACCTCATCTTTCTTTCTTCTCTTTCTTCTTTCTTTCGCCTCGTCTTCTTTCTTTTTGCCAACCTCGTCTTTCCTTTTCTTTCTTTCTTCTTTCTTTCGCCTCGTCTTTCTTCTCTTTTTTGTCCACCTCGGTCTTTTCTTTCTTTCTTTATCTCCTCGTCTTTTCTTTCTTTCTTTCATTTCGCCTCGTCTTTCTTTCTTTTTCCACCTCAGTCTTTCTTTCTTCTTTCGCCTTGTACTTTCTTATCTTCTTCACCTCTGTCTTTCCTTTTTTTCGCCTCGTCTTCTTTCTTTCGCCTGCCTCGTCTTATTCTTTCTTTCTTTCACCTCGTCTTTCTTCTTCGCCTCAGTCTTCTTTCTGTTCTCACCTCGTCCTTCTTTCTTTCTCTTCCTTTACCTCGTCTTTTCTTTCTTTCGCCTCGTCTTTCTTTCTTTCTTTCATCTCGTCTTTCCTTTTTTCTTTCGCCTCGTCTTTTCTTTCTTTCGCCTCATCTCTTTCTTTCACCTCGTCTTTCTTTTCTTTCTTTGCCTTACGTCTTTTTCTTCGCCTCGTGTTTCTTTATTTCACCTCGTCTTTCTTCTTTTCTTTCGCCTCAGTCTTTCTTTCTTTTTTTCACTCGTCTTTTCTTTCTTTCTTTCACCTCGTACTTTCTTTTTTTTTTCACCTCGTCTTTCTTTCTTTCGCCTCACGTCTTTCTTTTCACCTCGTCTCTTCTTATTCGCCTCGTCTTTTCTTTTTCACCTCGTCTCTTCCTTCTTTCACCTCGCTTCTTTCTTTCTTTTCACCTCGTCTTTCTTTCTTTTTCACCTCGTTTTCTTTCTGTCTTTCGCCTTCGTCTTTTTCCTTTCTTTCACCTCATCTTTTTTCTTTCTTTCGCCTGCTTTCTTCTTTCACCTCGTCTTCTCTTTCTTTCTTTCAACCTCGTCTTCTTTTCTTTCGCCTCGTCTTATTCTTCTTTCACCTCGTTCTTTTAACTTTCTTGTCGCCTCGTCTTTCTTTCTTCCTTTCACCTCGTCTTTTCTTAATCTTGCCTGTCTTTCTTTCTTATATTTTCACCTTCGTCTTTTCTTTCTTCACCTGCGTCTTTCACTTTTCTTTCTTCACCTCGGTCTTTCTTCTATTTTCCAACCTCGTCTTTCTTTCTTTCCCTTTCGGCCCGATATTTTCCTTTTCTTTCTTTCGCAGTCCATCTCTTTTCTTTCCACCTCGTCTTTTTCTTTCTTTCGTCCTCGTCTTTCTTTCTGTTCACCTCGTCTTTCTTTTTTTGCACCTCGATCTTTCTTTCCTTTTCACCTCGTCTTATCTTTCTTTCACCTCATCTTTACTCTTTTTTCAACCTCGTTCTTTTTCCTTTCTTTCAACCTCATCTTTACTTTTTTTCTTATCTTCTTTCTTCTTCTTCTTCGCCTCTCTTCTTCTTTCGCTCTCGTCTTCTTCCTTTCGCCTAGTCTTTCTTTCTTTTTCACCCGTCTCTTCTTTTCTCTTTCTTTCGACTCGTCTTTCTT